>JAVKLA010000021.1:29077727-29096993 GCA_034782735.1 Sagittarius serpentarius | reverse complement strand
GCCGGGAGAGGCGGCTGCGCTCCCTGCCGGGGGAGGGGGGGTCGGGGAGGGGGAGGCTCCTGTTACCCCAGCATATCGGACGAAAAAAAGTTTCTTCTCTAAAAATCTTCCCCCCGCACTCTTTTGTGTTTGCTTGGGTTTTTTGAGAGTGGAAATCTCCCGGGTGGATCTTTGGGCCGGGCTTAGGGAAGACGAGCCCAGACTTCAAAGCAGCCGCCTGCCGCAGACAACCACGGGCTTGGCTTTGAGGGGGGACAGCCACCGGGCTCGGGCTTTCCGTCTGGGCGCCCAGCAGCGCCCAGCGGCCCCCTGCGCTCCTCTCCGCGGGGCTCTCGGGGGGGTTTTCCCGGCTGTCGTCCCACGGTCCCGCCGGTTTTCCCGACGCGCGTCAGGGCGATGTCGGACCGTAGCCGGTACGCATCTGAAACCATCCACCCCACCCGCTCGGGTGGGCTCCCACCGCAGGCTCGTTGAATACGCCAGCCTGGAGTCTCCAAACCGGAAAGGTTCGGTTGAGTTGTAACCGTTTGTTCAGGTACTTATTTTTCTCCAACGTGAAAAAAAAATGTCGCGCCTGGATGCTTTATTCTCATCTTGTCCCCAAGCTCCCAAGGACGCCCAGCGCCGTGAGGTCTGCCCAGCGTCCCACTTGGAGATGTTTTCGGCCCTGAGGGTTGTTTTTTACTCCTCACCTTCAGTAGCTTGAGGTCAGAGCAGCACCAGGAAGGAGCAACACCTCCCTGGGCTTTCGGTGGAGACATAAGAAAAAGCTCCCAAAGCCTCATTAAGACAACAACAACAACTTCTCCGCGGCGGAGGAAAGTACACACACACGCACCGTCTGTTAACCTCTGCTTAATCCCCCAGGTCGCAGGGGCGAATTAGGGTTCAGCACCCACATTTTGAAGCTCATGTGGATGCTGGGGAGCACCTGCACCTCCATCCTTTGGTGGCCGTAGGTCAGGTACCTGGCGAGCAGCAAAAGAGTTCAGATAACAACGGGGCAGTAAGTTTTATGGGGAGGCTTGGAGTTTAGCTGTACAAATCCTATTAGCATTAACGTCGGCCGTATGGCTAAATCCTTGCATTCTGCACAGAAATTGAATCCCTGAGGAACTGGCTTAAACCAACAAATACTCGGAAAGGGAGAGTCGGGAGCAGAGGAAGGTTTGGCCGGGGATGGTGGCCCCTGCGGGAAGTTAATCGGGCAGCGCTCGGGCACCTGGGGCTGCCGTGGAGAGTCGTTCCGGTTGGTGCTGGCAGCAGATCCGGAGGGCGTGCAATTAGCTGGGGCAAACGATGTCCCGAGGGGACAAAAGAGGGGCAGGCAGGGGATGAGCATGGCCTGAAAGAGCAAGAGAGAAGAGAGGGGAAAAGGTACAAGTGAGGGGAAGGAGCTTTATTTGAGTAGCAAGAGGAGAGAAATGGCAAGAGAGGAGGATTTGAGCAGGGGGAAGGAGCGGGGAGAAGCGAACAGAGAAGAGGAGGGGAAAATGAAGAATGCGGAAAGCAGAGGGGCTGGGTGGTTTTTGGGGCAGCTGCGGAGATGTCCTGCCCCATGCGCTTAACTCACGAGAAGACCCAGTCTTGGCACAGCACTAGGCAAGAATCAAGCTCTCCTGAGCCAACGGTGGCTGGGGATGGGGGTTTGGTTGGAGGTGCCGGTACCCAGCTCCCTGCCCACGCGTGTGCGGCAGCTGCCCTGGGATGGGGCTGTCCCCTCACCCCCCGACCAGAGGAGATGGGCTGATACCCGCAATCCCAGCTGGGGCAAACTGCAGGGACAGAGATGTCCGGGAAAGCCGAAGCCTCGGGGGGTTGCACAGACAGCGGGGTGTCCTGCCGGTCCCGCTCCTGTGCTGTCCTCGAGGGATGATCGGAGCAAGCTTGTGTCTGCAGAAAGGGAAAATGGAAACGCACGTCTCACTAAAGGTCCCAGAAGCACGGTATTCCAGCGTTTTTTGTGGATGCGACACACAGAGCTGATTATCCCGGGTCGAAGCAGGAGGGAGCGGAGCAGCAGACTGGATTTCCAGTTCAATTCCCATTTCTGTCCTTTCTCTTGGTTTAAACCCAGGGACTGTAATTTTCAGCACGTGGCCGTCCATCCCATGCCGGTGCCTTCCAGCAGGGATGAGCGCCCAGCGTTCAGCAGGTGTCCTTTGGCAAGGCACCGGGCTTCTCTTTCATTTCCCCTCCCGCATCTTTCCTTACTGTTGTTTTATACAATAGAGAGAAAAAGGAAAGAAAAAAAAGGAAGGGGCAATCCACCACTTCCTCCCAGACTTTGAAACACGTCGGCATGAGGATCAGTTTTGATCCTGTGGAAAAAGAAAAACCATTGCAGCTTTACTGCCTGGGAATGAGGGGTCCGTAACGGGAGGCAGGGCCAAGGACTCGCTGCTTAGGAGAGCCCGAAACCCAGGTCCCGTCTCCCTGCCAGCCCCAGCCTGATGGCCACGAGGAGTTTCACGCCGTGGCTCTGCTCTCTGGTCACTTTTGCCTTTTCTTCGCCTTTTCAGCCCAGGTTTGTCCCCCGTGACAGTGCTGAGCAGCGAACCTCACCAAATAACTTGGCAGGGTCAGCGAGTTGTAAACAGCGGAGCTGGGGAGCCTGCTCATTCACCGGCCGCCTTTTCCTCAGGAAACGTGTTGCGCTTTGAAGAAGCCACAGGCAGCACTCAGGTCCCTGCAAATAGCCCGAGGAAATGCAATGGCGACTTGCATAGAGGCCAGAGGAGCCGTCATGAGGGAGGCACGAGATGCTAACGTGGCAGAGCTGCGCAGAAAGGGCTTTTCTGGGGGGATAATGGGAAAACGGGGCTGGTTCCCTCCGCGACTCAGCCAGGGAAGAAGCCAGAGGGATGAGCTGAGCAGATTTTCTCAGCTCGTTACAAGTGCATGATGTTTTCCAGGGAAGCATCGGCACCGGTGCCGCAGAGGTGTTACCTGCTGGCAAGGCGAGGGACACGGGCTGCGCTGGGCTGGCGGGGAAGGGAGCGGCGTGTTAACGCTCGCACGCTGGTGTGAGCACGGAGAAATCCCAGCGTGGACACGCCACGGCAGGGGAAGAAAAGCCGTTTCTCAAGAAGCCAGGAAACCGGCAGAGCCGCTACGGCCATCGATGCTGAGGTCCTTTCCAGATGTCCGGTGGCAGCATCTCCCGCGGGATGGGGTGCGGGATGCTGGGGTGCTGCTGCTGCAGAGGAGGATGTGGGTCCTTCTGCAGGCACTGCCCCGCGGCAGCGGACAGCCACGGCCCTGGGCTCGGCAGGAGGCTTAAACCAGCATCCTGGCTGCTGTAGCCCTTGCAAAAGGAGTTATTAACCCCGATATCCTCATTAGCTACTCATGTGAGGACTTGTACACCACCAGCCGAAAGTATTCCCGTGGTGTGAGGATTTCTGCTTTTCTGAGCTACGAATGTACCCGGAGTAAAGGGAACTTTAATTCATTGAGGCGAATTTTTGTTGAACTCTAGGTTGGCAACTGGAGCTGACTATGTCTCGGACAGTCAAGGCAAGCTCTCAGCAGTCAGTTGATTACTTATCAGCAAAATTAATCTGAAGAGGGGGTTCATTCCCCAGGGCGAGAAGCCTTGATACCAAGATAAGATGCGAGTTCAGCCATCAGACGTGGACTTAGTGCCAGAGTCTGTGGCAAAAGTCTCTCATCGGGGAGATGCTGGATGATGAACGGTCGCTCGTGGCCTCAAATTTAATGACCTATTATTTATTCCTCCGCAGTATCTATGAAGCGTGCTTGGTGGCATAGCCTTGCTTCTGTCCCAGCCTGGTGTCCAAACCAGAGGAATCGGAGGGTCGCTTGTGTTTCTCGGTCCTGAGTTGTTTTTTGCCGTCTCCTCCGTCACACCAGTTCATCGCCGTGGTTTTCGCTGCCTGGTCAGCAGGGACCACCCGGTCACGCCACGTGGGCTGGTTGGGTTTGGCCATCGGGAAGGGCTGGCACGGGCAGCCCGAGGTGCTGGTGGAGACTCTGCGCTGCCCATCGATGGGGTGATTGCTTTGGAGAAGACCCACCTTGCAACCTAACCACGAATCCTCTGCTTCAGGCAAAACCAGCCTCGCATCAGAGCGCCCATGATGAGAAAAACGTTTTGGGTTGGATCATGCAGGTTAGTGCAATTGCGTGGACCGGAGCGGTCAGGAATTGCTTTCAGAAAGCTGTGCCAAATGCTGGTTTGGGTGGACACGCCATGTGACAGGCTCAAAAAAACCCAAAGGGTTCCTACTTAGCGTGGAAACCATGTGAGCATCGATCAAGTTTAAACAAGGTGGGTTGTTAGCACTGTTTGGACAGAGCCTCATATCAAAAGCCATTTATTCTGCTATTACTATTCATTATTCCCTCCAGTGTTACCCTGGATGTTTGAGCTGGGATCTGCCTAATCCCGTAAAGCCCGGCTTCTCCTCGTGCCAGAATGGGGAACAAAGTCATAATTCCCCTTTTGCAGCCTCCCAGGCTGTTGCTATGGGAATGGTGCCTCGTCCCCCGTTCAGCAGTGCCGCTCTCCTGCCGGCGCAGGTAGGAGAAGACGCTTTCCGAAGGGAGGACTGCCCTGGGCTGACCGCTGCGCTTTGCCCGTTAGCCAGGGAAGTTACAAATCGCTCCATCAAAGTGACGGCGCCAGACGCGCAGGGGACCTGTTTTCTGAATTGTAAATGAAGACCTGAGCGAGCCTGGCTCAGCTGGAGGTACCTGAAGGCACCGAGATTTGGACGTTGGGGTCCTCAGACACCTGCAGTTCTCCTGCTGGATTCGCCCCGTTGGCAGCCTTCCCCACTCCTCCCATTGCAGGTCCCGTCCCGCCGTCCCCAGCTCCTCACCCACAGCTGACACCCCAACACGGGCTTCTTGCTCAGGGCCTCAACCCCTGGGTCTCCTTGCAGAGCTGAGCCTGCGCCTGTGCTTGAACAGGATCTCGTGGAGACTTTTGAAGTACAGAAACCCCCTTGAAAATAACCCCTGGGGGTGCTGAGGGTGCATTTGGGTGCGAGGGGCTGGTGCGGTAACCTCTCCCCAGGCAGGACGCACAGACTCCACCTGGGAGCAGCAACACTGATAAATCCTCCTTCATTTCATTACTGTGCCCAGCAATTGCTGCCAGAGCTGCCTCGTCCCCAAAAAGCGGGGGAACTGGGGCACTGACCTGCTCGGGATGCTGGTGCGGGTCTCGGCCAGTCCCATCCCGTAAAAGCATCTTTCTGAGTTTGTTGGAGGAAAAGTTGCTAAAAGGTGTTGCCGATGGTGTAAAATTTGGTTTTGCAGGGGGGAATTGGGAGCCAGATGGATTTTCTAAAATGAGCAACGAAGCTGGTCCTGATGGCGGACTTGCTCAAACCCGGGGGGAGATAAAACTGATTGAAAGTAACGATGTTACAAGCAAAGAAAATCACTTCCCCGTCTGCTCTATAAGCTTTCTCCTGACTTTGGGAATACATTATACCCCGGGTTGTTTATCTTGGGCGGTCAGAGAATTTAGCCCATCTCTCCGGGTTGTTCTGGCATTTGCAGGTTAGGACGGGGCGGTTCAGCGCCGGCTGGAAGGGCTCGCCGTGACCCCGCTGCCTCCTCGCTCGCCCGCCTCTGCTGCGGCTCCCCGGGGCGGGTGTGTGGAGCTTTCCAAACCAGGAGAATGACGACAGCCGAATGAGACACGATGGCGGACACTTGAAGAAATGCTCATTTTTGCTAAACAGTTGGCGCTCGCAGGGTTTCTGCGGGGCACGGCCGGTGTAGGAGCCCATCGGGGCATCGTCAGCTGGCCCTGTACAGCTCTGGGCTTCTGCTTTGGTGCAGAGCTCTGGGGCTCTGCGGGAGCGCCCTGAAATACAGCAGCGATCGGCCCCTTTCCCTTTGCCCCCTCCTGCTTGCCTTCTAGAAAAGCCCAATAAAACCAAGGCCCCAAACCCTTGGAAATGTCAGGACTCGGGCGCGGGGATGCTCTCGGCCCCAGCCAGCCCACTGCGGCAAGCAGGCGGGGGCGGAAACACAAGACGACAACTTTTCAGTGAGCAGCAGAAAGAAAAAGACAAAAAACCTTTAAAAACCTGTCTGGCCTGCCAGCGGCAGGGTTAGCCTGCCTAGCCGGCACGTGTTACTAATGGTGTTGAACGTTAGTTGGGTGCTCGAATGCACAGAGAGCTGGGGCGGGGGGGGCGAAGGCGGCTCCTTCCTCCCTCCTCTCCTTGGTGCTTTACACTATAACCTGAAAATCACGTCGGTGAGCGTTTAGCCCTAAATTTGGGTCTGAACGTGCAGATCATCTCTGTATCGGACCTCTTTGTGCCGTTCTCCGGCACATAAAAGTCTGCGCAGCCTTGGGCTGCCTGAGTCAGTGCCTCCTCACCCCAGCAATGAGGTTTGCGGGGGCCCAGGGAAATCCTTTCTGCGGCACCGGGGCTGGATTTGGGAACGGGACCAGTCCTTCTCTTTCAAACCGTGTCCTCTCTACAAGGAGACTGAAGGCAGGGGACCAAAACGGGACGCTACTGCGGAGGGAAGAACCTGCACAGGTCTGCCGAAGGCTGGAGCTCTGCACTGATCGCTGCAGGGCGCACGGACGCCCGCCCGGCACCAACGCTGCATCCTCACGCTCCAGCGAAGAAAAGGACGAAGAGAGACAGCGGCCGTCCCGGATCAGCCCTTCCCATCACACGGCCCCCTTACGCACGACGTGTAACGAGCCGCTTCGGAGCTGTAGAGCAGCGGCGTTACACATGCGTGCGGCTGCTGAATACCTCCCCGGTCGGCCCTCGCCGGTTTGCAGCGACGGCTGCTTCGGCCCGGTTTGGTTTTGTTCAAAAGGCTGGAGAGTTTGCTGTGTCCCAGCGGGCGCCGCGACAAAACAGCCACCGCCTTTTGCCAGGGCACGTCCCTGCGGGAGCAGCCACCAAACGTCCCCCTTGTCTGCGGGGCACCCTCCATCCCTGTTGTTCGGGAGAGAAATTTTCGGCGAGCTGTGCTGCACGGTGGGGACTGCGTCCAGCCCAAACGGCCTTATTTCCTTCCCAGAATGTCACGCGAGACCAGGTCTAAAGCCTTCCTAAAGTCAGAATATGTCCCGTTTGCTGCTGCTTCCTCATCCGCTCGGCCAGTTTCCTCGTCAAAGAGGGAAATTAGAGAGGTTTGATGTGATCGCTTCTTGACAAACCCACGCCGCCTGCTTTTTATCACCTCGTTATCTTCCAGGTGCTTCAACAGATTTTAAAAACCCCGTACTCCAGAAGCTTTCCAGGCATCAAAGCACAGCGGAGCGCTTTATAATCCCCTTGGTCTTCCTCTTTACATTTGAGGAGTAGGAGTCGATCTGCCCTTCTCCTCTCCTCCACCGCGGCTCTGGGTGCCTGACGGGTCAGAGATCCCTGGACCCTTAAGCCCTTCAGCGTCGGTGGCACCAGACCCAGGGGCATCGCGCGCGGATCTTTCGATCCCCTTTAACCTCCTCTTCCCCCAGCGAGACCCCCTGCCCTCCCTCCCACTCCTCTTTCCCTCCCACCCACCCACGTGCCGGCCATGGAAAGTGGGGTTAATAGATGTAAGAGGAATTGCTAAAGCAAATATTTTCTTTCCAAAGCTCTCTTCATTAGCTATGAACACAGGGAACTGCTGCGCGTAATAGATGCGTTTTAAAGAGGGCTGTAGCTCTGTGGTGAAAGCCGGAATTGGGGGACACAGATAGATCTCTGATTTTCTGTTATTTTAAGAAAAAATCCTTAGCCATGGACCGCGTCAGACCTCCTTACCTTTTGGCCAAGCAAGAGCATCCCAAATCTACGACACCCCGCAAGCACATCGGTCCCAGCGCGCAGCATCCCCCGGCCGGCCGGGCTGCAGGTCCATCGCGGCACGGGAAATCCGGGCGGATCCCGCCGGCATCCTGTCAGCATCCCTCCTCATCCCGGCGAATAGCCCAACAATTTTAAGGCACCTGGGAAGAAAAAAGAAAAAAGTCCCGCAAGGTTCAGACACAGGTTTGGTGCTTGTTGAGTATTTTCATTAATAGCCTGGAAACGAGCTGATGAGGTTAGGCTTGCTTAAACTAAGGAGAGGAAAACTGGGGTAGGGGAAGGAGTAGGAAGAAAACGCCTCCTCTATCCACCGCATCCCAAGAGGGATGCTCCAGACCTTTCCCTTCAGGCAGGCTCTTCTCTGCGGCACTAGCACTGCTTTCTCCTGGAAGCCCGGTAAGGTTTCCTACCCGAGAAGGCAGCTTCAAGGAGCTGAGCTGGTGTCTCTCCCGATGCAGCCTCCGACGCCGTCAGAGAGGAGGGGGAGCGGGTTTCCCCGCCCCGACTAACCCTCCGCGGGCAGGGAGGGACCGATGAGCCGAGGAGGGCCAGGTAAGAAGGCGCTTATACGGACTTCCAGTTTGGTTGGTATTTTTTGGTGGGGTGGAAGCGCTTGTGGGGAAAAAGGGTGACGCGGTGCCGGAGGAGATGGGGCTTTCCCTGCACACGGCCGGGGTTCGTACCCAGCGTCGTTCCAGCAGCCGCATCCCTACGTTCAGGGCTAGAGGTGCAACTGTGACGTGGCTCCAGCGTGGTTTCCTTCCTCCCATTAGTACGGCTAGCCTGGAGTATTTAATTAAAAGCCCGCTAGTCCCGTTTTGGTGGGGAAAAAGAAAAAGATGTCTTCTTCACAGGCAGCTCGCCTGCCGATAATAGTCCCCTTGCCAGAAGACTCCTGCTGCATCAATGACAAAGCAGCAAAGCCCCGAGGACCAGCGAGCACAAGATGCTCTCCTCACTTCTTTAAGCACCCACGCGAGTGCAGCGCTCCCAGGTGTGCCGAGGATGTAAAGATCCACCCAACCTGTCGTTCAGAAACGGGAAAATGGGGAAAAATATGTGACTTGCACACCTGACGGGCACTAAATCCCCAGGAGCTTTCCCCGCGTCTCTCCTCCTGAGCTGAAGGGAGCCCCGGAGGAGCGTGGCCGAGTCGTGCTCGCCAGCCTGTCTTTGCCGTGATTATAATCCTTAATTTCTGATTTTGCCACCTGCACTGTGTTTCATAAAATTTTAAAGCTACTGCTCTGCCAAACTCAAATGGCACCCGAGCAGATGTTTAAGTGCAGCCCAGGATGAATAAATTATGGGGCTCGTGGATGTAGAGTGAAGGGAGGAGAGGCTGGATAGCTCTGAATGGAGAGATAATTGATTTAAATGACATTGTCCATTGTAATCACCTGGGATTAGCTCTTTGGGCACAGGCAGAACAAGAGAGGCAGCAATTAAAGATACTGGTCTGATGACAGCAATGACTTGCCTGCATGCAGTCCCTGCTCAGCCTTGGTTTTGGCAGCTCTGCAGGTTTTCTGCCTCTTTATCCCACCTCAGTCATCAGGCAGGGAGAAGAAAACGAGGCTGATTTCAGTCTCGGTCCACCCGTGGCGGTCCAGGACTGACCTTGCAGCGTGCGCTTTGGGAGCCTGAGGCTTGGAAGGGATATCAGGGAAGCGGGGAGCTGCAGCGAGGGAGCAGAGAAATGATTTGATGCCGGAGGGAGAAAAAGCTCCGTCGTGAGACGCTTCCAGAGACCAACCTGTTCGGGTTATCCACCGGAGCGCTGGGCGGGGATCTGGTTGCAATGTGTAAGTACCTGCAGAGGAGAATATATTAAGCATTAAAAAGCTTTTTAATTTCACAGAGAAAGGCATAAGAAGAATCGATGGCTGGACACCAAATCCAGACCCAGCAGCGCCGAGCTGCGCTTTTTAACCACGGGGGCAGGTAACAAATGACCGTGACTCAGAAGCCCACGGGTTTTTTTGCTCTGCTCTGCTACAGACAACCATGACGACCCTGGGCAAGTTACTTAACCTCTTAGCACGGCTCAGTCCCTTCCCATGGGGAAGGCCTTTACCTGGCAGGGTTAAATAGACTAGCTTGGCAAACCCACGGCTGCCATGGAGTTAATTATTCCCTCGGATCCCAAGAGCTTGCCGGTCCGTGAGTCCTCTCTCCCCGACGGATGCTGCAGTCCTGGGGGCTGGGGCTTGTCCTGGCCCGTGCCCCTCCAAACAAGCTGCCTTTTGGGGGCTCAGTGCCGCCCCTGCCCTTGCGAATAACGGCCCGGTGGTGGGATCTGGCTGAACTCGTGGCATTTTTTGCACTTGACAGAAAACAGCTTTTTTTGCAACTCTGAAGCAAGCTCTGCGGTAGCGCATCGGCTTTCTAATCTTCATCTCCTCTCTGCCTCCTTACAGCTTGCTGGCAAGGAGACCTGCAGCGTAGCAAAGCCTCCCTCCACTGCACCCCTGTCTTGGGGGGCACACGCAAATAAAGCAAAGCCGGCGACGAAGGATTCCTACACCTGGGGATCGCTCAAACACCCGTGCCGGCCTCCGAGGACGTTCACCTCCAGCCTGAACCTGCGGCTGGCACCGGGGGCCGAGGAGGAGGGGACCTGACGTGCTGCCAGCAGCAGCTTCGGGGCGGCCACGGGCGCTGGGGTTTTGATGTGCGTGCAAAGGACGCCGGGCAAAAATGGCTTGATCTTGCTTACAGCTCCCTGGTGATGCTGCAAGGAAGAAAATAGATGTACGGAGATGAGAGGGGTTTTCTCATAACAAAAGCAGCCAGGTGGAAAGCTGCAGGGAGACTTCTCTGCTGCCGGTGATAGCTGGTTTTCCAAATTGTGCTGAGTCAGCATAAAGGAGGGTGGGTGCCTCTGCGTGCTGCGACAGCAGCCACCTCCTCAGGGGACAAAACGGTACCGAATCCCAGGCGGATACCGGCGGCTCCCACGGGCACCGCAATCCCTGCGGTGGGATCAGCATCGCGTCTCAGCAGGGACGTGAGAGGCGGGGGCTGCCCCGAGAGCGAGGGAGCCATCGCCGGGGCGGGGAGCCGGAGGTGGTCCCCGCACATCCAGGAACGAAAGCGCCCTTAACACCCTTTTATCTCAAGAGACAGGCTCCAGATCCGCATTCAGGTCAGGGTTTGTCTCTCAAACCTCTCCCCTTGTAAAAGTTTAAAGACAGACCCCAAATGTCCTGGTGCGGGGGAGGCTGAGGGAATAGGAGTGGCTGCGCAAGGCCGGGGCAAACGTCCGTCTGTCCCGGTGTCCTGTTCCCAGTGACGGATGCGTACGAAGACAAGGATTAGGGACACTTCCCGGGGCGATGCTTTGCAAAATCCTGCTATGAATGGGCTCCGGGACTCCCCGAAACACAGGTGATATCTCAGCGGTCTCACAGCGGGATTTCCCTACGCACAGGCTTGGAAAGCATCTGGCCGAGGCCGGTCCCTGCTCGGCGTTAACAAGTGACATAAGTAAGCGGATGCACTCGTTTCTGGTTTACGTGTGCAGAGCCAGACAGGGCTGTCGGCTCGGGGGCTGAGCTCAACCTCGCTCTGCCAGCAGCTCCGCTTGGATCCGGGGGCTTGCGCCAAATTACGCCCGCGGGAATTTTGCTGGGATTGCCCTGATGTTAGACCGACGCCAGGAAGATCAAAACAGGGCTCAGGGCAGAGGCGGCCCAAGCCTGACCCACCGCAGAGCGGTGGTGATGCTGGTGACGGTCACCGCACGGGCTGGCCCCCCGGCAGCAGGACCCGGCTCAGCACCTCGCTGCTTCACAAGCCGGGTTTTTCTCTCTTGATCTCGTGGGTCTGGAAAAGAACCGCAGCAAGAGGGGCAGGACCTGCAAAACCGAACAGGAAAAGCGCCGCTGCCGCGCTTACTCATTAGGCGCGTTTTCAGCTCCTCCGCAAGGCTCAGGGGCTGCTGCGCTGCCCCAGCCCCGGGGGATTTCGGCTCGGCCGGGAGGGCTGGGGGTTGATAACCGCGGCCGTGGGGCTGTGCCCCCTCCTTTACCCCCCTCTCAGCGCCAGCCCTGGGCGTTTCAGCGAGCTGCACTTGCAAGAGTCGGGGCTGTTTGATGAAGCAGAAGGCCATTTCTCTCCTCTCCCACCCCGGCAGCGTTGCACGGGGACGCTGTGCAGGAGCGAGCTCCCGTTTTTCCCCTCTCCTGAGGGGTGCCGGTGGCATGTCCCCCCCCCGAGGCTCTCGGAGGCTGTTTGACACGTTGGCAGCTGGTCGGGAGGCAAGTGGGGTTTACGTTTGACACCCTCCCCACACACCTGCAAAGCCGCGGAACCCTGTCATCCCCTTTGCACGTATCTACCGTCATCTCCCCGGCCCGACAGACCGGCCTGGGCACGGTTAGGACCGTCCAGCGCCGGCGGGGCGACCTCTGCACGTCGCCAAGCCTTGCGGGCAGCTGCATAAAGCGGAGCGGCCTCGGGGCTGCTCCACTTTCTGCCTGCTGCAAACAGCCACCCCAAAGCTCTTTTATAAGCCGGGGGTTGCTGAGGCCCGGCAAGCTTCCCTGCACCCCGGCTGCACAGAGCCAGCAGGGCAGGATCCGACCCCCCGGGCCATATTTCTTGCAGGTTTGCAAGCTCAGCTGCAGTTTCGCAAACCCTCGCCGGTCCCAGCGGGCAGCCCGGGCAGCTCTCTGCGAAGCCACGTTGGAAATGCCGGCTCTTGGGAAAGCCAGCCGCGGGCAAGCACGTTCAGCCGGCGGTGTGATGCCAGCGCCGTGGCGAAGCAAGGCCCAGGGGAGCTGCACGAAGGCTGTTCCTGCAGCGCTGGCGAGAGCTGCCTCATCGCTGGTGCAACCGTTACGGACAGAAATGCCACCGGGTCAGCCGGACAGACAGCCCACGCTAAAAACACCTTCCCAAAGCTCGGCAGCCTAAGCCCCGGGATAGGGAGCAGCAACTGCCCAATTAGGTTTGTCCCAGGTGGGTTTCTGGTTTTGAACTTCCCTGGCTGATGCCGTGAGCTTCGGCTGTGCCCAAGGAAGGGATGCGGCAAAAGAAATCACCCCCACGGGTTTCCCGGACGGGTCCCACCGGCAGGGGCAGGCCAGACCCTTGGTGCAGCCACCTCTCCTCGCGCGGGCATAAGCACCCGGGTGCAGAATCATGCCAGGGACCCCACTGGGCTGAAAAAATAACCCTTTGCTTTTCTTCTCTAGGTTGGACTCACCAGCCAGCTGCTGCTTTTTCGTTTCCTGGGGGTCTCAAGCTTCTTCAGACCAACGATGGGCTTGTTCTCGCTGCGGAGAAGCTCCGTGCTCGGCGGCAAGGCACGGGGAGGACACGGGCCCTGTGTTTCCTAATGCCGCAGCTCAGCTGCTACAGGGGACGGGTGGTTCACAGGGAGAGCATCGATCCAGTACAATCCCCTTCGCCCTGCAGACGCCCAGGGCACGCGAGCTATTTTCATCCCTTCAACAGCTGCAGGAAGACACCCTCGCTCCCGCCTCTCTTAAGGGAGGCAGCTGCAGCCAGCTCTGCGGAGGGCTGGAAAATCTCCCGGCCGGGCGGTCCCAGCTCTGACACCAGACGTCCCCGCGCAGGAGGGGACTGTGCTTGTGCAGAGCCCATCGATCCGCTGAAACACCCTCCAGAAACTCCATATTCCCTCTCTGCCCTGCTCCGGGCGAGATCTGCTCGGACAAAAACGATGCTCCGATGAGGTACGTGCTGAGCGGGGGGTCTCGGTGCTTGTCCTACAGCCCAGAGAGATCCCAGCTCGCACCTCAGCACCTCTGGGCGACAAGGCTGAATGATGCAAGTGCCACTTTCTGGTCCCCGTGCTGCAGGGCACAGCTGTCCGACCGTCGCTGTCCCTGCCAGCGAGGGCTGACATGCCATGTGTGACCGGGAACAGCAGGATCCTCCTGCCCAGGAGACAGCGGTGGCCAGGGGCAGGGCGTCCTGCAGCAGCACTGCCGCAAAGGCTGGGTTTCGGGGGGTACCCGTTGCACCCAGGCTGCTCACCGTGGCAGCTCGCGGCTGGAGCGAGCAGGATGGCTTGGGGAGAGCCGGTGCTCTTCAGGGGTTCAGGATGGCCCCGTTTCTCCTGGATCCCTCTGAAATGACGAATCCTCAGCCGGACCCGCACCTCCGGGGCTGCCCAGGCCGCCCTGTGCCAAGGAGGAGCTGGCTCCTTCCCCGCCGGCCGCCGCCAGCGCTCCCTCCTCCAGCCCGGCGGATGGGATGCCTGCCATTTCCTTTGGCGACCGCACCGAGCAGAGGCCTTTCCCCCCCCCCCCATTCAGGCTGACAACTGGGCCTCAGCATCAGCTGCTTGTTGCTCAGCATCAGCCTTTCAGCAAACAGCAGGTGCAAGCGGTGCGACCCCAGGCTCCGCTACAGTAATCCCCGCTCCCCCCCGCCCCGGGTCCCCCTCGCACAATATTGTCCCCTTGGCTCAAGAATGTTTTTGTCTCCCCTTCGCAGTTGTGAATTCTTTTATATATTGAAAAGAAATCTCTTTCTAATCTTCCTGCCCGGCCGTGGCTGGGGAAGAGCGGGTGCCTCGCTGCAAGGGGGAGCGCGGCCCGGCACAGCTGTGCCGGAGGATCCGCTCCCTCCTTGGCAGCTGCCTCCAAGGGCCCCCGGGCGAGCCGCTGCCAGCGCAGGCAGGAGGTGGGGGATCGTGCCCTCTCTGCCCGCATCCGCGGCAGCGAGAGCGTGCGGCTGCACGGGCTCTCACCCCTGCCCTGGCAAAGAAACCAGCTCACCCGCATGTGGGAAACACGGAGGTGACACAGCAGCGGGTCTCGGCTCCGTCACTGATGTCTAACCGCAGCGCGCTCTGCCAGGAGCCCCGGGGAAGGCCGTAAGGCAAGCGAGAGCCCAGACGAGCAGAGCTTTTGGCTACCGCGTGGAGCAGGGCTGCAGGAGGGAGGCAGGAGCCGGAGGGATGCTCGCGAGCAGGGACGGAGCAGCGTGCTGCACGATGCTGGGGCATCGCCGGCCTCAGCACACCTCCGTACAGTGAAAACAAGACTCAAGGACGCTTTCGTTATGTGTCACCCTCTACTGAAATTGCACAGCAAAGCCCGGCACAGGAGGAAAACGTCATCTTCCCCACAGGTTACCAAAGCCTCCCTTCCCCTCGTGGACCAGCCCCACAGGCAAGAAACCGCATCCTCTGCCACACTCAAGCACAGACCGGAGCACGCACGCTCCCCGCTGCCACTGGAGCAGGGGGACGGTTCCTGCCCTCCCCTGGGGCAGGCGGTGGGGAGGGAGCGGGGGGCACAGGGGCTCCCCGGGGCGCAGGGAGCTGCTGAGCGCGAGCAGGTGGTCCTGCAGGAAGGCAGCAGCCTGGAAATCCCATCTGGCAGCCCCAGCGGGACTCGGGAGGTGGTTTTGGGGGAGGGAAACCAACCCCCACGGGTCCCTGCGGAGAAGCGGGGACAACCGCTGCCCTGCCCGGGACGCTGCTCAAACCCGGGTCCCTCTCCTGCATCCTGAACGGCTCAGCCTGGTTTGATCTCCCCAGACTAGGCGAGATTTGCTTTACCCACAGTTCAGCCCCACACCGTCGCCGTCGCTCCCCTTTGCAAACAGTCTTCGATACAAAGCACAGCTGGTCTCACTGCAGCGGCAGTTTCTACCTTGCAGATCTATTTTAAAACAAGTGTCCTTAGCGTGTTTATAAAGCAACCGCTACCCTGACGCTGTGGGCATCCCTGCAAACACGTGCCTCTGTTTGAACTCCGGTTTTGGACACAGCTTAGAGGAGCCGTGGTCCCACCTGCCCTGAGAAGCACAAGGCAGGACACCGGAGGTGTTATAGCCCGTCTTCTCCGCTACATCTTCTTTTTGACATGAGTTTCTGCATCAAGTACGTTTCAGTACCTCTTCTGGCAGCATCGTAGCTCAGCACCAGCCCAGCTTTTCCACGACAGGCTGGCTTTTCCTGCAAACAGCTGCAAAGGACTCGCGGAGCACGGGGGCATCGATTGAGGACACAGAACAAGTTTCCTCGTGCAAACACTGCCGATGTTTATTGCAGCTTGCTTGGTTGTACAGCTGCGGAGCTCGAAGAAAGCAGAGCTGCAGCATCTGTGGCAGGAACGCTGGGCAGGAGGGCGCGACCCAGACCTTCCTGCCCTTCCAGCGCTCAAAACAGGGCAAGTACCTGCTCTCTGTTGTGAAAGCCTCGGCCTCGCACACCTACCCTGCTGCTGCAGCAGCTGCAGCCGACCGAGATCCCGAGATTAGCACATCCTCAGGTCCAAGCGTAGCTGTTTCTATGCAGAATGCCTTCAGCTGCAAAATTCACCTGTAAGAGATCAAACCGAGCCAGAGCTTTGCTACCTTCAGGACATTATGCTCAGATTGTTCTTCCATCAGGTGTTCAACCACAGGGAACAAGCTGCAGAGCAGCTCTGATCACACACAGCAAGAAATAAATGACCTGAGCTGGATGCCCCAGGAACCAGCAGCTCCAGCATGGGAACCCAGCGTGGTTTTCTTCTTTCAAGAAATCAATAAACTGCTAACCTGTGAAAGCTACCCAGCTGCTACAGGACAGATGCTTTACACGTACAGAACAACTGCGGGAGTACCTCAAAACTCGGGCAGCTGGCGGGTACCGCTGGGCGCAGGTCCTCAGTCCTGCCTTTCCCCGGACAGGCAGCATTTGTGGATTCCCAATAAGCTACGAGACGCTCCCTTACGAACCTGCCCGTTCTAAATCCCCACGTTTTATATGCGCTGCTAAAATAAACCCTGTGGTTACCTTCATGAATAATTCCCACCGCTCTCCATGCTTTCTCTGCTTAGTAGCCAGCCAGCTGCCAACAGGGCAAGTATCTTGAAAACCAGGAATGGGGCAGCACATCTAACCCTGCCCTGCCATCAGCCAAAGGCTTATCGGCCTGGGACAATCTGCCCTACAAATTCAGAGCAGACACCGTTAAGAGCATGTCCAGAGGCACAGCGCCCTTGCGTGTTTTCCCCACTAGCTCTGCTGCTCTCCAGAGGAGGCCTGAGGCACGGCTCTGATGTATCACTATAAATACATGTTTTTTAAAATGAAAGTTGGGGGGGGGGAAGCTGTGGTTGGTAAGAAGGAGGGAGGGACAAGGGAAAGGAAGGCTGTGCCCATTGCTGCTGCCAGCCCCGATGGGCTGCAGGGGCCACCGGGCACCTCCCCTATGCGGAGAAACACCCCCCCCCGCCCAGCACAGGACACCCAGCAAGCGCTTATTTTATTAGTATTGTATAAAGACGAAAACCCTTATCCCCTGAAGAGCCCTCCCCAGCCCTTCTTTTGATACCATAGCGAAACCTGCTCAGCGCAAGAACAGGCGGCCCTGTCCCAGGGCAGCCCCTGCGGCGCTGCTGGGGAAGCGAGGTTTGATTAACATAACGCTGCTCAAGATTTACGAATCTCTCCCTCCCCCCTGTCCCACGATGCGTTAGATGTTGATTCATTTTACCTTTAACTCCAAGGTGCTGATCAGCCCAGAAAGCGAAGGCATTATTTATTATGTGTATTAAATATTAGATCTCTCCCATGTTAGAGGACAGGTTTAAAAATCTGCAGCTCCTTTCCACCTTAGAAAAACCCATTTTTACCAATCTGAATCTCAGAACGTCCTGACGAGGCTCTGTCACTTGTTAGAGAAGCTCCTCTGGCCAGAGATGGATTGTAACGCAGTGATTCCGTTCCTATCTCCTTTTGAGAGTCTTCAAGGAAAACTGCAGCGATTCATCCCGTATCAAAGAGCTGAAGAACACACAGGTAAAATACGAGTTTCCGATACGCGTTGGAGACGCTGTGCCTGTGCTCCTCACCGCCCCTGCAAGCGCTCCCATCACCTCTCCAGTCGGATTTGCCATTTTACTGGGACGCAGATACTGCAGCTACCCTAGCGAGCAGAGGAGCTCTGCAGCAGCGGTTGCTGCAGACCTGCCCTGGAAAAAACACGGGCAGCCGGCAGCGCCGGGAGGGACGAGGGCTGCGGGGTTTCGGGCTGCACAGCTGCCCTTCCTCATCGCGGCAGGAAGCTGCTACCCAAAGCGCTTGGGCAAACCTGGAAACTCCTGCCCTCGGGCTTCCACGGGACACTAGAGTGGGAGGGGGGGTAGCAACTGCAGCGGTTTTGTGACTCGCACGTACAGGAGAAGATGACATCTGTAATCATTCTGCGATAAAATGTAAGTGCCTGGTCACATAAACAAACTCTTAATGTACAGTAACGCGCTTAGTGGTTCACACGCGACGTGCACTTCACTTGTGCTTCAGGGCTCATTTCCACGGCGTTTTCAGGCGCAGGTCAACACGATATTCCTGACAGGCCACCTCTGTCCACTCTCTGCTACCTCCATCCAGAGATTAAGGCCGAAAATCAAACCCTGGGACACTTCCAGAGTGACAGCCATCCACCGCAGCTGAATAAACATGAAGTTTAGGAAGAAGGCACTGCCACCCTGACTTTAGAAGCTGTTTCTATCTCTGGATAAAGCAAAGTTCTGTAACTTTTATGAACATTTGGTGACCTACCTGGCACTTCAGGAAGGTGAATTTTTCTTGAATCTGTGGCATTTTAAAATTCTGTATGAGTCTACTGTCACCTAGTATAGACAGATGTCAACTAGAACAAAAAAAAAAATACACAAAGCTTTAAGCTTTTTTTTTTTTAAATTACTGGAAGATTGCCTACATGGCAACTGTTTAATTAATTGTTCTGTCATATTTACAACATCCAATTTTTCTTTGTGATTCACTCTTTAAGGCTGGCAGGATACTCTGTCATTTTCTTTAATAAGGCTAGGTAAACTTCAATTTGCTGTATATAATATGCACTGAAAACACCCACAAATACTGCTGTGCTCGCTCCGACTTCTCTAGCCGACTGAAGGTGGAGTGTGAGTACATGCTTTTGTCAAAAGAACAACCTTCGGAAAAAAACCCACCAAATAACCCCAACCCAAAAAGTCAACCTCCTCCTGCCTGCTTCATTCACGGATGTCACAATACAGGTTTGACGTTTTAACTGTTCCCAGAATGATGGATGGTGACACCTCTGAATGAATAACACAGCAGGAGGCAGTCAATCAGAGGAGCAAAGACCTGGGGCTGCACTGAAATATCTCGCGAAGCAGCAGGAATAGGAAAGGAAGTATGCAAAGAAACAGATGTGGTACTTTAACGAGGTTTTCGGAATCACCACCTAAAACACTGCTTGCGCACCAGTGATGCCTGAGTGTTCATGACAGCCACCCCCACGACGCGGTCGGCGTCGAGTTCCCAAAATGGAAGTTACTAATCCCACCGGAAGGTCACAATGGGAAATTTCACCTTCCAGTGGTAATATGCTAAAATGCTAGCTATTTAATGGCACTCCGGCTTTTTTAAAAAGAACAAAGTTGTTCCCTCCGCATCTGGGGGTTTTTTTTTTGGGGGGGGGGAGGGGGGTTA
>JAVKLA010000021.1:29059904-29072505 GCA_034782735.1 Sagittarius serpentarius | reverse complement strand
CCTCGGGACTCGCTCCAACAGGTCCTTGTCCTTCTTACGTTGGAGGTCCCAGAGCTGAACGCAGTACTGCAGGTGGGATCACAAGAGATCTGAGAGGTGTGATATGCAAAGTGAAAATGAGACAGGACTTGGACACATGCAGATAGTCTCCTGAAACAAATAATCTGTTTTTCAGTGGTAGAAGCTCCTGGGCTGCACTGTCTCCTGCTTATTGAAAAGCATGTTGATGGAGCATATGGAGAAATGCAGCCTCTGCAGGGCCATCATCATGATATTGGAGCTAGAAAGAAGAAGAATAATGAAACTTGGCTTTCAGAGAAAAATCTCAAAAGCCCCACAGACAAGAAAGAAAAATACTAATAGCAGACATTACTTTGAAGAACAGGACATAAACGCCAGCATCAGTAATAATAAAGTGACAAAGTCATTCACAAGTAATGACATCTCGCAGCTAAAAAAGGACTGAGTAGCCTGAACACTGTGCTGTACGTCCAGGGAAAAGGGATGGATAGGTATGTGGTGAGCTGAGGCACACGCGTGCTGACTGCACAAGGTGGGCAGACCTGCTGGCTGCATATCACAGGGGGAAAAAAAAAAAAAAAGAAAAAAACGCTGGAGCTCTGAACCAACTTTTACCAACGCAACATAAGCAAATGAATCCATGGACAACACTTACTATGAGAAAAACACCAGCCGCTCAGTGGAGCCTGGCTGACAGTGAGACCCACGTATTTTAAAGCAGACGGAATTGCAGTACTGGAGGACATTCTGATCTGAGAGAAAGATCCTGCAGACATATGAAATGGCATCAAACTGGTTCAGCTTCCAAGGCAGATCAGAAGCAGCATTAATGGCCAGAGTGCAAAGGGTGTTAACTTTCAACACTGCAATGATGCGCTCCTCTGAGTTATGAGAAAATGGAAATCCTGTTACCATGAGAACATGCTGTTCTGTACGGATGATTACCCAGGAGATGATCTGAAGACTGGGGCAGTGGCCTTTCTGATTTCAGAGTGGAGGGATCCAATAAAGTTAGAAATGTCAGATTTCAGCTGAAACTCTTCCACTCCCTGCAAAGCAGCTTTTGGTGGTGGATGGGGAGCAGGAGAGTTACGTGCTCTGCAGATATGCGAGTAGGATTTTCATGAGTTCAGATAAGGCATCTCCTCCACTGACTATATAGAGGCTGTAATTTTTCTATCGACAGAAATAGTCCCAGAGTAACAAAAACGGCCAATACCATGGCCCCTGCTGCACTAACTAATGAGGGAAAGGAAAACAAAAGCCTGTCCATTTTCAGGCCCTGACCCCAAAAGAACTCAAATATTACAGGCAAACCAAAAGTCTGTTGGGTAGTCTCCAGTGATTTCGGAGGTAAAAAAAAAAACAAACAAACAAACCAATAAACCTTCAAGGCAAATAGGCTCTCCTATATACAAGATGGGAAGCCCTAATGGAAACAAACAAGTTTCTCTGGAAGCCTCACCTAGGCTTTGCAGAAGCAGTGGTTAAGCGTTAGGTCCACGAGGGTGAAACAGGACTGACCTAACAAGGGATGTGCTCATTCACTGCAGTCCAGCAGACCACACTTTTCCAGTTTCACCAGCTCTGCTGCGAGGCTGCCAAAGAGCAGATAACCATCTGCAAAGCCCTCTAGGTCACAGTCTGAACACGCATGTCATTACTGATCCAATTTATCTGATCAAGAAGACAGGAAACCACCACATGCATATTGCCATGATTTGAACCCAACTTACCGGGGATCTTACAGTCTTCAAAGATCAATTCACAGGTATTAGACCCTCTCATTCCCAGCTTATGCAGCTTCTGGGCTGTGCTGAAACCTGGCGTTCCCTGCAAAGTCAAGACAAGTCAAAATACCTTTCAGGTCTCAATTCTGACAGAATAAATAACATCACTAGATGTCTGTGAAATTTCCCTGACCACATGAACACGTGCAGGGTGCCAGAAGGGAGTCAAAACGAACTGCCCACTCTGGGAACAAGAATAGGTGTAAGAGCAAAGTAAGTGCAAACACAGAGGAAGCAAATGAGCAGAGAAACACGCACACATGGGGGCCACATATGAACTGAGTGCATCCATTTTCTAATGCCCATAAATATTAAATAAATAGATTATTTGGACAGCTACCAACAGTGACTCTCCTAGAGTAAGGGTTGCAGGCTTTGCCAGTAACAGAACTGTCCTAATCATTAAGTCACATTAAATTCATCAGAAGGTTTACTGATCTCCGAGATTTTGTACTTCCAGTACCATTTGTTTTATTACAGCTTCCTGTCTTCCTTGTGGTGACAGAGATGTGTATAGCATAGCCTCAAATAATTACAAGGGAAGAAAAAACCCAACAGATTCCTCTTTTCCACGGGCTCCCCGTTGAATGCCCTGTTTCTTCTCCCTTTGGCTTGCTCTGCTTTGCATGCATGTTTGGGTCATTTCAGGATTCCAAAGGGGCAATGCAAGAAAATGAGGGGAGGAAACAAACAGAGCTATTTTAATGCCTGGGCTTAAGAAAAACCACAAAAACCCCCCACAAAGTTAGATAATGGGATAGCAGGACATATATACAGGCTTCCAGCATCTCTGACAATTTTTGGCAATGTCCTGGTTTCAGCTGGGATAGAGTTAACTGTCTTCCTAGCAGCTGGTGCAGCGCTGTGTTTTGGGTTTAGTACAAGAAGAATGTTGATAACACCCTGATGTTTTCAGTTGTTGCTCAGTCGTGTTTAGACTAATTCAAGGACTTTTCAGCTTCTCATGTCCAGCCAGCAAGGAGGCTGGAGGGGCACAGGGAAGGTGGGAGGGGAGAGAGCCGGGACAGCTGCCCCAAACTGGCCCAAGGGGTATTCCATACCATGGGACATCATGCCCAGCTTGGAGGGGGAGGAGGAGGAGCGCAGCTCGGGCATCGGTCAGCGAGTGGTGAGCAATTCCATTGTGCATCGCTTGTCTTGTGTATTTCAAATCCTTTTATTATTATTGTCACTTTCTTGTTATTAGTATCATAGTTAGTTTCTTACTTTCTGTTCTATTAAACTGTTCTTATCTCAACCCACGAGCTTTACGTGATTTTCTGATTCTCTCCCCATGCTGCTGGGTGGGGGGGGAAGCAAGCGGGCGGCTGCGTGGTGCTGAGTTGCTGGCTGGGGTTAAACCATGACAGGCAACAAACAAGCCCTTTTATATTAGAATCTTGTCCATTCTCTCTACGTTTCTAGCCCTAAAGACTGGTTATGTGCTCAGATACCAAAATCCAGGAGTGCCCAGGTGACAGTGCAGCATGCCATGTCACTGGGGCAGAGGACTAATCTCACGGGTTTATAAAATTCAGGCAGAAAGTAGTTTGTCTTCGAGCAACAGGCTGACAGTTACAGAAAGAAAACTAGCTGGTTTCTAAATGAGCCAGTTAGGGTGAAGGAGTTAGCTTTAAAAACCACGCTACAATAAGCTTGTGAGAATTATTAAACCTACCCTCTCCACAATGAATGCAGTTATACCTCGGGAGGCTGGAACAGCATTAGTATCAGTTTTAGCATAGACGATGAGAACATCTGCATCTGGCCCATTGGTGATCCAAAATTTGTTCCCATTCAAAACAAAGTAGTCTCCTAGAAGTGAAGAACTGCAATCTGTTAGCTCACAACAGAGAAACACCTATATCCTCACTCCATTTATTTCAAAACAGGCTTCCAAGGATGCTCTTTAAGACCCCCACAAACAGCATGCACAAATCCTTCCCAAGTCCAAGAAAACTCATTTCCTTAATTTCTGGAGTCCAAAGACAGTTTAACAAATGCTTGACACCAAGGCACCTACCACTGGTTCCATCGTACCAGCAACCTCCACCACCACAATCAGAAAGTCCACTTTTAGACCTTTAACCATCCACCTTGTGTCTTCACGACCTGGCTTTTTCACACACTGAGTCTCCTGGGAGGCAGCACAAGCCTGCAAACGTGGCCTGGTATACCCAAGAGCAAGCACCATGTCTCAGTGGTGTTGGGGAGGTTAGTCTAAATTTACAGGACGCATTATTTACACCAGCCGTCTATCCAGGCAGCACATGACAACCTTTACCTTTCTTATCTGCTTTCAGCTTCATGGACACAACATCAGATCCAGCATTGGGTTCGCTCATTGCTAAGGCTCCAATGTGTTCCCCGCTGATTAGCTGGAAGAAAAGACAAATATAAGAAAGGGAGTAAGAACAGTAGCATTGTCACTGTTCCCTCTTTAGCCTGCCTTCCATTTTTTTTCTCCTGCACTGAATTGCCATAGTAGCTGTTCTATGCAAGAACTGCAAATGAGAGCCGTTGCTCCTGGTAGAGTCCTAGCAGGGAGCTCCCTTGTGCTGCTGTGCTGAGGGAACAGAACCAAATCACAGTGGGACGAGAAGGATGACTCAACTCATGTCTGAGCTAGATGAGTACAGCCCTCTTATAAAACACCCTCTCCAGGAAGGTGCCAAAAGAACCATGCAGGCAGCCATATGCCTTTCACAAGCTCCTTGTTCTGCGCTTTATGACTGCCCTTTTACATAAACAAGAGTTGTTAAAAACAAAAGGCCAACAAGGGGGATGAAAAGAGACTGCAAAGTTCTTCGCAGTGTTCTCATAGCCCGGTCCCCCCACACTCGCACTACAATAGCATATGGACACCCTCCTTCTGTGCCTGCTCATTCCAGGCTCTGGCATAGCTGTCGCTTCCTCTTCACTGTTCCTTTTATCCTGCCCTTTTCTCCTTGCCTTTTTTTTCCTGTGTACTTTTATCCATCTTCTCCGCCTTTTGATCTCTTATTTTTTAAAAACAGACTCAACGCTTAAGATACATGTTCAACCAATTCAATCCATCAGTGCATTTCTACAGAAGTCTTCATGACATGCTCAAAACTAGCTAAGTACCATTGTCATGAACCAAGACAAGTAAGAATTAAAGCGATCACACATCTCGTTGAAAGGCAGCAAATGAGGGTATTAAAATACACCGGAGCAGCAATGAGGACAATTCAGGGTCACATATCAGCAGGCTGCACAATGCTTTGAGGAAGTGACACTGAACTTTGCATGTGGTTTAAGTCAAGTTTCTTGCACTGTTAATTTTGCTGAAAATTTCAGTAGCTGGGATTCAATGCATTAGTTAAGCTTCTCCATGCATTTAAATACTGAAATCTGTTTAACATGCTTTTGAGTCACAAACATCAATGCCCCAAATGATGAAGTTTCACATGTAGTTAATTAGCACAGGCAAACAAAGCATTTGGGCAGTGAGAAATGGAGAATATAAAATAGGCAAGCAGTGACTTCCATTCAGAAATATCAAAATGGAATAATATCATCCAGTGTCACCTCAAAGCCTCATTTAGTAGCACAGCTCTGGAGAGCTGGACTATGCTGCCTACAGGCATGGACCTCGGCGTAGGCCAAGGTCAATATAGATTAATAGGACAAAAATTAACAAGCTAGAGAAGGCCAAGTTTGGCAAGCACAGTATTTCCTAAGGTTGGGGGACTGAAACTGGCTGGTGCTTAAAATGCTACACACCATGAAAGACACTCATCCTCATATGCAGCCAAAACCCAAATGTTTTCCAGTTTCCCCCCCTCTTCTAGCCACATACCTTGGGCAAGTACTTGTTTTTCTGGGCCTCATTGCCGTTACGCACAAGCTGGTTGATACAAAGGTTTGAGTGGGCACCGTAACTAAGCCCAACAGCTGCAGATGCACGAGAAATTTCCTCCATCACCAGCACGTGGTCCAGATATCCCAAAGCAGATCCACCATATTCCACTGAAAAGAGAAGAGAAACCTCACGTTAACCACCATGGAGTATATCACACATGCACAAGATCCCAGGGTCAGGCTCAGTCTTGAATGAGATCCGAGACACACGAGAGCTTCTGGTTTTGACTGACACTGTCCCTGAGCTGGGCACCTCTGGCTTTCCCTATCCTTTTTGAAGTTCAGTTTTCTTATCTTAGAGGTGCAGTGATATTACTTCTTCAGCATAATCAATAATTTACTTGTACAGCATAGTTTTATACATATAATGCATAAGGATACCTCTACAGCATGCTACCGAGACTTGCACAATATTGAGTCCTTCTTTTCAACCATCCTTAAGCACAACCTTAATATTATCATGAAGATTAAATCACAAAGCGGCAACCTGCACTAGGTGAGAGGACAAAGGAACACAGGCAAAGTTTGTAAAGTCCACGCATGTTTGTCCTAACAAGGACCCCTAAACAAGTGAGGAATCCTCAAACTGCTCAAAAAGAGGGGCACTAGGGACTTTTCTAAGCCCACAAATGTGCAGGAGACCAGCATGTTGATCGGTGGCCGATTCAGAATGAGAATGATCCATAAATGCAACGGCTGTAATTCACCAGTAGCAAGAACGCGGATTTCAAGAAAGGATGAAGTAAGACAGAGCAGCATGATCATCACAACTGGGAATCCAGCGAGGCACACTGAGCTGAGTCTAAAATCACTGGTAAAGATTAAAGGCAAACAGTAGAACAGGGAGAGAGAGAGGAGGCAGGAAAAAAAAGAGAAGGCTGAGAAAAGCGTAACAGCCTTGAGCAGCTGACAGCCTATGTAAATATATACACACAGACATTTATATACACACAAATACATTCACATCCCAATGTAAAAGCTTTGTTCTACAGGCAAGAAGCAAGTGATTGCACTGCTAAGAGAAGAACTAAAACAGAAGGATGTAAACACCGCAAAGTAGTCAGGGAGGTAATCCAGGAGTCCTTACTCGGCATCAACATGCATGCTGTAAGCAAGCAGCAACAAGGGTAAGAGCAAGTATGTTCGTATGCTCAGAGTGACCAAAGAGCTGAGTGCATAACCTGGGCTCAGAGAGGGCTACTGCCCCTAACTCGGCAAATTAACGCAATAGCCACGGGCATTATATGCAGTCTTTCCTCCCATGTCACTCATTCTGACTCCTGTCTTTATCTGCGGGACTCTTTACCTCTGAAATCACTTCTCTCTACTACAAATCAGAGTTTGGGGGTTTACTATCGATATCCTAAAAGACAGGTTTAACAATTTCTCATATATGCCAAAACAAGAGAGTTTTCTATTCATTCCTATAGAATGGATGGGTTTGGTGCTATTGCCTCAAGAAAGGAAAGGTAACTGCCTGCTGTAAGCAGTACTGGCCCATGACTGCTTTGCACTCCAAAAGGTACAAGAAAATAATCCTGCCAGACAACTTCTCCTACAATACAAAGCATAGTGTGATTTAGAATGATGCTGCCCTTTCAAAATTAATCTTTATACATGACATGCCTGTGTTATTGTTCCGTTGTAGCTACATATTTGCATTTCTTAACTTAGCTCTTTATAAAATAAATGGAAAGTTACACCAAGCCAACATAGCTTTCTTAGTTCTAAAAAGAAAACAAAAAGCACTGTTATTTAAAATGCTCCCTTAAAAGACTTGATCCACTGGTGCCCAGATACGCCATTTAACTGAGCATATGCCCTCGTAAGATTTCGCATTATCTTCACATCCTAAATCCCAGTCTCCACCTCCTACAACAAACCCAATGCCAATAAAGAAACTGCACATAGCTATACAATCAAAAATACGGCAAAAAATTCTGGGCATAGGAGGGTTTTAGAGGTAAATCTTTGAGGAAATCAAAAAGGACAGGACTCATGAGGGGACGGCTTATTTATAGTGTGGGAAACTGCTGTAAGCCTCAGGCACAACATCAAAGAAGAAAGAAGGTAAGAGTGAGAAAAAACAGGAGCAGCAGTAAATTGGGAAGAGTAAAGAGAAAGCAAGCAGAAATACAGACTCTTTCAAGCAGACTCAGTGCCACTGAAAGAAACGCAGAGGCATTATTTCAACGCATTGCTATTCAGCTTGCTTCTGCAGAAGCCTTTGCACACGCACATCTAGAAACACAGACTTTACGATGGGGAAATAAAGGCCCCATTGGCTGCTATTCTCCACTAAGGGCTTCTCCTCATTACACTGTGTTAGTGCATTCAGCATGACCACAGCAGCCTCAGTAATCTATAACATTAATCAAAACACTTTTCAACTAACCTGGACAAGGCTGAATAAGATTTACCCTGATTTTTTCTGACTGGTTGGATGTGGTCAGCTCTCCATTAGTTATCACAGCTTTTCACAACGTTGTTTTATACCCTCTAACTTCTCCTATTAGAGATGGATGTTTGTTCTAGGATACTTTTATCTATAGCTCTCATTCTTCAAAACTTGCAGCAAACGCTTCATATTGGAGAAGCGCAAACATGTTCAAGTTACATAGGTTGTATTTGGAGAAACGCATTTCTGAACAGTACTTTTAAATTGTAAAAGGCATTTTGTAATCGTCCAGGAGTCTAACAAGGAAAAAGGATTCCGATTCAATGAAGAATAAAAAAGTTGCCAAGGAGAGTTTTTAAAAAGCGTGAAGATAGGAGCTTCTGGACAAAATGGATGTCACATCACGGATAAGGCTGTTAGGAACCGGAAAGGGTGAGTTTAAGTACTCTCTTTTTTGTTTGAAGAATCACTCACCAGAAGGTAAAAGGTGGGAACAGACTTACCAGGAGCTGTGATCCCCAGAACTCCCAGTTCCCCAAGTTTCTTCCAAAACTCCTACAAATACAGAACAAGCAATCAGTCCAGACTCGCCGTCAGGGCATCAGCATAAGAAGTTTTCCCAGGTAGCTCACCAGACATCAATTTACCTTATTCTTGTGATATGTCAGAGAAATACAGCAATACCAATTTCTCCTGCAGCAGCAGCAGCAGCTCCATCCTAGTCCTGGGACTAAGGACTCGGACAGACTTAAGGATGTTAGTTACTCTACACATGGGAGTAGTCTGTTGAATTTAGTGAAAATTCACAACCTAAATTTAATTCTGGAAGGACGGGTCCTAAGATTTCACCCATTGCCCAGTTCAAGAAGAATTTTGGTGAATTAAAACCTCCCATTAATTTCAAAAACTGGACTTCTAGGCTTTCACATACTATCTCTTGCTAAAGGTTATTTAGGATGTTATGACTTGAATTTATGCTTGTCTTTTACCTCACGCATCCTTGTCACTGTGCTTTGGCAGCACTGTGTAGGCCTATCAGCCTGTGGTTGCCACAAATAGCTGTTAGCGTAAGCGATCCATGACTGAAACCCTAGAAATACTTAGAAGAGTTGCTATTAGCTGGCAATTTAACTCTTCTAGTAAACCAGAAGCTGGTAAGTAAAGCCAAGAAGGCCTCCTTGGGAGAGATTACAAAAATGGGAATGTTAGAGCCGGGGCAGACCGAGGTGCTGCCCGTCTTGCAGGTGGTACTAGAAAAGTTATAAAAGGTGACCACAACAGAGGATTTGTGAGCACTTTGGACTTGTGAAGTTAAAGGAGCTGAATCCACAAGGGCCGCTCAAGTAGATAACCTGTAGGTTATCAAGAATGCCAGGATACTAGACGCACACGGGGACCCTATAGCATTACCGAGTTTTGCACAGCTGGGCACGTATGCTACTAAGTTCGTCTGCGAGAGGACAAGCTGTCCCCCTTGACCGCTGACTCCTCCGTTTGCCTCCTACCCAGATTTATCGCTCTGGCAATACCACCACTCAAGCGACAGCTACGTGATGTGAGGCACACAGCTGACTTGAGACATACGCATCAGCTGTGTCTGGCCCACGGCGTCACAGAGCAAGAGAGAAGCCATGACATAATGCAGTAGCAAAGGACGTCACCAATGAGGACCAGCCATATGCTGGAGGGACCATCTCTTTGCTGCTGCTTCAGACTGCAGCCTCTCCTCCACAACATGACGGACACACAGGTGAACGCTTGTCACGTGGCCTCAGCGTCCAGTGACAAGAGAGTTATCAGTGAATAGTCTCCAGAGACTTCAAAAAGTATTATGCAATAGCTCCGGATGACATCTGGTGCGCCAGACTAAATTTATATACTTAACTTCAAAGCTGCGCGTATATCCCTGAAAATGTCAACATCAGAGCTCTGGGAAATCCTAGCAGATGTTCTGAGCTTTTTAAGTCTTGGGGAGCTTATGAAAACCAATAGTTAGATCTCTCATTTTCATCAATCAAACCATCCCGTCGTACAGAATTTGTTGTTTTTATTAGGAAGGCAAGTTTCAGCTCCACAGTCAAACAACCCTATATTTCAGCATTTGCAACAATATTTTCAGAACAAATTTGAGAGGAAACTCGGATGTCCAAGAAAGGGTCCTAGTGAGGAGAATACAAAATACCTATTAGAGAAGGAGTCTGAACAGAGCCAAGCAGAAATACCATAATAAGAACCCAAACGAGACCATTATCAGTTTTCTTTTTTTTCTCCAGTTGCATGCTGGCTGGGTTCTGTCCCAGGTTGCTCAAGGTTGTTAACAAAAGACAAAATGGGAAATCAAAAAATTGTTTTCTCTATAGCTTTAAAGTTTGAAAAGTTAATACATATGTTCCTGTGGTGTGGACTGCGATTCTTCATCTGGATTAACGTACAGATCAAAGTATAGACAGGCTTTCACAATATCATCTATTTTAAATGTACACAAGAAATACTCGCCCGCATGCCTTTGAATTCATCTTCCTGGTCAATCTGTTGGGCCTTCGGGGCCAAATGCTCTTGACAGAACTTTGTCATGGTCTGTCTAAGCTGGGAAAAGAGATGAGAAGAAACACATACGTTACACCTCATCAGTATATTGTCGTCTTCTTCCCTAGGGTACTGCCAACATTCCCCTGACAGGTGACTCCAGGATCCCAAATCCAGAAGCGCAAGACAATAAGGAAACCAATGTTTCAGGTTACTGGCTGAAAGATCATATGAAAGGCCCTTTAGTCTTTCAGAGGGAAGATACTGATGTACTTAAGTTCCTCTCAGCATTTAACCTTAACAGTCCTACCCCAACACGAGAACTTAACTACTGCCAGCACTAGGGCTTCAGGGGATGTTTTTGGTCAGGAAACTTTGAAAGCTGATGAACAGAGCTTATGATGTATTATCCCCATCCAGTAGCTGCTGTTTCATTTAATCATATGCAGATGCCTGTAATAAGCATGCATACTAATTAAAATGTGTTAGCGTACCAAACTGGAACACCATTAGCAATCCTACTATTTTCTACAAAGGGAAAATTTGATAGAGTCAGGTATGTTCGTTGATCCAAGTGTTAAAAAAAAATCTCAAAATCTTTTTCTAAATTTTAAAATCTGAATACTTACATTTATTCTGCAGAAGTCTATATGCATACTAAGAAAATATACACAGTATCTTTTGAAGTGTTTTTAATAGGAAGATTCAAAAACTTTGTCTAGATGTCATGGTAGAGCTTAATAATGCCGGTTTTGCTTTTGATTCTTTATTCCCACAAATTAATGCTGGTGAAGGAAGAGTCTTGGAGACTGAAAGCCTCTGCTATATAACCAGAATCTGTAGAAGGGGCAGAAGCAACAAACCAAAAGATGCCCACGCTTCGCTGCCTTTCTCTCAACACCACAACCAAAGCATCCTCTTTTTTTACAATTAAGAAGATATGTTAGTTTCCACGCCCACCGAGACCTTGGATTCCAGTTCCGCCGAATGAGCCTTCCCCCCGTTTATAGCTTTTAAAACTTTATAAAGACCAAACCCAAAACACATTAGATATGTTTCCATTGTTACAAAGTTGACAGCAGGAAACTTGAGCATAAAGCTTAAAAGAAAAAAAGCTTAAAACCATAATAAAAAAAAAAAATGTTAATCAATTAGAGACTGAGGGCTAGACTCAGACAGACACCCCTGATACTCTAAGCCAGTTTATAAGTTATAGTGCTGTTAATTCGCAGCTTCACTAGCACTACTGAAGATTTATTTCTGATTTTTTTCAGCTTTTCCGTCAGACAGATACGAACTACAAGAATATTTTCCTCCTTTTACACCCGCTGAACGTAGAAGCAGAAAGAAACATCAAGTTAATTTGAGCTGATAAGGCTATAAACCGTGAACACAAACCTGGCAAAGAATAATTCTGTAGTAAGAAAGAGTGGAGAATGAGCAAGTTTATTGTGTACCTCCGCATGCTTGCACTGTCATAATTATCGAGAAAGTAAGGCTATAGCTGCAGCCCTGAGAAGCACCAAGGAGAAGTTTCCCTGGCAGAAGCCCGTCTGGACCAGCCCTCTGAAGACGCTACCTCTGACTCCGTGCCCTGGGGCGGCAGGGAACAAGCCCTACGGTGGCTAGCACCGGGCTGCCGTCGGACGCAGGAGGCAACAGCACAGCTGAGAATGGTTATCCTAAAGCTGCAGGTCCCCCGCCTTGGGCAAGAGAACAAGCTGGGAGAGCTGCGACACTTCTTTCGAGAAGAAGCGACGAGGCCCAATTCATTTGTTGGCATTTCTGATCCGACAGGCCCACCGTGAGCGCCGCCGACTTTCTCTGTTTGGCGCAGTGCTTCCCGGCGCGGCGGTTTACGCAGAGGCGCCTTCCCGCGACGAGGAACAGCCAGAGCAAACCGGGGGCTGCTCTTCGCCGGGGAACCGGGAGAACGCACCCCGCAGCTCCCGCCGGACACGCGGCCGGGGCGCGCCCCCGC
>JAVKLA010000021.1:29032131-29059542 GCA_034782735.1 Sagittarius serpentarius | reverse complement strand
ACCGCCCGATCACCACCGCCGCCGCCGCCATGGCTGCCCCGGCGCGCAGGCGCGGCCCGGCCCCGGGGGAATGGCCGCGAAAGGAGGGAGGCGGGGGTGGGCGGCGGCGGCGGGCAGCGCTGCCTCGGGGAAGTAAGGCTGCCCGTCCTGTGCATCCTTCCAGTACGTTTAATGGGTTAAAACCAGTAAGAGGTACAAGACGCTGCCGGCCTGAGCCAGACGGGCCCTTCAGCAGCAAGGTGCGCAGTAAGGAGAGTCCAGGCAGGGCCCCGGCGGGTGTGGGAAGAGCCAACAAGAGCTACGAGTGCTTGACAGGGGGGTAGGCAGCCACCCACCCCCTTCCCACCCACCCCCCCCGCAGGTGCTGTCCCACCAGAAAGCAGCGACCTGCTCATCGCTTTAGATCAAACGTAAAAAGGAGGTTTGCCAAGTAGAGAGTACTGAACTAGGAGTAAAACATCAAAAAAAAAAAAAAAAGACAGTACAGTCAGTCCATCCTCGTGCCTCACATAGCCAGGAGCAGCTCCAACTCATCAAGCGTTGCTGAACATTCCTTAATTTCGGCTTGAAAGGAGGAATGCTTCTCCAGGGACTGGTGTCTCTCTTCTTCCGCCGATTTCCACTTAGCCATCGCTGCCTGTGTAGAGAAGAGAAGCCGGGGCACATGACGTTTTACTAACATGAAAGCACTAACCAAGCAAAGCCAGGTTCTGAAGCAGGTCCAACTAAAGCATTTGAACTCTTCAGCAGGGTCTCACCTGCTAAACTGAGATCAGTCTACCTTGACTGGGATGTCTTTTACCTTGGTCCCTTGAGGAAAATGGCAGCTGATCTGTGACCAAAGTTTAGGAAGTCTTATACAATAGCGATTTCATTGATTAGCTCTCAAGCTTCTTACCAAGAATTGTAGAACTGTAATTTAATGACTATTTTGGTCAGTATACAGACAATATCATTGAAGCTGCTTGCGCTTGTAGACTTCTTAGTTCTCAGAGAGACTACCTGAGGTCACCAGTCTGCAACAGTTTCCAAGTTAGATCAAATCTTCTGAATCCCAGTGTAACAGCCAGACTGGTGGGTCAGTGTTCAGGCAGTGGTGCTTACAACCACCTGCAACACAGCCTCGAAAACTCTCTCTTGAGAGGAGCTGATCTAAGCAGAGACAGCTCCATTTCCAGTACTGACATCCATCTTTACTTTGGGATTGATTCAGTCTAACTTGAAAGCTATCAGTCATTAATAACACTTTCACCTTCTACCTTGTTTCAAATTCAATTGTATACGATTCAAGTTGAAATGACAGAGATGAGAATTAATTAACATTGCCTCACCATAAACTTTGCTTTAAGCCCTCTATTTAGAAGGGGAGCAACACATACAGTTTCCTTAATGCACATATAACACAATACAAGCAATACTGCAGGCTTTCGCTGTCTAGTTCATTTGGAGAATTGAGCGGCACTGGGAGGAGCAAAATAACTTCCGGAATCTCACTCAGCACCAAGTGCTCATTACCTGGCTGAGTCAAACAAAGTCAGTCTTACCTGAAGCACCTCCTTTTCTTTTGCAGCTGTTTGATTAAATAGCCTCAATTCTTCTATGAGCTTCTCAGTTAACAGCTGAAGAGCCAAGAGGAAAACAGTTTAATATAATGCAAATAAATGCAAGTCTCAGCAGCTGTTTCCACAGCATGAATAGAAAAGGGCAGTAGCACACAAACCTCTCAAAGCTCATTTAACTCCTGTCGCCATTTCAAAATTTTCTTACCATTGTCTGCTTCCGGCATTCTTGTGTCTTTTCTTCCTCCTCCAAAATGTTGCTGCCTGTAACTAATTTATGAGGTGCACCAGTGAATCTCTAATATACCGATAACTTTGCTTGTAAGAACTAACAGCTTTTCAAAGTAAATTTCTACAGCAAGAAAGACTAAATGATTTTCAAAGTTTCTCTGGGATAGGGCCTATTACAAGAATCAGCTTTTTGTCTTAAGCTATTAAAAAAAAAATCCCCTGGAGTTACAGCTGCATTCCTTAGCAAGGAAGCAGCGTTCAAATGTCTTATGAACAGTCACAATGGGGTGGGGAGAAGAGTTCTGAAGAACAGGTACTGGGGATGGTATGTGAAATGCATTGTCCTTACCAGGATCTATGTTTCTGCTTTCTAAAATCACCATGCAAGTCTCCTGAAATTTCTTGAGCTTCTCAACTTCTTGTACCAGGCCTTCATTCTCCTCCTTTAACTCCTTTATCGTGCCCTGTCGTTAACACAGTTTGTACGTGAATCAAGCTTCCAAGGAGATTTTCTTCTCGTTAGTCAGTGATACTGAGTGTGATGCTAATGGCTTAACAAGTGCTCTCCTAGCACCAAGAATCAGATCTTGCCCTTCTGTCTCTACCACCACAGCAAATTAGTCTGTGCAGACTCTTACTCCTGCTTCTTGACAGGACTGATACATTTACCACATCCACATGTCATAGCCATTACTAGAAAAATTTGATTCTAGAGATAAATTCCTTTTAGGCAATCCTAGCATATCTTTTCTTGTGCTGCCTCTTATATATAGAAATAATTCAAGCGTTTGATGCATCGAAGCGCGTATAAGCATTGGGAAGAACAGGGCATCTTAGAATCTTTAAGCCACAGGACTTTTCCCTGCACAGTTCAGATACTACCAGGCAATTGGATAAGCTAATCAGCCTCATGAGTTGAATGCAGTTCTCCAAGAGAATCAATAAGTATGCGGATTAGGGTGATCCAGCTGATAGTGTCAGAAGCTATTTGAACATTTCACACGAGGTCTCAAAGGCTCTTAAAGAAATCAAGCTGTGAGATAAAGAGGAATGATCATCTCACAGATTAGTAACTGGCTGAGAAATAGGAAATAAAGTGAGCTTTTACAGCTGAAGGTTAGCAGTAGGGCCGCTTGCACATGACAGAAATCGCACTAAGTGTGTCCTCAAGTGATCTGTAAGAGGTGGTGAATAGAGATGCCAATTCTGAATGTGAACTTGATTCAAGAAAGTCAAATCTGTTTGAAACAGAATCCAATGAACAGTCCCAGCTCTCAGCCTTTCCTCCAGTCCCTTAATCATCTTAGCGGCCCTTTGCTGGACTCTCTCCAGTACGTCCATGACTCTCCTGTACCAGGAGCCCAGAACTGGACACAGTACTCCAGGTTTGGCCTCACCAGTTCTAGGCAGACGGGAAAAAGCTTGCAGAAAAATACAAAGACACTAAAAGATTGGGCAACAATATGATACTATAGCTCATGAAGAAACATAAGCTTATATAAACTGAGCTCTGCATTAAATACTCAGAAGAGAATGAGGTCACTGTCCCTCAAACTTAGCGCACAGCAGTGACCAAAATCCAATTAGAATGTTCTTCGTTACTAAAATGAGATCATACACATTCCTGAACCTACATCTTCAATACTGTATGCACTTTCACACCACACTATGTGATGGGTTAACAAAGCTAGGAAAGATCGGGCAAAAGGAATAAGGAAACTGAATAGCTTATCTACCATATGTTAGGAGCTACAGAAGACAAAGAATTAATAGACCTCAAACCACCAGTGGCAAGTGATTAGTTTCTCTTGATGTAGCTAGGAAGCATCTGCCAACATTGAGGCTGTTTTAATAAAATTTCATGCAAGTGTATAGTTGTGAACTTGAAATATTCTCCCACAATGAGTTTAAAATGGAATTAGAGCTCTGATGGCTATTTAACAGTGATCTGGATGCATTATCCATCCAAATACCTCTGCAGCTCTGCTGGTTTCCAGGTTCTAGCAGATATCACGGGTGTCAGAGGAGAAAAACCCAGCCTACCCAAACTCTGCTGACTTCTGATGCAGACAGGAAAATAAGCAAGACAATCCTTCGATCTGACCCAATAGGGATCAGAATATAAGAATTACTCAATGATTTATTCCCCTCCCCTGCCCCTTTCCTTACCTGTGCTCCTGTTAGTCTGGAGTGTAGCTGCTGTTTGGCTGTTTCTAACAGCTGATTCTTGGTCTTCAGCTCTGCTTCTAGTTTGTATCTGTTGAGAGGTCTGTACAGTCAAACATCAAAGATTTAGGGGCAAAAATATCAGTGTTACACACCTTCTCTTTTACTTCCACAAACATGCCCTTTTTTGAAGCATTTGCTCTTGTTTCTGACCAAGAGTTTTAATCAACAAACTTGGCAAAAAAGCTGTACATGGGTGAGAGCTCATAACCCTCCAAGAGGGAACATTACTGCACGAGGGCAACTAACAGAAATTTCAGGAAACATACCCTCTTGTAGCCGTCGTCTTTGAAGGTGGTTTCACTTTCTTGGCAGATTTAGGCAACCTTAAAAGATGGGTAAAATACAATTACCAGAAAACCACTGCATTCTTGCAGATTACCAAGTCTGTTAGTTTGACAAAATCTGCAAAATGCTAAGCCATCTTTAAGACATTTGCCAAGTAATAAATCCATCAATATTTTACTTTCATTTACCCTTGGTTTGTAGCTTTGAAGACACCATCTGCAGGAATGTTTGAGCTAAAGTTAAAGTTGGGATCTTTGTTGAACTCTAGATCTGCTGTTTTGCTGACGCACTGTTTCTTTGAAGGAAAAGCCATTTGCATTTCTGCAAGAAAAAGACAACAATGAAAACACTACAGTCTACAAGAGATCACCATAATACGCAGAACTGTTGGATCTCTTAAGCCTTCAATTTGAGCTAAATCACAATTATATCTGGCTAGAATGGAGACTTTAACGCCGTGACAGCTAAGGGCAGTCTTCAAACTTTACTCAGGATTAAGGATCCAGAACAAGCCACAGAAAGCCGAGATGGTAGACAGTGTTAAAACATAGTTACCAGGCTAGCACTAACGAGAGAAAGTTTGAACATGGTAATACAGGCATGATAATAAAGGAGGTCTCAACATCAAGCAGACAGCGTGCCACAGGGTTCCAAGCAAAGCTGTTCAGTACTGGAAGCGAAACAACACAGCCCACTTGAAGCTCTCAGCTAAGAGAGCTTCATACTTCAATTTGCTATGAGTAGATACACTTCTAAAATAACACTATAAAGAACTAGCTTTCTATGTAAAGTTTATTTGGCTTTAAGCCACAGCCGTTTGAGTATATAAAGCTTTGTTCACATAGCAGGTTTACGAAGCTTCCCCCCGCCCCAAGTTAAGTACTTTTCAAATGCCATACTCATAAGCACTAGAGTAACATGGGAGTTTCCAGCAATACAGACTAGCTCCCACGTTTTTAACGTTAAACCTGGGTGCCTCACATTTCTAAAAGGCTGTAAGCGGTGTCAAAAGACTTACAGAAGGAAGAGCCCCTGGAGGAAAGTATCCGGAAGCTCAGCGGGCAGATACAGGGCCCTCAGGCCCAGCACGTCCCGGCGGGCTGAGCCGCGAGGCAGCCAGCAACCGCCCGCCCTGCTCAGAGGGCAAAAAAAACCCCCAGACCCTAGTTAACCGAAGTCTTAGAGACAAAGCAGTTGAATAAAGCCTGTAATTAGATTTCGCAACGGCCACCGCAGACCAAGGCGGTATCGGAGCTCCCTAACAGACACCGCTCCCCCGCCCCGCGCGTCTAACCCGGACACCGGCTCTCCGCCACCTCGGTGCCCCAGGGCGGAACAGGGCAGGGCCCTCCTTCCCTCCCGGAGAAGGTACCCACCTGCGGGCGGGCCGGCGCGGTGGAGCACGCTGTAGACGGGGATGCGGGAGGCCTCCCCCTCCATACCGGCCGCGCTTCCCCCCTCAGCCGCCGTTTGAATCGAACCCGCCGCCAAACGGTCGTGCGGCCCCCCCGCGCATGCGCAGAAGCGCCACCGCCGCCTGCGCGCTTGGCCCCGCGCCAGCGCGCAGTGCGCGCGCGCGCGGGGCGGGGCGGGGCTGTGGGGCGGGAGCGCGCTGCCTGCGTTTCGCTCGCGCCCTTGCCTCAGAAAAGGCGCGGCGGCCGTGGGGACTTCCCCGGGCGGGTGTGACGCCGTGTCCCCTCGCAGCTGCCTCTAGGGGAGCCGGCGGCCGGCGGGGAGGGCCATCTCTGCCTCCCGCGGCTTCGCTCCGTGGTTTGGGTACTTGAGATCCGGAGCCCTCAAAGGCATCTGCGGCCTTCGGGGGCGCGGGGGAGTCTGCGGGCCGTGCAGTCCTCCCTGCTGTGCCCTCAGGGGGCCGGTGCTGCCGCCCGCGTTTGAGGCGGTAAAAATTGCCCGCCCACCCTGTAAGGGGAAAGGAGGCATCTGTATAAAATGTTTCCCGACTTTATGAGATGTTTTCGCAGTGTTTCCCAACGCGGTTTTCAAAATGGGTGCGAAGCCCTTCCAAATAGTAATGGAAGCAGCTCCTGTGTGGAGAGGGTTTCAGTCAGTGTTGGCTCACAGCCTCAGGGCAGCTGTGGTTGCCAAAACACCCACCTGAACACAGCGGGAAAACTGCACTGTGAAAATGCAAAACTGAAATACGTTTTATTAGTAGCTTTAAAAAAGGATATTCCTAATCAACATCAGGCAGTTGGGGCCTGTCTCCCACAGAGTGACAAAAACTACTTGTGGGTGTTGGAAGGAGTGAATCTTTTTAAGATGTATGCTTTCCTTTTGCTGGTTGTCTTGGAAAATACATTATGCACTTAAAAGATGAAGAAAATGAACCACAGTGTTCTTGGTGAAAATGAAGCATCACTCAGATTTAGGAAAGTTTGTCATAAGCATTTATTTTACGTCAACTTGTATAGAGAATGCTTTTTCTTTTTCAACACATAAAGGCAAGGAAGTGTTTATTTCCCTGTTTGTTTCTGGTAGAGAAAAAAAAAAAAAAGGTAAAATTCAAGATTCACCAGATACGCAAATTTTAAAAAGTTACATGTTTGTGGGGAATGCCTTGAGTGGAAACAAGCTATGAAGATGACACACAAAGCACCCGAGTCACTGAGGGGATGAGGACAGTTTTCTCAAAGGGGAAATCTCACACTGAAAATCTTTGGCAGTGCTAGGATTTCTTGTGATAAAACAAACGAAAATTGTTACTGAAAACAGATTGGGGCTGGATTCTGCAGCCTGCTCCATGATCACTAACAGACTATCAACTCAGAAGTGTGGATGAAAATTTTTTTATAATATCTGAATTATTTTGATGGGATCTGTGAACCTGGACTTCAGATAAAGCAGTTTCTGATTCAGTAGAAAATGAAAGACTTTCCTTTTTCATTAACAATACACTCTTCACTTGATACCTAGATTTTCAATAGTTGTGGGTTTGGGTTTTGGATTTTATCAGAGCTCTCTTTATTGTTAAATATCTGGGGAGATTCACCTCATTATTTCTCTCCTATGTGATCTTGCCAAGAAAACAAAACCAATCACCTTGTAGGAAATGACAAAACAGGTTTGCTCGGTAAGTTTTGTGGTACAGCGGTGAATATGGCACGAGACACTGGAAGGTCAGAGGGCTTGTTCTCCATCAAGATTGATCTCGCGTCCTCTCACTAGTATCAGATTTGCTGGTTCTGTGAAAACACAGGTATTTGCACAGCTGAAATACTAAGAAATAGTCTCAGCTCTAGGAGAGGTGAGAGGAAAAAACGGATATTTACAGTTCCAAGGAAATTTCGACTTCCCCTTTCCCTAGCAGTAGTTTTGTTTTCTGCAAGGTTTCAACTGTTGTAACCAGAACTTTGTGCGCTAGATCGTTTGATCCAAACATCAGGCATGTCTGGTTGGCTGTTCGGTAACACAACCGGACCGTCGCTCCCTGATCCAAATCGATTTTTCCATGAAGAGCTGTTCTGCTGCGATGCTGCTGGAGAGATATCAAAGACAGTCTCCCTCAGGTCCAGCCGCAGGGTATCTCTCTTCCCGTTCAAGTAACCTCTCTCTGTTTGACTGTACGAATCAGACAGCTCTAAGACATCAGGACAAGAACTGGCTGATTCAGCAAGCTTTAGGCCTTGCTCAAAATCACTAATCGACGTCTCACTGGAGATGTTGAGCATGTCAAAAGAGCTGCCAAGAGAACAAAGGCATCTGTGAATTTTGTAGACATCAGCAGCAGGGAGATGGCTGTTGTCTGAGGTATAATCCGACTGCTGCTGGGCAGTGTCACTAGAGCACTGTGATTTATTGAGCTGCCCTTCTTCTTTCATGCCAGCCAGCTGGATGTGGTCCAGCCCAGACCCATCCCAAGCTTTCAGACCATACGTTCGACATCGACAGTCTCGGCAGAGTCTCTCCCTGTGAATTTCTGCTTCTGAGTTGCTGTGCTTGTACGGAGAGGAAGTTTGCAAGGCAGGACACTGGCACAGGCCAACCTGCTGGTCTCCAAGAGTCTCCTGCAGATTCTGTCTCTCTCTTTCAAGGGAGGGGTGTATTCCTGTTCTGGGGCATCTGTTGTCTTCAACTTGTGTGTCTTCAGAGAGCACTGAGGGCCGGTTGGACAGCTTGCTTGTGGAAGTGCTGTTGTCAAAACTGTCGCTGAGTTTTCTGGACAAGGGCTGGAGCTCGTATTGCTCGTTTGCAGTGTTGGACTCCTGGACCTTCCGCAACCGGTTTTGCTTCTCGCTCCCCCCACAGGCAAAGCTTCCGTTCAGCCCCGAGTCATCAGAATAGTCTTTCATGGTGTGGGCACAAGGCCAAAGGATCTGCCCACAGTTCTTCTCCGGGCCGAAGAAGCAGCACAGCGACTGGAAGAAGAAGCTGGCAAACCCACAGCTGATGCACTTGATCATCATGATGAATATCCCCAACTTCCTATACGCCAGGACCGTTGCAGGCAACATAATGACCCCTGCAGAGAAGAGAGCAGAAGCTGCCATGGCCGTGGCACAGCTCATCTGCTTCAGGGAAAAGGCCACTCGGCTCAGGCGGTCAGAATGGGGGCACAGATGATAGGAGATGCAGTAGTTGACGGTAAAGTCAACGGAGAGACCTACTGCAGCTGAAATGAAAAGAGACTCCACTGCGTTGAGCTGCCACTCCAAGAGGACCAAAAGGCCAACAGTTACCAGGACAGTGCCCGCGATGGCAGTAACAGAGAAAACGCTAAGGAGAACGTTCCAGGTAGTGAGCAGCAGCACCACGAAGGAAATGGCTATGGAGAGCCCCATGACCACCATCGTTTCTGTGCTGAGACTGTGCTGGAGGTTGTATAGCTCTAGTTTACTGGTAAACCATCCATTCTGAAGCCCCACGGGGGCAGTTTTCATCTCCTCTGCTACCCAGAGGTTGATTTCTTCGTAGAATTGTTTGGCTTTGCTGTAGTTGAAGCTATAGTGATAAATAGTTTGAAACTGCAGCACTAAGGCAGCGAGATTTCCCTCCCCATCAAACCTGAGGCCCAGATCGTACGCTTCTGCCCCTTCCTTGCCTTGTTCCAGGAGCATCATTTTGATGCAGTGTAGGAAGACTTCACTTCCATAAGGGAAAGAGAATTGGTTACAGCAAAGGTTGAAGCTGTGGTCTCGCTGGGAGCACTGGCGACTGTCCATCCACCTGAGGAACTCCTCCATGAAGCACACGGTAGATTTCTGCTCTGCGTCGGGGTAATAGAAAGTTTTGTTCTTCACTTTTTGGCAGAATTCAAGGAGCCACTTCTGGGCATCAGGGTTTTGGATTGTGAAGGTGACGTCTGTCACTAGGGTGCCATTGCTTTTTGGATTAAAAAGGTCCCCGTTATCCACGGGCAGAATGCCCCAGACTATCGTGACAGGCATACGCTGCCCTTCTCCGTGCTCCAGCCTCTCAAACATGAACTGGTGGCAGTACTCCGAATCGTACCTCTCAAAGGGGTGGCTCAGTCTAAACACCTGGACAGATGACGTCTCTAGAGTGGGGAGTTTGAGTTTTGGGTTGGAACAGGAAATGTAGGCACCTCCTATCGCTAAGGCAGCAAACCAGCAGATCCAGATGTACCGAAACTTGATGACCCCACAAGGCAGAAGCTTTTCAAATAGTAGCTTGGAGGTTTCAGACAGCGTGTTCTGGAGACCTCTGAGAATGTAATGGAGGGAGAGAGCGACTCTCTTATGGCCAGTGTTGTTCCAGTAGTCTTCTGGCTTGTAAATGCAGGTTGTTGCTATGTAGCGCTCATACAGCACAGCCGAAGAAGGAAGCCAAGTCATCATGAATACCAGATTCACCAGCACGGAGGTGCCCATGTAAATAGCAAAGCAGCGGATGGCTATTATATTGCTAATGTAGCTGGCATAGAAGGCAGCACCTGTTGTGAAGCAAGATGCCAGCATGAGATAGGCAAAATGGTGCATGGTTTGACTCACCCACTGAGAAAGCCCAGCGGAAGGGTTCTGGTTCTTGCTGAGGTTCCAGAGGTCGAAGAAGACAAAGGTGTGGTTGGCACAAATGCTGCTGAGAATGACGACTGCTGTCAGGTTTACAAAAGGGAAGTAGGTGAATCTGAAGGCCACCTTGTACAAGAAGTAGGAGATCATTAAAGAACTGACAACAGCGAGCAGGACCATCATGGTAATAAAGACTGAGCGTAAATAAAAAGAAATGCTTAGAAAAATAGCTAATATTGCCAGGACTGGATACTTAGTATCCAGTAAAAGATAGTGCTGGAATAGTTTTTGTTTAAGGCCCAGGTCCATTCCAGTGATAGATGTATAGTTATCAAACAGATCCCAGGATTCAAGGTTGTCTAAGTAGATCCCCATCATAGATGCACCTTTCCTTGTAGGCAAAAACAGCAGGCTGTATTTGAGAGATGGCACTTGGTACTCCATCGTCTGGGGACTAAGAAAGTCTCTGTCGACCAAGAAGTGAAGAAGCTGGTAAATGGCATTGAAGCGGGTACATTTTTCTGGGACTTGGGCACACTGAGAGTGTTTCTGTCTCACAGTCTCAGGACCTATGCAAGATGGAGTGAGGATACCTTTGTGGTAGTCTGGAGCACAGGCACGAAGGAGAGCTAGGGTATGGGAGATGTCTCCTTGGGTTATCTCCAAACACGAAGACCTGTTGTACAGGACAGCAATGTAGTTCCCCAGAGACCAGCTTGGGCAGCATTCGTTGGCTTCAGTACGTTGGCAGAGGTCTCTGAAATGAACATGTGAGCGTATCTGAAAAACAGACAAGGGAGCATCATGTCGGACCCTCTCTGCACGCTTCATCTTGCAGCCCCGTAGTGTTCCTTGCTCCTTGCAGTAATCCTCCCCTCCAGGTGTATAAGCCATGGCTTGCCATCCTCCCAATGACAAATTGCAAATACTAAAGCTATTGAAACATGCTAGCCTTTTGCAAAATTAAACCCTGTCCATTATTTATATTTTATAATCTCTGATTTGAAAATTTGGATCCTATGGCAAACACAGATAATCCAATTAAACTTCCCACTTGCAAGACTTGCTGTCACAGTCTCCAAGATGATAGCTTCATTTCAGTAATTAGGTTCTGCTGCCCCAAATTCTCAGCCGCTTCAGATGGACACCTTTGGTTTCTGGACCAAGCTCTTGTTCAGTGTCCGTTTATTCTTGTTTAATGGCAGCTGCTACTTTGCAGCTGGACTTTAGTGACAGGTGGAATCATCATTGTATTGCTAAGTAGCTAGAATGCTTTGGAGTCCTCTAGGCTGAAACCTGTTCTATAGCTTACGTTATTTTTGTCTGGCTTCCTTTCAGCTAGAGATTAAAGATTATGGCAGTCAGAAAAGAGACAGCATGTATATATGTTCTTCCTGACATTACTAACCTTGTCTTGTTCAATTTGACACATGGACTGAATAGCTTGCAAGTTCCATAAGCTCCCAGCAGTGGTGGACATAAATACCAGCTGGGAATAGCTCTTTTCTGAAATAAGAAGGAAAAAAAAAAAAAGATTAGGTAATGAAGATGAATCAGCCAGGCTGTTTGGAGTAGACTCTGTGCATAGAAAAAACAAAAATATATATACATTGCTGTCTGTACGACTGCTGTGGAGGACTCCCTGAAGGGAAGCAGGTCACAAAGACAGTAGCTTGTAGTGAGTGGTAGCATCTGCCTTGTGTGCTCTGACCTCTGCTCCTTGCCCATCTGTCAGCAGCAGGAGAGCAGCGTTGCAGCATTTTCAAAAATAAGCTCTCTGTGCTGTCAGCGTGCTTTTAGCGACTGCTGGCATCTGGTCCTGCACCCCTGTTACAAGTGAGGAGCTTGAGTTCAGCCAGGAACTCCCAAGGACCTGCAGGGTTTGGTGTTTGGTTTCAGAGGTGGAATAGAGGCAGGGAAGGGAGTAAAAATATTTGCATGCTGTTCCTCTTTCTTCTAACTAGTGTCCATTCTGGGACAAACTTTGGGTGTCCTGGAGTTTTCCTCTTTTTTCTCTCCAGCTTTTACTGCCACTTACATTTTTCAAGAAGAAAAGCAGGAACAGGGAGGGAGTGCCAACAGAGAGAGAGTGGGGCATACACTATTTTTTCAGAGTATTCGGTTTTGATATGGGTAAATGCAGAAAACATTAGTCCTTTTACTGGTGCTTTTAAGGCATATTTCTAAAGGGGGAAAAAAGAAGTATGGCAAAAAGTTAAGAAGGAGAAACAACTCTTCTCCAGAATTTCAGAACAAGCCTTTTCTAACCGCTCAGTTACGAAGTGCTGGATGATCACTATCTGAAAGGTGGCATAGCTTTCACAGGGTGGTATTGCACACGCTGCTTTCTTAGAGCACTTTCAGAACATCTCCCTGCGTCCTAAACCACCCAGACAATTCCGTATGCTGTTGAGTTCTGGGTGTGTAATACTTACTACCCCATCGAGATTTCACTCACCTGGGGGACCACAAAAGAAACCATCCGCTCCGTAGATTTGTTCCACCATTCTCCGTGTCCTCGCTTCTTGTTCTCCCTGAGCAGTCTTCTGTCCTCTGCTAATGCCAATGTCATCATAGCTAGCAAGAGATCAGATTATTGTTGTAACTAGAGAGCATCTGGCTATGAGCTACATTCACTGACAAGGCTCTGGTGCCACACAGAAGACTGCTGCAGCAGTAAGAGTTGTCTCTTCAAGTCGTAGTCTTGAAAGAGTATTGCTTGGATGGGAGCTTTTCGATATTGGGCTGACTATGCCCCTTTGTAGGGATCTTCGGGAGACTGAGTGAGACATGCTGAGTTGCCTCTGCAGCCTCTTGAAGGTAAACAGTAAGTAAACGCACGAAGAGTTTAGAGCCTAATTCCTGCTTTCCAGAATAGGGAGCCCAAGTCCATTGCAGGCAAACAGACTTTAAACTCTCCAGTGCCTTGGTCGTTTTTAAGCGTAGCATATACATTGTAATTCACACAGGTATCTTGGAACATCAAATCTGTAACTTTACAGCCAACATCTTCCTCAAACCCCCCAAACCAAACTCAAATACCTTTTCTTCTCGGCATAGGGAGAAAGGGAAAAGGTCTTCTTGTAGCCTGTATGGCTCTCTACATTCCTCCACACAACAAGCTTTCTGCCAATGTCAGTATCTCGTGGCTCGAAACCCTGCAGCCAAGCAAAAGGGCTTTGTCATCAGCTTGCATTTTAGTTTAGCTTTGCTTTCCTTAATCCTCCTCCTAGACACAGAAACTATATGACATTATTACTGCATCTTGGAGAGATAGACAAATTGAATTTTCTCTGGAAATACTTCTTCCCAGATCTGACAAAAAAAATACTTCTCTTTTCCTTTCCTTTTTGGGCAAGGATGGCTACAATTCTCTCTCCCTGATCTCGTAAGACTCTTCTCCTCCTCTTCAAGTGAAATAGTCACTTACAGAAATGGGACTAATTTTCCTCTTCCTGGACAAACTCTAGTCTATTCTTATTTTCTCAGGATTCTTCTGTTAACGCCAAACAGGGATGACTTTAGAAAAAGTGGGATCCTGCATGGAAAACAGGACCCTGTGCAGCAGCGCTCAGAACGGGGCAGTCTCTCCATGTCAAGAGCCTTGCGCACAGGCTGTAGGAGCCAAAGCCAGATCCTCCATCCAATCTCCACCCAGCCTAGCTAGTCCTTTTGGGCAACCCCAGCCTTCTAGCAGTGGAAGGGGAGCGAAAGGAGCAATCCCGGTTTGCGCTGGCAATGTCTCCACACCAGGGTGAGGGCAATAGTGCGAGTCCACAGCACTGCTGAGAGATGGGCTGGTGGGCACCACTGGCACAGGCTGTGCTCTTTCTGTGGTGTCAAAGAAACAGCAAATACTGTGCATTACTCTGACACATTACGTTCATTCTGAAGGAAGCTTGCTCTAGTTGCACGCTGTGAAGATGTGGGTTAAGGACAGCAGATCACAGATAAACATGGTCATTTTTTCTAGTAGCTTTAATATCCTCCTTGATTTACTGTCCTGCCTCGCTGCCTTTATCTGCAGAGAAGGAAGGAAGTAAAGGCTCATTTTATATGGCTGAAAGAATATATCACTGGTTGGCCCGTGGATTTTCCGTATGTTCATGTTGACGTATCATCTGTAGGGACTTACCATTAAGGGTTCTGAAAAGTCAGGCAAATTTCCAACAAGCAGGCCAGCTACAGTGCAAACCACAGCCGTCACTGAACACAGCAGCAGGACGGCTATGGGCCACTCCGCAATCATTTGAGAATAACTGGAATCAACAGGAGAGGAAAAAATGCAGCTGTTAAGGTGCTTCTGCTGTTAGCACGAAACCTGCTGTTGAACCAATGTAGTGTTAGTAAAAGGAAGTAAAAGAATTAGGGCTTTCTGGTTTGAGCATTTGTGTATTGAAAAGCCTAGGGGCTCTAGTACAGCTATTAATGAACGTATTATACCTCCAACTGGATGTTTGCAGGCAACTCTAATTAACTCGGGTAATTACATTTTGCCTCCCTACATTTTCTTGCTTTTTCAGTCAGAAATAATAAAAACCAGACTCTTGCGTCCTAGGGCAACATGAAGCTTTAAATATTTAAACTTAAAAGATTGCATTTAAAAAGCTGCTTCTTTTTTTTTTCCCCCATTGGGCAATCTACGCTAGTGGCTGCCTAACAGTTTGGCCTACAGACATTCAACCTGTGGACCCTAAGAAGTCTTTGGGCTATTCTGAAGAGTCCCCTAAAGATAGTAACTAACTTAAGCAAGTCCATTGTCATTGGTCTAAATTTACTCACTATATAGGGGCCTGCCTCACTGTTGGAAAACATATGGACATCTGCACAGCAAAAAAGGGTGGAAACCACTGAGCTGATGTGTAACCGATGCTAGGATTGCCAGCAGCATTCATGGAGTGGACAAGTGGCTTCTGCATTTGCAGGATGAGTGAATCTCACCCTGATATCAGCCTCAAAACCAAACGCTGAACCTACAACAAGCATCTGCAAATGCAGCAGAGCCGTTTTCCTTCAGGCTATGGAGAACACCTACAAGCCCACAGGGCAGGGCTATGCCTGGAACACCTATCAGTGTGGTATGGTGGCACACACATTTTTAATGACATTTCTGTACAAACAAAACCCTTCCAGAGAAGCAGCTTACTCTGGCCCAATGTATTTTTGCCAGTTACTTTTGTTCTTAAGAGCTGGTCTAAAATTTTCCATCCAAGGTCTATTTTTCTTTTGGGACAAACTGTGTTTCCTACAGGATGATCTGTCAAAGTTACTGTCCCACAGTTTTTTACCAGTGCAGGGTTTACTGCCTCAAGATTTTTGTCTCCCTTGAAATTTTTGTCTTCCTCAAAAATATCTGTTAAGAGATAAGACATTGGCATGGGTTCCTGTTCTGGTTTGGCAGGTTCTAGGTATTTCTTCTGTATTCTGATGTATTTCTGAAATACAAGAAATTCTTTGTTCAAAAATAGTTGACAAATATTTGAGCTTCATGAGGAAGTGAAATATTTATGAACTTTAGAGTGGCTGTGCCAGTGTGTATCAGCCTCGAGGTGTAATGTTCCCATTTGCCTGCTCTTTTGCTTCGCTTGCCTCCAACTTCACTGAGTCAAATAATGCAGCTATTTCTCATCATCAGAAATCATCACAAGCCCTTCAAACAGCCTTTCACATGACTTTTGGTCAGGCCTGGCATTTTTTTCAATTTAAGACTGCCTTATCAAGTTTGTTTCCGTAGATGAAGGCTTCTCTATGCAAATGAACAAAACTTGCCCTTTACGCATTAGAGTACCTTATTTCTGGAGGCTGTTTTGGGCGATTCCCTGTCCAATTACCAGGAAAAAAAAAAAAAGAAAAAAAAGAATCAGCTGCGGTATCTGATGACGGAAGATACTTACCCAAACCTTCCAGACAAAACAGTTTACAAAAATCAGCTTTTAAACAGAAGTTGAAAGCAATCAAATTATTTTAACTTTGAGAAATGTATTAAAAATCCTCTGTCTTTTGAAAAGGTGAACTTATTTCATGGATGGGCTATCCTCCTGATTGCTCATCTGGTGGGCCAAGCTGGATTGATCCTATATATATACACACACATGCATATAAGATTATTGTATAAATATATAAAAAAAGTTACTGAATGGACTAAAGCCAGGCACCTGCCTGAAGAACAGCTATCAAGACAGTGTTGCTATTCATTAATGAAGGCTAAATTGATCTCACAAGGAAACGGAGATTTTTCCAAGCGGGTGGGAAGCCCTGCGCGGGGAGCGCGGACCTTGCCGCTGAAGCTGGGCCTGCTGGCGTTGTCACCAGCAATAATACTCTGCATTTCCTAATAGCAGGGTAGGAGAGCAATGATAGTGGGGTGGAAGGACAGGAAGCTTTTGATGTTAAACATACCTTTTTGGCATCCTGAAAGCTTTGGCATGTCTGCAGACAGAAAAAAAAAAAAAGATGCGTTCATTTATTCTTTTCCTATGAAGCACAATGCTGGGCTGTTAATAAGCAAGTTAACCTCTTCAGGGGCTGTAAAGCACCAAGCTGAGCCGTTGCTGCAAGAATACTGGCACTACAGGAATTAGTGTAATGAATAACAGAGTCTTTTCCTCTCCCGTTGGCATTTTAACCAAACAGGATGGGAAGACACGTAGTCACTCCTCATTTTTGCCCTTCTAAGAAAGCCCCATAGAAAGTAACGGTCATTAGCAATGTAATCCCATAGAAATCATGCTGCAACTCCTATCCATGAAAATCTATCTGAATTCCTACTGAATTTTTAAATTGTTTCTTGACAAAAGCATACCTCTTTATTAAATTTCATGAGCTGGGCTAGCAATGCCTATAGATAGTTTTTATTTCCTATTTAGGTCGGCAAGGATTTTCCGAAAAGGTAGCTCTCATTTGTTTCCTGCGCCCTTCCAAAGACAACATTGGTCCAGTCTAGAGGAGCAGAAGGCCAGTGGAGCTGCTCAAACTATTTACCGGGGTTTCCTTCACAGAGAAGCATTTGTTATTCCTACTTGTAGGGTTCTGAGGAAGGAAATAAAGAAGCCTTCCCCAGGAGATCCAAGGTTACATTTGTTAATGAATCCCTGAGAGCAAGCTTTCCACTGACATCTTAACAGAAAAGCTGCACCTCAGTGGGTCACCATATCCGAAGGACCCTTCATTCTGCTCTCCGTTTCCACTGAAATGTCCCCTTGAAATACGCCCCAGCCCAGCATGGCCTTGGGTTGCAATGCAGCTTCCAGCAAACTGCTCCCAGCTGTGGTTTCCTCCTCTCTCCGCAGCCGTGCCAAGCTCAGCTCAGCGAGTGCTCCCTCCTCCCATCGCCCTCCTCCTACGCTCTTGGCTTAAACTGGGAGAAGGTCCTGCTGCACTCTGACATCTGCGTGGGGCAGATGGCCCTGCTCCATCTCGGGCAGCCAACTGGTGACCCTGTGGCAGCTCATCCTTCCTGGCAGGTCGTTACAAACAGAAGAAAAGAAAAAGCAACGGAGGAGAGTTCCCCGTGGAAAAGTCACTCTCAGTGGCACGTGTAATAAATTATATTGTATTATCCTCATCACACTAATGCTCCCCAGATTTGGACGAGAGGGGAGGAAAGAAAAGTCCTCACCACATGATTAAAGAGAGGTCTCTTTCTGGCAGCACACTGCCCATCCTGTGCTAATTCCCTCACAATAGCTTCTCAAGCAGATTTGCTTGGATTAAAACCCCCATTCTAGCATTATTCTGTTATCACTTTTCTGTCTGGTAGTGCTGCACATCCTGCCAGGGATTTGCAATCCAGCTGCGTTTCCTATTTAAATAACCTGTTACAGAGAACGTAGCTGACAATTTTGTTGATAGCTAAAAAGGATCCAGGCTCCACTCCTCTTGACTGCAATTGCTCTACACTGCAAATACAAGCAAATTAAATCCTCTGTTAATGGCTAGAAAATGAGACCATAAAGGGCTTCTGTGCCTAACCCCGCACCGCTGTGCAAAGGCAAGGAAGGAATCCTGTGCCCTCTTTTATAGGACTTTGGTGGCTACTGCTGTGGTAGCACCGGGATCATGGTCTTTAGTGCCAACAGTGGACTCCAAAAGGCACATGCAGCGAGGACGGATGATGCTGGCTGGAAGGAGCAGAGGTTGTAGCTCAGGCTATTGGGAAGCCCATCCTGTATGCATCCTTACAGTGCTGCCCAAGAAACATCCACCACCCAAGCAAGTCACTGGGATGCTCTGCACACAAATGGAGTTTGCCTGATTCTGCCATGGACAATACAGGATTTATGCCCTCATTGCTGCTCAACCTGGAAAATAATCTTCCCCACTGTTGTATTTCTTACTGCTTAGTTGTAGCCAGTGCTTACCCTCTGCTGCCTCTCCCTTCCAGCACAGGCAGCAGCTTCAGTGGGGGCAGAAAAAGAAATTAACTCTGCTCTTATCACTGAGAAACTCTGCCAAGAGAAAGGATTAGCCAGCTGGATGTCTTGCAGAGCGAAAGGAGAAAATACAAAGATCACAGAAGATGGGCATAATCACAGCTGCATGATCTGGGAGCAACTGAGTGACCTTGGCTTTATCCAAGAAGTCACCTGGAGAAGCAAATCCTGCCTCTACCTGGTGCGGGAATGGCAGCTCTCTGTACGCCCTCCACAGAGATGGAGAGAGCAGACTGGATCCCGCCGTGCATTTTGGGGCAGCCGCTGCCCCAGACTGAAGAGCAAACCCATATTTCGTGCATCCCCACTCAGACCCTTCTCATCCCCTCCCACTTCCCACCACAAAGTTCAGGAGATGCTATTTGAAAACCCCTGAGCCGCTCGCCGTGTGCCCCTTACCTGACTGTTACAATGTGATGCTGTACTGGCCGTCGCTGCCCGGGGGACCACTGTTTCCAGGGGGTTTCCGAGCCCTTGTGGTGGGAAGCCGGCGCGGGATCACCGCTGGAAAGGTGGGAACACAACATGGGCCTCTCGCCGTGCCCAGGGAGCGGGGGCAGGCCGTAGCTGACTTGGGGCTCCTGCTGGTTGCAGGGGTAATACAAGTGATGCTGCTGCGAGTCCTGGGAGCTCGATGGCACCTGGCCATTGGACTGGGTGGAGACTGGCCCAAGCGTGTGGCTGGAGGAGGGCAGGTGGTCTCCCCCCAGCCTGGGGGATGCAGGAATGGGGCAGTGATGGACCGGGCAGATTACTTCCCAGGAAGTGCCACTGTAGCTGGGTTCGGTGTTCCCAATCTCTGGCATGGCAAGACAGGTCTGGCAAGGTCCTGCATTTTGTTTTTCTCTGTGAGAGAAAATAAAGGTACGGTAAAATAGCAGAGCAGTAGAAAGGCTACGCAGGGGGAATCGCATCCCGCAAACTGGAGACTCTCACAGGCCTCCCACGTACCACAAGATGTAAAACCTCACCCACTATTTGCTGTACCAAGAGCCAGTCTCAGGGCTGAGCTGGATTATGCTTTTTGTAAAGACATCTATGACTCACTCAGGGATTCCAACTGATGGAGTATCCGTCACATCTTTATGCATGTTGCTCCAAAATTTTGAAAAATTGGGTAACATGCCCTCAAACAATTCTCCAAGGTATTTCACTGTGGTGGGGCAGACCACGCTGGCTGGTGATAATGGCAGGGTCCTAACTCAGGACCACAGAGTGACTCCAGAGATCTGGGGAAATGGAAACCAAAGGAGACTGCACGTGAAGAAGACACTCAATTATCTGCACTTCTTGGGAAGATGAATCTGTTTGATTGCTCTGCAGAAGGACTGGCTCTGCTCCACACTGGGAGAGTAGGAGTGTGAATCATCCCTGGCACTAAAAAAACCTGAACGGTGAACCTGATGGCTGTGACGGTGTAAAAGGGGCTTCAGCCTCCAGCCTGGCCCATGCCCTAATGGCTCCCATGTCCTGCAGACTCTCCACTGGGCTCTTCAGGAACATTTTAGACACACATCTCCCAAGGATGACAGCAACAGATATTATTGGTCTTGGTATGTAGGAAGGGGACGGACTAGGATTTCTCAAGATCTTTGAAAGCTTGACTTTCCTCTGACGGCTCAATTTACTGAGACAAAACATTTGCAGACTTCAGTTCCCAACTAATGAGGTCTCTGCAGGATATGCTTTCTTCTCTCCAAGGAATTAAAAAAATTATTTAATTCCTACAGTTCTTGGTTTGTGGAACCTGAGAGATTTTGCTAGCTTGGAGAAAGTTGGGAGTAATACGTTGAGGGACTGATTAGTCTGTATGACACTGAAAAACCCTTCCCACACAATAGACTGAGGTCGCACTGACCCCAAAAATGCCTTAGGAATCGCTGTCTCAAGAGATGCAGCTGGTCAAGGAGTTGGAGTTTCAGCAGCACTGTGCAATCTGGAGCTCGAAAAGAGAGCCCGATATGGAAACACCAGTAGTCCCTGGTCCTTGTTCAGAGCGGGTGCCATGGTGTCTACAGCTGACTTGCGCGCCTTGCCCTAGTGTCTGGCATCAAGGATTAAGTATGACGAATGATTCAGGCCAGCTAGAGTCACAAAATGTCTTAAGTCATCAAAGAATTACACGTGCTGGAGCGAGACTAGAGTGAGAGGAACTTTAGCCTGAGGCACCTGATGTGGTGTGGGAAAAAACAAAGGCAAAATGTTTGAGAAGGGGATATTTTTGAAAATTTGCAGTCCTTCTCATTTCTTTTTCAGACAGCCATGGAAAAAGAATTTTAGCAATTACAAGTCTCTGGAATTGCACCCAAAGTTAACTGGCATGATAATATCAATAACAAAAGGGGTTTGAAGAATACTATTAGCTCAGTATTGCTTGAAAATTGGTATTTTTTCCAGAAAGAAGGACATATTTGCCTTGGCAGCTTGTGCTATGCACTTTCCAACATCAATTGAGTTTGTCAACACTGAGAAACTATATTTCATGATTGTACAGAATGGGCTTATTTCATTAAAATCATTACAACAGAGTAATGTTTGTGGTAGCAGTTATACTAGTGCTGGTGTGGAGAGTCATGGCACCGACATCGCACTCAGCTTTACTTGCACAGTGTACCAGTCCAGGGACTAGTAACAAAGAAATCTCGACTGATTAGACACCATCCAATGCTAATTTTAGTTTTTAAGCCAGAAGACAGCTGCAGCATAGTTACAGACATGTATGGCATGTTCAGGGATCCACATTACCATGACACTGACTTCAGAAGCAATAATCGACATTCAGATGCAGATTTTCTGAAGCTCAGGACATGCAGGAGGGGGGAACTATATGGAGGATTTTACTTTGCGTTGTCAAATTCCTTTGCTGAATATTTTTTGGTAGTGGCCAAGGAAGGGGAGAAGGAATGTCAAAATGATATTAAAATAGTCTGCAAATACCAGTGTCTGTGTAAGTGAGCTTCTTTGCATCTGTGGAAGAGGCCGTACACCCAAAGAGAGCAATGTCAGACAGAATCTGTGAGACTGTTAACGTTTCCTATGACAAGAGATATACAAAGTGGCTGGAAAGAAGTCAAAGTTTGCACTGAAGCAGGTGCCAGAAAACCAGCAGACAGATGTGTGCACACCTCATTGAGATAAGCTTGACAGGTTGTCCCCAGCAGTCCCGGTGTGCTTGGTTGCCTCTGCTCTGCAACCCAAGTACTAATAAGACTTGAGCTAGTTCAGCGTAGCAAGAGGGAGTGCTGTTGGCCAAAGCAGGAGCTCCTGAACAGATTGTGACAATACCCCGTTTGCACGCAGGATTTGTCAAAAGAAGTAATATCAGCCACGTTGCATGAACTCCTTGCTGTCCTGTCACAGATGGATTAGTGGCAGGATTACCCAGACTTTCAAGCGTGTGCTTTGTGTTATAGCTGTATATAAAGGTAGTTTACAACAGAAGACTGCAAATTTGTCATTGGTGTATATGAATGTGATACGTGAGATTATAAATCAAATGCCAGCAAAGCTCTTCATCAGATGTAATCTAAAGTCTTGTCTGGACTTGCTACAGCCTCATCAGTCAGCCCTGCACTGGGAGGGATTCAGGTTCAGCTGTGCTGCTGCAGCACAGGGCAGGTCCACTGCAGAGAGACGGAAGAAAGATTACGGTCTGTGGTAGTCAACATATAAAATGACATCTTTAATTAGTCATTGCCCATCTGTACTAATTATAGAACCAACCTGTCTGGGAGATGCTAACTACCACATCCCATACGGCTCTGGCGAGCTGCAAGGCCCGAGTTTGTTTGGGAGCGCTGACCTGGAGAGTCTGTTAGAGTGTGACTCAGCTCACTCTTCCCAGGTGTCCAGTGACTGCATCTTACTTGGGGCTGGTAGTTTTGTACTAGTAGTCCTGGGTCAGGGAATTTTCATCAGAGAGCTGGGACTGTGGTAGTGTTATGCTTTGGCAAGACCTTTTCTCACTCCCTTTCTGATGCCTCTAAGTTACTATTTTCCCTCTACCCTGATCCTGTTGTTTTTCCCCATTTTTGTACACTTTAAATTCCTACAACGCATAGTAATTCACAGAGACACTGCTGCACTGACAGTTTACACTTTCGGTATTCCCACAACTGTACAATATGTGTTCTTTTTTTTTTTCCCAAACTAAAAATATTTTTTTTTTCGTTTAAACTGCTGGATCTGCATAGAAGATTAGGACCGGAGGCTTTTCATAACTAAATTAGTCTGATGGCTGTATTGCCACGTCTGCCTCACCTGATGGTGAATATGTAACACTGGACAGAACAAAAAGGCTTTCACAAAAAACACTTTGAAGATGGTCAGGGAGATGCAGGAAACATGGAATGAAAAATTCCTCCTCCAACAACCTCTCAGCTACAAAACCTCCTGGTGGGGAAAGCAGATGACAAACTCTTGGATATTGCAGATTGCCTCCAGTTTTTATGCACATATGTTAATACATTTGATTCTCATACTTCAGATGAAACCCCATTCTTCTTGTTTACCATCTTTGCTGTGAAATACTGTCAAGTTCCGTTCTTCCCCTACGTGTAGCCTCTTAACTCAATCCTCTGCCTGCTCAGTGACTTCATGTTTTAGAATAACTTTGGCTAGTTCAAATCATTCACTCATGACTCTTCTTCATTATCTCCTTTTCAGACTAAACAATTACAGTTCTGTCAATCACCCTCTGGATATGAGTTGCCTTATGCTCATTTCTCTCCAACTCCATGACGATGTGACCTTGGTTATCCAAAATCTCCAGGGAAACCTGGAGCTCGCAAATAATGATCGGTTTGGATAAACACTGCTGGCAGTTCTACAGAATTTGAGTCTTCGCTTGCTACACTCCCAATTAGCCATAGTGCTGGCGGGCTTAAGGTTTGATATGCCAAGGTCTGCAGCAGAGATGTAGGCTGGTCCTTCTTTGCCTGCAACCGTGTCGCTGTTACTTTTCTGGGCCCGCAGGACCCTGAACTATGCTGGAAAAATGGTTGTGGGGGAGCTTCTGATACCCGTTTACTGTCAGGCAGGAGAAGAGGTGGGCAGAGCACCGCACTGGACTCTGCTTGCCACGCTGACGCTAGCAAAGACTAACATCAGGGAAAGAGAAACGTTTTTTTAAATGTTCATTCCCGGTCTGGGCCATGTCAGGTATTTGACATCTTTGGGACTGAGTGGGCAGAAATGGTGTCTCAGCCACAGAAAAGCCTACAGAGGCAGCCCGACAGCCTCCATTTTCTTCTTCAAGCTCAGCTGGATGCAACCTCAGAGATACTGGGAAAAGAGAGAACGAGGAGGTGCAGGGCAAGGGACAGACTGGAGTTAACTGCTGCTGTTACCCACGGCAATGAGTTGCGTTCCTCACTCTATTTGCTTCCCCATCTCTTCCCTTGAGATGTCTAGACAGTATAATAATCCAATTTATGAAACTGCCCGAGTCACTCCGAGCACAGCAGTGCTTTTCTGAGACGAGTACCAGGGCACAGGCACCCTGCTTCATGTGGGAGAACCAGCAAAAGGACAGAAGCTTCTTCCCACAAGAAAACACACAAGATAAAGTCAAGATTTCTAAGGAGACAGCTTTTTGCCGTTCCACCTCTGCTGGGATGCGGAGCAGTGGTAGGCACTGCGGAGTCTGTGGCAGGAGCCAAGGGCTGACTGCTCTGAGGGGGCTGTCTCCCTCCTCCCAGAGACCAGCGTTCCCCTATGAAGCTCAGACACTGCCCCGCAGAAGGTGTCAGCAGGACGTGGCTTTAGCTGCCCACCTCCCCCCCAGCCTGAGCATCAAAGCCCCAGCAAGAGGGTTTGCTGGAAGCATGTCCGTGTTGGCTGCCTGCCCCCAACTCCGTCCCCCTCGGGACAGCTTCACTCCGCCGGCACACGGAGCTGAGCTCGGGCGGAGGAAGGTTTGTGGGGCAGGGAAGTGACAGCAAACGGTCACCTTCCCTTTCCTCAGCCACTCCATTTCTTTGGCACATCTCTGCTCTTGCTTCCCTCTGAGCCACGCAGCAGGAGAGCGCAGGCATCTCTGAGAGAGAAATGGGCCAAAAAAATTCAGCGTTCTAAAGGAATGGCTTCTTTATTGGTCTGCTAATTCGACCCTCATCCCCAAGACCATTTCTATAAGCGTTTTTTTTTTTAATAAGAAGATTATCTCACCCTTTGCATACTAAGGGAAGGATCAGGAAAGCAAGCACTTTGCATAGAAAGATGGGAAACACCTACCAAGTGAATGGAGCTGTCTGATGCCGGAGTCAAACTACAACTTCTGTTGACAGAAGAATCTCAAGAGGAAATAAAACAAGCGCAAGAAAGGGCAAGAGTCTGTCTCTTGACTACAACCAGAGCCCTTTTTCCCTGAAACCTTTGCTCAGTTGGACATTAAGCACTGCAAAATTTCATTCATAAAAAAGAAACTAGTTTTATTTTCTTTCACTTTTTTTTCTTACTCCAGCAAGGTTTTGCTTGCGTATCAGCTGTACAAGTTTTGCCAAATGAAAAAAAAAATATGAATTCTTTCTGAATTAAAACCATGTGCTATAGGTCAGCTTCCATCTAGACTAATGGCTTTTTCTTTGAGAGCTGTAAATGACTTTTTAAGAATAGGGTTTTATAATGGAATTTAAATAGAGGTTTTCTCTTTGAACATAGCCCCAGCAAAACAGCAGCGGAGCTCTCGAGGAAAAAGAGCTTCATTGCTTGTGTTTTCTAAGGAGGTAAGAGTGCCCTTCTCCAGAGATTAGGGAGGGGTTCATTGCCTTTCACTCTCACCTCGTTATCTAGCTCCCCTGTCTAGCTGACAGGGAGAGACAGGCACCTCTGGAGCAATTAATCTCCTCCTTAGGGTGGGTCAAATTCTCATGCACTGAAAAATTTCTGTGTAGTTGCTATTTGTTTTGCTTTTTCGGTCTAGCAGCAGGATAGTGCCTATCCTTGAGAAGACCTGCAATCTTTTTGTTAATGAGACTCCTGACTATGTTAAATCATCATGAAAAATTAATGAGACTGCAAAACTCTGCTTCCCACATAGTCTGCCAAGAAAAGTTTAGTTTTATAATCCTTTCCATTGACTCGTCTGAACAGCCTTACCTTTACCCCAGGCAGCTACTGCTGCTGCGGATACAGGTGCGTGTGATGGGATTACAACCAGACACAAAGGGCTCAAGATCCCCACCCAGTCTTCCATGCCAGAATAGGTCTGGGTGCAGTTTGCTCTGCCTACACCGGGCAGTGTAAAATGCGCTGGTAAAATCATGTTTGCTAAGCCTTGTTTTGAAGAAAAAAGAAACAAAATTAAATGAAATGAAAAGGGAAAGGAAAACAACACCTTGCTACCCCAGTCTGAAAGAGGCCAGAAGGAAGGTACTGCTTTCAAACATCTGTATTTTTCTGATGCTGAATTGAACATCGATGGTAAAGAGCGTTGGCAAGGAGCAGAGGATGGGGACTACAGGGCTAACCCTTTAGCGGCTATATGGAGAGCCTTGCATAAAGAAGCATTTATGTATACGCATGCTCAGGAGTGAGAGCGCTATCGTCTTGTACTTTATTGCCATAAATTTTAGTTCCTGAGTGAGCAGCATGAGTGAAATTCAAAATATGCCTGTTTCCGAGGGCTTAACTTGTCTCTGCAACTTAACTCTTAGAGGCTGCAGCATTCATTTCAAAAGACCCGTTTGAGGGAGCAAGGGTTTCTCAGGCAAGCAAAGCTAACAGGGCTTGAGTGATAGCTCTGACCCCATTGAACACCCAAGATTTAAAATAGCGCTAGATCGTGTAACAGTCACCCAGCGAGCACCGAGACCCAAAAGCACACCAGCCTCTGGCTGAGATCTTCAGAGCTGTCTGAAGAGAAGTGACTGCCCTGTTGGTTCCCCCAGGCAGGTGGGGATGCCTCAGCGCAGAAATCCTGTACCAGACGGAAGGGAAACTCTTTGGCTTTCAGAAGGAATTTGTGTGCTGTTGGCCTCGGGGTGTGCTCTGGTCCAAGAGAATCTGAAGAGCTCACAACATCTGTTGCCTCCGGTCTAACAAATGGCAATGTGCTTGCAAATTTGGGGATGGCTCCTTGTCCCTGATTATGGGCTTGTTGACCTTTCCAGAAAACGACAATGATTGTGGCTGCCAACCGGGTTTAAGACACCAGGTAAGGGAGCATATCGTGCAGGGGGGAGAAGATGAGGGCTGCAGGTCTTTATAGCAAAAATCTTTGGAGACAAAACCGTGCTCACCCATAGCCCAGTGCAGTGAGGACCCTGTCTGAAACATGCTGAGCTTCACCGACAGTAGCTCACCCGTTGCTGCAGCAGGGAGAGCTCACCATGTTGCAGGATAAAAACCTGCCAGGGAGGCCGAGCCAGGCAGTCGCCCCCCGACTCGGGGGACTCCGCGGGCACCGGCCGGCCGGCCCCCATCTCCCAGCCCCAAAACTGAGGGGTGGGCAGCTCGGCAGGCAGCGAGGGGCTTTGCCCGTTCCCTCGCTGAGAGGACGGGACACACCTCGGTGGGGCCGGGGGGCTGCGCCCAGCTCCGCGCCCCCGGCCCCGGGAAAACCCCGGTGGCACCGGCCACCTCCGCACCCACAGAGCCGAGGGTGGCGGCAGGGCGGGAGCTCCCACCCGCCGGGGCACCGGCTCCGCAGCACCGGCTCGCCCCGGCCGCGGCCCGGCTGCGGGG
>JAVKLA010000021.1:28955431-29031801 GCA_034782735.1 Sagittarius serpentarius | reverse complement strand
GCGGGGCGCCGGGAGCCGGGCCGGGCCGGGCCGGGCCGGCCGGCCGGACAGACGGGCAGAGAGGCCGGGCCGGCCGCCTCCGCCCCCCGCCCCCGGGGCCAGCCCGGCTCTTGGGGATGGGGCTGAGCGGGCAGGGCGGGAGCTGCGGGGCCCGTGGCGGTGCAAGGAAGCAGGGGCTTCTCCAAGCCTGGAGATGGACCTAAACCGCCTCGCCCGGCCCCAAAATCCCCTCCCTGTCCTCAAGCCCCAGCACAGTTCCTGACGAAAGACTTCTTGGGGGGGGGTGGGGGGTGCAGCGAGGGGGGCTGCAGGTTCAAACAGTGCACAAATCCCTCTGGGCGGCGGGTTGTGCTCCTGCTTTGGCCCAAGGTGGGAAAGCTGCCTGAAGCGCCCCTGGACCCGCGTGGGAGGTGCCAGGCAGCATTTTGAAGTGTGTGGGTTCACCCTCTAGGTTTTAGCAGCCTTAAGTAAGTAAACAAGTGGCTGACATAGATGGTAGTTTTGAAACAACTGAGTTGAAAGCAGGGAGAGCACCAGGAGGTCAGACACGTGCCCCTCCTTGCAGGATCCTGCTAACGTTGTCTGCTGATACCATGAAATTGCACCGGGTTGCACGGTAGCCACACATGTCCCTTTGCGTCTTGGGGAGAGCTTCGCACGGAGCTGGTGGAAGACTCAGGGTGGCTGCTCCTTCCACAACCTCTCCCATGCCAATGACCATGATGTCACTCGGGCTAGGAAGGGCCTGGGCCTGACTCATGACCCTGTCTATGGCCATGGGAGTGGCAGTGACCTTCTTCTCACTTCTCACCATCCTGTGTGTGGCCATGGCGATGGCTATGACCTTCTCCTTTCTCATGGCCATGCCTGTGGCCCTCGCTGTGGCAATGACCTTCTTTCTCATGAGGGCGGCACCCTTTTTGCTTCATGTGCTACAGAAAAGCCAAAGCAAAAAGGGAGACTATTAGACCAGAGAGTATCCCGTAACTCCCACTAATCCTCTAGCCGCTTAGAATAAGCCCTTCCTGCCTTAATGACTTAAATGCCCAAGACGGTTCAAAGAACATAAAGCCTTTCCTAATGCCAGGGTGGGGTGACTCTCTCCGACCGTAGGCTGACACCTCTCCCAGCCCATCAAGAGGGAGATTCTGAGGACAGGCTGCAGGCAGCGCCGGTGCCCCAGCACGATGATCCCTGCTGGGCTGGGCCGCCGGGTGCTGCCTGCACCCAGGGGACCAGCCCACTTTTTCTCAGCCTCAGCCACAGAAATGCTGCTTGCCTGCTAGGATCAGATACGCTGCGAGGAGCAGCTGCAGAGTAGCTTGTATTATGTGGCCCAGCAGGAAGGTCTGAAACCTGGTATCTGCTGAAAAGCTTGGCTACCATTAATGGGATGACAAGGGCATGGGTGCTATTGCCTTTTCTTTCTCCCTGATGCTAAATAATAATACTTGCAACAGTAATGATAATAATAAAGCCATGGGAGCTAAAGGATGGTGGGAATAGGCTGAATTGCAAACATCCCACTGCTCCTGACAGACAGTCGCATCTTACAGCTTTTCGTTTGGCTCAGCCCGATGTGTGAACTCCTTGTCTGTGAAGTGGGGGTGATCACACTTCCTCACTCCCACAGCTTGGCAGGTTTCCTTGGCGGCCTGCAAGGTATTCGACACGTGGATTCATTTTTTTTAATTGCCCTTACCCAGGGACTACAGCAGGGCTCATGCTCCCAGCTAGCTGCGAAGCACTGTGTGAGGCAGTCGGTGGGGCTGCCCGCGTCCCTCTCGGGGCTGTTGTTACACGGCCAGGGCTGGAGCGGTCGGTCGGTACGTCGTGTTGGCTTTTTTTCCCTCTTCATCAGCGTAGGAGCTGGCTCTTTGCCATGGCAACCCACATCCGAGACCTGCCAGCATCAGGCGGGTCCAGCTGGTCCCTGGTGTCCCTCTGACGTGAAGGAAGGGGGAGAAGGGTGAGCGAGAGGGACGGAGAGAGAGAGGATCAAAAAAAAAAAAAGTAGAAGGAAAGAGAAAAATAGCAAAAAAGGGAGGTGTAGGGTCAGGAATATTAAAAAAGCTGTCAGACAGTAATGGATACCTGTGGAAAAGAGAAAAAAGCTGGTGAGCAGAGAAAGGGGGAGAGGGGGAAAGGAGAGGGAAAAGACATGAACAGGCGAATGGGACAAAGATGCACTGGGGTGATGTAAGGGGTGGCCGAGGGGTGAGGCAGGTTTATGAAGCTGCTATGCTGCAAAAAACCGTCTGTCACCCAAGACAGCAGTTTGCTGCTGCTGACCCTGAGAAACTTAAGCGATCCATCAGCTACTCCCCATGTCGTGAGAAGTATCCAAGAGCAGAAAGCCTGCTGGCTCGGGGCTTGAGCTCCCCAGGCAGGGCTCGAAACCTCTGCTAGTAAAAGGCTTAGGTATTCACACATGGGAAAAGGTCAGAAAGCGCGGCTGCTGGGAGAGCCAGGGCAAATATCTCCTCTGCGCCTCATACCCGCTGTCTCCACAGGAGGCAGGGTGAGGTAGGAAGGCTGCCAAGGGGACTGCGTAACGGAGCCCCGGGAGGAGAGTTGGGTATTTTTGACACTAATTGGGATTTGTGGCAATTGAAGACAGATTTCTTACCTCTCCTGCTTGACCTGTGAAAGAGAGAAGAGAAAAAAGCTTCACATTTAAGCTTTGATACATTTTTTACTTGAAGCATCTCTTCTCTTTGTTTTGTATAGCTTATTGCTTCTCCTAGCCATCCCCTTGCATTTCTTTCACAAACAAAAAGCAAAACATTGTCTCTGCAGCCTTCTTGAGAGAAGTCTGCATCAGAAGTGAACGCTACGTTTCACTTGCTGTGTGTGCAAAGTCCCCCCAGTTTGGAGGCTACGCTCTCCCCCCCCCAAAGTCAATAGCAAGGCTCCCTTTATCTTCAGGAGTACAAGCCAAGATCTAGGAGTACAAGCCAGGCGTATCCTTAGAGGAGTCTAAGGCAGAATAAGGCTTTACTTTGATGGGCTGGCAGACATGACCGAGAGCATTTCCCGATGGATTTGCTTTGCGCTACAGTCACAGTTCAGCATGGCTCATTTCATGGTGCCCTATCTTAGCATGGTTACTTTCAGCACAATTCGTCTTCCTTCACCGTAAATCAGCATTCCCCCAAGCAGAATTTAGCTGGGTTCATGATGTCCTGACTCCTGTTAGCAGAGCTCAGCATTTCACACACCAGCCGCTGCTGGCTCAGCGAAGCCCACGCAGCAGCCGGGCAGGGCAGGGTGCTGGAGCGTGGCGATCCCGAGCTCCCACTGTTTTGCAGTCTCTTGGCTGATTGCTAACATTTGCCATCGGCTATTTTGGCTTGGATCACCGGTTCATCTCCACTGATGCTGTCACAAGACAATCCCCCCGCCCCGTGCTCTGCCCTTTCTGCTCTTGCTCCTGTTCCTCTTTGGATGGTCAGGAACAGGCAGCAACACGTCTGCGCAGGATATCAGCTCCCGACAGCCCACTTTTGGGCTTAGGCAGTGCTAGCGTCACCCTCTGAGATAATTGTATCTCTAGGACTAACATCGTGGGTCCCCACACCTCCAGAGTCCCTCTTGCTACGCTGCAAATACATTCATTTAATATAATGCCTTGACCTCTTTTTAGCAAGGTGGGCCTACAACCTGCTGTTGAATCTTCGGCATTGATTTTGGCATCTGTTTCTCCCTCTTGCTGCCCCAGATGTTTCGCTGTTTGGCTCCTTTGGAAGTGCAGGCCAGGCTATTTTGTGGTTCTTACTACCTGGTTAAGGAGACTACGCTGGCTGGCATCCCGGAGATGGCACTGTGAGCAAGGATAATACCTGCCCCTGGAGCTACATGTGCTCTTCTTCCCATGGCTGCCAGTCGTTTTTAGTCCCTGTCTGACATTTGGGTCCCTCAGAGTAGGACAGAAAGGAAAATACGGTGGCAGCAGCAGCCTGCAAAAGAAAGCCAGGTCTTGGGCAGAACCCGAGAGTATGTCAGTAACAGCCAAAGAAAGGACTCCTTACCTGGATCTGTAATGGGTTGTTCAATACAGGAGGTGACCAATGAAGAAAAATACTAATAGGACAAAGGGAATAAAAAATGAAGCTGCTTTTATTGCAGCTGAAGATGCCTCTTTCTCAGCCTCCATGTGTGCATGTGACTAACACCAAACGCTCTATGCCAAGGCAGGTCCTCTATGCAAAGAGGCTCCCGTTCACAAAAACATCACCGAGCTGTGCACGAGCACATGGCTGGACTTTAAAACCAGAGAGAGCTGTGATGGTCATCTCGCTGCTCTACAACACAGACCATCATATTTCCATCAGTCGCTATGTCAGTAAATCTGGGAGCTGCTGCACTGGAGACACCCACATGGGTGCTGCCCAGCTCCGCGCAGAGCAGCTCCCATCACACATCAGTCGCGTGAGCTGCAAAGCGGGCAAAAGCTCTGCTGCGCAGCAAGTGGTGCTCTCCTGGCACCCAATCCACTTAGAGCCCTGGGGCTTTAAAATAGCCATTCTGGTGGTTTGGTGGGTACCCCCAGCACCCGGGGCAGGAAAATGAGACGGAAATACTACCTACACGCTGGTACTTCTTCCCGTTAGGGCAAATTCGCAGGGTTTTGCTTCCTTGATTGAACTGATTCACAACAAGCAGCACGAGCGCGTACACACCACATGGTTATCCCCCAGCTGAGGCACTTCCACCAGCCGATGGAGCCATGTTGTGCAGTCATGCTTCAAAACAAGCCCCTGCCTTTCTGGCCAGACACCCGCGTTCTGCCACTGCTCCGCTCTGCTGTGTGTGTCTGGCTTTGCGAGCAGCCAGTGCCAGCACAGAGAAAGAAACAGCAAGTCCTGCGGTCCTTCTGGCAACTGGAACAAACAGACTGCTGCAAATACGGCTACATTCCTGCCGTGCCATCCACATCCAAGGAGGGGGCTGGCACGGAGCAGGAGCTCCTCCTAGACCGTTGCCTGGACCTGCTGCTTGGGCTCACACCCACCTACAGTCAGTGCTGGGAGGGAGTGGCTGTGGTGGCCAAACTCCTGGAATCTGGGAGTCCCTTTCTTCAAAATCTGCTCGGCTCTTGCCCCTGTGCCACAGCAGCGGGGGAGCTGCCCGTGTCCATCAGCACACACCATCGGCCAGAAGCTGTTGTAGTCCCCAGTGCCTGTTGCTATCTAGAATATTGCCACTCTGCAGCCTCTCTGTGCTTGGCCAGTTTGAGACTGGTAGAGCAGATCTCAGTGCCATTCTAGGGGAAGCATGTGCTGAGCCCAGCTTTTCATCCCCTTACGGAAAAAATCCAAGAGTGAGCAGGAAGGATGAGCGAATGGGGCTCCCAAACTGTTTTAGGGACTTAAATGATGCCCACAAGACAATTCCTTCAAACCGAGACCATCCTTCTTGCCCGCGGAACATTCATCTGGAGGAATGTTTTCTTCCACAGTGCCTGGCAAACCACGATGGGTGAGTCAGCAGGATGGAGGCAGAGTGGTCTGGATCTGCCTCTTTGGATAGGGATGCATCCCTGCCTCTCTTACTGCAGGCAGTGCTACCCTGGCTCTCCAGAAAACCACCCTCAAAGCTGACTGCTTGCAGTGGTGACACCACCACGATGTTTTGGACAGTGCAGAATCACTCATGTTAATGAGTTTTGTGGACAGCCGAGCCTTTGGAGTCACTGTGGTCAAGGCAAGGCTAATCACTGTGCAGCCCTGCTCTATGGCTGCACACGCTGCTTCGGTTTGCGGCAGATCGCTGGTTTCCAGGCAATCTGCAAAGTCCTGCAGATCTGCAGCCAGCTATGTTCAAACTGTGGCTTGTCACTGCTCACTGGAGCAATAAAATAGCAAGGGTATTTTTGCTCCTCAAAGCCAGCGACAGCGTGCCAGACACCTCCTGTGCTGGAAGATTTCCATGGGTACAGCAGCAGCAGTCCTGTCCTCTTCTGCTTCGTAAACCTCCTCTTGTCTCAGCCTGTGAAATTGCTTCCTTAGCCAGAGTACAGGTCCGTGGTGGGGCTGGGGCTGCGTTAGCAAATCGAGCCCCACTCACCTTCACTGTACAGAGCTTATTTTACAGGTGAATGTAGCTACCCACCTTCTGCAACTTCAGGAGGGCTTAATTTAGAGATAGAAATGTGCTTTAGTCACAGTTTGAATGCCAAGTCCTGAGTCAGACCTGTTTATCTGAACAGCCACTTGCATCTAGGCTGACACACCGAAAAGGTCGGCGCTGCGTGCCTAAAGAGAAAGGCCTAGATGCGTGTTTGGTCTCCCTTACAGAGCCGGTCTGATTTGCTGCTGACCTGCTGCGCCGGCAGCACAGCACTCGCAATGCCGTTGCGCACAGAAGGACACATGCCTCTGCGGACATTTGCACTCAGCAGAGCCCATCTTTTTCCTCCTTGTAACTCCATTTACATGAGTCAGATGAACTGGTCCATGATTGCCTTTTTCTGGCTTGTAGGTGCACTGACGTGGTGAATTCTTAGCAATATAACTACTGAAAAAATAAGATTTAGTGCCTATTTATTCAAAGCCATTTGCAACCACTCTGTCCTGGGATGGGCTTGGAGGAGCGGTCGCCTTCCAAAATTTGCGCAAGGCTGTCTGTCCCGATAGGAAGCCCCCTCCACAACGTATGTATCAGCGTAAGACACAAGATTTCAAAGGGACTGTGAATCAGGCTGACAGGGCGTTTTTAATGGCCAGTTATTATTTCTGTCCATCACATGTGCCCAGGGTGTGTGCTGGAGCATGGCCCTCACGCAGCACAGGAAGGAGAGGTCCATGCAGGGCCCTTCTCTGCTTCTCGGGGTGACTGCAAGGTTCTTCCAGTGCTGGAAACCTTTGAGTGGCTGGTGACACAATACCATGGCCTGAGAAGGTACCGGGCATATGGCAATTATGTTTCTGGGCACCAGTACTTTGCAAACTGAAGCAAGTAAGAAATGTGATGAGTTTGATGTGTGTTGAAGGGGCAGGAGGCCCATGGAGACCCAATTCAGCATTGTCTTGGCAGGGAGAATCTCACTGTAGATATATTGTACCATTTTCTGCGGTGCCTTGTGCTGGGAGCACAGCCACATTTGCTCTGAAGCAGCCCATATGTTCACACTATTTCCCGACGTGATTGACAGTGAGCCAGTTCCCTCAGAGCATCCTGAGATACCCCAGACTAATTCATCCTTTGCACGTAAATATTCTTTTTATGAGGACTGGGACATAAATTCTCAGCCTGGGGAAGGCCAGAGAAGACGCTGGGATGTATCAACATACCTCGACTAACTGTGTCTGTTACAATACCTTCTTCAGCTTCAAAAAGGTTTGAAAATCACGGCTGACTTTTAGTGGAACTGAGGATTTTGCAAACAGCCTGCACAGTGTGGTCCTGCCAGGACTTGGCTGAATACTCGTATGAGATCAAACACTGCAAAAACAGCCATCCCCTTTCCCAGGCTCCTGCAGTTCACGAGACCCACATTTCAAGATTGATTCTGCAAACTACACTACGCCCGAGTGTCTCACAGCATGCTAAAGCCTAGCAAAAAAATACCCATGTCTCTGGAGTACAGGAAAGGAGATCTGGCCATGATAACGTGCTGAATGGGGCAAACACCCTCTTCTTAAACCCTAAGAATAAAAAAATGTGTGGGACCACTTATCTGGAAAGGGTTTAGTCTTCAGGAAAGCCCTGGCATGGTGTTAGTCCCACTCTCTACATCCTGTGCCCATCCCAGAAACGGGAGGTTTTCCCGTGTGCTGTCGGTCATGATTCACAGCACATACGGGGCCAGCTACAGCTGGAGAGGATGCTGTGTGCAATGTGTGACCCGTACTGCTGACACAGCCTTCGATTCTCCCAGCTCCAGGCAAGAGCAGCAAGCTAGACACAGCCTCTGTAGAGACCATGAAGGAGAATATGAAGAGCCTGTGGAGTTTTTGAAGTAAACCCCAGCAGATCCAAGAGACCTGAACTCTCAAAGTGAATAAATGTTCACAGCCCTCTTGGTGTGAAGGTGTGGGAGGAAGCAGGACATGGCCGAGACTCATCATGCCATCCTGATAGAGAAGGGAGCAAGCCACAAATTTTCTGCTGTATCCATCGCATCTCTGCACACCCTGCTTTTCTCGGACTGTATCTGCTCCTGGCTCGACGCAGGTAGATTGTTGCTGAAAAGGGAGTATCGCAGGTCAGTGAGTCTCAGGCATCAAGTTTTCATTCCAGAAGGACAGGTCGTTAATAAAGGTGACCAGGCGTACGCCGGGAGGCGACATTCGCTGCCAATGCCTTGGGCGTCTAAGCTGTACAGTGGCGCAGCTTTGCACAAAAGGGAGATTTTGATTGATGCTGAGGAACACACACGTGAGAGATGGCACATTTCTGCTGTCTGAGGGTCTGGGTACTTTGTTCTGGAAACACAAAAAGGGCCACAGCTTCAAGATTTCAGAATACGAATTTTTTTGAAACAGGAGGTTTGCTGCTGGCACAGGGCTTTTCATGTGAAAAAAGCCTCTTTTCCTGAACTGACTTTTCCCGAATGGGGAAGAAAAAAGTCTTATAAAAAGCCCTCCAACTGCCTGAAGTATTGTTAGATGGAGGTAGGTGTGCCCTTGGAGACTTATGTCCTCTGCTTCGCCTACAGCCGTTCTGTGTCAGCAGACCAACGTGTTTGCATTCAGAACGTTTTCGCAGAGCCTCCTCCAAAGGCAGCCGGGCGATGCTCCCTGCCGCACGCAGCTCTGGCATCTCCCTCTCGACCTGGAGGTCCCTCCTCTCCTCAGCTCCCTTGCTCCGTTAGCGGAGTTGCTTCCAGGAGGTTACAAGTGCTGCCGCCTCCCGTGGTTTCGTCTGGTAGGTTTGCAGGATGATATGACCTGTGTTATCACCACTTGGCAAACACAGCCGAGGTATCAGTTACCAGGAGACTCTCAGCCCTGCTAATCCAATTTTTCAGTAGGGAAGTTTGCCTGAGAGCTCCAGGGAGTATTTAACTGCCCTCCTCCTCTGGCCCTGCGAAGACAGGACTGTCTTGCTCCTTCTGTTGCGGCAAGGCTTATTTAAGGGCTCATTCCTGCTCTCCCCTTCCTCACTTGGGTGTGTTAAGGCAGCGCTAACAGATTTAAGGGCAGGAGAAAGTCTCAGCCTGCATGAGTCTGTCCATGCCGAGGAAAAGAAAATCAGGTGAATGACCAGTGGTGTCAGCTAGGAAGTTTTAAAGTGGGGAGAGCTTTTCATTTTACAACCTTATCGTGCCATTCTTTATCTTGGCGAACCTAAGCTTTGCCACAGCACCTTCAAAATAGGACTATTACAGTCTTGCCAAGGACGAGTTTAAATTCCAACCATAAAAGCTAGCTGGGAAAAGCTAGTGCTAGCTGGGGCGGTTTCCCTCAGATCAGTTTGGTGGCTCTGGCAGGTTTCTGGACTGCTGTGAAGGTGATCATCAAAGGACCAGGTATAATGAAGGACAAAAGAACTACTCCGAAATACAGCCCTAATCCTGGCTGTTGAACGTAACACTAATAAGGTCTTCCTCTCTGCCGGGAGAAACCCCTCCTGCCTACGCAGGGCTGGCAGATCCCAACAAAAGATCGCGACGTCCCATCCTTGTGGGGCTGAGCTGCCAGCCCCATTCCTGATCGTTGTTTTAATTGCTGCTCAGAGCTGAGCTACTGTTAACTTTCCTTCTGTACGTTACTTAGTGCTGCTGGCACAAGCAATTTCCTTAGCCCTCTGAGCCTTCAGTGGTACAACACAGGCAGTAGCTAATACCAGCCCAGACCCAATCCATCGCGTGCCCAGGGCCATCGCAACCAGAGAATTAACTGTGAACCAATCCCTCAACCTGTACTCAGCTGTGAATTTGCCCTTTTTACTTCATAATAACAGCCCTAACCCTACTCATACCACAAATGCTAGCTTTACAACTGGATCCCACAAGATTACAGCTGGTCTGGCTCCTGCACGGTCCCCTGCAACGGGAGGAAAATTCGAGCGAGCAGAGCTGGCCGTAAACTGCTGATCCCTGCCTGTGCCTGTGCCCTGCCTGTGCCTCTTAGCCCAGAGGACTTGCAGGATTCAGCAAGAACCAAGCTCTTCTGTCCCAATGACATCAGTGCCAGTGAGTCAGTGTCATCTGGGGATGACCCAGTTGACAATTTGGAGAGGAAATTGGCCAAAATGGCCCATTTCAGGAGTATCGGAGCCATGGGGGGGATGAAAAGCAGTTGTTTTGGCTCAAGAGCAAGTAGAAGAGTGGAGGGGGAAGGTTCCATCTCTCAAATTGTTGAAATGTTTCTGCTTTTTTTGGTTAGAAACTGAGCTTCAGAAATGCTCAAAATATTTCAGCTGATGCTTCCAGGAAAAGGCATCTTTAAATGTTTGTTCCAAACCTTTTCCAACAGAAGGTTTAAGTACCAACAGGTGAAAGGAAGGGTGTTATTTAACCAATCCCTTCTGAAGGTATTGAAGGAAATGCAGTATTCCAGGGAGAAAGGAAATGGAATTTTTCTTTGTTACAAACTCAGTTCTAAACCCTGTATTTTAACCCACCCTAATCCCATGTGTTTTGGGCTGCACAGTGCCTCAGCCCTGAGGAACATGCTCGGCCACGCTGCAGGGACCAAGTCAGCAGGACCAACAAAACGTCCACGTTCCCAGTGGAGGGCCATCTCGCGCAGGGGCTCACGCAGAGACCTGAAAGGGATGCTCAGAGACAAGTAAGAACAAGGCAAGTGCGTATGATGGCTCCCCAAGGGTTTTGCATGGGATTTCCTGAGTGTGATGTGATGTGTCCAGTTAGGAAACCTCCCAGGAGTAATTGGTCTCCTCTTGCACCTCAGTAAATGTGATATAAATTTATCACAAACTGAGCCTCCTCAGCTTGTGCAAGGGTTGAAATAAGGCCAACATGGCTCAAATTCTGACCATAGCTGGGAGAGGGACCAGTGTCTCTAACTGGATTTTAATTCACCCTCTTGAATCATGATTTCCATCCTCCTGGTGCATGGATTACTTGCAATTTCAAGAGTTTTCTTCCACTTGAGTGAAGTACTCAGCCAGCCAGGCATAGCGCAGCAGGTGTCTGCAAGCGCTTTGTGCACCTCCACCCTTTCTCTCCACCCAAGTATTAATTATTGTTGAACAGGTCCTTTAATATTTAATTGCCACCTTGACTCCCCTTTTCATCTCCTCCCTTCTCAGGCGTCCCTGTGCCTCTTGCAGGCTGGCCCTTGCACTTTCCCTGGGCTTGTCCTCCAAATCAGCTCCGCACCTTAACCCTCTGCACAAGAAAAGCCTGTCTCCTTGTGAGCTGAGCCCAAACCGAACCCATGCAGCATCAGTGTGATGTGACACCGCGGGAGTCCATGAAGAGTCTTCAGTCCGGTTTAGACCCCGGAGCCAAGGTTGGTCTCTGGAGTTTGCTTTTGAGTTCTGCTGGCAAAGGGAAGTGAAATGGTTTGTTTGGTTTTAACTGAGCTTGGTTGGGATGAGAGGCAGTCACGGGCCTGGAGAACAGCCGCTGAGTTTGCCACTTCTTTCTTCCTGCATCAGACTGAAAGTGGGTCATGTTGCCACTGGTATAGCCCTAAAGCAGCCCTCTGTTGAATAATTTTGACTTTTTGTAGTTCACAAGGGGCACATGACCATGTCAAAAGCCAGCTGCTGGCTCTTGGCATGCTCATTTGCAGCTTGTGAACTACAAGTTACAGGCCACTGGGCTGCCCACGTCCTCCTAGATCTGGGCTGAAGCCACGGGTTGGAATGGGGAACCTCCCTTGGGCCCTGCTGATGACAGCTTTCACCCAGGGCGAACCAGTTGCTGTCTGCAGCTCTCCATGCTTTCCCCAAGGACTATATTTCCATAAAAGATGAAAAGAACCTGCTTGACTGGCTGTCCCGGCCACTTTCCACAGCCTGGCACCCTTCCCAAGGCTGGGCTCTGTGTCCTACATCTGAAGGCTGGGGTAGCAAATGGGGTCAGCAAACCTGCATTTGGCCCTGCTGTGCATGTCTGGAAGTGGGAAGAACTAAGAGGACAGATCCTCTTATCGTTCGCTCAGCTTATAACTACTTCAGAGGCCCTACACTAGAATTACAAGTTTTTCAGGAGCAGAAAATGTCAGGTGAGGTGATGAGATCATGAGTTATTCATAGTGGCATTAAACACAGGTAGGCACAGATCTCACCCATGGGACTTGGGGCAAGAACCTGCAGGCTGGGATGATGCGCAGGGAGGGGGAAAAGAAGGGACAGGCTTGTCCTCCGAGGGGAACAGGGCGGCTCTGCACACCCTGAGAAGTTTCTGTGCTGGTGCTATGATTGGTATCGCTATGGGAAGTACCAACAGGCAGCTATGATCTTCACTGATTTTAAGCAGGACCACGGTGCCATTATATTTTTTAACTAGCTTTGGTAGTTTTCATTTTAATTGTATATTGATACATTTGAAAATTAATGTCTCAGCAGTCCTTTGATCCCTATGAGTCTCTCCAGCTAAATCCCGTTTAAGGTTTCTGGCTGGTCCCTCCTCCCAGTCTAGGGAATATGCTGACCTTTCTCCCGGCTGGCTGGAGGAAACGCCACAAACGCCTTTTTATCCTGCAGTTGCAGCTGGCCGAAGGACCAGAGTGGGGGGTAAGCGAGGGAGGCAAAGGAGGAGTTTGCTTATTGAGGGGAAGTTTGCTCTGTGGTTGATACAAAAGATGCTCCCAGGCCGCCGGGAAACTCTTGTTTGATATACTGCATGTTCCCATCCCTCCCTCTGTCCAAGAGGCCTGGAGAGGGGTTGCTAGTTCTGCTCGGGAGCCTCGGGCAGCATGATCTGTGAGTTCACTGCTGCGTACGGCAGTATGCAGGAGTGTCTCTGAAACCTGGCCGTGCGGCTTACCTGCAGTGTCGATACACAATACAAAAGCAGCCTCCCAAAACAGCCAGGCTTCAAGCTCCTTCTACAGTGGGCTTTTTGGCAGCTGGCTCCCAGCTTCTCCCAGCAGTTGCTGAGTGCCATCTGTTGACTAAATAGCGGTCATGCAAAAAATGGAGAGAAGCCAAGATGAAGATGTGTGAAGTGCACTTGGGAAAAGTGGCAGCATGGGACTGAGTGGCTTTGGAGGAGTTTCACAGGGTGCAAAAGGAAAAGGAAGGAGGGTTTCAAGCCAAGGCAGTTCTTGCTGGTGGAAGGGCTGATGAAGGGATGCCAGGAATGCTTCTCGGGGCAGTCAGGTTTGGCTTTATTGAGGAATCGGATTCTTTCCTTCAGCTTTTGTGTAAGGCAGAGAGACAGAGAAGACACAAATAGTCTTGCTGTCAAAATGTGGGGCAATACTTTCTGCAAGCTGCTGAATGCTGTCCTGGAGAGGGGAGATTGTAGACTCCTGTCAGAAATGGTTCTTTGTGTTGAAACTGAAAAGCAGAGGCTTTGCAGCGCACAGCTAGAGAAAGGGACTATTTTGCCATCACAAGCACAAAATGGACAAGTCATTGCTCTGATTTCCTTCCTTTGTCCCAGAAAAATCTCCAGCAAACTTTGCCCTGAGTGGAGAGCAGGGGCTCCAAGCAGGCAGCCGGAGGCTGTGCTTAAGGGAGGTCAGCCGAGCCCCTGGGTAGCACAGCCCCAGTAGGGCAACGCAGCAAAAATCCCCCTATGCCTTCTTGATTCCTCCAGCTTTCAGGCTCTCCTGAAGGCAAACTGCTGTCCTCTCCAGGGACTGCTCCTTCAGGGGCTGCCAGTAGCTAGCAAGAGCTGATACATCCCCTTTCTGTGAAGTGGAAACCTCAGAGCCAGCCTGGGGTATCTACGCTGGGTACACCCCACGGCTTCTGTGCTGAGTAGGCTTCAGAGGTGGCACACACCAGTCCACTGCAGCCAGAGCACAATAAAGAGCCCAGAATCAGGCCATCCTGCCTACTAAAGGTCTTCTGGCAATTTTAGAAGAATAAAGGGATTAACTTTAGGGGTGGTGGACAAATTCCTGAGTGAGTAATTAAGCTGGTTTCTCCAAACATCCTTCCTGTTGTACAGGCATGTAATATACACTCGCTGTCTGAAGTACTGTCAAGTTGCTGCATGCTGGGAAATAGCTGCCACCAACTGCCCGAGAGAGCAGTACTGACGTGCTTCAGCCACCAAGGTGGGAGTGCTCGTGTGAACAGGATTCAGTGTGTCCTGAGGTGCTGCAGGACCCCTGAAATGTCATACATCCAGCATGCCCTTCGCACTGGAGCAGGAGACGAGGGACCATCTTTGGCTCCTCTCCTTCCCAAGTGGCAGACCTCTGGGTACTGGTGCTCCCTGGTGCCAGGATGACGGTCCTGGAGGATTGCCCTTACCCTGAGGTAGGCACATGGGAAGGCAGTGCTGATCTTGGGATTGACACTGCACTTAAGAGCAGAGTTTGTGACAGTTCAGAGCAAGCCCTCAAGTTGAGGACAGCTGTGGTGTTATTGCAACCCTTTCAGGCCACGACGCCAGGAATAAGCAAATATATGTGCATGCATATAACCCTATAACTCTCAGCATATTTTTAAGGTTCTACATCCTGGGAGAGTCTCAAGAGCATAAACAGGTCCCCAAACCAGCCTGTTCTACCCCACTGCTGAAGTTGCAGATGCTGCTCCCTTGACTGGGCCCTTTGGCCCCTGAGATTCCGTGTCCGCAGCATTAACCGAGCGTTCATCTTCTCATTGGTCTCAGATGATGATGCAGAAGTAGATGCTTGTCATTTACACCACTCAGACATGGTAAAGGACAGCTGGGAAAAGTCAGCTCTTTGTGTTGAGGGCAGTGGAGCAGCCGACGCTGCCCTGGAGGGAACTGAAGCTCTCCAGAGACATTAGCAAAGGCAAAGGTATTTTGGGGATCTTCATGTGTGCTCATGGCACTGCTTGTTGCTGGAAGAGCTTGGCCACACCATTGATAACAGCAGAGACCTAGGATGCCATGGCTATGAGGTCTGTAGAAACTCCTTGTGAGCACTTAGCTTAAGCCTTGACGACTTGGGCATGACACAGTCCCTTAACTACTGTGATCCCTGGGTAGCACAATGGAGCCAACTGCGCATGGTGTTTACTCTGCACCGTGCAAAGAACCGGGGATAATGTTGTGGGTCTCTGTGTTAACCTGGACCCGGGTGTTAGCAGCGTGTGCAGACTCCTCGAGCCCAGGAGCACGGCCACCATACAAACCACGTAATGCACCATTGCTGGAAAAAGTGTTTCCATGAACACTGACTCCCCGACTCAGGCCAGCAGCATCTCCCAGGGCTGACCTTGTCCCTGCGGCCACCAGCCCAACCAAAAATGGGCCATCACTCCATCATCACAAGGGACTATGCCAGCTTGGAAACCCAAGGCAGCACCATCCTCCCGGCTCCCCTGTGTTCCCAGGGCAAGGAAAAGCCCTGCATGGCTCTGCACCTCCTGCACTGGCTTGTCCATCACAAACCTCTTGACAAGCACTTGGGCTCTAGCAAAGCTCTTGTGTCTTTTTCCCAGTTTTCCATCCACAGCAGAGTCTTCATTTCCTTTGTCAAGCCTGAATCCAGAGGCACTGCCTGGGAAATGGCTTCAATTTCCTTTCATCATTTGAGTAGCTACTAATTAATATGGGTCAGTCTTTCCCTCTAAGCGCTTTTCCTAAGCTGTGCTTCCAGCTCCTTTAGTGCCTTAGCCCTGATCTCCAATAGCTAGAGCTATGCGCAGAGGAGGGGCCAGATTCAGAGTTCTTCAGAGTCTTTTGAAGGTTTCCCTTGAACCATGCTGGATTTCAGGTTGAATTTTTTGGATTTTGCGAGCAGCTGACCTGCTCAAAGGTCTTCACGGGGATAGGTACCAGCCGTGGGCCTGCTCGGTTTTTTTAATGTATGAACATAGCAGGGCCCTCATTAAGGTTGGCATGTGCATCAGTCCTTGGGCAACAAAATATTCTCCTGTGTCCTTCCACCTCCTGTTTGCCTCTTGCTCGATCAGGGTCCCTCAGAGGGAAAGGGCAGCCAGTCTGTGCTGAGGGATGACATAGCACACAGCCAGGACATGGTACTGAGGCAAGGGTTTGAGCGTGCCCAAGACGCAGCCAATGAATGCTGAATCTTCTCCCAAAGCCCTGCTCTTTGTGACTCTTCTGGGGGTCATTTTGGCGGCTTTTAGACGGGGACTTACGGGGGGGGCCCTCTCCTTTGGCTATGTGCTTTCTGCTAGTCATGGTGCCAGCGGGTAATGCCCACCCCACAGCATCACTTCTGCTTCCTCCCTGAAAGAAAGGCACACTTTAAAAGCAGCAAAACCATTCCCGGAGAATACTGAAATTAAACAGAAAAAGGCAAATGCGGCACTTGTTTTCCCATGAAGGCTCATGCACATATTCACACTCACAAGACATTCAGGACCCCAGATATTCTCCCGATCCCCTGCCAGGCGTGCAGCTAGCCATGCATAACAAATAACACGACCCCATGAATGGCAACGAAGTGAAGTCAAGCTGTTTGCCTGATCCATTTTTCATTGTTCGCCCGGCTTTTCCCACTTGGAACGAGGGCTTGTGGCATCAGGAAGTTAAAAGGAGTCAGGAGGGGGGAAAAGGGGGAGTGTTTCTTTTAAAAAGAGAGTGAGATTGGAGAGGAGGACACAGGCACTCAAAACCCTGTCTGTGCTTGGTATATTAGGCAGCCAGTGCTCTTGGCTGGGAGCCCAGACGAGGCTTTTGTAATCAAAACATGATCTTGTATGCTGTGCAACCAGTGCTGAGAAAGGCCGTCTGATGGCTCTCCTCTTTTAGCTCTGCTCTGGAATCCGCCGGGCTTCGCCGCCGATGTCCAACATGCACCGAGCTGTGAGTGCTGCCTTTGTGGGGCCTGGGAGGGGCACGGGGCGGTGGGGTCCCTCACCCATAAAGGCCACGAAAGGACTTGCACTCGTTTCCTTCAGGGTGGCCTTTCGGTGGTTGTCGCTTTGTTGTTTTTTTTTCCTAGCCTGGCTGCCAGCAGGCACAGGGAGCAAACAAGCCGTACCGCATCATAGGGGGGGGTCGGGGGGGGACGGGTGGGGACGGATTTTGGGTGCCGGGGTTTGCATGTCCATCGCCGGGGCAGGTTGCAGTGGCTGGCTCAGGACAACATGCCTCCCAGGAGGGTGGGAGACCAGGGTGGATAACAAACAGAAACCCAGGCAGTGCAGGATATTGCCTATCCCGGCAAGGGTTTCAGCTGCAGCTGTCAAGCCAGAGGATATTTCTTAAAAACAGCGGATGCATTTGCTTACGCAGAAGAGTGTTAGCTACGGGCCCCTCTCCTCTCTCCTCTTCCCTCCCCCCCACCTTCTGTCTTTCTCGCCTTTCCAACCCTGCTGCCTCCAAGGTCTCTCACTGTAGAAGCAGGCGATCGTAGAAGTATGTGGGAAAACACTGCACGCAGAGACAGTCTGGAGCAAGGCGTCCCTCCAGCCCCCGATGAGCTGCGTAGCAAGTGTGTGTGCCACTTAGGAGTGGGGGGTATGACAGAATGAGATGTCGTCATTTAATTGAAGCACAAAGCCGCTCGCTTTCCATTTCTCCCTTTGTGACATTTTTATCTGCGATAGAAAGAGGCCTCTCGTTCTGCAGCTTCGTCACTCTGCCTTGCTATCTAGGAGGCATCGGGCTTGGCTGCTTTCTGATTTAAAGCCATCACACGTTTGTTCTGCCAAAGCCATTTATAACTCTCCCGTCGCTGTGACATACGGGCACCTTGGCTCCCCGGAAGAGCTTTACTCTGGGGAGGGCACGGTGTAGCCACTTTTCATCCTGAGCTTCAGCATGGGCTGGGGCGGCGGATTCGTTCCAGGAGCGGAGGAGAGGGCACATCCCCCTGTTATCAGCTGGCTTGGAGCAGCGGCTGACGAGCAAACGCTGACTTGGCTTAACCGTACAATGGGTGAGCCCCGGCGAGCCGGTGCGTGGGCTCGAAACGCCGCTCGGCGCTTCTGCGCACAGCGGGGCTGCCCTGCAGCCCTGGGGTGCACGGGCAAGGGACCACCTCTCATCCGCATTTGCTGAAACAGGTCGCGCAGACAGAAATGCATTAATGGCTTCATTAATAAAGGGGAGGAGAAGTGCTGAATACCAGCAAAACTTTCCTTCCAGTGACTTGTTTCCAGCTGGAAATGGAAAGACCCCCCTCCCCCCCACACTAGCTGTGTTGCAGCGTAGACAAAATGCTGACAAATGTGCAGTCTCGCGCAGAGAGGGAGGACAGCCCGACAGGTCTTTTCCATCTTTTGCCTTTTTAAAGAGAAGAGCACAAATACAACCTCTGCAGGAATTTTTAAATTCTTCCTGAGCCGGCAGCTCTGTCAGTTCTCCTTCAAAGGAATTTGAAGATGAAAGGGGTGTGTTTGAGGGCATGCACCACTTTGATCCCACCCTCAAGCAGCCAACACCCCAGCACTCAGCAAAGAGCGAACCTGCCAATTTAGTGCTCACAGAATAGCTTCTGTTCAGGTAAACACTGAATTCAGTTTTAATCAGCCTTGCAAAATGGCCATGAAAGTGTATCCACCCACATATACAATCTACTCACCTGTCGCGTACCCGGTTGATTGATGGCAATGGAAAAGCGTGTTTTGTTCTCCCGCAGACCTTGACAAAATCCCATTGTCCAGCAGGAGAATGTGTGGAGGTGGTTTAAATGTCCCGGTTGTTCCACCTGAACACAAATGGGTGCCTGTGTCCCGGCAGAGTGGCCCTTGGGGAGGGCTGTTAAATCAGCACTGATACAATACCCCTCATTGGGGGTACGAGTAAAGATGCGCTTTTGCAGGATCTGAGGTCTACTTTAGCAAACCGGTTCTCCTGCCTTTCTCCTCTCTAGTTTCTGACATCCAGCCCACCTCCTCTGTGATGGTATCACATTTTCAACCTTTAGTCCCTTTTTTCCAAAGAATATTACCTAGACAGACTTCTCCTCTGACCCGTGGCCCTATTATTTGCAGATCAAGCACAGATCTGCTTGAAGAGCGCTGAAATGTAGTTAGCTTTGAGTTTTTTTTCATGTAAAACCCTTGAAAGGAAGACCTAGCACTGCAGGGTTGTGCGGTGATTCAGCAGCTGGATCCCTTCCTTTGAAGGCGAGTGCTGGCCATGCACAAGGGATGATTTGCAGCCCTGGTTCCCAGGAGGCCTTTGACACTTTTGGAAGAGCCATGATGCTAACCCCTGGCTGAACGCCCACGCGCTACCTAGAATTATTTTCTAAAGGGCCAGCTGATGAAACATGCCCACATTCTTACTTGGTGTCCATCTCCCAGGTGGCTGAAAACCTTCCCATCTTACGGAGGTAGCTCCTGCAGCTCATCTAAAATCCTGTGCTTTCAAATGGGCAGGATATTCCCATCCTCACGAAATGCTACATGACACACAAGAAATCAAGGGTCAGGTTCACAGTGCCTTAATTCTGCCTCATTCGATGCATTGTCACACTATAAACACATCTTCAGGAGGCTGGAGCCCCTGTACATCGCTGGATAGAGTTCACAAACGTAGCTGGGAACACGGAGCAGAGTCAAAGGCTTTCCCTCCCTTAGCCTACAGCATCTCTGGTTTTACTCTTTGCCTTCAAGCCTTGGGATTCTCACTGCATGTTTGCTCAGTTTAGGAAGGGCTGTGTTTGACAGCACCCCTCCATCCCCTCCTCCAGACCTCCACTGCTCCAGTTTTTCCTCTGGTGACCTAATTAAGACCAGGCAAAAGGCAGCTGAGGTCTCCAGAAACCCTCCCTTCCCATGAGAAGGGGTTTGCAAGCCCGTTGGCTACCGCTTGAGGCTGGACACTGGGGAGCCTGGCTGCCTGACTCGCCGCTGGCATGAAGGCACCCAGGGCACGGCGGGTGTCAGACTCAGATCCCGTGTCCTCAGCTGCCGTGGCTGGCCCCTGATGTATCCTTCCCTGAAGGAGGTCACACCTGCTATGTCATGATTAATGAAGGAAAAACCCCTTCTGCCTGTGCAGAAGCTCTTCCCAGCCTTGAATGCTACAGAGTCGGCACTGGAGGATGCTTCTGGGGATTTTGCCCTTGGGATGGGCACAGCTGCTTCACAGGTCGGCCCTGAAGAAGCAAGGGCAGCAGAAATACTCACTCGCAGGGATGCAGCGGTGATTCACTCCTGTGAAAATGGGGAAAACGACAGTTGTCTTGAAAGTTGTGGTGTTTTTATGAGGAATTTGATAGGAAGCCAACCGGGATGGGCAAAAAACATGCCTTGCCCATGCATCGCGAGCAAAAACGCTTTACTGTTTTGGGGAATTTTCATCAATTTTATTTGCTAATAAACCATCTATTAACAACTGAATCTGGTTTTAAAGAAAAATAAAACCAAACACACCCTAAGGAAAAACACCCCTGCTTCCCTCCTGGCACTGCTCACCCTCATTTTTCTGTTCTCCGTCCCCCTCAGCACAGGGCACCCTGTCCCTTTGGCAAGGTGAGGGCCGCTCCGGCGATGGGGTCCGCACCTGGTGGCTCCCCTCTGGTGTCCCCACTCGGGCAGGCCTCTCTCCTCCTCCTCCCAGCAGGGCCTTTTTCTTCTTTACCTCCTCCTGCTCTGGCCTTGTTCCCCCTTTTTCTCTTAAACAGGCTTCCACAGAGGCACCGCTGCCGCCCCTGAAGGGTGCAGAGGTGCCTCGCTCCTCTCACGGCTCTGGGGCCCCACGGACTCCCCTGATTGGCTCAGAGGACCCATGGACTCCCCTGATTGGCTGAGTTTTGGCGGGAGGACAGCGGGGGAGCTGGCTGGAACCGGCTGTGACCGGCTGGCAGCAGTCCATGGCCTCCTCCCTCACAGGGCACCTCGCAGCCTACTCCCTGCTGCCGAAACCCCACCAGTTATACCCAGCATACCCATGCAACTGGGGTGGGTTTAGGACCAGGCTTGTAGCGGCTGTCAGGTTAGCACCGGGCTGGGGCTGGGAGAGTTTCCGAGGCTGGGGCTGAAGGCGGGGCGCAGCTTTCCCCCGGGCAGGTCCCTCTCCCTGCCCCCGGGGTGTGGCTGGGGGCTGAGGTGCCGTGGAGCAGGGTCTGATACCGGCCCAAAGACCTCGACAGGTCCATGGCCAGGATGGGGCCCAGATGGTAATGTGCAGCACCAGAGTCACAGGGAAGCAATGCTGGCCCCAGAGGACGTCAGCACACGTGAACCTCTTTGCCAGCCCTTGGGCACCATCAATATGCCTTTCTGCCATGCGCTGGCTGCTTCTGCTTCATAGGGACACAGCCCTGAGAATCACCTGCAGGAGCAACATCTAGTTGTAGCAAGATAGGTGACGTTTTCGTTCCATTTGCTTCTTGATTCTTCCAGACTTTCCCGGTGCTGTGGGCATTATGCATCGTGCATGGCAGCTGGATTCGCTGCGGTGCTCCTGTGGCAGCTTTACTGCACAGGCCCAAACGGGAAAAGTGGCAGGCCGGGGGTAGCCTGTTGGTGGTCAGAGTTACGATGGCAGCAAAACAGGTATCCAGGCATGCAATGCCTGCTCAGCGATTTGGGGTTCCTTTCCTCCCCTCCTCAGTCTCGCTTCATCTTACCCAGCTTTCTGTGTGAGTGAACGAGAGGGAATATGAGATCTCTGCAGCATGCAGACGCCATGCTGATAAGGAGAACACAAAAACACTGTTTAAAAATAAACCTGTAGTGCCTTGGAGATCTCAGCCTTGCCACCTTGCTCTTCATGCAAACACGAGGCAGAGTATAGACGATATGGATCAGCTTGCTGCAGTGTGTATACACTCATCAGCATTAATTTTCGCTAGACACTGCTGTCACTAGAATTTAAAAAATCCGATTTGTTATCCCTTGTGGTAACCAAGGTGCTCTCTGATTGTAAATGGAGGGGAACTGATGAGCCTGAGAACACCTGAACCAACAGCAGGGAGAGGTGTCATTTACTCCAGGCAGCTAAGCAGTGTGTTAACTCTGGACCCTGCTGACAGCTATCAAAGTGGGACATCAGCTTTTTACTCTACCTGCCTCATTGCTGAACAAAAATTGTAAGAAAAGAAAAGGTCAATTCTGTCAGGAAAAAGTCAATTTACAAGATACAGTATTCTTTTTAATGGAGGACCAAGGGGAGAAATGGTGGGGAAAGACTCCTCCACTTCCTACCCTGTCCAAGCAGAAAGAGCAGGTTTCATCCTGTTGGTGTGATGACTGAGAAGAGCTTTGCTCCTTCTGTTCTCAGGATGCTGCTGTGGATGATGCAGTGTTAAGGAAGAAAGAGCAGAAAGATGTTGAACTTGATAAGAAAATCTTGGCTTTGCGGAAAAAGAATGAAGCACTCATACGAAGATACCAGGTAACTCTACAGGTTCTTACCTCTCCCAGATCTGTTTTGGAGACCTCAGCTCACAGTATAAAGAAAATGGTCAGCAGTGTTTGAGTGACTTTGTTATACAGATAGCATTTTTACATTGGAAAGCATCCGGAGCAGGTGGGCAGAGCTCTAGCTACTGTGGCTCCTGAATTGCATTGGAAGGCAGGCTCGCTGATGCTTGCCTTGCTGCTGCAGCATCTCCTCTCGCCCTACCATATTTCTCTTTCTGCATCACACCTTTCCCACCCCTTCACCTCATATTCCCCTGACTTCTTCCCCCATCTGTCCTTCCCAGTTTCTCTTGCTTATCCTGTTGGATGCATAGGAGGTTGCATCCTCAAGACATTTGATAGGTTTATCTTCCCTACCAGGGCAGTGGTATGGGTTGAAGCTCTTCCCTGGCTGGTCCCAGTGTTTCCATGGAGCACAGAGGTGTCCAAAAGAGTTTCCATGAAAAAAAAAGGAAGATGAAGGTGAATCAAGGCTTTAGCAGTCTGCTGATTACTGCAGCCTTACCCTCTGAATTAGGAGGAAGTACTCCAGCTATACTCCCTACGCAGAGAGTCTATGCAGTGGCCTGCAGGAGTTTTCCAGCCTGGCTTGTATGAGCTGGTTTGGGTGACACTGTGGTAACCCGGAGCTCTCTCTGTGGATTTGTTTACCCTTCTCCATGAGTGTGTGCATATGGCAGTACAGAGTAGGACAGCCTGAGGGTAATCCTGGCAGAAGAGTCCCCCTTGGCTTGTCTGGGATATTCTCCTGCCCGTGCCCAAGGCCACTTGGCTTTAAGGGCTCTTTAACATTTGCCAGCTGGGTGGGCAGTCTCAAGTTTGACAAAGAGCCGTGCTGAAAACCCAAAAACCCAGAGCACGCTTCGTGTCTTGGATCCGGAGCTAAGAGACTGAGTGGTGCTCTGAGCTGAGTCTTGCTTAGAAGACATTTCCTTTGATACCATAGGAGCCATTTTGGACCTTTTCTGGTGGCAGCAAAAAATGGTACATAGTGGAAAGCTATGGGAAAGGTTAAATGCCACAAGCAGCTGGAGGAGAGGAACTCTTACTCCCATATGAAATGCTACCCACTTGCCACCACTACTAGACTTCTAGAAGAAGCTGTCTAGCAGATAGCCAGATCTCAGCCATCTTCCCTTGGCCACAGATGATGCCTGGCCCCAGACTGGCACAGAGACCATGGTTCCTGTGCATGGCCCTCCCTTTCTGCAGGCCTGATGTGTCTTCCAGCCTCTCCAAAGGTCCTATACCCAGTCTTTCTCAGACCTCAAACTGATCGTCTTCCCTGTCTGTCAGGAAGGGACCCCTGTACTCTGTGCTTGCTTCCCATTGTGTGTGCTGAGACCACAGCAGACACTTAGAGTCAACAAGAGATTTACTAAGATGCCTGTGGCAAAGGGACAGGTAATGCAGGTCATAGCTGCCTGTGACCCCTTCGAAGGGCACACAAATGGGACACAAGTTGGTCCACTCCTTCTTAGAGGTGGAGGTGGGTCCATTCAGGAGAAATCCTAAACAGGAAAATGGACAACATCTGTAGACATCTAGGTACAGACTGATGATAAGGATGTATATGTGTTTCAGGAAATAGAAGAGGACAAAAAGCGAGCTGAGCAGGAGGGAATGGCTGTTACCTCCAGGAGACCCAAGCAGGATGGACTCACTATTACCATCACGAAAGCTCACAACGTAAGTGCTGCCTCTCCTTCACCACGGGCCAGCTCTCACTCGAGTCCTGCCTCAGCAAAGTGACATTTCTGGAAAGAGATAGCCACCACAGCAAAACTCTTTCAGGTGTAGGACATAGCTCCTAGGCCCTTGCAAAAGGATGTGAAAACTCTGCAGAAATGTGTGCTCAGAGTGATTTTAGCTGATGCATATAAATTTCCAGCCATGCCCAGGCACCTGTACCCAAGCACGCAGAATTAACGGGCGAATGAATGAATGTGTGAACAGGCACACTTGGCCCTGGATGCATCCCAGGTGTCAACATTGCTACAAATACGTAGGCAGACCATATCAGGTGTGTGTGTGTCACTGGAGGCAACAGGAATGCCTCTGAGAATGCCTGTAGGCTGGGCAAAGTCATGGTCTCCTTAGGCTTTGCGAGTGAGCAAACAAGCAGCCTTTGGTTGCTTTGGGGCTTCCCACAACTGGGGCAAAGGCTGAAAGTCCCAGGCTTCCTTCCTGACTGGACCAAATCTGTGCCTGACAAGCCCTGTCCACCCCTCCTGGCAGTGTGGGACTTGGTAAACCACCCAGCCAGTCCTGTTTTAACCCCTGGGTGAAGTCCTCTGCCAGAGCTCACTGGAGCCAGCCCACCCTCCTGTGCTTGCAGTCAGCACTCGTGGGTTGCTAGTGCATTGCTCACTTCTCAACCACATCCTGGCCCTTGCTTTTCTCCAGAGGTGCGCTGTTGCACACATTTTTCTCTCATACAGGACCTGAAAGATGCAATTACCCAGACTGAACACTATGGACAAGATAGCCCAGCCCTCTCGATGGTGAGCACCACCCCCAGGAGCCATCATCCACTTGGCTTCCAAGGCCACCTCCATCAGGACTTAGGCTTTCCTGATCTAACTCAGAGTGCTGCAGAAAGAGATGAGGATGACATTTGTTTCCTATAACTCTGGCATTTTAGTCTGAAATGTCAGATTTGTAAGTGCAAAGGATTTTCCAGACCCGCTGTAATTGTGGGTTTCGCTGCTGAGCAGACAACGAGCCCCTTGTTCCCTAGGAATGTCACGGCACTGCGCCGGGCACAGAAAGCTTCCTCGGGGCAAGGCCTGCCTTTTCTGTAGCTGGCCTCCCTGCTCGCGTGCAGGTGTGTTTGGGGAAGGGAATTGCATTGGTGAGCCAATGGGCCTGGATTTGCTAACAGAAGTGATTCGTTTTCCAGGACAAAAGGGTGGTGAGTGAGAAATGGGGGAGCCCCTGTCCTATGAGCCCTGGGTTCGGCATTGGCAGTGAGGAAGAGGAGGAGGAGGAGGAAGCAGATCATATGTTCACATTCAGGATGGGGAAGAGGATGCAGCTGGCTGTTACCATGGACAACAAAGCCAAGGTGAGCAGGGAAGAGGATTCCTCTTAAGCTGCAACCTCTTGACTTACAAAGGGGCTTCTGTTCTGCCTCTCACTTGAGCTTTCTGCTCGGCATGTCCCCTGGTTTCTCATCTCCAAAGGGAACAGTTCCCTTCCCACTCCTTTTCTCTCATTTCTCAGTCCTTCAGCACAGCCTCAGTCTTCATCTTGAGTTGCCATGCTCTTTCCTCCCCACGTCTGATTCACAGGAACTGGTCCCCAGGCCTTGCTAAACCTCCCAGTGGTTCCATCCAGCCATGCATAGCCAGTTCCCTTTCTGAGAAATCAGTCACCTCATTGCCCTCCTGGGCCACCGGCAGGTTTGTTAAACTGTGTCCCTGTGCCTGGAAAGGGGATGGAAATAGGTGGGAGCTTGGACAGATTTAGCTGCATTACTCCCCAGCTGTTCCCAGGGAGGCAGTGATGTTCGGTGGTAAAACCAGCATCATTTCTCCCTGTTACTCTATTCCAGAAAGTCCTAAATGCAGAAGAAAAAACAGAGTGACATGAGTATCTGTTGCAGCTGCCAATGTGACAGGCAGAAAATGTGACCCAGTGTTTGCAGACTTAATTAAAAATTGTGCGAAAAGGCAAAAGTAATTGAAAATGCTACTTCATTTTTTAAATCCCAAAACATCCCCTCCTGGGTGCTACCCCATCCCCCGTGGCGTCTGTGCATCTAGATATAATGATCCTAATGGCAGCTTTGGCATGTTGGGACTTATTTGCCAAGAAGGGTTTGATAAAACTTTGGCAGTTAGTATTGGCAGCATGTCCAAGGAAGTACGTGCCTGTATGAGCTTCACGCTCTTATTTTCTTCACTTGGAATATATCTCAGGGGTCTAATCTTGTTCTCACTGGAGTTAGTGAGTTTGACCACTGAGATAAATAAGAACAAGGATCAGAAGTGCCACCTTCTTTGGAAAAATATAGTATCTGCATGCACAGATGCACTTGTATGGGAACTCAGGGAAGCACTCTAGTTAAGAGTGTCTGGAGGCAGATTATTGCTGCAGGTGATATTTCTTGCTGTTGAATATGTTCCAAAAGAATACAAGAGGCAATCTTATCTATTGATTAAGACTAAGTTTAAGACACCAGTGAGACAACGGGAGACACAACACCCAGGTGAGCACAGCCCTTTGTGCTGACCATGCTGATGTGAAGGAGACAGCCTCAGCTGGCCCTGTGCCTTGCTGAGACGTTGGGGCAGACGAGGTCAGCCCCTGTCTCCGTTACGGCAGTGCTAGGAAAAGGAAACGGTGGCAGCAAATGGTGCTCCCATGGGTCCCCTTTTAGGCACAGCAACGTGCTTGGCCCACAGAATGAGGGCGGGCTTTTTTGAACTGAGGTCCAAGCCAAAGACACTCCCCAGGGTAATGAAGCGAAACCCCACCCTTCCTGCTACCCTGGTACGTTGGGGTCGGAGTGCTGAAAACCTTGGCTGTAAACAAAAGGCAGAGAGCCATTTCTCCCTCTGAGGCAGCTTGGAAATATTTTTCTGATTTTATGCCTTGAATGACTTTTCATTTGTTTCTCCGTGACCTAGCTACCCTTTCTTTCCATGAAGAAAGAGGCCACAGTCACTGTGCCATTATAAAGTCATTATATGTTACCTTGAAGGAACTGAATCATTTAGGAAATAATGCACCTTTCAGGGTGATTTTTCGGAAGAAAGGGACTGGGGCCCCTCATTTGCTTTGTTCCAGATAGATTACCAGTAGCGTGAACATCCCCTTCAAATGAAATCTCATTCCAGCACAACCAAATCACCTCCTGATGTAAGGGGGAAATTTCTGTATTTTATTAGAATAGAGGGTACACAGAAGTCTAACCATCCTCATTACTGACTGAACTTTACCAACGGAATACTTGAGAGTCTCCTCCAAGGTTTCCCATGGCCGTGTAGCTCTGCATGGGGGGCTTGTATTTGAAGCAATTACATTTGCAGAGCGAGTGGCTCTCGCAGACGGGCTGTGTCCCCTGGAGCCGTTTCCATAATCTATAGCTCAGAATTCAAGTCCTAGATGGGGATTTGTATTAGCGCAAAGCACTGGCAGCTAAATCACATTGCTGCCTTAAGCTCTGTGCCAGTGTTTTTCAGCATGGCCAATTAATAGACCTCTGAGATTTTTCTGCTGGAAACACAGACCTCTGTGGAAACTCCCCGTAAGTTCCCTGTTGTATGGTATATATGGACTTGCTTGCATTAAGGGCCTTTCACAGGCCTCAGAAGCCCCCACAACGTCTCCTGAGTGTTGGTGTAAAGCACAACCCAGCAGCCTGACTTGAAGACAGAGGAAAACTGATTTATTGGTGAATGTTCCAGTGGCATCAATCCAGAACCTTCTTTTAGTTACTTTAAATATAGTTCTCAAAATGGATGAGTAGGAATAGACTGGGACTGTAATGGGTGAGAGGGAAAAATTATTAGGATTTTGGACAAAATTGTGTTTGATATCACGTGAAGTACAAGCTTATTTGTTGCTGCTGCCCTGTTAAGGCATCCTCTGGGCTGCTGAAGACTAAAAGAGGGTAGATAACTAGCTTCAGCTTCCCGATGAGCAAGGCTTCACCAGGTGTCCCTGGAGAGATTTGCTTGGTGATACTGGGATGACTAAATGGGCCATCACCATCCTTCCTATGACCATTGCAAGGTTCAAGCAACACAGTTGCTGGGCTGTGCAGAAAACCATTTACATTCAATCCTAAATATCACAATTCACTGTAATGTGAGAAGCCCCAAAGGAATGGCAGCTGGAAAATTGCATAAACTGGACAGCAGTCGAGGGTTTTCCTTTGTTTCCCATGTTCTTTTTCCTGACACTCCTCAGATGGGTATTTTTAACACTGCCTTTGCTATCTGGGGCGTGCCTCAGACATAAGATGGGCGCTTCTCAATTTACAGTTTCTCAGTGAACTGCTACAAGGGAAGCAGTGTAGTTTTGTCTGACTGCAGCTAAATAGCTAGTGCCAGAGTCTCGAATCTCCTGCAGGCAGTGAGTGAGCCGGGACAGGCCGTGTGGAGGGGAAGAGGTGGCTCTGCCTGGCGCTGCCAGCTGTTTGGGCCCCATTCTCTGTCCCCATTGGCTCTGCATGGGCACTTTCCTTATCTGAGATCCCTCGCTTTGGGTGCTAGCGAACCGAGGATCAGGGTTTCCCAATGTGGGACAAGCAATCTAGGAAATCACTGATATTGTTAAAAGAATAAACGAGCGAAAGAAGACACATGTTGGCACATTACGCAGAATGTGTCTTCAGGCAACACATCTTAGCCAGAAGCAATATGGGGAGCGAGGGAGCGAGAGAGACAGTATTACCTAGAAAAGCTGGTGGTCTCCCAGCCTGTGTATGTCTTGCTATCACAGCTCTGTTAAACAGATACTTCCTGTATCAGCCTCTGAGTCTTCCTTGCCATCTGCTCAATAAATGGCAGGGTTTAATGGCTTTTAACATCTAATGACCCAAGGAAGGTGCCTCCTCCCTGTAAATCCAGTAGTGCACTTTGAGGCTTCCATCCTGCTCACGGTATTTGGGTACAAGGTCCTCTGCATTGGTTTTCAGGTTTTCAGGTAGCGGCTTTGCTGTCGCTTGCCCTGAAGGCCCATGTCCCTCCTCAGGAAAGACTTTCTCAGATAGTAAATGATGAAGCCATCTTCAAACCTACCCACCTAGTGCTGGGCCTCCCTGGGAAGAGTTATTTGTGTCTGTGTTGTTTGCCTAAAGGACAGGCCATCACCACCTAAACACTGAAGAGCTCTAAGGAACAGCTGTTGACTTAAGCTAGAATTAATGTTTGATGTACAAGTTATGGATTAGTAGCTTGCTATTACCTCACTAAGCCATCACTGGGCTTACTTTCTTAATAAAAAAAAATTAACTAGAATGCTAAATACCTCGTACCCATGCTCTGTTTAGGGCAGAGCAAGCCCAGCTCTCCAGTTTGTTAACTAACCTCAGCAGTACTAGGATTACTGTACATGGCTGCTCAGGGCTTAAAGGACGGAAGATGTATTGCCTTGAACATCACAGGAAACTCAGGATTATCCCTGGAGGAAAGATATTTCCTGGGAACAATAACCACTGAAGAACAAAGCGATGTACAGCTTCAGCACCAAAGTATCTAGCAGGCTCGAGTGATTCTGAGGTTCCAAAGCAAAGCCACACCACATTTTCAGCCTCTGAATCATGCTACAAATAGAGCAGGGAGACAGGACAGCAAGCAGTTAAAATTCTATTCTGCAAGGTGTAATGTGTCTGGCTGCCTTCAGAGGATGTCAGCAGATCTCAGCTCTTCCCCAAATATATCACAGTCATGCGGGACTGGGCCCTGTGCAGGAGGGTCTAACATAAGTCATTCCCGTGATTCCCAAGAGCTTTGCTCTTACAGTGGGAGAACACTGTCCTTTGTGGGGACTGTTTGCATGTTGGGGGAACAGGATTGCCTTGCTTGGGCTGCAGAGTTCCTCGGTGGCAGCGGGCAGCTTCCTCAGCTGGAGGATTGCTGCCAGGGAGGCAGATGCTGGGGAAAAGAAAGAGATTCTTTCACAGAAAATTGCTTTACAGATTGCTTTGGGCAATTGCCCAGATTGCTTTACAGAGCCCTCCTCTCCAAAAGACGTGAGCGAGGAACAGGTTTTTAGAAGAGGAGAGGCTGGTGTGGGGAGAGGAGGAGGAGAAGTGCAGTCTTGTATACACCAGTTCCAAAACAGGGAGGCTGTATTTGTCCCTGTTGTGACTCCACTGACACTTCTGGGGTTAAGTCATAGACCCATGATGTGTAGGGGGCCTCAAGAAACTGCTAAGCACTTTTCTCCATGTTTTCTACATATAAGAAGGAGTTTAGTTTTCCTTATAAAGGGGAACTGCAAAGCACACACAATGATGCTTATCACTTCATCCTTTCTAGCTGTGGGAGAAAGTTTAAATAGGAAGGCTCAGGTTTTCAGAGCGGCTGATAAGATTTAAGTTTTCACTACGTTTTCATTGCAATGGGAAGTGTTTGTTCATGTACCTGTATCCATGATTCAGTTGGTATAACTTTGCAAGCTGCTGTGTAAGAGATGTCCATTTACATACTCTTTAACGGAAGAGTTAAATAAAACTGCATTTTCCCGTGTTTATCACAAGGTAGGAGCACCATCATGACCCGTTAGCGCTGATACACAGTAACTTCCTAAAATGACCATATTAATACTGTATTTCTGAGCTGCTAGATCATCTCAGCATAACTGCCAATATGAATGAGACCAGAGGATACTCTTGTGGCCAGACATTGCCCTATGAACCCAGAGGGGATGGCAGGAGAGATTTGCAGCTTCAAATTATCCAGCCCAGCTCTGTCTGAAATACAGGACCAAGATAGTCTATTCAAAAGGTTAATTTTTCTTCCACCCACATCCATTAGTACTGATTTGCACTGACATAAAGAAAAAACAGATTGATTTCTTTGACTGCAAGCAGGAATCCTATGCTGACCATCCTAATTCCAGTCTCCAGTTTCAGTGAAATTTAGGAATAAAATATATGAATCATAGAACATAAACAGGATTTGAAATATTCTTTTCATTTTAAAACATCCTGTGTTTGTATTGGCTAATAGTTCTGGCAATGGAAATGTGTTACCTTTGGACACAATGTGATTCAGTCATTCAGAAGCAGGTGCCACTTAAAAGCCAGGACCTAAGTGCTTGTGAGCTTCGTGGCTGACTGATCCTGAATTCTGGTCTGTACTACCTAATTCTAGTTGTATAAAAGCCAGAGTTGCAGAAAACAGGAAAAATTACTAAATTTATACTTGCATATTAAATTCATTACTTGCATACATCTGCACACATGCATGTGTGCATATACACACATACACAGATGTAAAACCTAGTAAGTAAGTTTTACTTCACAGTTGAAGCAGGCTACAGACTTGGACACAATACCAGAATCATAAAATAGCTGAGGTGAGTTGGGACCTCTGGAGGTCATCGAGTCTGATCCCCTGCTAAAAAATTATCTTCAAAGTTATCTCAGGTTGCTCAGGGCTGAGTCCAATCAGGTTCTGAAAATCTTCAGTGATAAGAGATTTCACAGCCTCTTTAGACACCTGTTTTCAAGTGTTTGACTACCACCATTGTGACTTTTTTCCCCTTAATTCCAGTTATACTTCAGCTGTGGCAGGTTGTGTCCATTGCCTCTTGCCCTTTCACTGTGTACCTCCAAGAGGAGCTGGGCTCTGTTCTCTTCATAACACCTTTTCAGACAGAGGAATACTGCAATTAGGTTCCCCTCTGCCTTCTCTTCTCTCTCCAGACTTAACAAATGCAGCCTTACCATATGTATCCTATGCTTCAGCCCTGTAACTGTCTTGGTGACACTCCACTAGACTCTTTCCAATTTGTCTATACCTCTCTCATCTTGTGGTGAAGGGAAGCTGGACACAATACTTCAAATATGGCCCCAAAAGAGGGAAATAATTGCTTCCCTCAACCTGATGGCTGTCTTCATGCTAATGGAACCAAGTGAACAACTAGCCTTCCTCATTGTTCACTTATGGTCAAGTCATTGCCTACCAGGCTCCCAAAGTACTTCTGCAGAGCTGCTCCCAGCCAGCTGGGTCCCTGCTGTAGTTGTGCATGCGATTCTTTGGGGTTCTTTTGTCCCAGGTGCAGGACTTGTCATTTATTTCTGTTGACCTTCCTCCAGCTTGTAAAGAACCCTCTGAATGACAGTACCATCCTCCAGCGTATCAGCTTGGTGTCACCCATGAACTTGATGAAGGTGTAGTCTGTCTTATTATCCAGATCACTGAAGAAGATGCTAAGCAGTACAAAGCAGCCTCACGGTGACGTCAGCCTACATGCTCAGCATCCTTGGATGCAGCCCACCTAGTCCCACCTTCTTACTTTATTTAAATGGTCCATAACTGAATCTTCCAGGATGCTGAGGGAGTGAACCATTTCTCTGACTCTGCCACTAGGTTAGGGACTTGGGAGGTAGAGAGCAGACCTTGCTATTAAAAGACCAAGGCAAAGAAGGCATAGAGTAACCAGTCTTTTCCATGCCCTGTGTCACTAAGTTGCCCACCCCATTCAGCAGCAGGCCAACAGCTTTCTTCAACATTCTTTGCGGCTAATGTATCTACAGAAGTCCTTCTGGCTGACTTTCACATCTCTCACTTGTTTCAACTCCAGGTGAGCTTTGGCTTTCCTAACTCCATCCCTGCACGCCCAAGTCCTGCTTCCATAATCTTTCTTGAGAGTCTGTCCCTTTCCAGCTCCCCCACACTCCATTTTTGCATTTAAGTTCAACCAGGAGCAGCCTACTCAGCCAAGCTGGCCTCTTTCCACACCTGCGCCTTTTCTTGTACAACAGGAAGTCTTTACTTACGATCTTGGGCCTTGTCCATGAAAATCAATCAGGTGTCCTGGGCGTCTTTCCTCTTGAAGACAGCTTCCTGCAGGATCCTGCCTGCCGGTTCCCTGAATAATTCAACATCTGCTCTCCTGAAGCCCATGGTCTCTAGTCTGCTGCTTGCCTTCCTTACTGCTCTCAGGTTACTAAAATCCACTATCTTCTGGTCACTGCTGCCAAAGCTGCCACTGACCTTCACATCTTGAACCAGTTCTGACTTTAGTAATCAAGCTGTCACTTACTAAGCTGCAGTAATGCAATCACTTGTAATGTTGTGACTGCAATGGGATGCATAATTAAGGACAGTATAGCATGCCCTATTGGTGGAGGGGGAGTAAAGCTAGGATTTCAGAGCAGTTTAGATTCTGGTTTGAACTTTCTGGCTCTGCCTGGTCTCTGATAATATCATATCCTTCTCAAGACAGATACATAGACTAAAACCTTAAAACAGCTCACAGAGTTTATAGGCATGGGGACTTTTCCAGGACATACACCCTGGCTGCAGGTAAAAGTACACCTAAATGTCTGGCTATGGGAGATGCCAAGACAGTTGTACTCTGTATTTATATGATTGGCTGTTCTCTTGACTATCAGATTTTACTCTCTCAGGAAAAAGATCTTGACATCTCTAGGGATGGCTCACAGATGTTGGTCCTCAGCAGCAGTCAAAGTAGGAGGCTGCACTGACACAAACATAGAGAACAACACGGAAAGTACTAGAATGGCATTGAACAGATTGGCAGCAGATCCTTGCTTTGAACGCAACATGTGGCTTCACTTATTTCAAGAAAAGCAGAAATAGCAAGGGTCCTACTAAGGCAGCAAACTTGTTAGGAGCTACAGCTGAAACCTAAAACCAGAGCTGTACATACTCAAGGGAATGTATAAAAAGGCTCCCACCATGTCCACACAGCTCTAGCAGACAGAACCAATGGCAGTGCAGGGACCCAGTCCTCCTCTCGCGTGCATCAGACTAACCCAAGAACTGTCTCTGCTGAGACAGCAAAATTACACAGATGTGAAAGAAGAATAAACAAGAGACTGAAGGTCTCATGCTGGAAATACTCCAGTACCTCCTAAAACATTTATCATGTGTTAGGAAGCTCGATGACTGGACAAGCAATAAAAAAGGTCTTGCTGACGGAGGCTGTCTACAGCAAGGCTCCCTCCATACTAACATCTGCGCTTCTGGCAGAGCCAAGTGAAGATGAGGCTAATGCAAGACATCTTGATATCATATGTCATGGCAAATTCACTGATGCTTGCAAGACTTCTATACAAATCAGAGGTCAGTGAGTGCTGTTTGTTTTTGAAACCAAGTTCGTAGCAACAAAGAGTTCCCAAGTTTTACTGAAGTTTACCTGGAGATTTTGAGCTCCTTTGAAATCAAGACTCCAGTATGTGTGGAAGTCCAAGGAGAAAAACAGAGGAAAATATCCCATCCTTTAGAAAGGGAAGCTTCTGAGGTTTGTTCATCCTTGGTAAAGTTGAGCAGAGGAATCATACAGATGAAGAGAAAAGAAAAAGATCAGAGGTAAAGATGGAGATGATTTATTAAGTCTCTCATTTCCTTGTAAGGCAAAAATAAAAAGGCACATGATGGAACTGAAAGATGATACTTTTAAATGAGAAAAAGTATGTATTTTTGAACAAAAGATGTGCTCATTTTGTGGAAGTGATGGCTGAGGGCACTGGCAGGAGCTCAGCCAGCAACAAAGATAATTAGCAAAATAAGAACCAGATGTAAATCCATGCAGTAAAGTCATGAACTGATACAGACAGCTGGAAATAATATCTGAAAAGGGTAAACTGCCCTTGTTCGAGGAGTTTATATATCAGGTTTTTAAACTATTTCTGCTGAATAAATCATTCCAGAAATATGAATGCACATTGACTATGAAGATGATAAATTATCAAGTGTTGATACACTTCAGGGTAGTAACTGCTTTGTGGGCAAGGTTGGAGAGAACACCACTGTTTCCCTTCGCTTTCACCCTCTAGGCTTCTGCTTCAATGTAGCCTCACATTTTATTGGGTCATGTTGTTTGGTGAGAGGACAACTTCACATTTGTTTCAAAGACACAAATGCAAGATGGCTCGCCTGTCTAAAATAAAAATGTCAATCAGTGTTCATGCTGCAAAGTATCCGAACAGGGTAAATCCCACCCTACCTAAGCTGTGCTCAGTTAAACATGCCTACGTAATATCATTACATATATATTACATATCCCTTAAAGTAGGGTGGCAGCTTTATGAACCAAGAAGACTGACTATCTGTCTTGTGTTTCTGTTCTGCCAGACCAAAATTCTTTGCAGTTTGGGGATGGCCACTCTCCTAGGAAGGGCACTCATTGCACAGGGCTAATGGAGGTGTCATTAACTCATCCTGTCCTTTCCAGGGCAAGCGGATTGTCAGTGAGAAACGCACCGAGTGCTTCCCTGGCCCAGGCAGAGTGCCAGACCTGAGTGAAGAGGAGACAGACCATTTGGTGGCTTTCCGACGGGGAAGGAGGATGCAGATTGCCATCACCATGGATAACAAGGAAAAAGTAAGTGCATTGCGAATGACTGAAGTGCAGCGTATCAGTAGCATTCACTTGTTCTGCTGGCATGAGAAGGGCCATGGAGACAGATTAGGAGCTAGCCCAGCAACAGGACATTGGGAGAGACTATATATTAATAGTGTGGAGCTTATCACTGTAAAACTCTCTGGCTTCCATGACTGTGAAAGAGGAAGGGCTGCAGTCCTTTCCCTTCTCTGTGATCCTAGCTAGAACTAGCAGGCTCTTAAACATGCTGGGTCCATGAGAAATACCAGATGCTGTTTTGGGAGGATCGATGAAAGCACTGCCAGATATGGGGCATGAATCTCACCTCCTGTCTCTTACCAACTTCTTTTTGGGGCCATACAGCAGATTGAGTCAGGAGCGCTGTCCTCTTGACTCACTGCATGCCTTTAAAGTTAACAGAGCAGGGCAATATCTGCTTCTAAACCCAAGTCCCGCTGTGCCTGGCCATAACCTACTGGGTGAGCTGGCTGAACTTTGTTAATCTTTGAAACATATTTCAAATACTTCTTCGCAAATACCTTCCTCTTTACACACACGGAGGCATGTGATATTTTCCTATTTGAGAGTTTGCACAGATAAGTAAGAATGCCTGCAGCAAACAGGGTCAGCAAAAACTATGAAGGAAAACAACACTTAGTGTAGCTGCCAAACACACCCAGGAACGCTGGGAGACCTATGCAGCACCCTCTCTGGGACAGCAGCCAACCATCTGCTAACTGCCCACGTTAATCTTCAGCTTCTCCTCCTGCCTAGAGTTTACCTAGGCTCTGAAAGCCCATGCGCTCCTTTCTCCTGGCTACAAGCAGTTTTGTGAATGCCATAAACCTTTTATAGGCTGCCTGATTGAGTCACTAGTAACTCTCCATTCACCAGAGGTTCATGTGGCGGGTGTTGCCTGTTTCAGTCTAGGCATCACGAACACACCTAGACATGATGAGAGTGACCTGACCATGCCTGTGCTGTAGCTGTCCTTGAGGCTGTCAAATGTAATTCTGTGATGTGCAGGGCAAGTGTCTCTGCTTCTGCTCTTGCTGGGCTTGTTTAAATACTTGTGTCTGAGGTCATCGAGGCTGGGGCTGCGCTAGGAGAGAGCAGCAGGAGGAGTGCCTAGATTTTGGCTTCAGAACCTGAGGCTTTTTTTTAAGTGTATGGACAGCCCTGGAAAAGGTAACCTCTCATAAGCTTTCATTATGGAACATGAAATGTGAGGCTGAGGGGTCTGCGTACGTGGTTTTGGCGATGCCTTCCCCACACTGGCGCCAAAGCAGTTAGATTCAGACTGTGTATGAGAGCAGGCCCACAGCTGCGCTGGTTTAAAGCCATATCTGCCTACAGCTTTTTCCATGAACCACCGATGATCCAATGCTTTGAATCGTAGGGTGGCAAAGAGGGTGTGAAGTCCCTAATTCCTGGCAAATTTGATTTTGGTGATTCAGCTGAGGCTAGTGTCTTGGGTCTTGCTTCTGCTACTTTCAGCTCCCACTGTGCTACCACTCAGTTAAGCTCATTCATTTAAATTAATTCCCAATGAACACAGTTACCTCCCTATAGCAGTGCAAGGAGCTCACATAACTCTCTCAACCTTCCTTTCCTCAATTGTACATTGCCACAATGGCCTCCTTCACACGGCTTGGGCTAGAAGGTAATCCTGATAATCCCCAGGAATGCAAACAACTCTATGCTGCTCCTCCTCAGATACCAAAGTTCATTTAAAGTCTTCCCTTTTTTTTTCTCCTTAATCCAAACCCAGTCGCTCCGTTGGCAGAGGGTAGGACTGAAGCTCAGGCACTCTTCTAGCAACAGCGGGCTGTGAGGGAGGCCTGCTCGGTGCTGGATGAGAGCCTGCTGGTACTGATGTCCACAGGGAGAAGGATTGTGCAGGGCCATTTGGTGTCTTCATGCCATGGCTGAACAAGAGGAAGATCTCTGTGAGGAGCACAGGAAAGCCACAGAGGCTTCATATAACTCTAGCTATCGAATAACACTACCGAGGAGCAGTATACGCCCTCAGCATTACTTAAGACTGAACAGAAAGATTAGTTTTGCTTGATCACCTGGTCTTCTGACTGGACAGATAGCCTGGCTCAACAGCAGTCTTGGACTAATGTCGCTGGCAAGAGCCATTTAGCGATAGCATCACGCTTCTTGCTGGCACAGAAAAATTCTCCCCTGCTTTCTGTTACTGAGCTTTGAAGCATATCTCCCCCAGCCTTTTGGAAGCTCACAGAGAGCAGAATGCAAGCTTGTTGCTCCCTGGAAGGCAGGGTGCTTTCAGGGGGCACGCGCTCTCCCAGCCTGCACAGGAGGTGGGGAGCAAGCACAGGGGTTGCCAGGAGCACACCTACCACGTCTGGGAAATGGAGGGGCCAGAAGACCATGTTAATGAGCTTATTTTAAAAATGGGCTTTAGTGGGAGTATTTGTTGTTGTTTTTTGGATTCCTCTTATAATTTAGAAAAAGATATAAAAGTGTTTGAAACTCTAGTATCCAATACCTGTTACCAGCTGGATTATGTTTCATGAGTCCAGCTGAGCTCAGGAGATTTCCTTGTTCCTGGTGATTTCCCTAGACTGATCAGGCCCAGCTCCGTCCCTAGTTAATGAAGATATCTTCATATTGCCATTTTAATTGTGTAACTTCAGACAACAGCTACAACAGCCAGGCCAAAAACCAGCTCTCAGCACACAGGCACCTTACAACGTGACAAAAGGATGTGGTAAGAGAATTAAACGGTTGAATTTCACGGTCACCTCTGCAAGCTACTTTCTTCCATCCGCACTTGGTCAGCCTTTTCCCAGGATCAGTGACAGAAGCAGATGGTGCCTGAAGTGACAGGTCACGTTGGCGTCTCACACATCATGCCAGCTTGGGCTGGTTGAGTCAAGGGAGATTTGGTCTGGCCCACCCTGTCACTTCAGCTGTTCCTAAGCTGCATTAAGGATTAGTGTTTTAAACCACTGCTTCTTTTTACTGGTAGTGACAGTGCTTGAAAAATTGTAACCAGGCTAGTCTGTCTCGCACATGGTGCCTCAGAGGGATGTGTTTCTCCAAGAGGCGCTGGAAGACTGCAGTGCAGAAAGCAGATCAGAGTTAGTAATACCAAAATGTATAAAATGAGGTATTAAATAATTTTAGCCTGCAGAACTCAGTGTGTGTCACAGGGATGCTGAATACAGCAATTCATTTTGGAAATGGAAATCCAGCACTGGTGGATCACAGCATCCTCAAACCCTGGCAGCCCTGGGCTTCAGTTCCCGCCACGTGAACAGGCTTATAGCATGCCTCTGCCTTCCTGGCTATGGTGATGCTGAGCATGTGAGCGATGCTGAGTGGCTCAGTGCTGCATCACTTCAGGAAAGCTGGGAAACAGGGAACTAGGTGGTAAATAGGGAAACCTGCCCTGGTGGGCTCTGCAACCCAAAGCCACCCCAGCACTGCAGCAGAGCTGGGACATGCCCAGTGTGGGCCGCGCACTAACGGGAGTGTTAGTTGTTAGTGCAGCAGTGTTTGCACTAACACGAAGTTTTTGCAGCAGCAGCCAGCAAGCAGCAGCAGCCAGCGTCAGGGAGAGAGCCGCAAACCAGGGAAACCTGCAGTTATCCCGCCCCTCCTGTAGTTGCCAGCCCCCAAGTTCGGGGCCTCCTCTGCCAAGAATAGCATCTTTCTCCTTGACAGGCTTTTTCTTGTCTGAATTCTAATCTGGGGTTTTTTTCAAGTCCATCTAAACTTTATACCCCACAACATCGCCAGCCAGGAGCTGCAATGTTAAGTGACGTGCTGTGTTGAAACATGCCTCCCTTCTTTTTCTTCAAACTTGTTACTTGATAACTCCATTTGATGCTTCTGCGTCACGGGAAGCATCCCCTGTTCACTTTCCCAAAGCACAAATTATTTTATCGACCCATTTCGCATCTCCCCTCAGCCATATTTTCTGCAGGCTTAAGAGACTGACCCTATTTAGACATGTCTGGCGAGGAAGTAGTTCTGTATTTTTGATCACTCTCACTGCCCTCATTTGTGCCTTTGTTATTTTTACTGTATTCTTTTAACACAAGAGGACCAGAACTGTACATGGTATTCAAGCTGCGGGGTTTTGTGGATGTACTTGGTGACATAAGAATGTTTCTGGCTTGTTCTCTATTCTTCTCCTAACAACTTTGCATTTTCTTTGCTTTTTTCCTATATCATTGAGCTAACATTTTCAGACAACTAGTCGCAATAACACCAAAATTTCATTCCTGAGTGTTAATCATAGTTCAGGCTTCATTACTGTGTGTGTATATATAAGAAGGGGCATTTTTCTCTGTGTGAGTTATTTTGTATTATTGATATTGAATTTCATCTGTAATTTTATGATGCAGGCATTCAATATCAAGAGATCTTTTGCAGCTCTTTCCTGGCAAATTACGTTCTTTGCCCTGGATGATTTAGTGTCATCAGCAAACTGTCATCTCTCTATTCAGCTCCTTTTCCAGACCATTTATGAGCATGTTGAGCAGCGCATGTTCCAGTGGCACACCCCTGCTAATCTTCTACCATGGAAACTGGCATTTTCTTGCCACTTTTTGTTTTCTATCCTTTAATTAGTTGTCAATCCAAAAGAGAAACTTCATTTTCATGCCCAAATTGATCAGCTACTGGGAGAGCCTGATGGGGTGTCAGTGTTGTCATGTGAGTATCTGTGTGTTACGATGTGAGCTGAGACCCCCAATTCAAGGATTAGCTTTCAGCGTCCCTTATTACCCCTGCACAGTCCATCCTTTGGGGTTTTTGCTTCATGCCTCAGCTGGTTCCCTGCTCATTCTGGGCTATTTGTGTCCTCCCTCTCAGAGGCCTGTGGTACCCAGAAGAGAGGATCACATCTGTCAGTCCCCCTTCGGTAACATCCTGTAGCCTGGCCACTGTCAAAGTTGCCTCCTCCTCTCTGCACTTGCCAGATTTATCCTATTAAAACATTTGATGGGCATCCTCATTATCCCACATTTTTCTCTATTTTTATTCATGATGAAATTCAATTTAAAAAAAAAAAAAAAGACTCCCATTCTTGCTACCCTTGCTGCTTCTAGCTAGGACCACATTGTCAGTCCCAGACCGCATCGCAGCTGGCAGCACACAGCTGTGGCAGGAGCTGCCAAAGAGGAAATGCAAGAAAAAAAAAAAGCTGTTCTCATGATTTTCTTTTCTGAAACAACCCCAGTGCATTATATTACCCTGCCATCTTGAAGCCTGTTTTTTTCTACCCAGTGAAAGACTCTTTCACTCTCCATTAGCACAGAAGGCTGGGGCGACCAAATTATCCTGCCTCCTTGCAGAACGAATTAGCCTGAGCACATTGCTCTACTGATGCAACTTCACAGCCTCCAGTGCTGCTGCTGGCTTGGAGGTGCCACATCTGGGGCCTTTCTTCCCACCTCTGCCTGGCTGCCCCTAAATCTGCATCAGGGCTCTTCCTGCAAGCGGGGCCGGGTATTAATGCCTAATGTTTAGCACCAGTTTTCCTAAAAAGCTTCTCCATGCTCTGGCAGTGTTTCAGGGTCATTAATACATTAGAGCTGCGAGCCAGCAGCCCAGGACCAGTGGAGCACAACGGTTAATCAGTAGGTTACAAATCATCTTTTAAATGGACAGTTGATAGGGCTTCGGGGCTTTTAAACTGTCCTTTTATTAACAGAGTTGCCCAGGATGGTATATCAGAAATGACTGTAATCACGAGACAAAAAAACCTGCTTTCAGGGACTTACACACACAGATGAGTCTGACTCCTGTGCTTACATAGGAGAGGAACCAAACTGGTGGCAGGAGAAACACTTGCTTTTACATTGCAGATGGAAGTGGAAGATAGGCAGAAAGGGTGGCTGAAAAGTCTTTAGCTCCCTTCAGGCAGCACAATTAGTAGGCAGACTTTTCAAAAGAGTTAGAGAAAAATACCCTCTCATGTGCTAGTGTCAAAAATCCTGCCCAGTGCAGGATCCGAGCACTGGAAAACCAGCTCTAAGCTCTCACAAAACTCTCCTGCAGAAGAAATGCCAGTTCTGGTGCTGACATGTGCCTGGAGAAGTGGGTACCAAAAGGTTAATTTAACACATCTGTTGGTACTTATTTTTAAAATAAGACAGTGAAGTAGCCCAGAGACACTGAAGCCTGTCAAACCTTTCGGTTTGGGGAACTGTTAGTACAAGACAATGCTTGATATGGCTGGATAATGGCGTCAGCGTTGTCACCATTGCGCATTAGCATTAGCTGGGTATACGTATGTCCGGAGGTCCGACAAACCCAGCAGCAGAAAGCATTTGGGATCCCAGGGCTGTATCCTGGTTAGGAGCAGGCTCTGCCCCACCCTGGACAATACTGCAGCTGAGAAATTGAGAAATCCTTGCATAAAACTCAGGATGGACAAACGTAATCTTCTCTGTCTACTTTAGGTTTTTGTTCCCTCCTCACATCTCTTCCCCTGCTGTCCAGGAACAGTTAAACTATGAGATGATAATGTCATTGTCGTATTTCATAATTTTGGGGGCGGAGAGAAGGAAGGAGGAGAAAAACATGTTTTGCTTCCCCATGGCCTGGGTGTGTCATAACAGGCTAAGAGCAGCTCTGGGGCAGCACAGAACAAATGCGAAAACCTGCTCCTGAGCAAGTGCAAAATCAAAGCTAACCATGATCTCTTAACTGCACAGTTCAGACCTGCTTTCATGGTAGAGAAGAAGTAGATTTTTTTGGTCCTGTCTATTTTCCACAGTGCCCTTTGAGAAGCAAAAATAGAAACAGACTAAGGAAAAAGGCAGCCTGGCTTTGAGTGAGGGGTGTAAAAGGATAGAGAGTTGTATAGTGCCCCTGTGACAGAACAGTTTGTGGTGTGCACCAAAGAGCTAGCGCCCAAAACGGGATAGCCTCCGGAATGCAGGTCTCCGGCGCTGCCCAGCCACACAGGAGCTGCGTCTTCACCTGTGCCTTGCAAGCTGCAGCACAGTCCTTCAGCCGGGCCGTTCCAGCACATTTCCTGGGCGCAGGCTCGCTCTTTGCTGCTCCTTGGCAGGGACAGGGCTGAAATCAAGCTGTGCTGAGCTGCAGAGGGGCAGAAGCACACTGCTCCCCCCACAGCTTACGCACACGCTGGCTCAGTGCTCCGGCTGTGCGGATGCTCTGGCTTTCCGGTTCCCGTCTTCAGGGACACAGTCAGGCATTGTAAAGGTTCCAGACCAAATCAATCTTTGAATGAGCTTGCATGAGAAATATGCGGACTCAGATGAAACAGTAAGCACACCCATGCAGCTCCCTGCCTCAGTTTCCCCATCGCTTATGAGCTGTCTGGCATTTCTGAGGAATCAGTTCTCCTTCTCTCCTGTCTCTCCTCCCACACAAGGTTTCCCCTAGGGATGGAGGGGCTCCACCTCTTCTGCAGCAGCTGGCTCCTTTGTATTCTTTCCAAAATGGTGAGGTTTTTTAACAGCTGCTTTAAAGACTAAACATCTATCTGTACCTTGCTCCCCAGCCAGCCTCCTCAAATAAGCAAAGTTTCCACGTTTCTGCTGTTTTAATCTCTCTGTAAATGCAAGGTCTCAGTTTGGGGCAGCAGAGACTCATTAGATCCCTTGCTACTAGGTTCTTCAAATGGGGCTGCACAAGCAGTTGACTTTGAGCCTGGAGGGAGCATTTTTGGTTACATAACTTTTCACGGCAACCTTTTGAAATAAATACCCAGTATCATCTTTCACCGTACCCTGGCCTGTTTTGCAGCAGGCCAGGATATGGTGAGGGGTGGCTTCTCTGAGCACAGACCCCTCTGCATTTTTTCCCAAGTCTTTGCTGAGAAATCCTACGACAGTATAGCTAACATCTTCCTCGTTATTTCCAAGGATCTGTTTACACAAACTTCCACCTGTACTGGACCTATACCCGCTTCACACCAGTCAGACCAGTGAAGCTGTCATGCACTGAGTGCAATGTCCATGAGTACTGGCTATATGGTCGCACTTCCCACCTGCCTCAGATTTAGCACATGCAGACAATCCCCCAAAAGACTGCCCCCAGCTCACTCCCTGCACGATCCCACCGGGTACAGGCTGCACCAAGGCAGAGTTGCCTTAGGAGGCTGGGCAGAGCCGGCCGGTGTTGAGACTGGTATCCCGAGTTTCCAGTATGCAGCCCCGTAATGCTGGGCTAAACCTGGGGCTGGCAAATGACTGGAATGAAAGTCCTCTTTCCAGCCTGGGTTGGACCTGACCGCATTGACACTTTCTCGAACAGCTGACCTGGCAGTTTGTACTGCGACTTTCCTCTTTGTTTTTCAGTTTTGCTTGGCGGTGCAAAATGGCAGCATGATAATCTCAGCCCCACACACTCCCCGTCCCCGTAGCGGTTCTGCAGGGAGGGGAATTTGGGGATGCCTCAGCTCCGCTGGGCGTGAGGGGGCCTGCTGGGCTGCAACACGCTGCGTGCAGCCTCTCCACTTGTGGCAGCATTTGTGCGAGGAAGACCCAGGGCTGCCATGTATGGTTATGAAACGGGGGCAGGCAGCCATGATAAATCCTGTGCCACTTGGCAGCCGCCATGCTGCGAATCACGTGCTATGGCAGCATCCGCGTGGGAGTGGGAGCTGCTCCCCGAGGCGTGCGGGCAGCCCAGGGCAGAGCCCCCAGCAGGCACCAACCCCCTGCCCTGAGGGGCTCAGTAGTGTGGGGGGCAGGCTGGTACCCTGCCCTCAGCTGCCTGGCACATGCAACAGCGAGCAGGCCTCCTGGTGGCACCCCGACAATGCTCTCCAACCAAGGCAGAAAGCCTTTCTTGAAAGATATTTATGCTCTGCAGACTGTTTTGCTAAGGCGGTGATCCCACCCTGGCTTCTGACATGGCTGTGTCTGTATTACCAGGCCCACATAGGGGCAGAGAACTGCCTGGCCTGTGGCATGCCTCATGTTTAGTGTCTGTAGCTGATTAAGACGGAAGAGATAATTTTCATCTCCTGCCAGGCAGGGGAATATCATCTCTAGAGCAGAGCTTGCCAGTCTGGTGGCAGCATGGCTAAACCCAGTGGAAGCAGGGGTGGTCCCCGGTAGTAGGGCCCCATGCTTGACACGACAAAAATCACTCCCAACTTTACCATGCTGGCTTTTAGCTGCATCTTAGATGGGCTCCCAGCTCTCGTAGTTGAATCATAAGCTGAGTCTTTGGCCCAAATCTGAAATGGTACCTGAAATTTGGTCTGCCTTGGAAAGAAATGGGACCATACAGGACACCTCTCTGCCTCTAACTTGGGAGGAGGAGGGACTTGTGGGAACGCATGGCTTTTTCTTGCTTTTCTCATACATCCCATACTTTCTGACTTCTTTTTTTCCACATCAGATTGATTCAGGGCCCCAGAAAACAATCTTTCCTCTCTTGCTGCCCTTTTCTGGGCAGTTCTTACATGTTCTGGTGGGCACAGCGACAGGCACTGACTCCCCTGCCAGGAATATTTGCTTAATCCTTGAAGTAATTCCTGTGTCTGTGCTCTTGCAGGCAGAGGAGAGGAGAACAGCGGAGAAGAGGAGATCAGACAGCGACAGAGGCCCAGAAAGTGAGCACAGCCGGAAGGTGAGCAGGGCCCTATGTCCCTTTTGGGGACCCTTGTCTTGGAAGAGGAAACCCGTAGGACGTGCCTCCCCACCAGGAAGAGTTGCCCCAGTCCTGAAGAAAGCAGCAGTGTGCTCTGATGTGGTCCCCACTGTTCATCCCTCTTGCCACCCAAAGCTTTGCTGAGCAGTTAACACACCTGAAGCAAAGCAGCGCTGGAAGGAGGTGACAGGGGACCTGCCCTTCACACCTTGTCGTGGCTGCTTAAGGCCCTATCACAGCAGCAGGGATGTTACGAAGGGTGACTTGTCCTCACCCATGTGGCAGCACAGCCCTAGCTGGTTTCTCTCCCAAAACCATTTGCTTGTGGGTTGAAAGGCTCAGGCTGTATTAGCTACAGCTCCTCACTTCAGCAGAAGCTGAGTAGGATGGAGGTAAATTAAAGCACAAGCCTTCCCACTGACTGTTTAATGCAAACCCTGGAGGACATGCTGGCTCCCCCGAGCCTGCAGATGCTCTTAATTAATGGAGCACAAATTGGATAGCCCCACCTCAGTGTGATTCATTAGGAGGACACAGATGGGCTCTCAAACATTAATTCCAGCTGAGCTCCCCAGAGCAGAAAAGGGGAGCACGATAGCCTTGTGGTCCAGCTAACCACAGCTATGTTGCAACTGAGGTGAGCCCCTGGTCAGGGACCAGCTACCCCTGCTCTGCGGGTCCCACAGCCACCTCTGCACCTACCCACGGGAGAACACAGGCACCAGTCTAAGTCTTTCCCTCACTTTTGGCTTCCCCTTTGCTAAGGGTTAAGGTAATGGCGCAGGGCACTTCCCTTATCCTCCAGCTCTGGAGGTTGAACCCTGCTCTCACTAACTGTGTGCTGCTCAGCTCTTGCGTGCTTCTCCTCTATGGGCGCATCAGAATCCATCATGGCAGGACCCACTGTGCCTTACCGGGCCGTGGGGCTGGAAGCTGTGGGGAGCATCTCTGGGCCTGTGCCCCAACCCAGGGACAAGTGCTTGCCCTTGCTTTGCCCTGGTGTGCCTTGCCTTTCTGTGGACCTCATCTCTCCCTTCTTGGGGATGCAGTCTCAGGTCTCCCAGCTCCTGCCAGCTAATAAATGGAGGAGCAATTACTGCCACCCCATCTCCGGCCCACACGGGTGGGTCTCCTTGGTAACAGGGCTTTCAGTCACTCCTTCCCCGCTGCTCTGCTTTCATCAGCAGTGCAACGCTGGGGAGTTAATTCCTGTTTGGGGAAGGGGTGAGGGTGGCTGGCGTGGAAGGGAACATGTATGAAATGATGAATTATCCACCGGTAATTAGCAACCCAGGACGCAGCTCTGCACTAAGTTATTCACTATGCAGTGTTGCTTGACAACACACTGTGGCCACTTGGCTCCTGTTTCCACCACGTCCATTAACCTGACAGCTGGGTTACACCCGCCCCCCCTGCTCCATCAGCTCTGAACTAACTTTTCATTAAATTTTTGAACAGTAGCAGCCCTTAACTAGTTTGTCATGAGGAGGAGTGATAAATCAAGAGGCTGAAAGCAATGAAGGTGAAGAGCCCCTTTGCTCTGAGAACGCTGCTCTTGGCACTTGTATTAATGTGTGCCCTGGGCACAGGGTCGGCCCCAGCCCTGTGAGTGTGGGTTCCTATGGATGCCTGGTGGTCACAAAAGGCTGTCTTCCTTCTCGACCCTGTCAGTGTGAAGGATTTCATAGGCATAACTGATTGAAATGTCTCAAAGTCTTCAGGTGGGGGGATTCATCAGCCCAGTGCATCTTCTATGAGAGTTCAACCTCTCAAGCTCTGTTAGGAGATGTTGCAAGCACTCCAGGAACTAGCTATATACCACAAGTAAACCTTAGCAAAGTGCCTCTTCCAGGAAAAATTGAGGATGTTTCGTTTTAAAACCTTCAGGTAGGCAGGAACAGAGCAGGTGAAAACCACTGTCTAATTTATGCCTGCAGTTAAAGTGACTGCAAGTACAAATGGGGCAGATCAACCCTGTGACCATTTGCACACAGAATTACAGGAGCAAGCGTTAAAAGTTTGTAATCAGGTACTGAATATCTAGAATGAAAAACTACATCTTATGGCAGCTGCTTCACAGATCAGGAGGTTAGATACCGCTACAAGAACCAGAGAAACATTGTGGTTCAGGTTAGGGAAACAGGAGTGAAGCCCCATCTCATTAAGCAACAGGAATGTGTCCAGATGGCAAAATCCAGGGGTTTAGGTGGAAGCAATTTTAATCCTTCAAAACATAACGCTATTCATGTAGTCTAGATGAAGTGGAACAACTTTTCAGAAATACATTGCCACAAATTATCATTAACATTGTTGAATATCCCTGGGAGGGAATAGTTGCTTGTTCTGATTTGGCTATGGGTTTACAATGTGACTCCAAGCAAGCCATGCAACTTCTTCCTGCCTCAGTTTTCCTCTCTGTAAAGTCAACCAGCCCTGGGACCAGTATATTTAGGCTACGGGTAAAGCAGAGACCTTCTATGTGCGCATCACTTTCAAGAGAGAAGCTGACCTTGCTCCAAGTTGTTTTCAAATATTACTGAGCATTTCTGGTGGTGGCAGTACAAAGTACACTGAATGAAGCTGTTTCAGACATTTTTGTTAACAAGAAGCTCTTTTGCCTCCACCAGGATTGTGGGAAGTCAGTCCCGAAGAGCCCCGGAGACCTGAGTTTCCCCATGACTGGACGGGAACGCTCGGAGTACATACGCTGGAAGAAGGAGAGAGATCAGATTGACCTGGAGCGACTGGCACGTCACAAGAATGCGAAGGGCGAGTGGCGACGGGCTTGGGATGTGGAGAAATCAGAGCACATGTAGGTCCTCCCCTGTCCTGGGGTGGTTTGTCTGCAGCAGGCTATCTAAAGCCAGTGATGAGATCCTGTGCCGATATTTATTGCTGATCAAATCCCCTGCTGTCATGTGCCTCTCCCTGACCAAATCCACATTGCTGTCTCTTTCTCCTCCTGACCATGAATATCAGTGGGACCAGATACCACAGTGTTTCTCATATTTTCTTTCTGACATGAGGTCTCCTACCCTGATAGGAGATACTGTGTGCTGACAAAGATTGCCTGCATTTGGTTCCACCAAGACTTGGGACTGTGGGAGGGAGGGGAGCATGAATCAACGCTCAGTCTACATCTGGAGGATCCTCTCCATCTCCGCATGGACAAATCCAGTGGCAGGAGGGTGCAGGTGCTCTTCTAGAAACAGGGATGGACAAACTTGCATTGCTAGTCCACAGGTTTTCTCACTGCCCTGCTTGTTTCTCCTTTTCAGCCGCAGGACAGGCCAACATGCCTAAATCCTCCACACCTCATAAACTGAGCCCATTGAGGCACTGCGGTGTGAGGAGATTGCTTCAAAGGGCCGCCTATATGATATGGGGGAAATGCTGGTGACAGCAATGTGGGAGAGCTCTTAATGGGCTCTGACACTTCCCCGCTTTAAATATTGTCCCTCTAACTGTGCTTGTTCAACTGAGTCACACCAGCTAGAAAGCTTTGGAGGATGACTTGGCACCTGCAGTAGGATAAGGTTTTGATAGGTTGTGGAGTTAGGGAGTGTTACACAGATTGCTGATAAAAGAGTTTGTACAGGGCAGGTAGGTGGGACAGTCTTTTGGCTGAGGAATGGGACCAAATACATAGATTTTCAGTCACTGAGACCCCGATAATTAAAGGTGAATTGACTTAAGTGGGTGCTGAGTGTTGCTGGCAAGACAGCTCTGAGCCCTACTATTCTCTTTTTAAGAGAAAAGCCTTAAAACAAAACAAGCAGGATTAGAAACCAATTAAACGAGTCTGATCTCAGGTAAATCCTGAAGCTGCTTCAGATTGCATTTGGAAGCTTGGGAAGCTGCGTCTGAGCATGGTACAGCTACACTACAGGCATCTATAGGCTTCATGGATGTTCACAGAGTTAAGTATATACATGTGGGTACTGATGTAAAGGTTTTAGAGGTTCTCCTTTGGGGTAGAATTGCCTCACAGCCTCATTTCTCCTGGTTAGTGCATGCAGTTTCAGCTCCTCCTGATAAACCTGCACATACTTGCCAGTGGGCAGGTGCAGAAGGGCCGAAGGCTGGAGCCTGCGTTGCCTCGAGGTCTCCTGCCCACGCTTTTGCACACTGGAGGAGAATCGTCAGGTCTGACAATGCCTGTTTTTAACCTGCAGGTTTGAAGAGGACTTTGTTAAGGATGGGGAGCCAGCCTTGGATAATCCCAGCAATAAGAAAGGTTGGCAAGGGACACCTAGACTCTGTCCTGATGCTAGTGAACGCTGATCGTGCGAATCCCAGTACCACAGCAGCTTGTCGTGGCTGTCAGTTGTGAAACTCTGCTTTCCTGGGCAAACGCCTCTGAGCGCAGTGTTGGGGTCTCAGCCCTCTCTGCTTTGCAGAGTGCTCAGGGGATGGGATTTGAGCGTCTGGGTGCTAGTGCTTTTTACCTTCCAAGGGAGAGCAGTGGCTTGTGTAACCTTGTACAACACAATACGGAGGCTCAGCACTGCCTCCTTTCCCAAACACTGGTTTGAGAGGCAATCCTATTCCAGAGCACATCATCTCTGATCCCTGTGGCACATGCTGGCTTCTTTACTAGCATAAGTCCATCATGACTCCTGTTTCTCAGGAGATGGACTGGCAGAACAAAGCTTTCCCTTGTGACACCCTATTTGAACGTCAGGCTTTCTGCTGCGTGTCCATTACAGAACCTCACTCACTTTCATGCATGCTTTGCTTTGTCCTTTCAGGGGGAAGAAACGCAAGGAAATTCCAGCACAGGTCCTTTCCTCCCAACGGGAGAGGTGAGTAAACCACACGACTCGGTTGCGTCACCCCACTAAATGTCAGCACTTCTGATATGCCCTCATAGAGAGAGTTCTCTCCGGGCACTCTCACAGATTTCGAGTGCCTTTTGGGAACATACCACATGGCTGCTCTCACAGCTGCGTGGCAAGGGAGAAAATTAACAAGTCTTCGAAGAACAGCGCAAGGGACGCTGTATCCAAGGAATAAGATTTAAAGTTGTAATTGGAATTTGGAATAAAAAATGCAGGAGAAACACTCCTAAATTCTCTATTTGTATTTATTACTTTAGAAAACATACATACAGTACGCATACGGCTTCAGAGGCTTCCCCCTTCAGAGGTACTTTCCAGTGATACAAGGATGTTGGCCCCTTCAGTGGTCCATCAATTGGTTCTGCCTGCTCTTGCATGGCATTTCCAACCTGTCTTCTAGGTGGAGCACAGCATGGAGTGAATGTGAGCGACCCTGGTCCGAAAGCAGTACCTGCTGTGAGCAGCCGAGCCAAAGGAAAGGACAGACTGACCGGCAGAGCCAGAAGGTAAGGAGGCTGGCAGCAGTGCCCTGAACTAGAGGTTGTGATATGCATGTCCAGGTCTCATTCCTTGCCTAATTGTGAAGAGGGACAGACAAAAAAAAAGATACTGTTCCACAATGGCAGCTGTTCAGATGATTTCACATTGGGTGGGACCATGTCTGGCAGGACTTCACTTTGTGGGGTTTGTGGGTATACTTGTGGGGTGCATCATTGCTGTACTGACCCACTGCATCGACTGCAGAACAGCCCAGGGCGGCCAGGGTTACTCTCTGACCCAGATTTGGGTAGCACTGACACATGCCCCAGCAAGCTTTTGAACACATCTTATCTGGCTTCCAGGCACTGCTGATCCGGAGGAGCGACCTCCAAAGATAGTTCCCAACTGAACCAATAGAAATTTGGACTGATACTGTGGTACAGAAGTCTTTTCTTCTTAAACAACTCTTCTTAAAGATCCCTAACCCGGTGAGAAGAGAAGTGGCCTGCTCCTGCCAGCTGTGGGCAGCACACAGCAGTATAGTAATTTGCACAGAAGTAATTTCAGAATATCAGCAAAACTAAGTGCATTTTGCAGGTTCGCCCACATCCTCCCAGGGGCCCCCTTCCCCTGCTGCTCTTCATAATTAAATTTCAATGCAGTCTCCAGTTTTCCTGGAGCCATACTGATGGTTTAATAACAGTGATAGTCTTCGCAGCACTGCCATGCCCTTTAGTGGGAACAAAAAGATGAAGAGTTGATTACGTACCCCAAGCCTCTTAATTTATCCAGACACAAAACCATTCCAGCAGCATTTAATAGTAGCATTCTTCAGCCATCCAGGTCAGTTATGACCATGCAGTTAAACAGATGTATAAACAGATACGTGCTTCATAGGGTTACTCACAGCATCTCCCAGAAGAAATTAGTTGAAGGTCAGCTGCTGCTTGCTGTTACTTGGCTGAAAAGAAGAGTGTTAGGCAGGGTCTGTGTGTGCAGGATTCTGCTGTGTCAGGACAGTAGTAGGTCTAATATGCAGAGCCTGGCACTGTATTAAGCCTGAAGATCTTACAGTGTTGCTTTCATTTCCAGTGGCTGTGCTTTGAGGAAATGCACCTGAGCAGCCATAACTCTCAGCTAGTTATGCTGTGGACTGGGAATCTACTTACAGCATAAAGATGGGTTATCTTCTGTCTTTCTAAGCCCTGTTCGTTAATCATACTTTTTAAAATTAAATTTAATTCTGGTAAATTGATGAAGAATAGGATCAACAGCATGCAAATAATCAAGTTAGCTTTGTTTGTAAGTTACATTCCACCCCTTTCCATTCTTCAGCTCCATCCCCAATAAAGCATACTTGTGAAAGAAAAGCTCATGAGCTATGCTTACGCTTGCTCTCCCCTAGCCGCCGACTGCAGCACCAGGGAATTACAGCAGTTCCCAGAGGATGTGCAGGATGAGCATGCCAATAGATTTAGTTTATGAAGTTACTTTCTGTAAATACCTTAGAAGGACTGCAGGCTGAACGTCGCTGTTCAAAAACTATGAAAGATGCAGTGATTACACACAGTTCTGCCCCATCTGAAGATGCCAGCCCCTCAGGGCCAAACCAAACGCCTCCACCTCAACAACTACCCTCAGGAGAAACATGGTTCTGCTTCTGAGGTTCGCCACTGAAATTTGGTTATTTGTGATAATAAAAAGAAGGACAGGGAGCAGGCCAGAGAGAGAGGCAGAAATAAAATTTAAAAAGTGATGGGCTACAGGGCAGAGAGGGAAGAACTAAAAAACAGATACGCGGAGCTGGACAGGGGAGATAAGAATAAAAATTTAAAAGGGACAGGCTACAAGGCAGTGAGAGAAGAACTAAAAGCTGGGGACAGGGAGGTGGACAGAGAGAGGCATAGAAAGAAAATTTATGCACAGAAATTACTTCAACAGCTGCACAGGTAGCTGTTGGGCAGACACTACTACCCCCACACTGGTGGTAAGATTTTAAACAGCCACAAATGACCTGACTTTAGGTCATCATCTTTTCTAAAAGATAGCACTTCTTACAGAATACAGCTTTCCTAAAATCGCATACCAGTTTTGGGCTAAACAGGATTCAGGGGCAAGTCTACTGATGCAGCCTTGCTGTTTCTACTTCCTTCTAAACTTAAATGGATCATTTATTATCAGTTGTCGAGTTCTCTTCCAAGCTAATCAGAGAACACCGTTTCCTAAGACACCTTTCCTTTGGACTTTGATCCATCTGTTCCTTTCAAATACACATCTAGTGCCATCCCTTCTGCTTTGAGAAGGGTTCACGGGACACCTTATTGCTGCAGAGCAGATTGTGTCTCATTGCGGGAGAGATGTTCAGTGCTCCCAAGGGCTGGAAGAAGTTGCACAGAACAAGCAACCCACGCTTTCTGTTAGTGTTTGCTGGGAACGTGAGTTATAGCCACTGCAGAGATCATTGTCTTCCTTTCTCGCTCCTTCCTACCGGAGTCTTTTGTTTCCCTGCACTTCAGGGCCTGGGGAGGTGGGAAGGCGCAGAGGAGGTTTCCCTGGGAGCTTCATGAGGTGTTATGTCTTGTTTATTCTGGTCACGTCTTCAACCGTTGGCCATGCCCACCTTGTCTCACCATGAGAGCTGGGATGTGTCTCAGGGAGGATCAGGTGTATGAGGTGTTGGATCAGCGAGTTAGCTCATCCAGATGTGGCTCACCCCTGTCCTTCCTCTCAAGCAGCAAAATGTAAGGAAAGTCTTCGGAAAATGATGATGTTAGATACCTAGATATTAGATGATAAACCTCATGCTTTCCAGTGTTTAATCCTAATGCAGTCATTCTTTTCTGCTCTGTGGACATTTTAGCTGTACAATTTAGATGCATATGGCTGGTTAAATGTGTGCTGCAAGTAGACTGTAAATGAAAGAGCAGTGTTGGCTTTGAGCGGCTTCTTGGAAGGGACAAAGAGTTTGTTGCTTCCCTTTTATAGGCAGAGCAGATGGATGGATCACACTATGACCTGCTGCCTCCCTGCCACAGCCCATGGGTCAAACGCCTGCGCTCAAATCCTGCCTCAGGCTCCATCTCTGCCCTGGTCAGACCCAGGGGATGGGATGAGAGCCTGCACACTCCCCTATCTCCATTCTCCTCCTCCTCAGCAAAGGCTGACTTATGCCCCCAAGCGTGCCTGTGACAGGCAGATGCTGACTAGTTTCCAGAAATCATAACAGGGTCTTAAGCCATTTCTTTTTCCTTCTACGCTGAGCTCTCAGAGCCATGCCTGGAAGGAATGCCTTGGCTAGCTGTCTTATGGCAGAAATTCAAAGAAATAATGTTGGGCTGAGATTTAATGTTTTGTACAGACTGCCTTAGAGCTTCTGACTGGCCAGCTTGGACTGCTGTTTGACGACATCTCATTGAGCTGCCCCTCATTAGCGGCCCGCAGAGTCTCTTCCTGCAGCGGTCTCTGTTTGTCTCTTCTGCTCCAGAGCTTGGGTACGTCACTGAAGGCAGCCTCCTCTCTGCCAGCAGCTAGGACAGCTGGCGTCATTTCAAACTGAGTAGGCCTATATTTGGGTATCAGCACTTCTACCTGCTGTAATAATACAGTATTATTCCCTTGCTTGTCTCACCTACCCTCGTTAGCAGGATATCTGTGCAGTGGGTCCAGCAGACCGAAGGTCACTTGTGCCTTGGACATGCCTGCTTGAACCACGTCATCAGAGTCAGAGCACAGCAGCAATGTCAACCAGTTCAAAGTGACAATTGTTTCTGGGATGCGTTTGTCATTTGGGGGGAGGGGAGGGTCAGCTAACCACATTACAACAGCGAGGTTTAGCACCTTCTGTTGGGGGCCCAGAGGATGTGTTGCAGGGAGGATGTGTCACAGAGAGGATGCCTGGCCTGTCATGGGCTTCCATAGCCTGTTTCTTTTCTCACAACAAACTGAGAAGGTATGTTTTCCAGGACATGTTTGTGCCTCCAGTGCAGAGGCTTGGCGGCTTTGTAGTGCACCTAACTCCTCTAGGGCTGCTGGGTTCAACCAGGATATTATTCATATCCATTTAAAGGCTTTAAGGCCCCAAAATGGCTGGTGCTAGAATCCAGTTTAGATGCCTAAATTCTCTTGCTGGTGAAATTATAAAATGTTATATGCTATTGTCTCCACAGAAACATTCTTTATTCTTGTTCTTTTTTTTCCTCATTTTATCTCACAGTGAAACAATACATTGTACTCCTCCCTGAACATCCTCCATTAGAAATGGGGCTAGAAGGTGTCTCGATTTTTTTTTTTTCATTCCTGTTTGCTGTACTTCATGTTTATCAACTAGTAGGATGGAAAATCATGGTTCATTTAAAACTACAAAGAAGTATCTTAAAGAGTACTGATGTGAGTAGTTGGAACATGGAGTCATGCCATAAAGTCCTCGCCTTCACCTGTGGACCTGGGAAAATCAGGTGAAATGAGGAAGCCAAACATTTTTCTGCTGCAGCATGGACACCTTCCTCAGCACCATCCAACTGCCCCATCCTGCCAGAATCACTTTAGAATAGCTCGCCTTCTGCCCATCCATCTCACCTCATGGACTTCTGTTTTTGTTATCTCCACTGCATCTTCTGCATCCTCTGTCAATCTAGAAGGGATCCTGTGACTCTCTGGTCATGTAATCTTGTCTCTGAAGCTGGAAGAGCATCCTTTGCTCCACTGCTTCTCTTTGGGAAGAGCCATTCCTGAAGCTTTTCCTCCCATTTCAAACCTCAGCTCAGGAAGCCTTTGGGGTGCTGAATATTACTTACCTTCACTCGTATCTGCCCTTTATCACTTAGAAACACCTCTCCCATTTAAGTCCAAGCAACCCAACAGCAGTGGTAAGACCCATTTGGAGCATCTGGTGGTGACTTCCAGCAGCACCTTAGCACATAAAGAATTTGGAGCCAAGTTCCCAAATGAGCATCTATCATGTATAGCACTAGCCATGCTAGGGAATGCGCCGAGTATTTTCATTGCATGTTAGCGATTAATAACACACACTGGTGTGTTAGCAGTAATGATGGGGAGGAAGAACGTGTCAGGTGGAGATGCTGAATATTTCAAAATTGCTGTCTAGCTAGTTTTGGCTATCTTTAGACCTGTGGGGGTGGTCTGTTCTGGGCTGGCTCTGCAGGAGCCATGCAGTGGTAGAGTAGATGGAGCACGGAGAGGCAGAAACCTGCAGTCAGCAAGTCATTTCTCTGTTTAGGTATCTGTCTGGGGAAAGCAGTCATCGGTCCTGCCATCATCAATGCTGTGTGCAGAGGGGAACTGACCACGAGGGCAGCCCATGCTGAAATTTAACATGGTTGACTGTGTATGATGAGCTCTACCCGTATAGCCTGACTTTCAGAGCTTTTGCAGGGCACTGCTGAAAATACAAGCCCAGTGGTGGGGGCTGCTTCCAAGAAAAGGGGCCCTTTTGTGGTTTGAGCTGGCACAGCTGGTGGTGGGCACCTACCTTGTATTCAGGACAAGACCTCACTGGCTGTGGTTTGGGTGCTGGGTCTGTCTTTAAGCCTTGTAGGACTGCTCCAAGCTGCTTCACCCTCTGGCTTATTAAGGACACCATACCCAGCTCTACACTCTGAGAGAGCCTTGAGGTGCTTCCAAATGCAAGTGACTTGTGCCCTAAGGACTTTGCTAGATAAAAAGACAGTGTGAAGCAGCTAAGTGTGATTGTATGGTGGAGCCTGTGATGCTAATTCCTACACAATTTTCACAAGGGCACATGGGGACACTGTAACACATTTGCCTCTGGAAATGCCTGACTCTGCAGTTACCTCAATGTGCATTTTCATTTTTTGTATCTTGGCCCAAATTTGCCAAGCCCAGCAAGAGTCTGTCTACAGAAGAATTAAATCTCACACACCTTTGCACATGTTGTGTTTTAAGAGTAAGGGTCAGGGAGAAATAGGTGTATATTATATATATATGTGTGTGTGTGTGCATATATATGTATAAAAAAAGTTTGTGTGTATGTGTGATATAACTCACCAGGCACACATAGAAGAAGGTAAGGGTTACTAAGACCCCTCCTGGCCCCGTAGCACTGCATGGGCAAATGCAGATTTACATTCACCCTAGCAAATCCAAACAAGCAAAAGAAAGCAGTTCATCACGCAGCCTTAAACTAAGCCATGGTGCTCTTTGGCACAGGATGTTGTATCTGCAGCAAATTTATTATGGGGTCAAAATGCACTTACACAAATCCTTGGAAGAGACTGTCTACTAAGCATAACTCAATACAGAGATACCATCTCACGCTCAGGAAATCCCAGAGCTACACATTTCTGGAAGCTGGGTAGGGTACTGGGGAGGTGTTAAATGCATTTGCCCTCTTTCCAAACTCTACCCTAAGCATCTGCTAGTGATGCTGAGAGGGCAAGAGAGCCTGGGCTAGCTGGACCTTCAGTCTGATCTTTATGGCCCTTCTTCCAGTCGGCTTGCACATACATGTCCACGTTTCCAATCTCCCAAGCTACTTTAAAGCAATTTTATCCTTCATCGTCTGCCTCTATGTCTGCCATTGTGGAGATCTGGGACACTTGGGCTCTGTCAGGCAAGCAGGACGAGACTGTAGCAGGCATCAGTATAAGCAAACTGTATTTAGTCTAACGACAACTGCCTGTTCTGGCAATTGGATTTTATGTTTTCATTACATTTAGAATTATAACAACCAGTTCATTAAGATTTAGTGGTCTCAGATGAGTGTCTCTGGATGGGCTGAGTGCTCTGTAGGTGCCAAAAGGAACTGGACCTGTTGTGTCTGTCACCTTTATCTCTCGTTGCCTGCTCGAGGGGCTCAGACAAGTAATGCATGGCCCTGGTAGAAATTCCTACCCGGGTATCAGGCAGGGAGAGTGGCTTTGCCATATGAAAATGTGAAGGCCTAAATTCTGATTATTTTTTTCTTGACAGATGGGATGCAAAAGAAGGCGATGACATGTCTTTTCTGAAGGATGAGCTTGATGGCCAGGTGAGTTCCTGAGTTCAAGGCTGGGTGCTGAGTTTTCTCAAAACATGCACTATCAGGGAAGATGGAGGTTCTCAGCCAGTGCAGAGCTGGGAGACCTCTATGTTGGGGTAAATGTAGCCCTCGTTAGCACTCTCCAGATGGCACGATGTGAGACCAACTTCACTTCTTGCATTGACCCTCTGTTAGCACAACCACCCCACTTATTCTGGTCCCTGAATGCTTCTCTTCTCCACCTGCATCCTTTTACATCCTCTAATGGCCTCCACAATTTTTTCCTCAAGTTTTGAGAACCATCATAGACAAGGAATACCAAATACTGGTATTTTAATAAGCTGAACCAAATATCTCCCTTCTTTTCTCAGAGGAGCCTTGGTGTGGACAAGCGGAAGAGCAGAGGTGAGGAGGCGGTGGAAGAGAACTGCACGGCTGAGCTGGAGGAGAAGGTGAAACAGCCAAGCCTCCAAGATCATGGGGCCTCCTCATCACAAAGGCTACGAAGTGGAAAGGTCCAGTCTGCTCACAATGGCCAGAAGGAGGAGCGGAGAGGAGTGAAGGGCTTCAGCATGGAGGTGTCTGTGGCCAGCACAGGTGACTCAGAGCTAGGGCCCAAGCCAAGTAAGGAAGGCGTTGGGGAAGATGCCAGCGGGAAGCCTGGTGCTGCTGACATCTCCCAGGCGAAGGAGAGCACTAACAGCACTGCTTCACAGAGCAGCCATCCAAGCACTGTGCAAGCCATCAGGCATGGCAGTGAGGAGACCTTGTCATTGCCTGTGGGAGCGAATTTAGATGGAGCTGGCTTAGAGAAAAACACAGCTTCAGAACAGAAGTCCACTGAGGACTCTTCAAACAGCCACGGAGGAAAGCTGGACACAGCAGCAGGAGACAGACTGGACGCAGGTCAAGGACAGCTGGAGAGAAAAAGAGGGGAGGAAGTGACCCAAAACACTGCCCTTCAGGGGCAGACACTTGCACTGAAAGGAGGTGAAGATGCTGAAGGCACTGAACACAGAGGAGAGCCTTTGCCCCCAAGGAAAGCCAACTCTGACAAGACTGTTGTGTCTGAGCAGGACACAGCAAAATCACAGTCCAGGGAAGGGGACCAGCCTGAGGACTGCAAGGACAAGGACAGTGGGGACACTCTCAACTAGCAAAGATTGCACCGGCTTGCCTGAGACAGAAGGTGAGTTCCTGACCCCACTCCCCATGGTGTGTTTGTTATCCCATTAATGCTCTCAGCCATAGTACATGTCCACATCTCCATTTTCTGTGGCCATAGTGGCATCATACCAGATAACTATCCAGAAATGTTCATTAACAGTGATAGGGATCCCTCAGGTAGTCTAAATCTATGCATCATCACAAAGACCTGCCCTGGAGTGGATGAGGAAACAATGGAAAGTCAGATAGGAGAATGTGGACAGAAAACTGGCCTGCTGAGTCTGGTTAATGACATGCATTAGTTAGGACACAAACTGAAACTATTCCTAGGAAGGGATAACCTCAGAAAGGAGAGCGGGATGAATTTATTTCTGTCTCTGGGGTGATCACAACTAAATAACTTGAGGTCAGTGTGGTCCCTTTCCCAAAACACTTGCAAAGCTACAGAGGCCCACCTCGTGGACAGTAGTTCGAAGAATGTTGACTGCATGTGGGATTCTCTTCCCAGTACAAAATCTGTGAATGCTACACTTTGAATTATACATGTGGTAACACTAATGTGCAAGGCAGTGTATAAATACAAAGAGTGAGATGGTTCCTGTTGAAAAGGCCTATGAACCAAAGAGAAAGGAGGAAGAACAGATGTGGTTACGTAGCAATGCTCCAGGTTTTACTCAAGCAAAGAAGTTTCTTCCACAAAGGCAAATGCAGAACAAGAAAAGCCAGGAGAAAGAATTAAGTATGACAGGCAGAAAAGTAAGGTAGAAATCAGGAGGAAGGGGCAAGGAGAGAGTGTAGAGGCTCTTTGGCAGTTACCTTTGCAAGACATGTTTTTTCCAGGCAATGTCACACACAGATCAGGATATCATACTCGCAGGTGCTAGATCAGACCAGTAGGTCAGGATGTGATTCTGCCACCAGGTTAGGCAGTAAGGTTGCAATTCACTCCGCCTAACTCAGGCTGAGCATAGAGGCACCTAACTTAAGATCTGGGCTTCGTTTCTCTTCAAAGGAGAGAGATGAGCACTTCTAGAATGCAATCCAGCTTGCCTAACACCTGAATTGCTCTCAGGATACTCCTGGCTCTATCCTTTAAGTAGAGAGGCAGCAGCTATATTCCGTAAGTAGGCACTTCAGGCAATTAGCTGCTCAAAGCTAGGCAGGCAGATGGCCCCCACTAAGTGCCTTTCCCCAATTCCAGCAGGCTTCTCTTCAGACCCCGACCCAGCAGCTTGTCAGTGGGTATTGCTTAGTATTCATCCCAGAGGTATAAATGAGCTTAGGGATGAAGTGGTTAAGCTGCTAACAAAAAGACTTTCACTATAATCCAATACTATACAAAAGGCATGGAGAAGTGCAAGCATTACAGCTATTTTAAAAAGACCAAACACCAAGAAACAGCAGGAGCTGGTTCTGTGCTTGAAATAAAATTCCTTCAAGTGACGGAAATTAATTCCAACAGCATTTAGGAAAATGTTAAGAGACACTTGGATACACATAGCAGGAGTTTACTGTCCAGGCTGTGCCTCTCCAATCTACCAAAAATCCCCCCAAAGTAGAGGATGAAGGAATTAATGACTACTTTTCTCAGTACTAAGAGTAAACAGTAAATTACAGTCGTCCATTTTCGTCTCAGCAATGGAGATTCTTATGGTTTGGTAACAGTGCCCTGAGTCCACTTGAGCATGGCTCTTTACTCCATCACTCCTCACTGAATTCATTACAGTGGGCTTAATTATAAACATAGCCTTATGTCTTGGAGAAAAGAAGGTGACTTAACCTGGTGTTTGCACTTAAGCACTCACATATCTGCTTGGGTAAGCTGGAACTTGGGACCAGTATTGCTCTCTGAAAATATTTATTGCTTGGAAAACACCAGGTGTAGTGATGCCAGACAAAAATGAGGGGTTCACTGGTGTCCCAGTTACCCTCTACCATTTCATCCTGCCTGCCTTCCCGTCTGTTTTCTTCCTAGCTGCAATGCTCATTTTCCCTTGCCTGACCATGCCCCCACAAGAGGGCATGTTCCTGCCTCACTGTCCCAAACAGTTTAAGATGAGTTTCCAGGTGTGCCTAAACTATGCACTCAGCATCAGATACCACCTTTTGATGCAGACAAATTAAAGCAAGATACTTTCCTTTTTTGATATTTCCTGTAATTTAGGAGATGCTTCAGATTTCAGGGGAGCCCTGTGCAGGATATGGATGGCAGGTCACTTGGGGAGAGTCAGCCTTTAACCAAAAGTGGCAGTGATAACCTGTGTTAGGATCACAGGAATAGACACAGCTACATCAAATCTTACACCTAGACAATGCATTTTCAGTCTTTTTAGCCCTTAGAGCAATCACCGATCACTAATTCACAGCAAAGACATAATGACTTATACTCTCTGAGCACACCAGGCTGTGCTTGTTTCATCTGAAGGTTTCTTGCACTTTCCTCTGAAGCCTCTGACTTTCTCGCTGGCAGGGCACCCATGGAGGTGCCAGGGTGAGCCAGTGCTGCAGTTTCTCTGTCCCCCATCTCAGCAATGGGTTTCTCCTCGGATTTTGTTTGGTTTTTTTTTCATTCCGTCGACTGCAAGGGCATTTAGAGAATGAGTGCATGAGTGCTGCTTGGCTGTTAGTCTTCAGCAATGTTCTAGGGCATCATTGTCACCTCCTATCTTCTGAAGTCACCACAAAGCAATTTGACCTCTCCCTTTGCACCAGTGACAGGCCACTATCAGGGTTGGCTTTCCCAAACAAGATCATTTGCAGACAGAGTGAATTCTGCCATGATTTATTTGTAGTGGGGAGAAGAGCCAAGAGGAAGACAGAGGGACCTGTCTTTAACTGTCTGCTCCCTGTGTCCAGTTTGTCAGGAACATCCCTTGGCAGACAAAAAGAATGCAAGACCTGGATTCCTCTAGCACTAGCTCAGCACAACCAGAACAGTTCATTGCGTGGCTTGACAGCAGGGCTCCTAGGAGCAACAAAATAGCAACAAAGACAACAACAACAACCAAAAAAGCAAAAGCTCATTTGGCTCAAGTCGGTTAAGTTGTCAGTGTGTTTGGAGCGAAAAGGTCTCGTGTCTATTCCTGCTGTTGCTTTGAAGTTCCCAAATCAACATGACAGGCTGCATAATGACACAGATGGCAGTCATAAATAACCACCGGCTGGTAACAGTCACTTCCCTTCTCCCTTGGCTTCTGTTTCCTAGTGCTCTACAGACAGATTAGTTTTAGACGGTATATATAAAAAGCTGTAAAACTCTGCTTTATTTTCATGTAATTCTCCCTAAAGTGTTATTTCACAGCAATTCTTTGGACCCAGATCCCTCCAGGTTGCCCCCATTTGAGGTGCGTTTGAATCCTTGGCAAGGTTTTCCTTTTTGTTTTTTTGGCTTATTGAGCCCGATGCCTGCAGCTGGCTCCAGATGATGCTTTAGGGCAAGGATTGCCCTAGGAAAATAGGAAACCTGCCTTCAGCAAAGCCACTGCATGTGGCCCACAAAGGGACTTAATAGGTGTGGCCATCCTCAAGGGAAACATCACTACATCTGCTGGAGTCCCTTCATGAACATAACCACACGTGGCAGGCTAATGATTCTGCCTTTTTCAGCCTATCTAATAAAAAAGTGCAGCATTACTGGGCAGAGCTACGTTTAGCAAGAAGCAGGAAAAGAGCATCATTCAGGAAGCTGAAAAAGCAGTAAGATCAAGCATTAAACAAAGCTGCACTTTTTTGTTACAATGCAAAATTAAAAGTTTGTTTATTCCTTTTGTGCCTAGTACCATGAATTCAGGTGCCCAAACTACCTTGATTATTTGCTTCCTCGCACCACTTGAGTATAGTCTTTAAGGAAGAGGTAGTCCTGAGTGAATGGCCTGTAATCCAGTTAAGAGGCTGTGGGCTGGTGCCTCACATGTAGTTTTTAGCAGTTAATGCTTACACTGAATTACAGACGTCCGTGCCTAACTGTATTGATCTGACGTCAGGCCAACACAATTACAAGATTATCCCACTGCAGCAGGGGAAGGAGGGGGTGCTTTTCACCCTGTGCCACATGAACAATGGTAACAAGTTCTCTGTAGGTGAAGGACTTCATGTGGCAAGGTAAACTGGTTGTTGTTATGCAAGCCCCCAGGAGGTACTGAGCAGCTCTGTCTTGGTAAATCCAGGTCAGCTGGAAACCTTTACTGTGTTCTGTGTCCACGTACCCAGTGGACATTGTACCAGGGAATGCCCTGAAGTGCCTGGCGGAAAACATGAGCAAAGTCTGTGCCAAGAATCTAAATTATAGACAGTCTGAATGACTACTGTCTTGGAGGACAGAAATTTTCTCAGGAAAAAAGGAAGATGATTAATGTGACCGGGACCCACATGAGATACGACCAGCCTGAAGGAGAAGCATCTGGAGGATGCTGCACCGTTGCGGGTTATCAAGACTGGTTAATAATTTCCTGCCAGGAGGTAGCAGGTAACTTCCCAGTGAGGGTTTTTTTTTTTCTGTGAAAAATACAAATTTGACAAATTCCATGCATGTACCATAAATGTGTCTACTTCAACATTTCGTATTTCATAAAACCCAAACAGGAGCCCTCGTTAAACCTTTTCAAAACAGAAAATTTTAATATTATGTTTTTAAATACTGGTGATTCAGTTTTGATACGATGCAATTTTTGGAAAATCAGTGTTAAAACAGATGGTATGACTTTGCAAAATAGAACCTGTCAACCCTGAAAGGAATGTAACAGTATCATACCATTAAAAAGTTTATATTGTGGAATTCCCATCCAGTAGAAAATCCTGTACCAGGTCACTTCACCTGATGCCAGGGACATGCCCTCTGTTGATGGATCTTACACATCGCAAAGCACGGCAGATACCTGTAGCAGCAGTCAACATCAGCAATCAGTGATAAGCGTGCTCTCCACCTGCCCTGCTCCTGGGCTTTGTGGGGCCCATGTCCCACACACCTTAATGTGCAGATTTCACTCCCTCATCCATTTCTGCAGAACAGCAGCTCCTTGCAGCAAGCAGCCACCATGTGGGTTTCACATCTTTTCACTAATGTCTATTTATGGCACTAAAAGTCTTCAGCACCTTCAAACCAGTTGGAGATGCTGTGCAGAGAGTGTGGTAGGGCTTTCATCCTTTGCTTCAAATAACAAGGAATAAATATTTACCCGAAGTGCAGGACTGGAATCCCTGGAGAATGTCCAACAAGTCCCAGAGAAGTAAACGATACACAAAAACCACAGCAGCTTTTCCCTGAATTCTCTTGAGAAAATTAATCTTAACATCTTTAGAGAAAATGCAGCTGGGGGTAGATTTCCAGAGCAGCTCCAGGGATCTGACCTTGCAGCTCTGGCTGACGTAAACAGGAGTGGGGCAGGCAGGGCCTGTGTGCTGCAGAGGATTGAGGAGGTCAGAAGAGCTCAGCTTTCTGATGCAAACCAGTGCTAAAAGGTTGGTGCAGGAAGCACAAGCAGAAACCAACACTTCTCAATACAGTTACGGAGCTACCGAAGAACATACCAGTCTCCTCAGGGTTCAAGAGACAAGAAGATACCATCTGCTGTTATGTCTTGCAAGTTGGCCTAGGACCGGCAGCGTGAGGTCTCAAGGGCTTGACTTGAATAGCATCAGCCTCCCTGGTCCTTCCTGCAGCCCACACCACCTTCTGAAGCCCACCATCACGCTATGGGCATTTCAAATTCCCTGAGCACGTCTTAGTAGCACGTACCACCAAAGCAGAGAGTTTAGTCCTCATTCAGAATTAGGCAGTGGTATGGCTCAATACAGGACTCGACACAGTTATCTTTGTGCCTGTGGAGTGACGGAAAGCCTTTCCCGTGGCACGACATGGGAAAACACTGTTAACACTGGAAGACGCAGGGATTACGTGAGAATGGTTCAAGAGAAATGTACTTGGACTGAAGAAACACAGGGGAGGACTTCAGGAATGTTCAGGGAATGGTTGTTTAGTCTAGCAAAATGAAGGCAGAAAGTGATGGAGTTGTGATCTCTATAAATACCGTGGGGTAGTAAACACCAGTGAAGGAGAAGAAACATTCAAGCCAGAAAACAATGCTGGTGCAAGAATCAATGTATTGAAGAAGCCCATGAATAAATATGGGAAAATTAGAAAAAGGTTGCTACCTGTCAGAGGACGGATGACTTGGAAGCATGCCATGGTTGAAGCAGGGACTCTTGTCACCTTCGAGGCTGGCCTGACCAGCATGCTTTGGCAGGGATTAGGTAATGTAGTGCTTGTGACAGCAACAGGATGAATTTGATGACAAATTTGTATATGCTCCTGTCAAAGTTGGTGACCCCTGTCAAAGCAGATGCTTTCACTGGCACCCAAAAGAATTAGTGTACACATCCCATCTAGAAATGTAGGCTCTTTACTCCCAAATCTCTCTGGCACCTTTCAAGAGCTTCTGTGTCTTCTGCAGTCTGTCAGGGTAACGAGGAGAGAAGAACTGTTAGAAGCTGTTAACGTGTTGAGAGTCACAGACCAAAGCTGGTCATTGGAGCACCCATACTTCCTTATGGCTACTTACTGAAGCTTAACAAGTCTAAACATGATTTAGGGCTCTGACAGACAAGCTGTTGCCATTCTAAACGTTGAAAACAAAGCCGTTCTTGTAGCCTGCAGTTGTTGCTGTTATCGCAGAGCTGGCGGAAGGGAGCGTGTGCCTGTACCTCAGCCACCTGTGTTAACCCTCTTAATGTAAACCCCAGATGAAAAGGAGTTAAATGCACCACGTTGTGGTCTGCCATGCCAAGGGACACAGGCACATCTTCCCTTCTGCCAGCTCTGCTGTTGAGAAGGAACAGAGTACAGAGGGTGACAGTATCTTAAACCACACCAACAGGAATCTCCACCAAAGACTGTCTTTACATATTTAAGCTCATCAGGGGTTGCAGTGATAATTTTTCTACCAGTGGCAAATCTAGACAGGATTAGGATTTTTTTTCCCCTTAAAGAAATCAGTTCTAATTCAAATGGGAATTAATTCAGGGATGTCCAAGGGCCCGTGCCAGGTAGAAGATGTCTCATGATCTTACTGGTCTTTTTTCTGGCCTTACAATGTTGCTGTTGGAACAGCAGATATATATACATCCACTTAAAAAATGCTAAGTGAGAAAATCTGGTATGATGATGTCTAACAGATGGTCCTTACATGTCATGTCTGAGTTTGCCTTGTGGTATTTCATGAGACTGAGTGGTCCACTAAGAACAAAATTGTCTCTGGGAACCCTGGACCTGCCCCAGGAGAGACCCAACAAAATCAGGTCTTCCAACCCAAGCAGAGGATGGACAGCACTAATCTCAGCTGAAGGAAGAAGGGCCAAATTGCCAGACTTCATCAGCTACATTCAGCTGCAGTCTTAAGGGTCTTCATGTACATCCACCCCCACGACATGAGATTTAACCAGCAGGTCCTGCAATGGGCTGTTGTTGGTTTGGCTGTGAAAGTCACACCAGTGACGTCCCATGTCCAGCCCGGCTCTGTCAGGTGGGGAAATGTGAGGCAGATGGGACCTTTGGGATGGACCACCAGTGATCCATTAATCCTCTCATGTGACAGTGACACACAGAGAGAAATTAGGCACTGCATCCCCTTGCTGCTGATGGCAGAGTCAACAGCAGCACACAGCCGCATCGCTCTCCTAAGCCCCGACTCACAACAGTCATGCCAGCGCAGAGCTTGCTAAATCTCCGACCGGCCCTTGAGTTATGCATGGAAAAGAGGATACAGTGTGAAATGAGATAAATGCTAATCACTATGTCTAATTACTAAGAGAAGTAATGGCTTTAAAGCTCACCAGCATCTAGGCTGCAAAGACTCATGCACAGAAAGCAGGTGTCTGTATTGAAAGGATAAGACTGCAAAACGGGAAAGAGAATTGTCTGCCAGCACTAATAGCACAGGGCTGTCAAAGAGACTTTTGAAACCATCAATAATAAAATAGATTAACAATAAACAGAGCTAGCTCTGGATTCAGTTCAGACTTGTAAAACATATTATTTTATGATATTTGGACCACCAAGTGCAACTCTGAAAATCTGCTTCCTGGCCCTTCCTGGTAGCATTAAACCCCAGAAGTGTGCTGCTACAGCATTGAGCACCCCCTCAGCAGCACGATACGGCCAACCCTGTCCATTGCACACATACAGGGCAACAAAAAGCATCTCCAGCAACAGTCTTAAAATCTCCTCTCAGCTGTACATGGCATGAACTATTTTAGTACCTCAGGTATGATTTCAGTGCAGTTCTTTATTAGATATCCGTGGCTGTGTCCTTAAACAATTCCTTTAGAGGTTTCCTTTTTATGCAAGCCAAGCTTACTATCGCCTCTCCTGCCTTTATGGTATTTCATCTGTTTTTCTTTTCATATCACCCCTCTGCCCTTTCTTGGGAGCTTTGGGTGCTGAAATCTGCATCAGCAAAAGGCAGATCTGTGGATTTAAACATGGATGCAGGAAAATGCCAGCTCAGCAATTCTGAGCAGCACCCAAGCATCTGGCAACTGGAGGGAAAAAAAAAGTCTGCCTTTCCCAATTAAAATCAACATATCTGGGTCTGGAGGCAGCTACAGGACAGCAGGCTCCACTCACGGGTTAGTTTTTTCACTAGAGAAAAGCTGATACACCCTTCTGCCCTTGGCGAACACAAGTGCTGAACCCCTAGGCCAGGTTTCGCAAGAGAGGACCACAAAGCCCTACCCAAAATCAGCCCCTCCTCTTGTTGCTCTAGGTGCTGTACAACCACACACAAAAACATGTAAAGATTGTTGTTCTTGAGACAAAAGGAAAGAGTAGTCTTATCTAACCCAGAGGAGGACTGGGAGTGTGTTTCATCGGGACTTGTACATTCAGTTCATCCCCTGGGCTGCGGAGCCCCCCGTTGCTCCCGTCAGATTTGGCAGGTTGGTATCTGGGTTATGCCACAGTGGTACCTCCCAAGCAGCCCCAGCTGTACAGGAAGGTCAGGCTGAAACTCAGCAGACGTTTTTAATTTACTGCTCAGCAGTTCCCTAAAGACTGATAATCCCGCTGCCATCTCTGCTCTTGTTTCACAGGATAACATGCTGAAGGTGGTGGATGAGAAGACAAGAGGAGCACAAGCTTGTCCTCGCTCTTTGACCTTCTATGAAATCAGCTTTCAGCCCTTCAGCATCTATTCACAACATGTGGGGTCCCCCATCACCACCCCCTGCTCCCTGCTCACAGTTTTGGCATCACCCTTTCCTAGCTGTATGCCAAAGGACAGGGAAGGCTACACATGCTCCCAACTTACAAAGAAAACACTGTCACTTACCTTTCATATTTGTTTTGCCTATATTGCAGCTGTGTGGCAAGCCAATGAAATGTCTACTGGATGCACTTTATTTTATTTAATAACTAATTCTGTTTAAAGTTAAGATTTAGGTTTCTGGGCACACCACCCGTTTCCTCCCCCAGAAGCTAGCAGGGAACTGCATGTGCTGGGAGGACGGCAGGGGCTGTGCAAGCTCTCCCTCACTGTGGGGCAGGGAGCAGGCGACTGACAGAACATTAGGGGACAGGGTGAGAGGCGTTACGTTGTAGTTGAGTAGGTGGATGAAAAAGTAGTGTTCAGAGCAGCTCTTGTACTAGAGGTTTGTATGTGGTTGAAGTGTTGGCAGAGATGTACGGTAGTTGCACGGGCCACAAAGGGGATGGAGCATTCTTCAGTTACACTGTGGGGTGCAGGTGCTTTTGACAAGCACCCATCAACCACAGCATCTCCTCCTTTTAACAGCTTGCTTTCCTCCTCCTGTAAGTTGCAGTCGGGCACAAGCAGCAGAGGCTGAATCAGCACATCAGGAGAGTGTGCTTTTTTCTAAGGAAGGTGGTTGCTAGATTGAGCAGGTGTACGTGCAGCTCAGCAAAACACCATGCCCGCTTGGTAAGACCAGGAAGGCTACAGTAACTGGAGGTACTTGCAGCTCTATGTGCCAAGCAGGGCAAGGAGGAGGACAGCACAAACGCAATAATCTTCCTTCTCCACCCCACTGCACTAAGGAGTTGGCAGCAGGACCCAGGCCAAATTGGAGTTGAAGGTACAAGGCTTCCTATCAAATGCTTTCACCTTCCTGGTTGTGCCTTTCATAGCCTTGTGCTTGAATAAAAGGGCAGCAGTTCCCCTGGAAGCTGCCATGCACACATTTTGACCTGGCCTTAAAAGACACCTTCCAAATCAAGGATCTGGATGAGCATTTACAAGCATAAATGTGCAAGAATGCCAGCTGCTTGGATTTCCAGGCTGCTAAGAGATTCACAGCAAACTAGGACCTAGCTGAAATATGGCTCCCCATTAAGGAGAAGGAAGGCACAAGGAATAACACAACGTAATTTCTGACTTCTGAATGACAGAGCAGAGAGGATATTGCCCTCATTTTGAAGTGCTGCTCTAAAACTTGATGCAGGAGTAAACGTACATACAGACACACAGGCGTGGAGATTTATTGGATTTTATTGCAGGATGCATTTGCTAACCAAAATGGCAGACTGCCTTGGTGATAAGATGGGCATGTGTGGACAGAAATACTGTACGCTGTTTTAATAAACTAATATTTGCACAGATAAATATTTTGGTTTTCCACATGACTTAGATCCACAGCACCTATCTCATGAAGGACAAGCCTGGGAATTTCCTCTACATGCCAAATTCAGGAGAGTTTCCTGGCTTCAGGCCAGGTATTCTCAAGAACCAGAAGTGTGCAGCTTTCATGTTTTATCAGTAGAAACGTCTTCACCCCAAAAAAGCCCAGACTGGGTTTATTTGGACTTATCCAACAGATAAAAGAACAGATAAATCAAAGCCAGACTGTAAAACTGCTCCAGGTCCTGGAGATTCTCCATCACTGTTGAAGGCTGGTTTTCCTTATCTGACTGGCTCAAAAACCTGGTTACAATTGTTTAGTTTTTTAAGTTATTATTTTTACATCACGTCACTGACCTCAGTCTTGGTCTAGTCAGACTGAGTCATTACCAGCATATACCAGGAACTGGCTTGCCTCACGGTCCAGGCAAAATCCAGTCTCAGATCAAGAGCTTGTTGCACCTCGGCAGCAGCCAGGCACACAGCCAGGTAGACAGAAACTTTCACATTGCCCCTGGCCCAGCACTTTGTCGTAGAGATAAAAAACCTGACCACAATTGTTGCTGTATCTTATCACCCTAAACTCCTTTCTGAAAGGAAAATCGTCACTTTTCCCCCATTCCCTCCTTTTTCTCCTGCAAATCCAAGTAACTTTGGAAGTAACTGAGTCGGTACCAAGCTCCAGGGATGGGACTGTACAGATAGTGCCTGTTCCAAGTGTAATTTTTCCCTGCTCACTAACACTTTGCTCGAATGCACTTTGGTTGGTGCCTGGATTGCAATTTTTCAGAAAACTGCGGTTAGCTGTTTCTTCTTTACAGTGAGAGAAAAGACTGAAAAGTTGAAAAATCTGATGTAGAGGGATTATTTATATGAAATAAAAGTTGTAATGAGGAAAAAGCTCCAGTTTCTTAGTGTTTCTCAGTCCCAAATGCAGAGTTTTCTGAACTGAATCAGTGATCTCTGCTTTTTAGAACAGCTCCAATTCCAACTGCTTACCCCTTAGCAAAGGGCTTACCTCCTGAGCTAGCTCAGTAACTCACCTGCAAAGCTCGCTGCAGTGATGACAGCCTGCATTGTAACACGAGGCTCTCCTTCATAGAGGCATCAAAGCTGCCTCATTGCCACAGCACTTTTCTTGCAAGCAAATGTGATGGCAGCTTGCAGAGTGCAAAGTCATCTGCCTATAGGGGTACCTGTTTCCTCCCAGCAATGGGTGGTAGCTCAGGGATTTTGTGAAAGCTATTCTAGCTCTTCCAGACAACAGGAAAGCAGCAGCAACTCTCAGGCAGAACACCTTTTTCTTTACGCCAAAGAAACAGCTTGCCGCTAAACACTCTTCTAGTTGGCAAAATTTACCATCAATTTCAACACAGCAACTCTGTAGCTAAAATTCCTATCAAAATTGATTTCAGACTAGCAAATCAACTCTTGTATAAAGACATCGTTTTAAAAAATCTCAAGCCAAGGACAAAAATATGTCTGGATAAAGTTGGATACGCTTCAGTTTCCAAAGCTTTACCAAGCCAATTACTGCAGGAGGCAACAACATAAAATCTTGACAGCAGTTCCAGCTCTCTCTGTTCCTATCTCAACAAGCCCAATACCTACAGCAGAAGCATACCACACAGATTGCTAAAAAGTAAAGCCCTATACAGAGTCCAGAAGTCTAAGTAACAGAAACATTCACTGATCTTCCACACCAGTTCCCCTCCAGATGACTTGGCTGGAAATGGGATAGGAGCCCAAAGCTAAACCAGCATTTAGTCAGAAATTCTTGTTATTTGAAGTGCGTAATACAGTAGTTAGCGCTTTTTAAGTTATGTGGAAAGTTTCTGAAGTCGATCAGAGGCACAAAGCAGGAGCAGGGTACAGCACTGCTGTGAAGTTCAAGACACTGCCTGCTGCCTTCCCCTGGAAAGGTTGTACAACAGCTCGACCAGTTCACAGGCTAACAGACTCCACAGCTACTCGCAGGCAAAGCCAACGCATTGGGAATGCTGCAGCCATTTCCTTATCACACCAGCTTAGTGCAGCGACAATAGCTGACCACAGGTGAGTTTCTCCCAAAACTGCCTCCAAACACACATAGCCAGAAGTCAAGATTCACCTCCGTAGATTTATGCTCCAGCTCGGGTACGACCATTTCTTACACCATTCCCCTCTCCGCACACTTCAGTGCCTCCAGGACTCACAGCCAGCCATCGGTAAAACACACACACCCCGCCCCGTGCATAACCCTTTCCAGAGCAGCCCACTGAGATTAGTTTTGACTTCTCTGAAGGAGATCCCCGATGCCCAGAAGCAGCCGCTGATTTTGTTATCAACACTACGCCACAAGACAGCTTTTCAGCTACACTCGTGAATTAAGCAAAGATCTGGGGTAAAAATACCACCGCCTTCCTTGTCAGCAATACAGCCCAGTCCCAGGAACCTGGGATGAAGATGGTATGCATTACATCAGTTGAGACCACGAGAGAACACGGGTGGGGAAAAGGTAGCTTTTAGAAGCTGAAAATGTGAGCCAGCTGCTGGAGCATATTACATGCTCCAGTAACATTTTTTCCAGCTATTTCCCTTCCTTCTGGTCCCTCTGCACCTGAGTTATACCAAAGGTACTCTCCTTGAATGAACAGAGCTCAATGGGACAAGACCAGCCTGTACAGGCAGAGGGCAAGTATTCTGTGTCAATAAATAGGCATAAGCCCAAAGGCATCTACATGCAAGGAAGGAACCAAGAAGCTTTGAGAAAACATCCTCTGATCTAGATACACCTTTGACTGGACATCATTCATAATTCTTCATTTACTGCTCCTTTTAGAGAGCGCTTCCATGTGACAGAGCTTGCAGTTCAAATCCTTCCGTAAGGATCTAAGCAGAGGCAGCGTTACACAGTGCTGGAGGGTCACCATTGTCACGTCAGAGTTGGACAGGGCAGTATTAGCAGAACTTTTCTCACAAGAAGTCCGATTCCTCCCTCATGAGACTCTTCTCAGTCAGAAAGGAAAAGCAGAACATGACTGGGTCTTTCCATCCTCTTAACCGATCACTGTGATTAGGAACTGGAAAAATCAAAGCTACCGTGGTATTTACCTTCCCTTGACACTTGACAACAACACACTGTCACCGTGTTTCAGAACTAAGTTGCACCTGAAGCGCAAATGTACAGCAACTTCTGTTCTCTGTGCCACAGTTTTTTAAAGGCTCTTACGAGCACAAAAATCTGGAACTCGGGGCCTAAATGATACAGACACTCAAAGCTTGGAGGAAAAGCTGGTGTTACAGAATCATTAGCATGTTTAATCAATAAAAAACTGAAGTAAAAAGATGGAAGCACAGATGCCACTATTCCAGCCATATTCTTACAGCCATCACGATTTCACAGGAGCATCCCACAGTGCAAAGTTTTGAGACTCTTGTTAACTTCCTTCTATCACTAAAGCAAAGGGCCTAAGACCCAACATTTCACTTGTGTTTAATTATCTTCTTCGTCCAAACTGACTTTCAGACAACTCCCTTTCACACTGATGCACACACACATTGGAAATACAACACAGCTCTGTTTGCAATTAATGCGCAGGACAGCATTTGTCTCAAGGGAATAACCCTCACCAGCAATTCCAAGGAAATAACATTACAAATCACGAGGTTACAGCGATTTCTATCTAGGAAGCAACACAAAAGCCTGTGCCTTATCTCACCTGATACAATTACACTAAGTGAACTGAATTTTTTTTTTTTTTGAGGAGCAACGAAGGGAAAGACTGAATTGGAGCTGAAGTAATACAACAGATAACAAGACAGTCTGCCTTTTAAACCTCAGGTTTACCCGCGACTGGTGACTGCACGATTTTAGGGCACTAAAAAACCGTGTTCAGAGACAGATGTCTGTCTCAGTACAAAGACGGCAACATAATGCAAAAATTCACAGTCCAAGATGACAATCCAGCTGTTAGCTGTTGCAGCCAACCTACCTCCCAAGAAATCCCTTGTACCCTGAATTTTGAAAAGTTAGCTTATACCTAGAAACCAGTCCAGACGAGCCATTTTTGTTACTAGAAGTATTTGCAAAGTGCATTTAGTCAACGATTTCTTGGACAGTCTGTTATGAAGCGAGCAGCAAGCAGAGAGACTGGCTCATCGCAGGCTGGCAGCAGTAGTATCGCCAGGGGAACATATTTTCCTACAGAGGACTACGATTCCTGGCTAGGAAAGGATGTAGAAGAGATGTCAGCTGAAGAATCTAGGTCCAAAAGGGCTTTGGAAAACAAGGCTGCTCAAACCACAAATGCCCCGTGGCCATTAGGCCAGCAGTCTGCAATCCTGCATCTTTACAAGCCAAAGTCTCCCTCCTCCCACTGCACACTTAGTACAACAGTAGTAAAGTAACAGGATGCTCCAAAGCCAGTGGTAACAGGTACAGAAATAGAGAAGTGTTTCACTTAAATCTCAATTTGTCAGCAGAGAAGATGCAAAAACACAGTCTGGGAACTTATCAAGCCTGCACTTTCATACAGGAATGAAGACAGCCACAACCAGCTTCGTACTGGCTCATCAACTATTTTTAGCACCAGAAAGGGAGGCAACCAGCAGCAATGGGTCTATTCCTTTTGATAAAGCGGTTCTGAACACCGTCACTGTCCCAAAGATCTTTTGCCACCAAAACCACAAACCCGGTGAAGAGCTTTAAGTTGTTCCTGCTCCCGAGTACAAGGCATCTCTCCGCAGTTACATGACCGGTTGGAAGAGGGCCATGCAGCCCATTTAACTCAATTCACTTCCTCTTCCATCTGCTCCACGCAGCCATGCTCTATTAGTCTTCTGAGAGCAATAGTATTTAAAGTGAAAAATGCCAGGAGTCCATGTATATCCAGCATACGTTGGATGTACTGTTCAAAGCCACTATAGATTCACCAGTTCTGAGCTGCAGGCCAGGACCAGAGAAATCCCAGCATCTGTGTAATTCCACACAGCTTTTATTTATCTTCAAAGGTTTTAAAAGTTAAACACAAGCTCTCTCCCAGAGATGCTTCCCAACTGGTTCTGTGTTTAGTACCAGAGCCAAGAAACAGACTAAACTCAACTAGCACCAAACAGTGAGCCTGGTTTGTTTCTCTTTTAGTCATTCCTCCCTTAGAGAGGGAGCTCTCCCCCTACAACCAGGAGCGTATACCAAGGAGAGCAAACAGCATCGTTATCACCAGGACCCAGAGCTCCTGCATGCGCGCGGCAGCCCCACAAACAGGTATCAACGTGCTGCAGGCAGAACTGCCGAGGGAACAAAATCACCCACTGCTACAGAACGGACACACACGGGGCTAAACCCAGCCAACCGTCTGGCCAAAGCTACGATCGGTGCTGCTGCCAGGGCACCACCAGCCCTGCCACTGCAGTGGGTAAAGAGGCAGAGTTCAGGAGCAGCCCAGGAGGTAAGAGGATGGCAGGGCAGCCGCCTGCTACAGCGGCAGCTTTGGGCTTTCAGCTCCTTCACCAGCTCTTCTACCTGCCCTGCAGAAAGGTGGCAATGATCACATGGCACGCTTTTGGCTAGAATGACTAAACACCATCTTTTTTCGTTCCCACCAGCTAGCTTTCTTTTCTAGCGCCTTAACAACATACAGACTTTCCTGCATGCTCTCCAGAAAATGGAAACGGAGGGTGGAAGATCACACCCAAACCACTCCCTCCTTTTCCCTAATTTCTTTCTGGAAGCCCTCTGTTCCTGGTTTCTGCCTTTAACAGATGCTGTAAAGGAATACCCAGCTGACGATGCAGTCTTATCACACCACCACCAGTCCAAAGCATACTGATTTAAGTATGAAACAGCTCTTTCTGCCGCCCCAACTTTAAAAGAGTGCCGCATTTTACAGTACCTTCGCAATTTGCACAACTGAAATACGTACACCACGTTAGAGCACATTTTTATCCCTCAGCAGAGGAGAATCTGAACTCTAGGGATCATTTCATGGGGACGCGGAACAGCCTGGCAGCCTCACAGTTAAGGCATTCAACCAAAACCATCAATCTGAAAAGCAGCTGCTTAGAACGACAGGGGTCTTACAGTTTCCTAGTTGATAGCCCACGTTCTACAGTCCTTCAAGGCCAGATTTTTTGTACTGCTCATCAACGAACAGCGCCATGCAGAACATTTCTGAAGACCACAGGGCAGGACAACATCAAGCTGGGAGGAAAGCTGGCCCAGGGCACATCACGAGCTGGCTGGCACAGACCTACCTCCTGATGGCACCGGCTCCAGGCTGCCACCCAGGTGCAGCGAGGGTCTGTAAGCTCCGCCATCCCACGCAGGCAAGAGCAGGGGTGTACAAGCCATGAAGCACCTCGCAGCGCACTGCACCGCACACCGCCGCAGCTGCCCATCAGCGCCCACCGCAAGAGCTCCACCTGCTTCTGTCAGGAAAGATCAAACCTTCTTTCATCACCAATGCTTAGCTGCCATGATTAGCGGGAGTTAGGCACGTACGGAGGTTTCTCCAGCCTCACCTAAGGAGACCAACGACACATGAATCAACAACATTATATGTCACAGTTGCCCATTACAGCGGGCAAACCATTTTTGCTACCCAGAGAGCCCTTCCAGCTTGACATTCCTCCCAAATCGTCCTCCCACCACCAAAGAGAACATACCGTATTACAGAGACTTTCATATTGGGAAAATATTTTAATATAGTAAACAAGTCAATTTACCTTTCACATGTTTTTAAATAAATTTATGCTCATTATTAAACAAAACTGGTTTTACTTAAACAATGGATTACAGCCTCTAAATTCATATTGTTCCCAGCTGATCCTGTAAATAGTGAGGAATTTTGGACACCGATATCCTTTTATAGGTAACAGACTGGCATAAATAGGGCAGGAATTCAATGCAGGTTCAAAGGGAGAAGCTAGCCCTGGTGAGGAAAAAAACGAAGCCACAGAATTCCCTTTCGAGGAAAAACGGGGGGGCGGGAAAAAAGATACCGCAGTTCTACCAAGTAAAAACACGTCCATCCCCCGCCGACCCCCGGGTCGGCTCAGTCTCCAGCCCGAGCTCTTCGGGGCTCGTCCGCGCCGGGGGTCGCGGTGCCGCCTCCCCAGCGCCGGGCGCGGCCGGTGCGCAGGGGCGAGCCAGCCATCCCACCTCGGGCAGCCGCGCCGCCGGCCTCCATCCTCCGCCGAGCCCGGCCGCTGCATCCCCCTCCTCCCGGCCCCGGCGGGGAGCCCTCCCGGGGGGCGGCG
>JAVKLA010000021.1:28940699-28954686 GCA_034782735.1 Sagittarius serpentarius | reverse complement strand
TTTAAAGGGGCAACACCGCCCGGCGGAGGTGGCGAGGCTTGCGTTTAAAGGGGCGATGTTCCGCCCCGCGCGTTAGCCGTGCCCGCTCTCGGGAGCGGGGTGCGGTCGCTGCGCGCGCGCGCGGGCGGCCGGTTGGTGCGCGGCTGAGGGGGCGCGCGGCGGCCGTTGGGCGCGTGTGAGGAGGCGATGGCGCCTGGGCGGCGTGGCGGTCCCCTTACCCCGCCCGGACCCCCCCCCCCCCGCCCCAGCTCTCCGCTGCCGAGCGTGGGTCAGCTCAGGGCGGAGGGCAGGGGTGGGTGCGCGGGTGAGAGGGCGTCTTAGGGGCTCCGCCGGCTGCGGCGGGTAGCCCCCACCGCGGGGCCTGCAGTGCAGGGGGTGTCCTGCCGAGCCAGGCCGGAATGAAGGCTTGCTTTTCGGGCTCTGAGCCCAGGGAGTGCTGCAAAGGAGGGACGGGCGTGAGGAAGGCTCCTGGCAGAGGCCTAGGGCAGGAGGAGGAGGTCAGAAATTTCCCCTCTGCTTGCTCTTTTCGGTGGGAGTTACTTCTTGGTGTCTCCCTGCCTGCAGGTACGTGATGCTGCCTGCAACTTTTTGAAGCTTGAAGGATGCCCTAGCTAAGCAGCAGCTTCTGGAGAGGGAGGCTGGTTTTCTTCCCTTCAAACTGGGCTCATCCCAAACCTACTGATATAACCTACAGCTGCTGTTAGGATACGGATTGACCTTACTTCCCGTATGTTCGTCCCCCACGAAAGCGTTATATTGGCTTGTTCAGAAGACAGCTGAAATGCTGTTCTAGGGTACGGATTAGCCTTTTTATCTTTGTAGTGCAAGATGTTTGCTTTTGAGAATTATTTAGTTGCTCCTTTTACAATAAATTTCTTTTTCTCCTTTCCTTAAATCTTAGGCCAGTCAGGCGTGTTGCAGCAGAAAACCTCTTGTAAACGAGGAGTTGCAGTTCTGAAAGAGGCTAACAGCAGTTGGAGAAATGACTGTCGCCCAGAAAGGCATGAGAGGAAGTGAGTGATCGAGTTTTCAGTAGCATTTTATTTTTACTTTTCATAGCACGAAAAATGTGCAGGGTTGGGAGAGAAAGGGAAAACCTCTGAGTTTTTGCAGGAAGAAGTATGGAGCTTGCAGGTCTGAGGAAGACTACTGGGGCAGAAGGCATGTTAGGGAATAAAATGGAGTAACTTCAAAATAACTCTAATTCTTGGGGAAAAGGGGGATTGTGTTGACTAAAAGCTCCAGGGATGCGGTGTGCCTGTGGAAGGGTAGCACTGCAATGACGATCTGTGCGCACTGACCCTCAACTGGGCGTGGCAGGGAGCTGCCAGTGTCCTGCGTCAGAGGGAGCCTTCTGAAAGGGGCTATGAAGCCCCTCAGTGATAGGCACCTGGCTGATTGTTCTTACAAGGGCAAAGGAATTTTGGGGAGTAAACTTTGCAGGAGAGAGCAGCTATGCAAATGTGGGACTGTGGCTGCCTTGCCACCATTGGCAAGAGTAGCGGTGATGTCGCTGCCTGTTCAGGGCAGAGGGAGCTCATTGCCCATGGCAGGGGAATTGGACTAGATGATTTTTAAAGGTCCCTTCCAACCTAAATGATTCTGTGATTCTGAACAGCTAATGACATGCTCTATCCTCCTGAAATATTTGATTTTTGTAAAATGTTGCTGTAACCCGGTATGTCTAGGAAACGTTTGTTAGTAGGTATTAGGAGTTTTCTATGGGCCCCCTTATTGCTCTTGCCCTGATTTATTACACCTGACTGCATTTTTTATTGAAGTCAAATTTCATACACCTGAATAGCATGAGCTGGCCCCCTTATCTCTCTTGCTCTGACTTATTACACCTGACTGCATTCTTCTTGTTGAAGTCAAATTTTGTACACCTGAATAGCATGAGCTGGTGACATCCTGCTGATAAAGCTTTCCTGAGTCATAGAAATGCCTCTTCTGTGTTGTTCTGTAGATTCTATACACAAATTCTCTTGGGCTGTATATGTTTAAGTGGTACATGTGGATTTATAGCAATTCCTACAAAATGGATTTTCTACTAATTTTTCACGCTGTTTTCTCTCGATGAAGCATTTGCTCCAACCTCCTTCTCCCATTGCTTGTCCTAGTTCATTCAGCAGCTGTCTGCTGCTCCATCTTTTCTTTGCATTTCAAAGAAAAATTCTGTAACTTGATTAGGACTTCAGCACACCTTTCCTCTGTGTTACATATGTCACTGAGCTATTTATTTTGAGGTCAGAGACCTTTTGGTTTCTGTGCTACAGAGTATTTTAAGATTGAGTTTCGACCTTTTTTTGTCTAGCACGATTTCAGGTGCTGGTCTGTATTCACATTCTTGGTGGCCTTCGCTGTCCTGCTGTTGAATGCTGCAAAGACAGGCAGAGCCTCCCTGGGCTGCTGTCTGTGTCCGCGCAGAGTTCTTCCACGAATCTTCCGTGCAGAAATGGGTTAATTCCGAACCCTTATGCTGTCTGTGATCTCTGGTGTTGCCACTGATAACAATTTATTATTGCCTCTGGTGAAAGTGTGATGAATTACTACCTCCTGCAAGTCCTTTCCTTATGTTCTTCCTTAATTCCAGTTCTGGAATTTTGGAGAGGATTGACATATACAGGTGGTTCTTCTGGGGCTGAATGAGGTCTTGACAGTTTTTGCCCGATGCTTGTCTAGTCCGTACTGTCTTCCTGCATTTTAAGTCTGTCTTTGGAGATGGTATGTCCTCCATTATTGCTTAACTCTACCCTGTTGTAGTGTCTAGAAGTTGGTAGACAAAAATCAGAGCTCTGGTGTTGCTAGGTATTCAGATGTATAGTATGTTGAGCTCGATAAAGGATGTTTAAAGGAGTCAGCAGGTTGGTAGAGGAAATAAGCACAGAAGGTAACAGTGAGGTGGTAGGGATCAATGTAATAAAAAGCAGTTATAGCTGCATGTCTTCGTCCTATGTCCCCAAAATTAGTTTCCCCTCTTCTGGGAAGGAAATCATTCCTTCTTTAATCTCTGTGCAGATTACTGCTGCTCTTTCACTGGTGCTGCTTTTTTTTTCCTCTGCTCACCAAAACTTTGTTTGTAAATCCAATGGTTAATAGCACTCCTTTTCCATCAGTGAAGGTCTTGGCTAAGACATGCAGTGGAGTTGTAGAAACAATCCCAGCAAAGGTAGTGAGTGTGGTGTGGTTGAGATCCCACTACACCTTGTATCATTTGAATGTAGGTTCTATGAGCAACTAAAGCTGCTCCTGCTAGAAAATGTGGCAATCAATAATTCAACATGAGTTACGCTCCTTCCTGCCTTTCCAACTCTCTTGCTCCTCTCCCCTTCACTCCTCAGGACTACAGATCTATAGTTGTCTTAAAACTTAACTGTGTCATTCTAGAGATATTCTACCTTCAGCCTAGCACCTTCATCTCCCTATTGCACTTATTCATTGCTTATTCAGGCTGCAGTGTGCCTCCTGGCTGCAGTGTAGACTTACCCTTCAGAGAAGACAACAATTCTATGGTATTAAAGAAATTCCATGTTCTTAAGGCTCTCTTCTTTATGCCAAGCCCTCTGCTGTCTCAGCTTTGAATAAGACAAGACTTGTGCTCATTAAATACTGAGTCTTGTTGGCTTTTGCCAAAATCAGGTATAAGCTTTTCTTTTTACTGTGAACAAATAAATGGGTGTGAGTTTCTCTCCAGGTCCTTTTGTTCAAGTGCAGGCAGCTGCCAGAAGGCGTGTGCCTTCTGTTCCTAAACTTAGTTCCTTGCTAACAACCACCCATAAAGGCAAATGAGAGCCAGGAAGCCAGAGCTGCAATAATGATATTTTCTTTGTTCTCTGGGTTTTAGCAGAAATACCAAGCTGTGTGTTGAGCAGGCTCCTGTGGTGCAGAAATAGAGCTCTGGGATGCAGAGCTCAGAGGTCTTGTAAAGTCAGTGAATGTGTCAGACATTAGACAAAGCTTGCAAATTAGCCCTCTCTGAGATTCTTGCCTAAAGAACACAAAGGAGATTGCTTGCCTGAGACAAATAGAGTCAAGGGCATGTGGTACACCCTGGGACTGGACCTGCCAGCAAAGCAGAGTTGTATAGCCCTTGAACATCTAGCCTTTCTCCCGTGACAGTCCAAACTCCTCAGGGTCCTATTGTTTATAAGTTTCTCTAACTTTTTATTTCTCTTCTCCGAAAATGTGCTAGAAAACTCATTTACTTACAAGCCTGCTACTTACTGCCTTACACCTGTGTTTAGTTGAAAACGCAAGTGCTGAGACAGATTGTTGAAGATTTGGTGTTCCGCCTACTGACTGAACAGCATTGCTTGAATTCTGGTGCTACCTGTTGCAATGGGATGTTTGTTTGTTCTCCAAGGGCCCCTGAAGGATGTAGCTAAATAAACTTGTATTATTGATTTCCCATGTTCAGAGTCAGTGGATAGCATCCGGTGCTTCAGGACAGAGAAGACTTAATTAAGGGAAGATTATTGGCCTAAGATATTACCTCTATACAGACCTTGAAACACTGGATTGGATTGCCTGGGAGGTGGCTGCATCTCCACTCTTATCGGAGGCCTGCTGAAGCTCTCTGAACTAACGTCTGTCAGAGCTGATAAATGTCACAGCTGATCCTGCCCTGGGACAAGGAACGGGCTGGATGGTTTCCTGCAGTCCCATTGCCCCTGTGCTTTTGATTCAGCAAAGGCAGCTACTCTGTCTTTCCTTCCTGTGCCCCATCATTAGGAGGGAATCTGATGTGACACCCTACAGATGTTCGGCTTATTCCATGAGGTGTGCAGTTTGATTACTCCACTTAGGTTAGCTTGTGTAACTTTAAAATCACGATTCACTACCATGATGCTATACAGTCCCTTGTCTGAACTCTGGCCCTGGTTTTTGTTCTTAGTGTCTGCTCCCAGCAGTGTGACTTCTACAGGCAGATTATAGACTTCATAAAGAATTGTAACTTTTTTATTGGCTGTGTTGCTTTTTATACCGTCTCCTTGGTCACATTGGTGAGCTGGGGAGGGGAGAGATGGATGAGGTCTTTCTACATGCCTCCTGATGTTTAAAGGATGGAACAGGTATGTATAAATTCACCTCTCTCTCAGCTGGTCCTTGAGCAAATACTTTGCTAGGCTTGAGCCTCCTGTCACAGAGAGTATCTCTGCTCTTGACAGGGGACAATCTCTCACGCTCTGCTCTGCGCTCTTCTAAAGGAAATACGCCTTATTTCACACCGTTGTTCCAGTCTCCCATTTGGAGCCTGCAGGGACTCAAATTCTGTCCTTCCCTGGCATTTTCCTCTTGCATTTCAATATTTTCTGTCTTATGTGGGAAGGTGCTGTCTCTCTTGTTAATCCAATAACATATGGGGGGAGGTTGGGGATGTTCTTTTAATTCCTTCAGCTTCTGATTTAGCTGTGGTAAGTGAAGTTTGCACAACCCACTGTCTTGCGCTGACTTGGAAAGTAATCTGCAGAGGTTATAGGGTGGGCGGGGAAGATAGAAGTGATGCTGAATGTGAGATAGGACAGCAAGAGGTCTGGTTTTGCTCAGGATAGAGGCCTTGGACAGAAAGCTCCTGGTAGCTCAGGGTAGTGATGCATCAGCAGCTTCAACCTTGTATCATTAATTTGGTGAGGCTCATTTTGAGCCATTTTATTATCCTGTGAACCATCTGCACAGTATAAAGAGTGTGTCCTACTTGCAGGATAGCCTTCCACAGTGAATGTTTCCTTGGTGGGAAGACTCTTGAGTGTGAAAAGCGTGTCTGAAAAGGATTTATTATTTTGTTTTTAATATTTAGAACCTCCTGTAAGTAGATGATGGTTCAGGCTCTGGAGTGGGGAGAGCCACTCAGCTAGCTTTATAGCAGAGGTGCTCACAACATTTCGGAGGCTCTGCTCTTGTTCGGTGTGATCTGAGGTTCAGCGTACTATGGAGTGGAGACGGATCTCCGGCAGCTTTCTGGAGGCAGGGAGTTCTCCCAGAAAACATGAATTGTCTTTGGCCTGTTGTTTCCATGGCACGTTTCTGAAACTGAGAAAAGGCTGACAAGGGTGGCTTGACAATGCCCCGGGCATTCACTGAAACAAGAAACTTTGCCATTTGCTCACATGTTAAGCTGTAGTCCCAGGGCTTCCCAGCACTCTGAGCTGTAGGTTTCACACACCGGTTTGTGGAGAGGAAAGTTGTTTCACAAAGTGGAGGACTTCAAGAGGGTGAATGTTGTGGGTTTTTCATAAAAAAAAAAAAAAAAGTTTCTCTTTGGGTGTGAACCTGTGCTGTCTGCGGTTGTGACTCTAAACACAGTCTCTGTGCAGGAATCTAGAGTCAAAAATCAGCGCTTCATTGTTCATTTTGCAAGGAGGAAGCGTGCATGTACACACCCACACACACTCAACATCCAAACACAGTTCTGAGGGCTGTATTTTGAAACTAAGCCACCGCTTTTCAAGCAATGATCAATTGCCAGGACAGCAATGATCAATGGCCACGTAATCTGACTCTGCATCTTTGCCTCTGGTTTTCGTGGTCTGAAGAAGCTGAACTTGCCTACCTTTGTGTGGAGAATGAATGTGCATGAGTTGTGCTTCTCCCTCGTGCACACAGTTATACATATATATAGTATTTGCTCACATGTATGTGTGGGAGAGCACATAGGTTGTCTGAACATACAACTTACAATGTTTGCAGAATGATAAGACTTTATTCGGAGTTGCAGCAGCTTGTGATTGCCCCTGCAAGCACTGGAACAGGATTTTCTTGGGAAGCCTTATCCACAACCTCATGATGCAGCCCCGAAGCTAAAGTGATCCTGGTTTAGCCTGAGTTACTGCTGTTTCAATCTCTGATAGTTTCATTTCCCTCCCCCACCGCCCACATGATGGAGAAGGGTGCTTTTTCAGTGGTTCATTTGTACATGATTGCTCCAGCCATCTTTGGGGCCAGCTCTTAATACAGCCAAGCTCTGGGTTAGACTGAACAACTTCGTCATTCTTCAAAGTCAGCTTGACTTAGCTTAAGTTTGGGTCCTTGCTGAGTTACACTGAGGCAACTTGAAGTTTTAACTGCTTTAAAGATCCAAATAGATTCTTTTATATACAAGGTCAACATGGGTTTTCACCTTAGTTAAAATAATGTAGCTTTGAATTTGATAATACTCCTTGATCTCAAAGTAGTTTTTACTTGCAGAAAAAATCAAAAGCAGCTGTTACTTTTTGATTTTTCTCCATTTCTGTGTGCTTGGCTTTGGTAGCTGAATAAGGAAAATGTGCTGGACTCATGTTGATAACCCTGTGCAATGGAGGGTTATCTACCTGAATTAAAATAGCAGTCAAACCTCTCCCAATGCTGCTGGAGCTGATTCTTACTTGTTATGTCTTACTGTTTTCACACTTCTGCCATCCTGGTTCAGGCTGCGACTGGAAAAATGGAGCTGTAAAATCCTAGGGGAGAGGCTGTTCTGATACTTCCAGGAGAAGAAAGCATGGAAGATGTCAGCAGACAGTTCTGTCCTGCTATGTTGTACACCTGTGAAAAGGGGGAAGATTTGTTGGCAATGAGGTTAAATGGGATTCCTTGTTAATGCTTTGTGTCTCCAGATATAAATCTTGTATTACTGGCCATTCTGCTCAGGAAAATATTTCTGCCAGATCCAGTGGTCTGATAATCATCCACTCTCCTGGATGTACACATTTCCAGCAGAGGTGTCCAAGTGGTTTTGGTTATGTCACGGCATTATTCCTCAGTTTTCGGCGGACCGTGGTGCATGCATCATTGTCAGCTGAAAAATACTATGGAGGTCATTTGAGCCTGGATACCAACTGCGGCTTGTTTACTGGAATCTTAGAAACCACAAATTGTGAACTGCAGAGTGAAATCAAACCTGACATCTAACCCAGCTGTGTATGCCCTGAGTACTAACAAGGTGGCATGTCAGAGCTGGTGTTTGTATCTGGGAAGCTGTGCTGCTTTTTGTGAACGTGCCTCATTAGGTGGAAGCCTCCTCTGATGCACCTTCGCCATCTGTTCCCACCAGTACGCCCAGCCTTGGCTTTGTTGGTGTAGTTCATGAATGTGCTACTGCCCTTGGTCACTCATACGCCATGAATGCCACAGAATCACCTAGGAAGAGACTTTTCCTGTGCTCTGGTAGCAATTTACATTCCATTTGCTGCTTTTTCCTGTTCCCATGTTTGACTGCTCAAAAAAAAAAAAAAAAGTTGCTGGAGTTGCATGCAGTGTTAAATGTTTCCCAGAGAGCTCTTTTCTAAGAATCCGTAGTCGTTTTGTGTGTTTGTGTGTTGTTTGTTCCTGGTTTGATAATGTGGTGAAATAAAAAATCATATTGAATGTATAATTTTGACCTTTAGGAAGACAGGAGATGATTTAAAATGTATTGCACCGATTATACTCATCAGGGCTAGAAAACTTGTGTAAAAAGCACAAATAATAATAAACAAGGTAAAAAGAAGGGCTTTTCCTGGTAAGGCAGGGAGATGACTCTCCTGGAGAGTGGCAAGGGAGAGAAGCAACGGCCATGCCATGTGTGCGCATTCTTGTGCTCGTTAGCTAATGGCTCTGGGCTGAGTCGGTAACCTGCCTGTGTACGCAGCAGTATGGTGGGCAGCAGTGATGTGTCAAGAGAGCAAACCGCTGCAAAAGTGAACAAAAACGGGTTTCTTTCTCTCTTTAAGATACCCACAGGCGATTATCAAAGGACAATGCCTGGATGAGATCTTGCCCCTTTAACTTCATCTCCAGTGGAGGCTGTAGACCTGCCTGCAAACCCTCCTGACTTTTCCTTTGCAGCCTCTGATGGAAAACCCATTCTTTCCTGCGAGACTAAACTTAAATATGTCATTGCTTCACAAGTGCATTTCACCTCAAGGAGGTGAAGAGGTTGGAATATAGTGTGCCAAAGCCTTTGTAGTGAGGAGGGGAATATGGGAAGGTTGAGGCTGGATATTACAAAAGCAGATTTCTGGTCTAGCATGTGGAGGACTGAAGTTTACGGAAGAAGGGCCAGGGAAGACCATGGCTGAAAACAGTTTGGCTCCATTAGCTGAGTAGGCAGAGTGGTTCTTGGGTAGCAGTCTAAGGCTGTTTTAACTTGGAATCAGCTGGTAGGGGCAGTGCAAAGAAGGTTTGTAGCCTTTTTTTTATTTTTATTGTTCTTTCATCCCTGACTCTGTATAGTGCTGTACCAGGGTATAGTCTGGAATGGGAGCCTCTGTCTCTTGAATGGGATTCATTGGGATGCTTTGCCTTTCAAAGTCAGTGCATTGGGGCTTATGTAAGCCTGCCTTTCACTGACTGAAAAGCAGAAGCAATGAGGATGTGAGTGTGGTAGGAGTATTACAGTAATGCTAACGTCTCAACCAGGATGGGGATTCGCTGTGGCAGGTAGCGAATGCATCCACATGAGACAGCTTACAGTTGAAATAAGTTGGGCTGGTAGAGTAGGAAGAAAAAGTTGATGAGGTCAAGAGCAAAATGGGGCTTCTTCCCCCAGTATCCTGATTTCCAGTTCACATTTTATACTGTAGGGAAACGCAGTGGGGCAATTAGATGCACTCACCTCCAGATTTGGTAGAAGTTGCTTTCCTGTTCCTGCTGCTCTGTTACTGCAAGGTAACACAAGGCAGGCACGTTCTGTCTGGTGTGCTGCTGCTCTTCACACTCCCTCCTCTTCCGTTAATGATCAGTCTTGGAAAGTTTCATTCTTTTGCTAGCAGTTAAGAATTGCGTGGTTCAGTCATCCCTGTGCAGCAATTACTTTTGTATTGCAGTAATGTATAGGATGTTTAAATAGTGTGTGAGCCTGCTTGCATCGCTTAGCTGTGCAGTTTGGAAATACTCAGAAAGCCATCAGAGTGCTATAAGCGTAACATACTCCTGCTGCCTATTCCTGCCCAGCAAACAGTTAGTTATGGACCTAACAATGCCTCTGTGGTTGATCAGATAGTTTGGTGTTTGTTGTTTGTTTTTTGGTATTTTTTTTGTTGTTGGTGGTGGTGGTTTTTTTTTAACGCAAGACCTCACTGCTTTTATGGTATTGTGTCATCTGTGACAACTTGTCTTTCTGTGCTGTTGTCCACTGCCCTCTGACTTTTGCAGATCAAGCTGAAGAGTCATGCTGTCAGCTGAGAGCTGACATGAATCCTTGGCTTTGTAGTTTGGGCTCAAAGTAGGACACAAAATAGGCACTGGCACACACACTCAGCAGTTCTCCTCTCCAAGGGTGGTGAGAAAATATTGGCCTTTGTGTGCCTAATGGTGTCATTAATCCTTTCAGGATTCCCAGGGCTTGGAGGGCAGAATAGAAGAAAGCGCAGTAGGGTGAACTCGGTTTTGCTTAGCTGTGAATGTTAGGGGTGTTTGAAGGCAATGCTGAAGTCTGTGCAATATCGTAGCTGTTCACTAGAGGACAGTATTACACATTGCAAAGTATAATTATGGTGGAACAATGCTGGAAGAGATTTGTTACAGATTTTGTGTGTGCTAGGAATAGGTTGGGGTTGAGGTTACAAAATAATTTGCTAGAACTCAGGAGGCAGCCCGTCAAGGTGGTTTAATAGGCAGCATGGCTGAAGTGACTGTTTACAGACCCTGTCTTGTAAAATCTGTGAAGGGTAATGCTGACTACCTTGCTTCTGCATGCACTTTGTGGGAGGTAGAGGCTGTGGAATAAGTAGGACAAGGGAGATAAGGAAGAGTCTCCAGAAAAAAAAAAAAGGGAAATTTTTGCATATCAAAACTCTTGTAGTTGGTGGTGGGATGCACAGTGGTGAAGGTAAGGGATGGAAGCACGGGGCCCTGAACAGAGGGGATGTAGGATCAGTACGCACTGGGTGGTGGGCCTTGCAGGAGAAAGAAAATAAAGGGTGGTTAGAATAAGTACTGCTCCAAGTGCTGCTGCTCCTGCCTGCTCCGATATCAGAGCTTTCAGCAGAGGGCAGGACTGTTGCTTTATTCTATCGCTGTTCCATCAGCCAACTCTTCATGCAAGGGACAGAAGCTCCCACATAGAGCAAGGAGTGTGAAATGAAAGATAAGGAGGCTGGGTTATGCAAAAGGAAGTGAGCTTTAGCTTTTGTGACCATCTTTGTGCAAGCGGTGATCTTGGCAGTAGATGTTGTGTAGTGCCATGCAGCCTTGCAGGACAGCCGCTAGCTTGGTCGCTGCTCTTGATGTTGTGGGTTTTTTTTTAATTTATAGTTCTATCCCTTAGGGAAAGCTGACCTTGAGTGACAAGCAAGTAAAGCTGTGGCAGAATTCTTGCTTACTTTAGGTTTGTTGATGAGACAAAGAAAGCTGATGAATATCCAGGTCTGAGAGAACACAGGACAGAAGCAGCCTTTCTGTGAGGCCCTGGTTCTGGCAGGAAGCAGACATGGTTCATGAAGCTATGATAACTGTAGTATGTACCAGATGGGCCACTGGAACCAGTAGCTGTGGCTGATCTCACCTGCAGTCCCTCTGCTCTTGGCAAAGGTGGCAAAGCTCATCCCACCTCTCACTTCTTCACAGCTGTGACCTTCAGTGCTTTTTGTGGTACAGAGGATGGGAGGGCTGCAGCATTTCTGGGCAAGATCAATGTTCTTTATCCTTTTCACAGCTGCTCCCTAAGTTAAAGTTAAGCAGCCCAGAAACTGCTCTGGCCTTGCAGAAGGAGTCGGGGGAGGGTAGAGAAAACTTTCACTCCTTGCTGCAGCCTCCTGTGCTCCCATAGGCTTTCTCTATATGTACCTAGGCCTCAGGGTGTGTTCCTAAGCTGCTTACAAGAAGAGGACAGAGAACAAAACCCTCCCAGCAGTGCCTGTCCTTTCACTGGCATTTATGCCAAGTGCCAGGCTGTTGCTGAGTGCTTCCAGCTCAGCCTTTGAGATCTGGGCAGACGCTGTCATCTGCTGCTTTGCTGCTTGGGAGTAACAGCATTCTCTGACTGAGGGGGCCTGGAGTACCCCAGTGCTGGTCAGCTGGCTGCCTGAGAAGCATGTGTCACTTTGACACACATGCAGAGGAAGCTTAATAATACCACAAATGTGGCTTGGTTATGAGACCGGAGGTGATGGATTCCTGTGTCCCTAGTCTCAGCCCTGATATCGAGCAACCACAGCTATGGGGTAAGCCACCTCGGTTCACTGCCCTAATAAAATAGAGCTAACAGCCTTAGCTTGGATAGCTAGCTCTTGGAAAGTACAGTGCCTTGCAGAATATGTTAGTAAACGTGGAAAACTTGATGGTAGCTGGAAACATAGAAGCTCTCTTATTCCCAGTTTGTCAGGCAGATAAACCCATGAAAGAAATGCACAAAGGATGTTAGGTTTGTTCAGGGTTCTCTGTTTCTGCAGCAGGCATCTCTGATAATTGCTGCCATCTTTGGTTTTTTTTACAGCTAGAGCATTTGCTACAGGTCCAGTTAATCTCTCCTGCCTCATGCCACTAACATTTGAGAATGCGCTTAGGATTCTTTCAGTCAGCCTTCCCCTGGCTTGTCCAATCTGCTTTAAAGTGCTGGCCTTACCAAACTGGGTAAGTCGAGAGTGGGAAGGAAGCAACAAAACCATGCAGCTGGCTCTCTTTGCAGACCAGGAGTTTCTTTGTCCACCCTTCTCGGAGAACCTGCACTACTTTCGATAGTATCTTGTCCCTGTTGAGCAATGGTAGGTGCCATACCTTGACTTTCACAGGAGACAACAAGGATGAAATCCCACCGTGTGGTTGAGTCCTATTATAGCAAGTGTAGCACAGTTGTCTCCACTTCTAATTAGTTGTGGGGCTCTGCCTTTTTAACTAAAATTAACCTTGCCCATGTCAGTCCTTATCACAAGCCGCTCTCCTGCTTAACCAGTGCACATCTGCCACCAGAGCTCCTTTTTTCCTCTGCTGTCCACACGTAATTCCTTCGTTCCAAGGTCTGGAGCGTGGACTCGTTTTTGCCCTGTTTGCCATTAACCTTCTGTTCTGCTTTCTGTCACTTCCCTGCAGCTTCATCGTTATAATCCCCACCTTACACATCTCTCCCATTCTGTGTTCCCACAGTATCTGCAGTAGACCCAACTGAATCTGGAGAATATTGCAGTTCCTAGGGACTCTTGTGAATGTTTTATCTCATCTGTCTGTGGAATTTCCATCTGCTCTGCTGGTCTGTTTCACTTTGCAGGTTGACATTCAGAAGAATGCACAAGAGAAAGGAAAAAAGTTAGACTGGACGGTGCAGCAAGTGGCCCCAGAAATGGAGTCTGTACAGAGTGAAGAATACGTTTATTTTACGTGATATTTGGCCCATCAGCATGAAGGGGGCAGTCTGCTTGTAGCCAAAGCCTGAGCTGTTCTGTAACCACATCTGCTGAAATAGTTTGAGTGTCGGCTGGCAATGCCTGCACTTCGTCAAAGAGAACATTTAAGGAAGTTCGATTGCGGAAGCGCTACAAACCGTGCACTTCACAAGTACAACTCCGAGGAGTAGGTCCCTCCTGGAGAGACGGTGTGCGTGCATGACTGCTCAGGCGGGCATCTCAACCCATCGCAAGCTTTGCTCTGGGTGACCTTGGGCTGAGCTCCCTGTGCTTGCTTGGAGAGCTGTTGATTTACAATGCAGATTCATCGGTCCTCGCCTGCCTGCCCCTGCCCCTCCTAAATTTGGCTGGGATATAAGAGGCTGTTTGCGTTCTGATGCCAACAGTGGCAATGGCAGAGAGCCCTGCCATGTGAGAGGCAGAGATAGAGGAGAGGGGGCCAAGGAGGAGCAAACTGTGCAGCTGCTATTGCTTCTGGTAGCTGAGGAGCACATCTGCAGGACAGAATGTCAGTGCTTACTCCTGTCCTGCAGCCCCCAGAGGTGAAGGAGTATCTGTCCAAGGGTGAGCGCTTCATCAAATGGGATGATGTGAGTACCGGGGTTTTTGCTTTGCTAGATTGTATCTGTGATGGCAGGGCAGATAGCGTGTTTTCGTCAGGGTTTGTGGGGAGGCGGGGAGCAGGTCTT
>JAVKLA010000021.1:28914993-28940689 GCA_034782735.1 Sagittarius serpentarius | reverse complement strand
CGATCTCTTTGGAGACCATACTGATGGAGACCATGCGTTTGAAGATGAGAACTTGTGCACCACTGAGGAACAGGAGAGCTGAGGGCTAAAAACAAAGGGCGTATGTGTTAGGGGTTGGTGATGTAGTTTCTGCACCTCTTGCTATTGTGGAGGATGGAAGTAAATGGAGAGTGCCACTGGGTCTGTGTGCAGCTTCTCTGGTGTAGGACCTCAGGGTCCTGTCTGCGGGTGTGAACCAGCCCTCAGGAAGGTGGTTGCTGCTGGGAGTTTCCTTGGAGCAGGAGGCATACGCTGCGTTCGGACTTGTCTGGAGGAGCATGAGGGGTAGGATTTACTCCAGAACTGAGCAGACTCTCCATGCTTTGCAGATAGAGAGGAAATCAGGCTCCAAGTTGCTTCCTCTTATGGCTTTGTTGCTGGATTGGATCAGAGGGTGAGCCATGTCCTCCCACGCCTGCCTGGCTTGTGGGTCTGTGAGCTACCAAATGCACAGTGGCCAAGCAGCAAGGGGCCTGTGCTTTAACAGTGCTGGAGCCTCGGAGGGTGCTGCAAAAAGCTGCTTCTCTCTCCAATTCTGTGTCCTCTTGTATCTTCAAAACACCTGGTTTGCAGTCTCTGTTTGCCTTTCATTGTGAGGTGAAGAAAGTGTGGAACAGCAGAAGAGGAGTTAACTTGAATGTGATAGTCTTCCTCCTCACTTCCTAGGAAGGCAAAAGAGTATTTACCCTAATACCCACGTGCCTGAGCAAGATGACAGCAGCCCATCCATTCTATCTGGAGTATGAATAGTCTGCTATTGAATGTTGATAAAATAGGGGGCAGGCCGGGTTATGATTATTCACCAAGATATGGGGGAAACATTTGATGTGGTATTGCAAATGAGATGCATTAGAAGGAACCTCCAGCAGCAATGCAGGAGGGATTAGTGCTTGCTTTTGTGGGCGTAAAGCTGGAATAGAGTTTTAAGTCGCAAGGCAGTCTGTGCGGGGGAGATAGATCACTTATGTGCAGCATAAGCAGGGGTGGGCCAGCAGCACTGAGAAATGAGAAAGCGATGTAATATACAGCTGACAGAAAGGATGGATGCTGAGGAATACGAGTTGGAATATCACTGGGCAGTTATTCAACTAGCTGTACATCAACAGGGTGACACCAGGGTATGGTGGAAAGTGCAGCCTTCCCTTTCTTTCCAGTGGGGCCACTGCCTGCAGAATGCACTTGTGGCTTCTTTGAATTTGAACAGGGATTTGGTTTCTGAGACTAATAGGCAAACTTGTCTAAAATTGCTGCCGACTTTCTATGCTCAGTCCTTGGGGACCACTTTCCCAAAACCTTGACCCTGTTAAGTGCTTCACTGGGAATTCCTGGGATAGTTAGGCTCCCTTGAAACCCAAGGTGAGTCAAGGTGGGCTTCCAAGACCCACCAAGTGTTTATTTGCTGCTGCAACCATAGGAGTTAGGGAGCTCAAGTCCTGTGTGGATTTTTCCCTAAGGTTTACAGATCTGTAAACATTCCTAAAAGGTTGCCTCTAATTACTAAGTAGTTTACAGACTTGACTTCCAATAATAATGAAAGCCTTCTCCACAAGTGGTCTGTTCTGGTCATGTTGCTCCACCTCATCACGTGTTGCCACTCCATGGCTAGAACAGGCTGCAAAGGATGATGGCAAGAGCTCCAGGCTGCAGGATTGCTGCTCTTTAGAGGTCATGGGCCTGCATTTTTTTTTGTCTTACTCTTTGAATTGACCTGGCCATGCTGTTGGTAACAGTTTTGAATTCCTTCCACAATATCTGAGGCAAAGGAATGCAGGTAGATCAGATTGGCTTCTTATATCACTCTGTACAGTTTGGGACTGGACTGGAGCCTTCACTGTACCCAACAGTTTCTTCAGAAAAGCAAAACCACATTTTTTCTATAGTGCCTTCACCTTGTCCAGCATTTGTAATGTATTCTCTAGAGGAGAGTGCCATAGGATCTCTGACAGGCAGGACTGTTCTGACCTGTCCCACTTGAGTTAGTTGCAACATCTTGGATTAAGGAGCAACTCTGCTGTGCTTTGTTTAGCATCTGGCAAGCTGGGGCTGCCAAGGAGACTAAAGAGGTTAAGTCCTACTACATGGATGATAGTTTTTTTCAAGAACCAGCTTGGGAACCCTTTCAAAACTTCAGGTAGGGCACAATGTAGTAGCTGACCTCTTAAGTGGAGCAGATGCATGTGGATTTGGTCCTATGCTGACTCTTAGCCCTTGTAGTAGAAGCAAAAAAGTTTCTGTCCCTTAAAGATGATGGATTATAGGATTTTACCAGACGATGCTTGCTTTCTGCCCTAGAGTTGAGCTCCACAGTGTGAGCAGCAGCCAGTTTGGCTGCCAGACCATCTTCTCTAGAATTTACCATTTCCTTTGTTGCCAGGAGCCACCCTGTAGGAGAGTCTACCTGCACCCCACAGCTGTCTGTGTCCCTGATCAGGAGGCCAGCCTCAACTTGCTTTTGAGAAAGCTGCTTTGTAGGAGATAAGGTTAATCTAGACACATGGCACAATATTCAGTAGTAGTACTACAGTGCCTGTTCTGCTCTTCATGGCTTGTGGCCATGTGTTCAGGGAGCTAACCAAGAACTCTGGGAACATGGGCATGATGCTGTGCAGATCAGCATTGTCCCTAGTACAGCATGAGGAGGACAGTGAGGGGAGTGAAAGGAGAACATAGGATGCACTGTGGCATGGGCAGTTCGCTGCAATGAAGAATACGGAATCTGGAAATGGAGATCCCTGGAAATACAGATACACTCTGGAGTGAAGTATGAGTTCAATAACAAACTGAAGAACCCAAGGCCAAGTGACAAATACAACTTCTGAATTCCATTACTGGTTTCATCTCAGTAGCTGGGTATTTCAGCTTCCTGAATTGAATTTGAGGCCCTCCTAGAAATGGCTGATAGGCCTTAAGATCCTATCTTCTGTGGCACCAGAGGACAAATGTAATGAGCAGTCATCTAGCCTGAATGAGCAAATGGCCTGGGACCCAAGCAGAGGCAGCAAGCATCCCTAATCTCCGTCTCCAAAGAGCTCACGCTAATTCATCTCCTAGCACAGGCTTGCACGTGAGATGGGAGTGGATGTTGTCTTGAAAATGTCTGTGCAGTTGCCTTTAACTGAAAATGCAGAAGCAGTGTAATTATTCAGAGGCAAAGTACATAACCTCACAGCAGGCTGTGTCTCCTTTGCAGTATATGCCTTGGTTGTGATCTGGAGGGCCTCCCTGTTGTATGGGCTTCAGGATCAACCCCAGATAGTTTAATCTAATTTTGTGCCTGTAGTGTGGATGTTTAAATAGCTGCTTCTTTTTATAGTCTGTGTAGAGCTAGTCCACGGAGTTTAAGAATCACCACCTAAAGCAGACTCATCTGCTGTATTAGATGGACCCCTCCTTGAGCTCTTCCTGACAGGCCCATTTTCTGTAAAGAGAGCCCAGATAACTAGCATGAGCACCTATATGGTAGATGCCATGGATGAACGCGATCTCTACTTGGCCTAGGCTACTTCTGGAGCTTGTAGAACGAAGTTAGGTGCCTTGGAGGGAACGCAGTTCAAGTGAAACAATTGCATCTACAGGTACTTTCTTCTCTTATTCATGGTATAGATAGCTCCAAGAAAGTTGTTCTAGTTAAATGCATAGTATAGGTGAGACTTGGGCTTCAGCAGACGTCAACTTCTATAGCCTCACACTGTTACTCTGGAGATAAACTAAAATCATCTGGTTCAGTTCCATAAATCACAGAGGATGATTCACCCAACTGGGTCTATATTTGGAAACTGGGAACCTTATGTCCCATGATGGGTTCTCCAAGTCACATAAGGTGCTAGCCTTCTTTCTTCTGGGTTGTTTTTTTTTTTTTTTTGTCAGGAAACAGCAAATGCTTCTCCTGTGATTCTTCGAGTGGATCCAAAGGCCTTTTACTTATACTGGACCTATCAGAATAAGGTAAGTGCTAAGACTTCACAGCTTCGTCTCCAAATAGCCAGTTCAAGTTTGCAAGATTAAACCACCATAAGTGCTTGAGTTCTGCACTAAGGAGCAAACTACCACACTCATTCCACTTAGCAGGAAACCCCCCACAAAGGACCTAGGAGTCTTGTGTTTATTCGATGGCAGATTCGTCTGTCTTCAGAGCTCTAGAAGAGAGCAGGAAATTAAGCTGCGAGCATGCCAGAGAGATGAGCATGGCCTTTTTGTGCTTGCCACGCTGCTGTCTTATACCTGCAAAGTTCATTAGATGTGCTTTAGAGGACATCACAGGGAACAATAGTATTGATATCCCTGTTACCCAGCATGCTAAAGGATTCTCCCAGCCAGTACCATGCTGCAGTTGGAAGGAAAATGGCTGGATGTATGCAATTAAATGTATGCAGCTTCAGCTAACGTGTACCTCATGTGCTGCCTGTGTTGTAATTAACTGACTTATTGGGGTTAAAAAAAAAAAAGTAGTGACTGTAGTGATGTAGAGACTACATCAAGTCTAGAGAGTGAATTCTGCTCCTCTCAGGCCAGGGTGGTGTGTGCCCACTGCTGAAGGTAAACCACAAGAAGCTGGCTGCTGGAGGAGAGTGAGAGGCAACAAATTTAGGAAAGAGAATTCAGTTCCTTGTTGATGAGTAGCAGCAAGGAGTGGAGAGATCTGGCTGACTGGAGGTGGAAAGCTGGTCTTACTTCTGCTTTCCAGAGCAGAGCTGTGGTTCAGCTCTACTTCCTCCTTGTGAACCTACATGCTGAAGAGGCATGGTAGATAGAGACAGTAGTCCTGCACAGCACCCTGGCCAAGAGACCTGATGTGTTTTGGTGAGCTCTGCCTTTTCAGAAGATTGCACCCCAGTGCCAGCTGGGGCGAGGCACTGCCACGCAGTGGCATCCTCCGAGAACAGTGTCATGAGGCTGGGGGCTCTCACGTCTCCTGAAAAGATGTGCTCTCCTTTCAGCCATCTCTGTCGCTCTCATTCCCCTTTCAAGGGCTGCTCCTGGTGGTAGAATTTTTGCTGTAAGGGTTCCAACGGGCGGCAGGAAGAAGTGGTAGCACTGAAGGAGTTGCACAAAATGGGGCAAGGGGAGCTCCTGTCGCCCATCAAAAGTGAGGTATTTCACTGGGTTGGTGGTCTGAGGGATTTAATTACCTGGAAAAGGGGCAGGGGTAAGGAAGCGTAGCTGACATGAGGAAACCCTGTCCCTGGAGGGGGTCTCATGTTCCTGGAAAATGCCATTGATTAGCACAATAAACTGTAAACAAACTTGAGAGCCACGGTAGAGCAACAGCCTGTTTTACGTCCTTGGGGAAGCACTTGTCTGGCATCTTTCGTATTCTCTGAGGGAATCTGCAGACAGTATCAGCTAGCGAGGGCGATGGGCAAATGCCGGCTGTCAGAGGGAGCTGGGGCAGGCTTGTGAAGGTCCTGTGGGGGCCGGCATGAGCACAGCAACCAGGGACAAGAGATGGGCTGATACAGAGCATGGTGTGGTATGGTCAATAGTTTGTCTATTGAATTTGTGTGGTTTATTAATCTTTGGCTGACTCCTCTTAAGATCTGCTTGTCGTGAACAGCAAGGAAGAAAAACTACCGCTTTTGCACTAGAGATTCAGAAAGGAGTGGTGGGAGAGGAGTAAAATTTCCATCCCACTTGACAATAAAATGGGGATACAGCCAGAAGACATGGTATCCACATTGTTCCTTGTTGTGATCTTGGAAAATAGTATTATCTGCTGCAACAAGTATAATTTGTTCTCCAGATCCATGGTGAGCAGACAAATTAGTAACAGAGGAAGGAAATTCAGGTTGGATATTAAAAGAACAAACAAAATAAACATGACAAGTAGCCAGTAGTGAGGATGTGGAGTGGACTGCCTAGGGAAGGTTGTGGAAGGTCCTCCGTGGGAATTGCTTCAAGACAGATTAGGTGAAGGTGTACTGGGAGTGACCTGGGGAGAAATGGTCTGTCCTGCCTGCCTTCCAGCTCAGCTACTCCGTGTGGAATGCACGGAGGCATGTTATGTATGCATGTCATCCACTCCCTCTCATGGTAATCCACACCGAGCCTCTGGCCTCACCCTGAAGAGGACAGTGCTCCAGACCACCACCGCCTCCGCGCTAGCCAGCCTGCCAGCTTTGCCTGTCAGCAGCTGATGTTTCCCTGCTTGTGTTCTTCCTGGTGGGACCGTTCTTCCCCAGTGAAGGGTGCTGGCTGAGACCTGCTTTGCAGCTCCTGGGGGCTCTGTAATGGCTTTCTTTCCTTCCTCCTTTGTCTTTCTTCATCTTCCTTGTCCTTATTCTGTTGTAGGAAATGGAAATTTTGGATATAACCAGCATCAGAGATACCCGAGTAGGGAGATTTGCCAAAATTCCCAAGGTGAGTGCATAGCTTCGTTTCTGCCATTTGTTCATATGGGAAAGGCAAGGCTGCCTAGGGCTTTGGCATAAGCTGAGGCAGTTTACCCTGGCTTTGTGTTACAAGAAGGTGGAGAGGACCTTGTCTTCTTACATCACAGCTATGTAAATGTAGAAAAGCCATCTTTACTCTTGTCCCTGAACTCCCCAGGGGTCCTCTGTGCACGCAAAAGAAAGGCACTTCCAGACTCTGGTATATGGAAAGAATATGCCAGAAAGCTAGGAAAACAACAATTCCCCTTCCAAGTGCCTTCCAAAAGAGCTGTTTTCTGTTGTGCACAGCGGCTGTGTTCTCTCCCCTGCAATGCATCTAGCTAGCTTTAATCTTGGCCTGGCCTTTACGTTCACTGAGCTACACTGGGATGTCCTGCAGGAGACTTAAGATGCTTCTGTATTGAGTCACCAGAGCTTCTCTCTTGTGCAAAGATGCACACGCTGGGTCAAGGCAACTACAAACCTGTTGTTACAGTGAGATTCCATTGCAGTGTGTGGTGGGTTTTTTTCCCTTTAAAGGGAAGAAAATGTAGTTTCAGAAAAACTAGTGTTTCTTTTTTTCCCCCCAAATAATTTTAAATTGTCTGCTTGCAGGGTGGCAGACTAAGGGAAGCCCATGATTATGGCTTTGTTCTTGGTTTCAGTTATGATTTAAGCTTCCTGCAGTGAAGTTGTCCTTGTTAGGACTTCTTTCTAGGTCTGTTTTTTGTTTGTTTTTAACTTTTCCATGTATGGAAAAGGCAAGCAGAAAATTGAAGTAAAGCTAGAATGTGAAAAGGAAACAAAGGAGTAAAGATAATGGCTCCATATGGTAACATAGGTGATTCTCAGTCTAATCAAAAGGGGAAGATTTTGCAATATATACTGAGAGACTCGAGCAGTCTCTTTGCGTAAGTAGTACAGCTGTTTGCTTAATACTGCTCTGAAAATGTCTATTCAGAGCTCCCTGAGACTGATGTTCCTCAAAAGACCATGATGAGGTGGGTGCTAAAGGCACAGCAGAGCTCGAGAACAATACCCATCTTATACAATTCTTAAAAATCGTAATTCCTTCTGAGAAACTGCAGTTCTTGGAAATTGACTAGAATGAAACATATTTGAGTTTTCAACAAGCCTAAAATGTTGTGTGCAACTTGTTTTGTGGGAATAATATTTGGAAAAAAGCTCTCAGAAGTTGTTTGTTTGGGTTTTTTTTTATTTGAGAGAATAAAATATTTGGAGCTGGTAGAGCTAGGTGCTATGCTGCAGACAGAATGCAGTAAGAAGGCAGCCAGCCTAAAGGAGAGACATGAGATACTGTTTTCTAGGGTGTTAAACTTTCAGGAATAACCCGTTTACAAAATGAATTCAGCTTTGATATAGATTATAAATTGATGGTGTAAGTACTGAGGCCATAGGTGGATGGCCCTTCTGGTGGCAACAGGCAGGCTGGAGAAAAATGTCCTAGATTTTGGCAATTAGTTAAGGAAGACTAATTGGAGACTACTAGGAGAAACATGCTGGCACAAGTTCAGTGTCAGAGTTGCCTCTAGACAGAAAGAATTTCTACTCAAACAGCATCTTTCTGTAATGAGCCGTTACTCACAAACAAGGAATTGCCTTGGTAACAAGACCAACCCCAGTTTTCTGAGAGCAATTCACAGTACAGTTTTGGGATGACTGCATTCCATATCCAGAGAAAAAACTAGAATGGCGTTTTAAAAGAGATTTTTTAACAAAAGCACAAAGATGTTTGTGAAAAGAATGAGGAAATTCATGAGCAGTACCAGGGTAGCAAAAAGCAAAAGAGGAGGGGCAAGCAGTGTTCCATAGTTAGCTTTAAATCTTTTCAATAAAACTGGAAAGTGGCCCATGTGATTCCCATCATAAGCAAAGGCTCTTAAAGAACAGAATGAGAAGACATCTTTGCATGGAAAAATGACTGCTGGAGAATAAGAAAAAGGTCTCTTGAGAGGAGAGAGAACCAGGAGACTCCCAGCAAGATCGGTCCCTGGGCCTTTGACATACTGTGTGTTCCTATGTGATCTGCAACAGAGGTGTAGAGAGACAGGACAGTTTGCCAATGGTACCAAGTTATTTGTGGTAATAAAATGAGGGCTGATTTTGTAGAAAGACCTTGAATTGCTGATTGACTGGATGGTCTAATAACTGGTAAAATTTAGTACAGATAAAAATCGGGCAATGCACACAGAAAAAAAGCCCTGATCCTAACCTTCTGTAATAACAGGCTGAGTTGGCTATTGCTACTCAGAAACAAGATCAGTACTATTTGCTCAAAGTAGTAAGTTGTATGTTGGGAATTATGAGGAAAGAATTAGGAAATCATGCCGCTGTGTCCACCCTGAATGCACCCATAGTTCTATGCATTTCTAGTATCCTCATCTCAAATGAGAGAAGAACTGGAAAAGGTAGAGAAAAGCAGCAAGATTAATAAAAGAATGAAATGGCTACTGTAGGAAGAGCACCTGAGTAGGCACGGACTGTAGTCTGGCAAAAAAAAAAAAAAAAAGAAGGGCATGTGGAGGAGTATTGTGGAGTGCTGTAAAATCAGGGGTTGAGTGGAGAAGGTGAGGACGAAGCAGTTACTCAGTGTTTCTTGCAGTGTGAGAGCTCCCCATCAAGTGGAATTTTCCAAAGGCAGGTTCAGCACAAGCAGAAGGAGGTGCTGCTGTTTTACACCTCGTGTCGCTGCACTGTGGGATGCCTTCCTTGCACAAGTCATGAAAACGTATGTGAGCTTAAAAAGTCAGGATGAGAAGGAAATGCCCTTTGAGGGTTATGAAATGCAAGATAATGCGTCTGGTTTAGGAAGTTGCTGAATCATAAATTGCTGGAGGCTGCAGAAATGTGTCAGGGAAGTATCATTGCGTTTGCCCTGTTCTTACGCTTTTCCCCAGGCATCTGGATTGATCTGTGGTCTGACCTGGTGTAGCTGTTGTATTCTAGCCATTGTAATAGGCCAGAGACAGTATTTTACGGTCCTGGGAATTGGCTACAGCTCATTTTTTACAAACAAAGAAACAAAGGTCAAGCACCAAGTGATTTATTAAGTATTCTCAACAGGCAGAAGTGATGCACTTGATGACAACCTCTGCTGTGAAAAATCCCAAGTGCTTTTTGAATTCTGCATTTCAGAGACCCATTTAAAATAAGTCCCCTTTTTATTTCAGGGAATTTTCTGGCATTTCTATGACAATACATAGTAAAATGCACTAGGCTGGCTCCTTATCCACCTTTCTCTTATGGGATGATGGGAGGTCTTGTGTGGGCACTGAAATGGCCATTGAACCAAAATGGTGGGAGAGATGGGCCGTCCAGTTCTGAAATTTCTTATTTACACATGGCTGTACTATCCATGATGCTTCTGCAGGGTTTGCTGAAAGCCCTCTGTTGTGTATTCAGTCGGTTTTCCTGAGAACAGAACTTGCTCAAAGCCATGCGGAAAGCGGTGAAAATTTCTTAACATGAATCACCATCCCCCACCCCCCACATAGGGCAGCTACATCGGGTGCATCATTACAGAAAGGTATAGATATGAAAAACTGGTGTGACAAAGCAAACAAAGATCTGTTACAGGTGAAGGGTAGAAGAATGAAAAAGGGTGCTGTCTCCCTTGTTGCAAAATAATGGCTTGGAGTGGTTGTGGGACGTAACTGCTGAAATTAATACAAACGGTTACTTGTTTCATTGGCTAACAGTGAAGGAGAAGGGGCTAACGGATGATACCTAAGACAAGGAGAAGATCACAGCTGTTGGAAGAGCTTTGGATAGTACCAATGACAAACACATCAAGCATCCTTTTCCCTTCCTCTCCCCTTCCCTGCAAGTGATGCCATAGTAAATCCACAGCCTCTGTGAGGCGAAGCTTGTGATCTGGTTTTCATACTGAATTCTGACTGAAGGAATTCACAAGGAAGGAAAGTGCTTTATTAAGAGCATCTGCACTACTGCTTTCCTCTGCAAGGTACTGTGCACTTTTTGGCTGTGGTTTAAGCTGCGTGAGGGTGAGATGTGCCCTGAGCTTTTCAGACCAATGTAGGTGAACTGAGCCTCTCTGCTGACGGGTGGTTGTACTGTGGATGTTGGGAGTTACCTGCTTTCACTAACACTTTCCCACTGCTGCTAAGAGGTTTGGGGTTTTTCTTTGTAACCTCTCTATAGGCAGCAAGAAGAATAACAGCAGAGCAGAAGCCACTTCTGATAAGACCTGGCGTCATACACGCTCCCTCACCGGTACAGGCCCCACAGCATTGTCCCTGCAAGCTGGGAGGCAGGGGCTGGTGGGACCCCCCCCGACACTGCCAGTGTTTAGGGAGTAGATAGTCAGCCTGTAGTGCCCAGCAGAGAAGTGTGGCATTGAAAAAGGGGCAAGTCACTAAGGGCTGGCAGCAACAAGAGCCACCTCCAACTGAGAAGGGCCACTGCTGTTTGCCCCAGAAGGAAATGATTCCTGGAACTGAACCTGCCTGAAGGTGAGGGACAGCCATGCTCTCTGAGAAAGACTCCTCTCTTCCTGCCCGCCTCCTGAGCTCTCGCCTCCTGCCATATTAGCACATAAGCACGCACACAGCGCTCGAGTCCTCCCGTGACCTCTTCTATACATGTGCAAGTTTCCCCTTCTCACCCCCTTTGCTTTATTTGCTTTGAGAGCTACTCAGTGTTCTGCAGTGTTTTTTCTCCATGGAAATTTTTTTTTTTGAGAGACAGGGCAGAATGAACTTTGGCGCATGTTCAAGAGTAATAAAGATAAGAATTAGCAGGGACTTTGAACATAAATGAGACAAGATAAAAAGCTATTGAATGTAGTTCAGCAGCATGCCGAAGCAGATCAAGATGTTATTTACAATGCAATTCTGTGTTTTCCTTTGAGTAACAAGGAATAATAATGGCCTCTCCATTTTGTTGGTTTTTTTCTGATGCACCAAGACCCCAGAACACTGACGGAGAATGTAATAATTAGGACCAAAATACATGATGTTTTCGGCCAGGCTGTTGGCTTCATCTTGGGTTTTTTTTCGACATTTCAGCAGGCATTGACTTTGAAACAAGCATAACTTTTCATAAAAACAGAGGTTGTATTTTCTGTCATGATTATAAAACAGTTTCATCCTTCATATGCATTTTGTTGTTATTGAACCCAGAAATGCAGTCTCTGAACTGAGCATGTACAAGGGAGAAAATTATAGCAAGGTATTTCATGTGTCATAGTTTGAGATCATAAAGTAGGAACGAGTAGTGTTTAGGAACCACCAATGCAGGGAGGACTCGCGCTGCACTCGGAGCTGAGCAGAGGGCTGAACCATGGACTATAAACACGTTGTGGGTGGTCAGTGGTTCTGCCGCATCGCAGGGGGAAGGCGGCAGCTCTGGGGATTGAGCGTCATCTCAGTGCTACGCTGTGGATTCAGCAATGGGTACAAGTACAGGATGGAACTTAGTTAAGTCTGATGTTCAGGCCTCCAAATAAAAGTGTGATCACAAGAAGCAGTATGGAGACAAACTGATATGTGTGCATGCAAGAGAAAAGCAAGTGGAAGCCTGTGGCTTGCAAAGGATTTATAGATAGTGGAGCAGAGGCTGAGCAAGGAAACTGTCACATCTGAATAATGGCCCTTTACCACACTGGGCTCTTTTTCTGCCTCTTCCATCTTGCTGTGGTGTGAGCTCTTAGACCACAGGGACAGAAGTTACTGAGGATGCACAGTCTGCATCTCTCCCTCGCAGTCTGTTCCAGAATGCCGCGGGTTATTTTGTGCTATGTGAATCTGTGTGCTGCTGCATTTTCCGGTTCCTTTAGATAAGACTGCAACGAGAGCCGAGAGTGCTTCATCTGCGTATTTTTTTTTTCTGCCTCATCTCACTGAGATGCTTGGCGCAGAGACAGGCTGGCCCCCGCCATGCAGTCGGTGGCAGGACAGCCCTCCCCACTTCACAGCAGTCGGTCTCCTTGCTGAATCCTGTGATGGAGCAGTGCTGCTAACAAGGATGTAACTGTCACCGGCAGAGCAAAAGGCATTGGAATAATCTTGGTGCTCCCTTTCCCTTCTGGCAACCAAACCAGACCTTTCTTCTCCAAAAGAGAAGATCTGTTGTCACATTCTGTCTTCTCATACCACAAGCACTGCATCATGTAGCATGTTTCACGAAGATACAAAATTGTAAGTGCAGTGAGCGCATGCAGCTGTGGCAAATCCTGGCTATCATTCGGCTGTATTCCCTTTTGAGTAGGGAAGGACTGTCTGTCTCTTGCATTAGGCCTGGCTCTTTGATTATATTTGCATGAGAATTTGCTTTTCTCTGGATTATGAATGTGGTTTGTACAGATGAGGATTTTAGGGAAATCAGGAGGGTGGGAAGTGAAATGCGGGCTGAATCTGTATTTCAACTACTCTGCCAGTTAGTTGTTTTCTGTTTGTTTGGGTTTTTTTTTAAGTGGATTTGCTGAGCATGTTTCCCTTCCTCTGATTTGCATGGCTAATACAGTTGTCCTGCTTTTCATGTAGCAATTCCTATTTTTCCTTTATGGCCACCTGCAATGGGACACTAACTAATTACGTAGAGAAGCTGCAGCACAAGGTGCAAAAGGAGTACAGGTTGTGAAAGAGCCAAGACGTGGCATCAGGTTCAGTGCTCTTGGACACAGTCTCTGGTCCTCTCTTGCCATCTTCATTCAGTGTTACGCCAACATCGCTGCTTTTAACCCGTGAAGGAGAGAATCCCTACATAAAGCAGGCAGCACAGAGTAAGCGAGTAACTCGCTTAGGGCCAGGCAGGAAGTCAGTCGCTGGGAAAATATGACCCAATTTAGATCCCTGACAAGATCATCCTTTCCTCTCCCCACTGCAGTTTGCTTCTCATAAAATGAAGCTATCAACTTTGCCGAGGTGTTAGGAGGTGTCATAAGTTAATGCTGATAAAGGGCATGGCACATAAAAAGTGGCACAGGCTAAGGCTAACCATGAACAACAACTTCGGAGAAGGTGGTCCGCTATCAGGCCGTTACCAAACCCGGCGTGTGTCAGGTTTGTCTGGTGGAGCACAGCTAGATAAAGGCAAAAGCTCTGATGCAGCATTCGCCTTGCTGGGGTCATAGCATGAACAGAAACGTCTGCTGGAGAGCCGAGCAACACCAGCTTGCAGAGAAGGAAGGGCTGGGAGGAGCCGATTTGTAACAAATACAGGAAATGAGTTCAGCATAAACCACAAGTTCTCTATTGTCTTAGCTTCATATAATTTACAACACTAGAGGTAAGGAAGCTGAACAAATGGCAGTGGGTTTGAAAGATGAAGTTAAATTCAAAGTTAAAATCCTAACACTTTGCCACTTGTAATGCAAAGTTAAGCTCCATCAAGAAGTTGCTGTGAGCGTGGAAAGGAGGTGTGGGCATGTGGGTGCCGCTCACTTCTGCGAAGGAAAATTGCTCACAGAGCAAAAATGAGGCGTTTTAGAAATTCCTTAACTATTGCAAAATAGGCAAATCTTCTGGGTGGCTGACTGCTTTCCCCCTTCTTTCCCTCCAAATGCTCTTGGATTATACAGGTGTCAGAGTTACCCCTGCAGAGAGTAGCTTTTATGAAGTGAGAGACAGCAGTCAGATGATCGAGTTGTAAGCCAGCCCATCCTGTTTTTCCTAAAGGTGCCTGTTTGCTACAGATGTGTCAAAATTGCAAATGGTCTAGAAATTTGGAAAAATGCGGTGGAAAAAATCTGTAGAGTTCTTTATAAAATATATAGGCAGCTCTGTGTGTGACATGGTGCAGGCACATAAGAATGCCTGAAGCTGAGCTGTTTTGCAGTTTCTGCTATTACAATCCAAACGTAAAGAAAAAGTTCTGTGGCAGAAATGGAATTGCTTCCATTTGAATCACAATGTGATGCAGACAGATGGTTGTATATAGGGGGTTTTAGTTGATTTGGGCTAAATTGAGCTCCATGGAAGTCTGAGATAGGGGCATTTGCTTTCTTCAACTTGCAAAGATTCAGACATTGTCCAGTTAGTGGCAGCTTAACAAGTCACTAAACATGAGCTGAACTGCAGCAACTGACTTTGTGTGTGCTCTAAGTTTATAGCAAACACAAAGGTGAAGTCATTTAGCTAAAACCTCTTTTGCTGAAGTTAATGTGATATGTAATATGTTACGGTGTTGCTGATGTTTTAACTTGTTGAAAAGCAGTAACTCAGCCGCGTGTCTTAACTGTAGGTTTGTGCATACAGCAAGAGCTCAGATTCCAGCTCCAGTTAAACTTCTGAGTCTGACCTGCTCTGCTAACAATCCCAGATTGTGAATTTTGGCTTTAGTTTCTGAAGAAGCAGGTGCTCTGACAGCCTCCCTGTCTGCTTTGGTATGGATTCATCCTGCACTTTAGATAATGAATTGCTGTGCTTTATTCCAGGACATGGGAATTTTATCTCTTCATTATAAATAGCAGCCATCAGTACAACTCCAGGATACCTAGGCTTAGTGATGCTTTATGTAGGAATGCAGAAAATGCTAAATAATTTAAAGGGATTCTATAAATACTTTCATATGGTGATGAAATCCAAGTATGACTAATCAGATGAGCCTTATACTTAACAAAACAAATCTCTGGTAAGCCATCGCTGCAGGATACTGCAATTGGTATGGAAAAAGCCACTTCTAGCAAGTGACAACTAGCAGAAAATGTGACTTGGAGGAAGAAAGCCCACCTCTCCACTGACCACGTCTAAAGCTGGTAGACCTTCTGGGTCCCAAACAACATCTTTCTTGTCGTGGAGGGAGGTTACAGCAAAAGGTATCATACTAATCTAAAAGACTTTCTTAGTGTGTGTTTTCACAAATGGCTGTCTGCAATAACCTGGTTATGCACCTCTGGTATGAGCAGGTCAAATACTCCTCTGCTTGTCTAAAAGTTCAGGCTGAAGTTTCAGAAGGATTTTCTTTAAGTGAAGTCTCCAGCTTCCACTTTTTCAGACCAAACCAGCATGTTTGTGCGCTGATGTTAGTCACAGTGTTTTGTTCGATGGAGGATCCAGGTAATGCAGGCTCCAGAATGAAGATGAAAAATAAGGAAAGCCAAGGAGAGGAAGATTATGTTGAACAATTTTGCAACCCTTGAAAAGCTTGCTATGAATTTGGGTCAATATTTGGATTGGTTTTTGTTTTTTTCAGGCACAGTTTGCCTCATTCTCCTTACATCCCCATCCGTTCTGTTTCTTTTGCAGTGCCAGAAGCTCCGAGAGGTTTTTAACTTGGATTACCCTCACAGCACCTTCCTGCTTAAGACTCTGACTATTGTATCCGGCCCTGACATGGTTGACCTCACTTTCCATAACTTTGTGTCCTACAAGGAGAATGTTGGCAAGGTATCGGGTCCTGAGGGCAAGGAAGCACTGGGAAACACTAAGGATTGGGGCATTAAGTGGGGAGCAGGAAAGGAGAGGGGAAGACAGGGAATCTGAACCCTATCAGTCTTACTGGCAAGGTTATAAACAAGCAGGTTATGTTCTGGTAAGGTGTGGTACCTCCATAGTTCTAGAAACTTCTGTCCTGCATGGAGAAGCGTCAGTATAAGAAATTTTTGTCCTTCATGTGCTTTGTATGGATAAACAGACAACTGAGAAGACTCAGTGGAAAAGTTTTGGCTGCTAGTATATATAGGCAGTAGGAAGGTGATATAGCCAAGCCCAGGGCACAGTTGTCGGGATTTGGAGCCCAGCAGTATTGGGACAGGCCTTTTTACCAAGGCCTGTAGTGACAGGACAAGGGGTAATGGTATTAAATTGAGAAAGGGTAGATTTAGAGTGGAAGTAAGGAAGAAATTATTTACTGTGGGGGTGGTGAGGCGCTGGCAGAGGTTGCCCAGAGAAGTTGCGGATGCCCCATCCCTGGAAGTGTTCAAGGCTGGGTTGGACGGGGCTTTGAGCAACCTGGTCTAGTGAAAGATGTCCCTGCCCATGGCAGGGGGGTTGGAACTAGATGATCTTTAAGGTCCCTTCCAACCCAAGTTATTCTATGATTCTATGCCCTTTCCATGTTTCTTGCTGTGTACTTCTTGGTGCAGTTCCATAATGCCCAACTGCCTCTGCCTTGTGTGTTTGTTCCCAGAACTGGGCTGAGGATATTATGGCCATTGTTCGGAATCCCCTCACATACAACGCTTCTCGGTACACCTTCCTAGAGAAAATGTAAGTGATTTCTGACAAACATTGTTCTCCGAAACGTTCATGTACTGCCCTTTCTGTCTGTACTAGAAAGAAAAGGCTGCTTAGGATCCAGGTCCTTTGGCAGCCTCCAAAACAAGTCGTGTGTCAGCTCAGGAGCCCCAAGGCACAGGTAGGGGGTTGGTAGTTGGGCCATATGTTGCATGACAACTGACTGGCACAGAAGTGCTTGAACCAGTCAAACACACAGGTGGTATTAGAGAAACCAAAATTCTGAGCCTCAAATGTGTCTCCCACCTCAGTCACAGCACTCACCCCAACAAAGTGCTGCTTCTTTTTCTTTGTTCTGTAATACTGTTTGTTTGGCAACCTGGGATCGCTGAGGAATGCCAAACAATAGGAGATACCATTATCTCATATCTATATCTTATGTTTCAGAGGAATCTTGCTGATATCTAAGCTCTTACAACTTGCCTGTTTCTCCTTCCCAAGAAACAGGAACAGGTTCTGTCTGAGGTTAAGCTGATGGTCTGTAGGACCGGTCTGATTTTCAGTTAACTGCTAGATTGTTTTCCCAATTGCATATTTTTTCTTTCTCCATACTTAATAGGACCTCTAAGATTGTACAAGTGCATTTTCATAATCTTTTTTTTTTTTTTCACAGCCTGGTGAAGCTGAAGATGCAGCTTAATGCAGAGGGGAAGATTCCTGTCAGGAAGTGAGTATGGATATTTGTTTTATTGTGTGTTCAGTCAGACTAAAGGCAGAGCAGCTGGTAAGGGGATGGTTGCCCAATGGCTTCAGCTGCCTGCTCTCTCTGCACCTAAGAGGTGGAGATCATTCCCTCTGGCTTCAGGCCATGAAAGGACTCCTGCTGCACCTAGGTGCCTCCCAAGGAAAGGCCTGAGGCATAATTTGGGTCTGGAAAGGAGACCTTTTGTCACCTTCAACTACAGCAAGAAATTCCCTTAAACAGCCATGGATTTCACTTCCTGGCTGTTGCCAAGAAGTAATCAACAAAACCAAGCAACCTGGGTAAAACTGTGATCACAGATTGTTTTGCAAACCCGAGTTGAAAGGTGGATGAGGCATAGAACTCTCTTTACCTTTCGTATAAGGAGTTCTGTGTTTGGAGGACTTTTTGCTTGCTTCCCCAGCTAGCCTGAAGTAGGGGACCATTGCTTTTGCTTGTCTCCTTTCTTCACCTGTGACCACTACAGCCGTTCTCCACTGGTGTAATTCCGCTGCCCTCTGTCTTTACTCTGGATGTGCACCAGAGGGAAACGGCCTTTGAGGGCAGACCTCTGAGCCAATGTCAGTGCTGCTTCAAGTACAGAACAGTGGAGACTTGCACTTCGCTGTCCCTAGGGTTGGCTTTGTGCATCAGGCTAGGACTGCCATTAGAATAAGCCAAGGCTGCTTTGCTGAAGCAAAGACCAGCCTATTACTTCTCCCCTGCACTGCGTGGCTTAAATCTAGAATTGATTTTGTGCCACTCAGTGTCTTCCCTTGTAAAATTACTCCATGGCTGATCCTATGGCTGCTCCATGTTGATTCAACTCATTCATGAGTGACAAAAGGCTGCGCTGCCATGTTGAATTCCCTTTTGGGTGCATAATTTATCTTTTGTTTTACATATAAGGACCTTAAGATAGTGCATTTGTGGGTATTCACTGGGACGTTTTGAACCACTCTGCTTCTAGGTTTATGCTGTGTTATAGTATCACAAGAGGCAAGCGCTAATCACCTGTAATAAATATGCTACCTACTGCGTCTTATATTGCGTAATGATTCTAGATTGTCTGTGCTGGCTAAATGGGCTCCTGGATGGTTGACCATTATTCTACAATAAACATTTTTTGTTGTTTGTTTTCTAAACCACCAACCAGCAGAATTTCATTCTGGCAGAAACCACTGTATTCATCAAAGGGCTTTTAAAAATGTATAGGTCTTTAATGAATAACTCACACTAGGGAAGAGTACTTTGAATTGATCTTTAAAATGCAAGCAAGGTAGCATTACTGCAGAGAGAAAACAGCTTATTCTTCTGAAATAAGCTAGAAAAAAATATCTGGTACAGGCTGTACCTCTCCTCAATGCCCTCGTCTGTCTGTCTTGCGAGTGGTAAAAATGCTTTACTGTGTAAAGCATTAGACCATTAAATAGTCCAAATTAAGAGCCAGATTTATAAAAATATTCAGTATCTCCAGGTGCAGGTATATGTAAGGCTTTCAAAATTTCATGTCTGATTCTTCTGAAAATTCCACTGAGCATCTGCCTTTTTCTTTGGAGATTTAAATCCCTTTTGAATCATAACAAGGGTGCTGCAGTTTTTGCCTTGCAAAGGGCAGTTTGGGAACCAATATGCACTGAGTTTGCATAAGTCTGCTGCAGCTCCCACTGAACACTTTCCCACCTGTCAACACATTTGGCACTTTTTGTTCCCCTTTTTGGCTGTAAGCAGCTGTGATGCCAGGAGCTTAACAGAGCTGACATCTAAATTTATCCATGGAGGAGACCTCATTGCTGCTGACTGGGATATTCTGAAAGTAGGGAGAGTTCGGTTATTGTTACTATTCTATAGTGCAACAAAGAGGCTGCTTTAAGCTAAAGGCTTGACCAAGTGAATTCTGCCCCGCAGACCAGTACCCAGCTTTCTAAATCGGAGGTGAGCTTTGGTTTCTGCAGCAGCAGACTTTTGTGCTTCCATCATGTAGTATACCAGCTTCTTGTTTGTGTAATGAGTTTGTTCCTTGAATTCATGGAAAGCCTTTGGTTCCAGAAAATTCTGCCTTCTTTCAAAGCACCAAATGTGCACAATGTTTGTTTGCTTTTTTTGAACGTTGTCTAGACTACAAAGTTATTGCTTGCTAATTCCAGCTACTGCATGGGATAGCATCTTGTGGGGGGAAGTGTCCTGGGGAACTGGTGGCACGAGGCCTGCTACCATAGGGGCACCTCCAGGAGGGGCAGGGGACAGTGAAGAGCGGGTTTGAGAGTAAACTGATGTAGTTTAGTGACAGGGCTCTTACAGAGTCCGTAGCAGAAATACAGAACTTCTGTATTAAGGCAGCAGTCAAAAAATCCACTGTAGTTTTAGGAGACTTGGTACATCAGTTACTCCCTTGGAGAAATGCTGTCTTTTTAATCTAGTTCATGTTTACAGTCTTCGTGTCAGTCTCCTTCGCTGTGCATCTGGAGCGTCTTGCACTCTGGCTGCAGCTCCCAGCCACCCAAACCCAGGCTTTCTGACTTCACTCCTGCTACATTGTGGTGATTACTTTTTCCCCTGTCTGGTCAGTATTTTTCAGATGTTTCCTGCAGACAGGAAGAGGGTGGAAGCAGCATTAGGCGCTTGTCATCTTCCAAAGGGCAAGGTAAGGGTTTTGCTAGGTAGCCAAAGGTCTCGTTAGTTTGAGAATAATCTTTTTGCCTACCCTGACTGTGTTGCCCTTGGCTATGAAAAAATCATCAGCCCAGATGCTCTTAGTTGCTGTGAAACCTTTTCCTTACCACTAGCTGCCAGGCCTTAACTGCAGGCCTGCTAGGATCAATTCTTACTGTTTGCATTGCAGTAACGCTTGTGACTCCCATCACTTACAGTATGTGGCACAAGAAGCAGCACGTTCCCTTCCGCCTGTGTCACTGCCTGCTCTTTGAAGCAACAGATCTGACAGTTAATCTTGGTGCTTCCACAAACCCGCAGAGTACAACCCAAGGCTCTGACAGCTCCTACCACTGCATCAAGCTTTAGCTTTAGCCCATCATACAAGAGGCACCGAGGGACAGTTTAAATAACTGTCCATTCTGAAACAGGGCATTATGGTTCTTCTCCACTCCATCTGTTCTTTCCTAAACACCTTGCCAGACGTCCCAGTCACTTACTTGCATTGTCACAAACAAGTGCTGGATTGTGGGTGTTAATGAGAGGTGAAAACCATCATGGGTTTATGATACTGAAATGTCTTTGTTGCGTTCTCAGAATGATGCCATCAACCCAGAGGACTTCCCTGAGACCGTGTATAAAACTTTCCTCATGAATCTGTGTCCACGGCCTGAGATTGATGAGATATTTACCTCACAGTAAGTTTCCCTCAAGCCACAGCAGAGAACTTGATCTCTTGTGGCAAAAGACAGACAAAAAGGAAGGGCAAGGGGATTTTATGCTATGTTGTTTGTCTGGTCTCAGGCCTTAGAAGAGCAGGAACCCAGGCCACAAAACAGTGCCAGTGCACTTAACGCTTTCACTCACAGCCTGAATAAAAGGGATGAGACCTCACTGTGCTGCAGGGACTCTTAACTGTCACCATCAGGAGGACTGATTCCAGGTTAACACTAGATCATGCTAATGTGATACTGCTTGTGGCTATCCCCAAACAAGGGTATGTACAGCGTGAGAACCATAGATCCTCACAAGTAGCCAGTGACTTTTTTTTTTCCAAGTAGCTAAATGTGTGACTTCTTAAATGGACTTGATTTCATAGGGCAAGCAATTCAGTGTGCTCTGAAATTCAAGTCCCCTTAGAGTTCAAGTCAGAGGCTCAGAATGTGCTTGTCCTCCCCTCAGTACAGCCTCTTCACAGTATTGACTTAGTGAGAAAGAAGAAAGGCCACAGTGGGAAGCATCCTTTACAGGAAGAAATGTAGACAAAACAGAAATTTGTGGGCCCAGGGAGGCAGACACCCAGTGCTAACGTGAGGAAGAACCAGTCTCTCTTTTGTGAAAAGGTTTTCTGGGTAATACACAGGCCTTACCTCTGCTCTTCTGTAATTCTCTCACCTTAGCCATTTAAAAGCAAAGCCGTACATGACCAAAGAGCACTTGGCAAAGTTTATCAACAAGAAGCAGCGAGACTCTCGCCTCAATGACATCCTTTTCCCACCAGCCAAACCTGAGCAGGTACAGAGCCTGATAGAGAAGTATGAGCCCAGCGGGATTAACATCCAGAGAGGTGAGTCCTGTTCAGCCCCCAAGTCTTGCTATAGAGGTAGTATGAAAATAGCAGAGGATCTTGCACCTTCTGCTACCCTGACTTTCCCAGAGGAGCAAACAGGCCGATTCTCACAAGTCCCTGTGTTGCAGTGCACTGACAAGGAGGTGCCAGAACCATTTGGTTTCAGTACTGTTAACAGCTTTGCTTTCCTTGTAGGGCAGTTGTCTCCAGAGGGGATGGTCTGGTTTCTCTGTGGCCCTGAGAACAATGTGATAGCACTGGACAAATTGGTGCTGTACCAGGACATGACCCAGCCGCTCTCACACTACTTCATCAATTCATCACACAACACATATTTAACAGGTATGGGCAGTTCCAGAGTCTGCCTCAGCTCCAACGCGTATGTACCACCACCGGGGATGGATGAATGGTACTGACAATCTGTTGGGCAGATGTATGTGCCCCGAAGTTTGGAGGGCTGAGGGCTGTAATGCACTCTGAGGGGCCTGGCACTTAAATGCTGTGTAAGAAGAACAAATGTCACCCTGTAACCAAAAACATTTGTCAGTCTGCCACGTACACCTGCTCAGGGATGGCAGAGAGTTCTGTTGCTCTGGTTTATGCAGAAACTGTCCCATGTGAATAGCTAACGTGGAGCCTCCCTCCTTCTGCTCTCCTCCAGCTGGTCAGTTTTCCGGGATCTCATCTCCTGAAATGTATCGCCAGACCCTGCTGGCTGGCTGCCGCTGCGTGGAGCTGGATTGCTGGAAGGGCCGTCCTCCGGATGAGGAGCCCATCATCACTCACGGGTTCACTATGACAACTGAGATCCTCTTCAAGGTAATGAAAGAGTTTTCTCCATACATGCTTTCCCCTGCTTGTTTTTAGACTGATCTCTGTTTGAGGAGGCTGGCTGAGGGAACTGTCAAATGGATGGGCTGAGGGCAAAGATGTGTGAGAGGAAAAGATTGATGGCAAGATGCCAAGTGAATGAATGTGTAGATAGAATGAAAGATGAACAAATATGCAGTAGGTTGGAGTTTGTATATGTTTTTGGAGTGGGAGGCCTAGAAGAGAGGTTGTTAGCTGGATGAAGATGAATGAATGAGGGAAGTGCAGGCAGTCAGGCAGAAGCGATGGAGAGATGGTTGAGTAGTTGTGCCTGCGTACGCAGGGCTGTGTAGCAAGATGGATGTATGGACAGAAACTTGCATGAGGATCGTGGATTTATGGATAGATGCACGTCAGAGAAACAAACAAGATGGCTTTTAGAAAACAAATGGTTAAAATGAGTTTATCTTCTAAGTGGTCTACAGCAGGTTTCTGCGGCTTACAGCCTCACATGGTGGTGCTTTGGAGGAATAGGTTTCAATTACTTCCTAATTACATGTGTGGAACATGTTCAGTGGAGCAACTGCCCTCTAGCATGCTGGGCAGATGGCTTCCCTGAGGATTCGGCTCCCAGGCTTCAGAAGCACAGTGCAAAGCCTACTTCTCCCTTGCAAATATAGGGCATTTAACCACAGAGCTTACAAACAGCTTGCAGGTTAAAAATCAATGCATCACACTTATTTTTTCTGCATTCCTTTACACGGCTGCTGCCAACAGGCAGAGACACTTTAGATTCTTTTTAAAGCTATTTATTCTTACTCTGTATCTTCCCCCCAGTTCCCACACTTCACTATTACTAAAATATTTTAACGTGGGGGAAAAAAATCCCCAATCCTTAAGATCAGAGGTATTGTCATATTCAGTGTCAGTAATTTCCCAAATCCTGTAGTACCACTGCTGCTTTTTGCACAGCAGTTGACTACAGATAGGAGAAATAATGACAGCTGTAGCTGCTGTAATTGCAGAGTTCTGCTAAAGCATGTGACTACCTGAAGGAAATTATAACCTGTTAACGCAGCATGTGCCCAGGTTTTAGTTTTACATAATACGTAGATCTTTCCCTCCACACCTCTCTCTCTTTTCTACCATTGCCTGTGGCCTTTTAGTAGCTTTTTCTGTAGCTTCTCCTCCTCTGAACCTTGCAGGTTTCTGTGGTAGGAAGTCCAAGTGGTCAATGCAGGAGCAACTGGGGCAGCCTCCCTCAGTGCTAAGATCATGGCTGAACCAGGATTTTGAGGGGAGTAGGGGACTGTAATTGCAAAGAAGCAAATGACACTTCTTTACTGTGTCAATTAGCAGCACCATTAAAGAAAACAGTGGAAAGTTTGTGGCAGTTTAACAGGGGCTTGGGGAAAATATAATGATGTTTTCTTACATCATTAATGTGGAGAACGTTTCCATGGTATTTGCATTTGAAACGTCAGCACTGCTGGTTACTGAACATTCCAGTTTGCTGCCAGACAGAAGGATTTTATAAGCAGGTGAAATGACAGAAAATTGGACAGGTTCAGAGGTAAGTATAAATAGGGTTTGAAGCAGTTCAGTCTGGTGCTGATATTTCTCTACCAATTCAAAGTCCGTGGGGCAGTGGCTTGCCTCTCTGGCAAGATGCTTTCACATTCATTTATGTATACAGTGAACTATGTGACAAAACTCATATTCTTACATCTTCAGCTTCATTTTTTTATGCAAGCTATTGAGTTTAGCTGCATGTTTTATCCTCTGGAGCTGGAAATCCGGGCAGGTATGAAAAAGATGACGCTTCTCACCTTCTTACTGGGAGAAGTTTAGTTACTTGAAAGAGAAGCTCCTGACAGTGATCAGTTTGGAATCCGTTCAGAGGGAGGCCAGCTGCATGTCTCTGTTATTAATGAGTGCTGATATTTTCTCTGACCATTGCCTCTCATTTAGGATGCCATTGAGGCCATTGCAGAAAGTGCTTTTAAAACATCTCTCTACCCTGTCATCCTGTCCTTTGAGAACCATGTGGACTCGTGAGTATCTAGTGATTGAGAGAATTGTGTTCTCTGTTGTCCAGAGCAGAAAGTATACAGGCAAGGCCTGCTGGGTTTTAAGTGAGTGCCTGAGCTGAAATGAAACACTGAGATTTCTGAAGCAGCTGGGAGCGGGTCAGAGCTGAAAGATGAGCCATAAGCTGCAGAGTCAGATTGACCACAATTGTGCAGCCTTGTAGCTCGGGATGGCAGAGTATGAACAAATGGGAGTCGGCCTGGGAAGGATCTTTGAGATCTGCATAGCTGTCTTTGTGAAGGCAAGGCATGGTTTTCTGGGTAGAGTACGTGGATGTCGAGGTGGTTGTTCATGCTAAGCTCTGGATTTGGGTATCTGTTTTCCTGTTCGCTCCTGCTTGATCTCTTTGTTCATTAGGCCCAAGCAGCAGGCGAAGATGGCTGAGTACTGCCGAACCATATTTGGAGATATGCTGCTGACAGAGCCGCTGGAAAAATACCCAGTAAGTGGGAGCTGGGGAAGGAGGCTAGTGGAGAGGTCTTTCTGAAAAAGTTGGTCACTCCTGGTGCTAGGAGATGCCACGGCAGATAGAAGGACAGTAAAAGAGAAGACGATGCCAAGGACAAATAAGCCTGGTCTATAGGGGTGAGCGTCCGAAGTGGATGGAAGACCTCTCAGTTGCAGAGGTTTTCCGAAGCACTTGCCTGACTCTGCTCTTACTGAACGCTCTGTGACTTGAGTGACTTTGGAAACTTGAGCTCTAGGTAGCCAAGTCGTACCAGTTGCACTGAGATGTATCATTGTATTTTTGTACATGGTGCTGTTTCAAATCTGTCTGCCAGCACTTGCTTTGGAAAGAAACAGGAACAAGGGCTTAGTAGCATTTCGGGCTCTTCCTACCAGTGCTTCTCAATTCCTTCTTGCAACCTGGAAATTTTCCCTCCCAGGCATAGATGGGCAGGTCAGTGACATGCATAGCCTTGTGCTCAGAATAGCTGAGTAAAGCTCCCGATCTGCTTGACCCTGGTCATCAGCTCACTTGTACAAGCATGTATTTTTGTAGACACAATGACAGCTCGGTATTGGGGCCAGTCCTGTTCAACAGCTTTATCAGTGATCTGGACAAGGGGATCAAGTGCACCCTCAGTAAGTTTGCAGACAACTCCAAGCTGGGTAGAAGTGTTGGTCTGCTTGAGGGTAGGGAGGCGCTGCAGAGGGATCTGGACAGACTAGATCGATGGGCCAAGACTAATTGTACGAGTTTCAATGAGGCCAAATGCCGGGTTCTGCACTTTGGCCACAAAAATCCCCGGCAACGCTACAGGCT
>JAVKLA010000021.1:28885465-28914893 GCA_034782735.1 Sagittarius serpentarius | reverse complement strand
TGGAGTCCCCATCCCTGGATGTTTTTAAAAGTCGTGTAGATGTAGTGCTTAGGGACATGGTTTAGTGGGGGACTTGTTAGTGTTAGGTTAATGATTGGACTAGATGATCTTACAGGTCTTTTCCAATCTAGGCAGTTCTATGATTCTATGAACTTTGGCGATCCCCATGCATATTGCTGCTTCAGCTGCCTTGTGAATGGACACTGATTTACAAATAATGGGCAGTGCTTTTATTCTGCAAAGCATGAGGCAGTTCGTTGGGATATGTAGTGGAGGGGGGAGCTGAGACATCTAGCCCAAGCATCTATTTTAAAGCACTTGAGACCAAAAGAAGAGCTGAAAAGAAGCAGTGAGCATATCAGCAGTTGCCCACTGTCCAGACCCATGTCCTTGTCCAGGCAGTAGGGAGAAACAGGGTATGTGCGTGGGGAGAAACAGTTCAGGGTATTGGCTAAATTAATAATAGGCCTGGTACTATCTGTACAGGCAGCGTAGGTCTGGAAGCACAGTCTGAGTCACACATCCTTGTCTTGAGCCACCTACTCTGGGATCTTTTTTTCAAATCTGCTGCAGGCAGATGTGTTTGCATATGGCCTGAGAGCTGATCTAGGACTGGCACTCTGGGATAATGAGAGAAGTAGGTGGAATGTGGATGCCTTCAGGCTGTGTAGATGGGGTTTTTTTAGCTGTGGTACACAATAGGTACCTGGGAACAGCATGGCATGTGCAGCAGCAGAACATGAGAGGGCTGAGGTGCAAAATGCTGGTCTGAAACCAAAGGTGAAGTCTTAGAAAAAATCTGCGTAGATATAGTGGGATATGGTGGCAGATGGAGAAATTAAAGTATACAGTGGGTGAGAGATGTGTCCATGCACAAGTAAATGGCCGGAGGAATGGTACTGGGAGGGACAGGAGAGATGAGTGTTTGAATTCTGTCTTTGTGATGAAAATTCAGTATGAAGTTTATCTGTTGCAGCTGAAGCCAGGAGTTCCTCTGCCAAGTCCTAAGGATCTCTTGGGGAAAATCTTGATTAAGAACAAAAAGAACCAATCTATATCTGGGAAGAGGCAGAACTCTCTGAAGAAAGGGAGGAATGTGGAACCAGAAGTCATCGAGCAGCCAACCCCTATGGATGCTGAAGGTACTGGTATGTCTGAAGGGAAAATGGGACTCGTATAGCTAGATGAGCATGTCAGGCCTGCTGGAGACCTTCCAAATCACCCAATATTAGCTTGAAGCAAGCCACTACTAGTCATTAGTTCAGTTATCTCAAGAAGCAGCATAAGCTTGGAAGAGAAATTAAATCTTCAGAATATTTTCAGACTTCATTCCAGCCAAAAGAGACAATCAACTTATGCCCTGCCCATCAGTCAACTCTGCCTACTCTGAGGCATGTGGCTGCATGAGTTGGTAATTCACTGATACACACTGGCTATTGGTTTTATGGAAGGGTGGATAATTTTCTACTGTTTGTAGCTCTCTGATAACGACAAATTCACCATGGCTTAGTTCTTCACCCTGAGGTTCTTGAAGGTTTGTAGAACCTTCAGCCCCACTCTCCTCCCTTCCTCCAATCTCAAGGCTGTCACCTCTTGGACTCAGGGAACCTATGGTAGAACAGTGAATTTTCAGTCCCTGTCATGGTAGGAGCACATGAAGTCATATGAAGACAAGGTGAGTGCCACTATAGAGCACCTAGAAATGGACGTTTATTCCCACAAATGTGTGCGACCTTGGTGGGGAAAACAGCACTGTGATTATCACTCTTGGGGTATGAGGAAAGCCTGTGGGAGGAATGATTGGTCTCTTGAGTGTGCTAGTTCATATTTGGATTTGGCTAATAAAATTGTGTGATTCTTCCACTTACTGTCCCTACGTGACTTGATTGTGAGGACTTGCAGAGCCCTCCGTTGCTATCAATCTGCAATGTCTTGTCTCAGTGTGCTAATGATGTGGGCTGTGTGTGCTTAGTCTGGGCAGGTGATGTGGCTGAAGAGGAACCAGAGGAAGAGGATGAACTTCTCGGAAACCTGGATGAAGAGGAAATTAAAAAGATGCAGTCGGATGAGGTACTGTCATGGTTGTTTCTGTTCCTTTTCTGTTTGTCTGACCTCCAGTTTTCTTTGGGGCCTCACCATATTGAATAGAGATGAACCCAAAATGCAAAGGGGAATGAACTGTGCTATGACCAATCCTTCCCCCGTGCAACATGACTTTTGCAGGAGAAACTGAATAAGACAAATTATGTTGCAAGCATAGAGCGTATGGCAGAAGAGTTATTATTTCTGACTCTGCCTTTGATATTCTGCGTGATTGGGAGCTAATTGTTTGTCTTCAGGGCGTTTGGAGAGGCTTACTAGCCTTAGTCTGATAAAAGTTGTTACCAAAACATGAAGTGCTGCTGCTGAAGAGGGAAGGAGGAGATCAGCATTCTCTTGAATAAAAAAATCCATTTCCGATTTCCATCTCCCTAGTATCACTCAGAGAGGAGGGAAAACAACGTCCCCAGTTTGTCCCAGACTCCATGCTTTGAGAGGTTAAAAAGGTCCTGGGCTTCTTACATACTGATACCTCTTCATATGCCTCAGTTTCAGTTTTTGCCAAGCTACCTTGAAACTTGGTGCGCCCCTGACTACGCTGCCCACAATGTAACTGTAGGACCAGGAAGCCAAAGAAACTGGTGTGCTCTGGTCAGGGCAGCCACCAGAGTTCTTTGTGAAGCCCAGGTGTGTTTTATTTTGCCTCTAGGAAAGGCCTCTTCATCTGTCTTCTCTTGGATTTTGTTTTCTGTTCAGGGCACTGCTGGTTTGGAAGTGACAGCATATGAGGAAATGTCCAGCCTAGTTAATTACATACAGCCTATCAAATTTGACTCCTTTGAAGTCTCTGCCCGTAAGTCAAATTCAGTCCTTTCAGAATCCCAAGTATTTCCATGCAACTGGGAGAGTAGTGCTCTCAGATGCTGCTGTTCTCCACCTGCCTTTGTGACTTGCTTTCACCCATTTTCTGTTGTGTTCTCTTTCTCCCACAACATGTGCGTGGTCACAAACACTTCCCTTCTGCCCTCCTCCTTGTAGTAAGGAATTGGTAAGGAGAAGACAGGTATGTCAGATACTGCTCTGAGCTAAACGAGTGAGGATTAAAAGAAACAGCATAGAGGCCAGTGACATCTCTGTGGGCTTGCTGTGCTGCTTCTGAGGACAGGGTTGAGCCCAGCCTTTCTTAATGTATGTGACTGGCCTTCCTCTTGTGTGGTGATTGGACAGAGAAACATCTGAAACACTGAAAACGCAGGGAATTTCTTTATGCACAACAGGTTCCTCTAAACAGTTCCCACAGTTGGGTCTAGCTTTAAGTGAGCTGGTTTGGTTGATGAAAGAAAGAAGAGAAAAAGAAACAAATAGGGGAGTGAAGAAGGGGAAACTTGACAAAATAATGAACTTTGTGTAAGACTTTGGAGTATTTGGATTTACTTGGAACTGACAAACTCCAGGCAGGAGCTGTTCTCTAAATGTCATGGAAATCCAGGAAGAGATGGACAAAATTATTGTCATTTAAGCTTTGTGAGCCAATCCTGTCTGTATTCCATGAAGTTCCTGTCCTGTAGTGCACAACCATTGTCTCCCTGGTAAACATCAAGCACCTTTTATGGAGTATTATTCTTCCGTCCCTTTTCAAGGGACCCGAGAACGGTAAATTGCCTTGATAGAAAATGATACCTGGTAGAAATTGGGAGTAAACAGGCCAACTGCTTTTTGGGTCCATTAGTCCCCACATACAGAATGGGGGCTGGGCATGCCTTTCTTCTAATGCTTTCTTATCTCCTGTTTGTAGAGAAGAACCGGAGTTACGTCATCTCTTCCTTCACAGAGTTGAAGGCTTACGACCTACTAACCAAGTTCCCCATGCAGTTTGTAGAGTATCCTTTTGGCAACCTTTGTCCAGTGTAGTTGGTTGTATGGAGTATGAGAGCTAATCTGAAGCTTGGGTGTAAGGCTGAGGCATATCCAACTGGCTTCTGATTTCAGGACCTGGTAAACTCTTCCTCGGAGATAGAAACTGTGCAGGTGCTAGAGACATGGGATCTTCCAGGGTGGTTTGGGAGCTGTTCCGAGAGATTCTTGACAGGATGCATCCTGCTGCAGTGAACGCCAAGGCTGCCGGATGCTTGTCCTTAAGTGGAAAGGGTATGGGAAAGGAGCCTGTTGTTGCCAGGGCCTCTCTACTTCTTGTCTGGAAGGCTCTGAGCATTTGGTAGCAGAGCTTAAACAATTTTCATAATCTGAACATGTGAGCTAGCCCCAGGGTACACAAGGAGTGCTCCAGACTTGTTTCCAATAGAGCAACTGTAGATACAACAAGCGACAGATGAGCCGCATTTATCCCAAAGGCACCCGGATGGACTCCTCTAATTACATGCCCCAGATGTTCTGGAACGTCGGATGTCAGATGGTGGCACTGAACTTCCAGACTATGGGTGAGTGTCACATTGTCCTCCAGCTCAAGTGGGTGAGGCTGTGAGCTCATGTTCACTGTCTCTTCCTTTGCTGCCATTTCCTCCTGCTGCTGTTTCCCTGAATGCATTTATTCCGTGTGCCTGCTCCCAAAGCGGTGCTGTTCTTGGACTCCATCTCCCACAGACCAAAAGCGCTTTTCTAGGCCCAGCACAAAGCTGGCATACAGGGTGTGGGCTGCCGGTCCTACACACTTGTGCGTACACATGTACATGGACTTGCTGTCATCCAGTGTCTGGGTGCTCTCTCTGGCTGTCCTGTAATGTGATGTCAGACTAAATAATGTGCCCGAATGCATCAGAAGCTCCTGCTTCCCCTGAGTTGCTTCCTCTTTTGCAAGGCAGCAGGCAGAGCTCCATCTGGCTACAGGACTGGCCTGTCTATGCTATTATTTCCAGTATTTTGACCAGAACAGGGAAGAAGGGCCTTTCCTTGCTGCACAACCAGCATGAGAAGGAAAGAAAAGCCTCCAGAGAAAGCTATTCCTTACCTCTCTTCCTACCTCAGAGGAGTGTCTTACGTATAGAGAGTGTAGGAGACTAGCTGTAGGATCAGTAGGAGAAAAAAAGAAGCAACTTTAAAGGGAGAGAGCAAGAGATGGGTTATGAAGAAGATACCATATTGAAGACAGGTGCAGAGACCACAAGAGAGTGTTCTCAAGAGAAGGGGCAGAGGAGAAGACGGACTGAGAGGAGGCCCAAAATGAAAGGGGGAAGGGGTAGAGGCATTCAGACAACTATTTACTTCACACCCAAAACCAGTAGGTACTTCTTAAAGTAGGTGTTAATTTAGTTCTAACCATGACTTACGGTGCAATCATAAGCAAACCACTTACCTTTCTTACAACAGCTGCTGTAATATTTTTCCCTGTAGGGTGCTGAGAGGCTTGATTAGTTTTTGAAATGGCTTTGTGAGCCTTTGGCTAGCAGGGGCTGTAAAAGTACAGCATCTTTCAGCTCACTCGTAGCACACAACCCACCTGATGAGGTCCAACAGAAATTTTTCTCGCTCTGTTCCTCTGTATCTCAGATGTCCCCATGCAGCAGAACATGGCTCTGTTTGAGTTCAACGGCCAGTGTGGCTATCTGCTCAAGCATGAATTCATGCGGCGTCCAGACAAGCAGTTTGACCCCTTCTCTGTGGACCGCATGGACGTGGTGGTGGCAAGTACCCTGTCTGTCACGGCAAGTACAAACCATGGTGCTGTTCCTCCCCTGACAGCCGGTTCCTGGCACCACATATGTAACTGGCATCTATGTCCCTGCTATTTATTACCCAGTGGAGTTCTTAGTGCCAAATGAACCCAGAGAGTCCTGTGGGAGAGTTACCATGGCAACTCCCAGTCTTTCTCTATTTTAAATTAATCATAATCGCATGAAAATGGAAAATTAGCATCTGCCACACAGAAGAAGCCAAGGCTGTGATGATGGGGAGGCAGGAGGTTGGAGAAGTGCTGAAACAAGAAACATGGGTAGAGGTAAAAGAAAAGCCTATTGTCGATTGGAAGCTGCAGCAGAAAAGAAGTTTTGGGGCGGGAGAGTGACTTTGGGGTGAAGGTATGGGTGGGTTCTTCTGTTTTATTCTTTTCAGCAGTTGCTAATTATGTTTTCTGCTTGTTCATAGATACTTTCTGGTCAGTTCCTCTCAGACCGCAGTGTGAAGACATATGTGGAAGTAGAGCTGTTTGGGTTGCCAAGGGACACAAAACGCAAATACAGAACCAAACTGACCTCCACTGCTAATTCCATTAACCCTGTATGGAAAGAGGAAGCTTTTGTTTTTGAAAAGGTAATAACATTCGATTAGTAATTTAGGCAGAGACTCCTTAGAGGTCCTGTTGGCCCCAAGCACTGCCTCTTGAGAGGTCAGTGACAACAGAAGGGACTCCCTTCTGGAGATCTCAGTCATGGCTTTAGACACACAAGGCATTACGTGTTGCACTCTGAGGTAATATCCAAACAACAATATCCAAAATAACTCTCCATCAATATTTCCCTGAACAGACAAGGGGTAGCTGGGAACATTTCTGGAAATAATAGGCATCAAAAGTCTCCCATTTGTGATGCACTTCAGACTGAATTGACTAATCAGCTTTGAAAACTTCAAGCACCAGGAAGCAGAAAGGAACTGAATGTCTGTGGTTAAACTGTAAATGAGAAACAGACAAACTGGAGAAGTAATGGGACCAGTTGGAGGTTTTCAGTTGTGCCAGAATACGGAAAGCTGCCCTGTTTGTCCACAAGAATTCAGTGGTCACTAATCTAGCTACAGGGTACAGGGAAGTTAAGTCAAAGGTGATAGTAACGTTTGGCCTTTCTGCAATAAGCTGCAAAGGCAAAATACATGTTACACAATTCATCTCTGTCAAGCACACTGTGAAACAGCAGATATTTCCAGCCTACTTGGGATGCGGTAGATAAATATTATCCTCATTTCAGAAAGCACTTTGCAGGCTTTAGTTCTGGCAGAATAATTTTTAGTTCATTTTCTGGCAGAAGAAAATGGGGGAGGAGGGAGGCAAGAGCCCTTATGGCAAAGTTAGCATGTATCCTTCCAAGTTCATTCCCTTCTCTAGGGAATTGCTTCATGGAAGCTGAGGTTTGCAGGGTTTGTTGCCCCATTTTTTCTTTAGGTAAACTGCCCTCCTGTGATCCTCCGCAGTCTCTTCTCTGAGAAGCCTGTGTTTTGTGGAGTTTCTGTGAATTCAGTTATGTCTGTGATAAACTGTAGCCTTAAATTACAAGATGCAGAAACAGGCAGTGACTTCCTTGGAGAGATGGCATTGTTTTCTTGGAAGGAGGAGAGAGTAAAGTTCTACTTAGTGAAGCTAGTGTGCTGTTCGGAGTTAGAGGTGAGGACACTGGTGCCTTACTCTGTTTTTTCCTTAGATCATGATGCCCGAGTTGGCGTCTCTCAAAATTGTGGCTTGGGAGGAAGGAGGGAAGTTCATTGGTCATCGTGTCATTCCTGTTATTGCAATGCACTCAGGTAAATTCTGTGGAAATTCCTTCAGCTTTTGTGCCCTTGAGACCTATCCATTGGAAGCTGTAAAGGAGATATGAACATCTGCATGTTTTGCTACTTAATCTCCATTCCTGTAGGCAGTGGAGCCTTCAAATTCATCCTATTATAGCCTTGGCTTAAGTCCATAATATATTCACCATACCCTCCTGTAAACAGAGACTTTGTTTTACTGTTGGAGCACACAGACAAGAAGGGACAGAGATTCTGTCAGCTTAACTCTTCTGCTTTCTGTTTTCAGGCTATCACCATGTTTGTCTCCGCAGTGAAAGTAACATGCCACTCACCATGCCTTCTCTGTTTGTGTACCTGGAAATAAAGGACTATGTTCCTGATGCTTGGGCAGGTAGAGTACGCGCTAGAATGCGGAGGGAGGGGGCAGTGTGTGCTCTGGCTTTGTCCAAACTGTCACCCAGAAGCATTTTCCAGCCCGGTGCTTTCCTGCTGCACCCTTAATTCCTTGTCAGGGTGGGACCTGAGGGCATGCCAGCATCCTGTCACACCCTTGCTTTCATCAGAAGAGAGTGGATGCTTGCACTGTGACCAGTTCCCAGTACAGGCCGAGGCACGCATACCTGGCACGCAGCGCAGATGTAACTGTCTCTCTGGTTTGGAATGGGTCGGCCTCTTTACTACTTTTATTCAGTGGCCAGGAGAGGTTTCCTAGAGTGCAGAGGTGGTAACTATCAGGGACTGAGGAGAACAGGGTTTTAGGGAGCACAGGAGCATTCTTCTTCCCTGTTTGAAGAGAGGGAGGTTCTTGCTGGTACTGAGATACAGTGATCTTCCTTTAAAAAGGGTATGGTCAAACGGTGAGAGATGAATCGGGAAAGAAGCCCCATTGGAGGTATTAACAACCAGACTTTTTAACAATCATCAACAAAGCCATGCCGAATGTAGCAGTATCAGCCACAGAAGTTCTTGTGAATACCCATGTTTACTCTCTCTTCCCCTGTGTTCATACAAATGAACCTTATTCATGGGGGAAATACTGTGAAATTGATGGTTTTAACACATATTCGTAAGTAAGACCAGATTTATGCAGCGCTGGACCGGAATTGGAGCAGATTTGGAAAGTCTTAACCTGGCTTTGGATGTTGGGAGCAGGATGCTCTTTTCAGCTTCATAGAGCTGCCCTGAACATCAGCTGTGAGCCATCACCTCAGACTGGGACCGAGGTGAAGAGGTGAAGACGATGCCCTCCCTCTGTGCTGTCAGGGAAAAGCTTGTTACAAGTAGAGAATACAAAATAGCCCTTCTCCACAATTTCCTGTCCTACGCCAGAAAGGAAACCAGAAGGCAAGGAAACTCAAAGTACAATGAGTGATTTGATCATCCAAGCAAAGACCTCCTCTTTGTTTCTAGATCTGACTATTGCTCTCTCCAACCCCATTAAGTTCTTCAGTCTGCAAGACAAGAGATCAGTTAAGCTAAAAGATGGCTCGGTGGAGGTAAGTTTTTCCAAGTTCTGTCATTGTCTCTAAAACATGTTGCATGGATTCAGCCTGAAATAATAAGAGCTTTGATTTACTTCTGGTCTTTGTTTTAGAGGCCTGGCACACAGTGGAACTTCCCATCTACTGAAACTAACGGGATACCGGACTCCACTGGGAAATTCAGCACTCCTCTTTCTAATGGGCCTGCAGGTAAAGCTGTGGATGTGGAGTGAGCTAAAAGTAGAAGGGAAAGCCTGTACACTGAAAAGGCTGGGAAGAAACAGTGCTAGAGGGTGAAGATCCTTGGTAATGGGGTCAGAACCTCTCGGGCCAAGTCACCAACTTAAATTCTGGTGCTTGTCATTAACGGCAAAAGTCGTCGTTATCCCCTCACTCTTGGGCTGGAGTGGGTATGACATGCATACTGCTTTTACTCCACAACAGAAAAGTAATCTCGGGTGTCTACCGAGAATACCAGGAAACAAGCTGAAGGCCCAACTGGCATGAACGTTATCTTTCCCCTCCAAGGCAGGGCTGACATATTGGGGCAGTACTGCTGTTCCCTGTGCTGTCCTGCACATATGCTGAGGGCTCTGATAGAGGACCTCAGTTTTCCAGCTTCGGCACAGAGTTGCCTGGGAGATAACTACATTAAGAGGGAACAACTGTTGAAGGAAGAATTGGCCTCTGGCAGAGATGTAGCCTCTCATCTTAAGTGTGAAATTGGAGGTTGGATATTGATTTTGAGCAAAGATGTGATAATTCTGGGTATTTCTGAGACAAAGGTTTTAAGATCTGGCTTGGTTTTATCCCATAATACCTCACTGCTCTTCACCTCTGTTGTTCTTTTCTAGGGTCTCTTTCTGTAGATTACTGTTGATTTCTGAGATTTTAAGTATGTTTAGATCCCCCTGAAAACTCTCTGTCTTGTGAAATTGCACCCGCACCAGAGTCTAGTTGTGTGATACTTAGGAGCTTTAAAGATCAGTAGTTTTATTCATCAGCTGAGATGAACACTAAACTCTTGAGATCCATTACTAGTTCAGAGTGAACAGATCCAATATCCAGCATTCTGTGAGAGTGGGAATAACAGCGCAGTCCTGTGCTTTGACTGCTAGGTTAAATGGGGACCCATTAACATAATAAGGGCAAAAACTACTTAACTGACCAGTTGGATGAGTTGAAAAAAAGTTATGAATTTGCTTTAATAGAAATCAAAAGACAAAGTCAGCATTTATTAATAGGTTTAAAGAAGCTCTAGCAGAGAAAGATCTTCCTCACAGTATGTCTGTTCCTTTCATACTGGCACCTTCTTGGCCTTACAAAACAAGATAGCCAACAAACATTGAAGGTGTAGTATTGGTGAAAGTGCCAGAAGGAATGTTCCTCAAACATGCTTCTAATACAAACTAACTGATAGACCAACTTCAGGTTAGGTAAGAGCATGTCCCCTACTGTACACTTAGATCACCTCACTCTCTTCTATTGTGTTTTATAGTAATTGACAGCTAATCAGTATTTCAAATATGCTGCTATCAAAACAATCAGTTTTCTCAAATTTCAGACCAGAATATCCTTCTTACCTAATCAAAACAAGTTTACATGTGCCAAATCATCAGTACCAATATTCAGCTAATAAAAAGCAACTGCCCTTTTTCTCTGGCAAAGCAGAGAATTCTGTTCCCTTTCTGCTGTGCCTGTTAACAAAGTTCCCAAGCACTTAAGCATCTGAGCAGTTTAATTCCTTTGTATTCCAACCAACGTCCTTCATGTGCTCCATGTTCTTGATGAGCTGTCCACTGTCCATTTTCAACCTGAAGATCCAAGGCAGAACATAAACAGGAACCTCTTGTGATTTCAGGAGCAGCGGCATTTGCCAAGGACGAAAACGTGACAGAAGTGACGCAGATTGCAGGTAACTCCTTGTGCTGTTCACGTAGGCTGAGGCCCTGTCAGTCATCTTACATTCCCTCTCTGCCCAGTTTCTGACTGAGATAGAGATGAAGCCTGATTTGCAAATTAAAAAAGACCTGACCCAACCTGCCTGTTGTAGCCAGCACTGAAGACAAACCAACATGAATCTTTGGGCTCGGGGACCCTGTTTCCTTGGCTGTGGCACCATTTGCCCATTTTGACAACTGCCATGGTGCGTGGCGAGCTCTCAGGCTGGGACCGAGCTCACAGCAGGTCTCAAGGAGAAGAGAGGCTTGGAGTTGCCATGGTCCATGCCTTACACAAGCTGGGCCACTGTCATCTGCACAGGTAGGTCAGAAGAGCTTTGGACTGCTCCAGCTTTAGCCCTCTGAGGCCACTGGCTGCAGCAACACTGCAACAAGTTGACTTTATAGCAAGGTAGTATCCTGGAGCTGTCACACGAGTTCTGCTCTGGCCAGATTTAATGGTTCCTTTTTCCTGACTAAACCAGAGGTAAGGTGGCCGCAGGGAGTCTCCAGCACACTTGCACCCTCTGTAATAACGTATTGTTCACCTGCTTTTCTGTGTCTTAATGCAGTGTGATACAAGTCAATACAAAACACTAGTAACCAGTGTGCCTAATTATGCGACAAAACTGAACTGAAGGTACAGGAGTAAACCTATTGCACTCAGGATATGTTGCCAGGTGACTGTTACGTATATTAAGTTTTGGTTTTAAAAGTTACTCCTAAAGAAAAACATTCCCCAGGACAGAGGAGCTATGATTACTTTAAATACACACTCTGGTAAAAGGCACGACATAGTATGGAAGCATAGCGGGCTCTGGTTTGGGAGTCTAGACTTGTTGACTGAGAGACTTGCATTTAAGCTGTACGCTTCAGTTTCCTCAGTATGAGCCTTTTAGAAGGAGGTGACCCTGCACAGCACAGCATTGGGTTGCACACACACCCACAAGTTCTGTTAATTTCTACACATTCCAAGCCAAAAAAGAAAGTTACTTCCCCTGAGAAGGTTACTCCCTGTGGCCTTTCTGCCACAGATAACCACATCTGAGTGACTTGCTACTGCCAGATAACAAGTTCTCCAACAGTTCACAGGCATCCTTCCCCTCTCATTTTCATCTACCTCAAAAGCCCTTTCATTTATTCCTCACAGCTGAAGACATACCAGGCATTAAAACTGGAAGGGATGAAAGCACCTGTCATTGCAACTCAGTTCTGCAAAAAAAACAGTAATGAAATAAAAAGCTTTTCCCTTATAATTAGAGCTGCCGACTAGCTTAACGATTGTGCTGTCTTTTGGATACTTAGAATTGTGGAAAAGGGTGCAAGGCATAAGACAGACAGACTGGCACATCATCACCAGTGTGTTCCTCTGGCCAAAATACCAAAAGGCAGCAATTCTTCTGGCCATCCCCATGCCACGCATCTGCCAGATGGTGAACTGAGCTGCATGTAATGCTGAAAAGAGGGAGGAAAGGCTGAATGAAGGCAGTGCTGAGAAAAACTCTCTGACCCCAAAAGGCATGGGAGCAGGTGGAGAAAAGCCTCTCTCTATTTTGTATTTTAGAGCCTCAGACAGCCAGCCTCGCAGAACTGCAGCAGATGAAGCTCTTTCTGAAGCTGCTGAAGAAGCAGGAGAAGGAGCTGAGGGAGCTGGAGAGGAAAGGAAGTAAACGGAGGGAGGAGGTGTTGCAGAAATATTCTGTACTCTTTTCGGAGCCTGTCTGCTATGGATGCAAGAAAAGGATGGTACACACTAGGAAAACCCAGAAGAAGAGGTAAACGCAGCACAGGGTCTCCAGCAGGGCCTGGCCTGTGGGTCACTCCCCCAAACCAAGGCAGAGGGATCCCTAAGAGAAACACGGACTGCCCTTCTCTGAAGGAAGCAGGGAGTGCTGCAGGCATCCACATCTCCCTGGGTTTATAGAGTGCCGGGTGTTCCCAACTGAGGGGTGGGTAGGAAGGTCAGGATTGTATCGGCATCTCTAGAAGCAGCACAGCTGCTGTATCTGTTCTGCAGGAGTTTGACAACAGGTGATATTGGTACATGTGCAAATCCTGTAGAAATGGCAGAAAGCATCGATAGCCGAGTTTTGGAACTGAGAGAGAGGCTGGAGATGGACCTCATCCACCTGGGGGAGGAACACTATGATGGGATTCGAAGAAAGAAAGAGCAGCATGCCATGGAGGTAAGGACTGCAAGAGTCAACAGAAAATGTAGCCTAGGAGAGCCCCTGCAAGGACAGCCTGAAAAAACAAGTTCTTCACTAAACTGTGAGCTTGGACCTGTGGCTACAGGGCAGAAAACACCCCCTCAGAGCAATTGTCGGGTCCACGCAAGATAATTGAGAATGTAGACAGTGGAGCTTCTTTGTTAGAAGCTATAAAAATCCAGCAGAAACATTTTTATAGGCCTGCAATTTGAGAAAAATTGAGAAGCACTGCCCTGGAGCACATCAGGCTCCATCTGCTTAAACTCTTCTGATAGCGTAGCTTGGGGTTAACCTGGCATTTACTGGCTCCACACGCTGCCAGGTGCCAGCTCTTCAGGAGCATCGGTATGTGAGGCTGTACCACGCTTCTCATGGCTCCCTGCATGATGCTGGACCGTGAGAGCTAGGGCGACACACAGGTAAGTTGAAGCCCTGCAGGCTCACCAGTGGCAACCATCAGAGCATTACAGACATGCCGTAGGGGCAACCACGCTCACTGCTGTCACTCAACCAGGACAGATGACGCGTGGGAACAGAGGAGCCCCACCAATACATTCGGTGCTTGCCACTGCCACATCTGTGCTAATACAATGAAAGACTCGTGCGGGACAGTACTCCTAGGACCACCCCTTAGTGCTGACGGCAGGGCTGGATCTCATTCCTCTTGAAATCTGGAAAGTGTTTTGCTGTTTGACTTAGTAGAAGTCAAAGTAAGTGTCCACACATGGTGTCGCCAGTCAGTCCTGCAAGTGCATTAGTGTTTCCCACACCCTCAGGCACCCCACCTTAAGCAAATGCCAGCAAGAGACGCAGTAATGGCTGGAGACAAAGTGCAGTCCGCAAGGTGGTGGTGATAAATATGGCATACACCATCTGTTCTGATGAAAGAGGGATGGTTACAGGATTTGCAGGCCTTTTCCTGTAATTATTTTCCAAAGGAGTTTGCATCAGATGTCTTAAATCTTAGGTTCCCTGGTGCACTTTGGCTTGACAGGCACCTTGCAAGCTGTCTACAAGACTGGCTGGTCTAGTCTGTGCTAACCCTGAGGGAGGAAAAAAAGCCCTGCCTCTTGAGAACTAGCTTACCTGGAAATCATGCTTATCACCAGAGAGAGAAACCAAAGGAATAAAACATTCTCGTCTCACAGCTGTCAAAGACTCTGAGATTTAGCGAGCAAGGCTACGAAAAGGAAATCAAAAACTGAGTTCCCACTGCACAGCACGTAGCCAAGCAGCCGGGGTTTTTCCTTTCAGGCTGTCTCTCAGCAGACAGCAGTGCAGGCAGGTCTGACTGCACTGAGAGTTATCTGCCAGGAGTTTCCGCAAGACAGAAGGCCCATCCCCTTGCTCCTAGCTTCTGTTGTTCAGAAGGTAAGCTCTACTGCTGTTTCACACCTACCCACAAGTACAGTGAATCTGGTGCTGCCTCCTGCACAGAGAGGTAGGAAGCTGTCCGTAAAGATAACCTGGAGGTGTGTGACACGGCTCACAGAGTAGCCTTTGCAGCCTTGGTGGAGTCAGTCCACTAGCGCGGTGCAATGTGTGCGCACATCTGAACTCGCTGTTGTGGTTTGCACAGAGCCTCGTGGATTAGCTGGCCCTGGAATTCAGTGCAGGGAGGCATAAAGCTGAATCTGGTGGTAATTAGATATGGATGGTGTGCTTGTGTCTCATCTTGGTTTGTTTGGTTTTGATCTTGTTTTCATCCCTTGAACAGCAAGTTACCAAGATAACAGAGCTAGCCAGAGAGAAGCAGACAGCTGAGCTGAAGGCACTGAAGGAGTCATCAGAAAGGTAAACTTAGTATTTGCATAACAAAGTAATAACATGTAGCTCTTATCTGGGGTAGCATTTTCTGCTAGGTCTCAAAGCACTGTACCTACAGACAGTGAGCGAATACAGGGGAAGAGAAGCATTTCTTTTGCTTTGGTGAGAAACTGAGGCACAGCGATGTGACACAGGGTCTCACACAGTTACACAGTGGCAGTGGTGGGAAGACAGCTCTTGTCTTGTGATCTCCAGAACAGTGTTCCTGCCACGAGGCACCAAACAGGGCACTAGCGTTCGAGCTGCAGTAAGCAGCCTTGACTAATTCAGAAATACAGGAAATAAGACTGCTGGTCACTGGATGTCATCTCTATCCGCTGTAGTCAGTACATCACATATAATCCCTTCCAGGGACTGATCAGCTCAGTCTTCTAAGTGAATTGAGCATCTTGGCTCCAGTACTTAAATAAACTGGCAGAATCAATTCACCAATTTCTAGCCAGGCATTTATCCATTTGTTCTCGCAGTAACATTGTCCTGAAGGTAAAATCCTCACTCATTCCTCCTTCCCATTAAATGCTCTCTCAGCCTTTAGTTGCTAAGTTGGTCAAAACTTCCTCTTTTCATGTCCTCCATCAAGACAGATTCTCTGTTTCTCTCAGCTATTCAGCATATTCAGACAAGACTAAGAAAAACAAGTCAAATAGCTAAGTAATGGTTTGTTAACAACACGATGTCATTTAGTACAGTCACACCTACAGCTGGCTGTGAGGAGCTCCAGAAAGATTTAAAGATCTTAAGCAACAGGCAATAAAATGGCAGTTAAATTCCATATGAATAAATACAAAATAATGTGAATGGAAGAAAACCTAACCATAGCTCAGCTGTACACAGGGGTGAGCTATTGTCACTCAGGAAAGAGATCTTCAGCTGCTGTGAGTACTTCTCTCGAACAGCTCATCATCCACAGCTCTGCAGCAGCCAGAGTGGCAAACAGAATTTTTGGAACTGTATGCAAAGAAGATGATCCAAAGTCAGCATTACGCCACTAGATCTGTCTCCATAGTGCAGTCACCTTTTCAGTATGCCATCTCGAACAAAAAGCTTTGAAAGAGCAAGAAGGGAGGTGGCAAGGATAGTCAGCAGTGAGGAGTAATTTCTGCACAAAAAGAAATTAAACAGGACTCAGCTTGGAGAACAGATGATTGAGGGGGATGTGACAGAAGTGTGTAAAATCATGAATGGTATGGAGAAGAAGAATAGGGAAGTGATTGCTCACTGTTTCCCATAAGAGAAGAAATGTGGGGCACCCAGTGAAGTTCTCAGGGAGTACTTCTGTCACACGGCATATAAATTAAGTTCTTTTCCTCTCAGGGCAAGGAGCTATGAAGTCCAAAAGTAGAGCTAAAGTCCAAGATATGAGAGATACTCATGGGAGATAAATGTAAAGAAGCTGGAGAATAGACTGAAACCTGGGAAGGTGGAGGAGGGAAAAATTACCCTATACTACTTCTTTTTCTTACGCTTCTCTTAAGCGTACGCTCCTTCCACTGTTGGAGGCAGGACACCAGACCGACAGGCCATGATCTGACGGCCATTCTTATGTCCCCCTTAGCAGCTGTCCTGTTGTAATCATTTTGTACACGGGCAGCCAAGATGAGGCACTGGTGGTGTGTCAGCAGCCTCTTACGCCCTGATGATGCACCTTCCTCTGCCTGTCTTGTCACGTTCTCTGGCCTGCAGTTAGCATTTCTGGTGGCCACGTGTGCCTCAGTCAGGGGCACAGAGCCTAGGTTTCCTGGGTTTTCTTCATCTTTCCTCCTGGTTGATCAAATGCCTTTTAAGTGTTTACGGTTTCTGCTTTGCAAGTCACATCCCGTAGTTTATGTGCCTTTCTGCTTGCTTCAGGTCTCCTTTTTAGCTCTGCTACACAGACATGTAGTGCTGCCTTCTTTTTTCTTTTCTTTTTTTTTTTTTTAATTTAGCAGTTAAAGTACTTTCAGCAAGTCTCCTACTGCTCCAGAAGAACCCAATGTAGGTATACAATACAACCTAATTATATAACGTTGTTTTCTCCTGTCCCTTTGTTATGACTGCCTTTTAAAAAAGTTATAGGACTTAAAATATTCTTATGACTTAGGGCTTTCTGCTGCACAATCACTCAAACTTTGCTTTTCTGGCCAGTAGAGCACTTGAGAGCAAATGTGGAGGGCTGCTTCACTCTCTGGGGTTTGTAACCAGTTCTGTGTCTCACAACACTCCCTTCTCTCTGCAGCAATATTAAAGACATTAAGAAGAAGCTGGAGGCAAGGAGAGTGGACCGAATCCAAACCATGATGAGGAATACTAGTGACAAGGCTGCTCAGGAGAGGTACTGGGGTAGATGTTACTGGGCTTTGTCTATGCAGAACACTAGCTGTCCTGCTCCAGGCGGGGTGCAGCGCTACACCATAGTCTCTGTCAGCAACAGGGAAAGTCTTTAAAGCAGCCAACCAGGTAGTGGCAGAGCTGTAGGGGTCAGGGAAGGTGTGCTGGCCTGCCCTCGCTCCTGGCTTAGCACTTTTTCTCCATTGCATTCCAGTACAGAGGCATATACACAGCAAAGCCAAACATCTGCTCCCTAGCTGTAGCGCTGTCATTCCTGCAGTCACTGCTGACAGTGGCTTCCAGAGCTTTCTCTGTAGGCTTAATTGTTTTGTGTAAGGTAGTCCGCAAGATCGGTTTCACTTACTGGACTTCTGAATAGCCTGAGAGGAGCAGTGCCTTAGAAATGCCCCCCGCCCTGCCACAGGGAGTCGGAGCTCATACGGAAATGCAAGGGGAGGTCATTACAGAGAAATTGTACCTTGAAGGCAAGCCTCCTGAGCACCTGCCTCTTTGGCTTTCTTACATGACATATAAGCTTCTTGCTGATGTGATGATGCCCCTTCCAGTCACTTCAGCTGAAGCCTAAGAGCACTTCCAAATACCTCCTGCCTACCCTTACGCCTTGGCGGGTATTTGTCTCCCCCAGCCTCTCTAGAATCTGTTTGTAATCAGTTTCAGCAACCATCTCAGTTAAGAGGTTGTGTTTCGGCATATAATGGCTGCAGCCTTCCTTCCCATTTGTTGTTATAAAAATAATACTCTGCCACTGAGCCTGTGTAGTCAAGTACTGCATGATATGAATCAGTTAGCTTCACGTGTTTGAGGGTACGCTACCTCCTTTGCTTCCGGCTCATAGCAAGGTCCTTTTGCTGTCTGTTAAGCTGAAAAAAATAGAATTTTCATCCAATTATTTGGCTTATGTCTCAGTCAAATTTGAATGGTGTTTCATTTGCCTTTCCTAAAAATTACAGCAACCTCTGAATGTGGGAGGATGCTATGAGAACATAACACACCTGTCTTTCTGTGTGGGCACTAGCAGTCCTGTCTTACTGTATGGCACTTTATCAGTATGGATAAACAGGTTTTATATAAAGATAACAGATGGATTATAGGTTTTTATACATTTCCTTTCTTTAAAGGTTGAAGAAAGAAATTAATAACTCTCACATTCAGGAAGTGGTGCAAACAATCAAACTGGTAAGTTAGTTCTCCTGTGACAGTCTGCCACAGCATCTCTGTTTTCTGCAAAGTGGGGGTGTCTCATGTACCTCATCAGCATGGCTCACAGAGTGCGAGTTCTCCGAGGCATTTAAATCTCATTAAATTGCTACCGCATCGAGGACTCTGAGTGTGTAATTCAGACAGCCAAAGTGCAGCTGAAGACAGCCACTACCCATTACTAAAATATTGCAGTCCATAAGGCTCTAGTGAGTCCTCCCACGTGGTCAGAGATGCAGTGCAAACGGCTGTCCAGGATATTTTGCATTTCTAATTCAGGGATTTTTTTTGAAGCACATCTAGTTAGCAGTGTAGTCCTGCATCTGTTTAATAATCTGCAAAATTTTGCAGAAGGGGAGGAGACCCTAAGGATCTCATCTTTGCCCTTCAGAGACCCATCCCCTTATAGAGCAGGCTGTGCATGTGTGTGTGCACACACTCACATATCTGCACGCTCTTGCAATGCTTCCCTAGCACTGGACTTCAGGGGCTTGAGTAGACACAGATGACTCAGAGCCAGCAGAAATTGTTCAGAATTGGAAATGAGGGGGATACCATGCCCTGTGCTCTATAACCCTGTGTCATAAGCTTGGGATGGCTAAAGCATTTGTTCATGAAAGCTTAAACGTAAATGGTTTTTTAATTTTTTCTTTTTAAAGGTGACAGAAAAGACAGCCAGGTATCAGCAGAAACTGGAAGAGAAGCAGGCAGATAATCTGAGAACAATCAAGGAGAAAGAAAGTCAGGTAAAGGCAAAGATGAAGCTCAGGGTCGGTGCTGTTACTCAGTACAGTAAATCCAAAACACTACAAGGGCTCAGTCTTCCTTGCACCTTCTTTAGTTAACGCTACACTCAACCTACACACACACACATGCTTCAGACACCCACTTCTCAGTATGCTGAGAAAATGAATGACTTAGATCTGTGTAGGCTCCTGTAGAGCCACCTTCTAAGTCGAAGGTGCTGCACTCCCTGTGCCAGCACTAGCATTCATCTAAATTTCAAGTGTGATGGAAGTGCACCTTTAGAAGAGAGGAGTCTCATCCCTGAGCTCCTCAGACTCTCAAAACACACAAAATGCATTCATCTGCTTTCAAGATTGATGTGCAGTGAACACACAGTCTCAATTTCTCAAACTGTGGTGCAAAGCAGAATAATGTGCATCAGCAATCCTCCCCGCTTTCATCTTTGGGGAAGCCAAAGATTGCCTGGGGGATGGAGACAAGTTGTTCAATATAGAGTTGAGACCAAAATCGTGACGTGCTAACATGTCATGATACTGGTCTCTCTCAGAGCAGGTTTTTGTACCATTCTCAGCCTGAGATCTGCTTAGCTGTAGTGTTTGGAGAATGATCTGAGGTCTCTGTTTGCAGCTCCAGCAGGAGGCACTGGCAGAGTATGAGGAGAAATTGAAAACTCTGAATGTGGAAGTGCAGGAGATGGTGAAGAACTATGCAAAAGCAGGCTTTCCTGGAGAGCCAGAGACTCAGAAGGAAGCAGTTCAGAGCGTTCCTGAGGGAGAACAAGGCTCTACAGAACAACTGAAAGAAAAGATACCGGTGGCAGAGGTGTCAAGGCTTACAATAGCCATGCCTGAGCCCCCAGGAGCTGAAACAGATGTTGAGATTGAAGAAAGCATATTCTGAGAGATGCTTGCCTTATGGTCCAGGTATATAGTGAAGTAAATACTAGCTTGACAGACTACTATCCCTTTCCACTCTGGGGAACTCGAAGTCCTTCAGGAATTTACTACTTTATTATCCTAGATACTGGAAGTAGTCTGAAGAGATCACCCTTCAGAGAGTGCTTCGCTCTCTTTCTTTGTCTTCCACAGCCTTAGCACTAAGGTATCTAAGCAGCATGAAAGGGCCTGTGGCTGAAGACAAGCTGGTTGTTGGCATTCACAGCAGCAGCTACATTAATATTTTAGTCTGAATTCAGACTTCAGTTTTTAGAGTAAGTTCCCTCACCATTTGTCACATGCGTCTCTTCACATCAGCGTGGTGTCAGAGCTCGATCCCTTTGAATGAAATTTAACTGAGACGCACTCTCCAGCAGCCCATCTAATATGCTCCTCCCAGCTGAGAGCTAGCCCAGAATAAAGCCTCCTGAAATCCATGTAAGTGTGGGTGCAGGGGTGCAGCAAAAACTGTTGTCTTCTAAAGTGCCATTCCTTCTGGCAACACTACCTGCTGATGTAGGCACAGCCTCTGTTTATAGGAGGAAAGGTCAGTTTGATAGAACCTCATACCATTTTTGTCAGCATACCACTTCCTTGCACTGCCAGTGCTGGCTTCTTAATGGGGCCCCCTGCCCCAGTCAGACGAGGACAGCTTTCAGTATGTTGCTGTCCACACAACATAAACCAGCATTTCTGTCTGTGGAAATGTGCGTTACCAGCATTGTAGCTTTTCTTCTTTCTTTCTAACCTCCCCCTTATTCCCAGGGGCTGATTCTCACTCCTAATCCTAACTTGGACTCTCACAGGCCTTCAGCCAAGTTCTCAGATCTGGATCTCCTGAAGACCCTGCCGGTCTTGAGCAGGCTCCTTGGGCAATTATAAGGCATAGTATGAGGAGTCAGAGCGCCTCATCATTTGTTCCAGCTACCACAAAAAACACTTGCAGAGTTCTCATCTACAGCAATTTGACATTTTTAGAGCATCACTGAAGCTAAATTAGTTCCGTATTATGGGCTTAGGGTAACAACAGTTAACAAAATTTCTGAACTGTTTGAAAATAGTTTTGTTGCTCAAATAAAGAGCCAACCAGTTATATTGCCCATAAGATTCTTGCACACAGAAAGCTGAGTATGGCTCATAAGAAAACATTGAATTATCCATCAAGAGCAGAAAGCAGTTCTCGGGGGGTTCTTTTACATGCTGTTACCCCAGTTAATGACAATAGAGGGCTCAGCAGTGATCTGTAGAATCTGTTCCTTGCTGCTGGGAAAACCAAACTCCTCAAAGATCCATGTTCTTTAGGACCTTGAGGGGAAGACTACATACTACTCCTGCTCTTTGCTCTGCCTGTGCAGGAGTACTGCACCCATCTTCCCTCAAAGCTTTAAGTCACTTCCCATTTCTTCATGCAGTATGTGCACCTGTAACTAACAGCACTTCCCCCTTTGGTGACATAACAGGTAAGTCTTATGCCACGGCCTAACTGCACAAAAATGGCTCGGCCATATGACTTCAAAGGGCAGATGGTTCTCAGCCTCTTTTAGCCCTAGCAGATGCTTGCTGCTGTCTGTCTTCCCTAACACAAAACCTTCCAGCAGAACACACCTGGAGGTCCAGTTTCCCACTATCTTGGTCTTGTCTTGCAACAGAAGGGTAGGTTCCTCTTAGCCATCTTTACACTTCCACTTTCTAGGACAGCAAAGCCTTACTTTGTGAATGCGGAACTTGCATCAGTGCCACCTGCTGCCACACGTACTTTCTCTCACCTGTTTTATGACCTTGTGCACTGAACAGCTTTGACACAGCAAGTTCTCACTCAGCCAGCAGGAAGGAACTGGAAACATATGGTCCAAGTCTTTTCCTAGCACCATTTAAGACAGGCTTTGCGTATGGATCCTAAAAAAGCAGGAAATAGCAATAATTCAGTACAGATCAGCCACATCCCAGCCTTCCTCATATCGTGTCCTGAAATAACGTTAGCCCAAGAATTGGGAGTTTGGCCTGCCAAAGTATACCTGCACCAGGTCACAGGGACCCTGTGACATCAGGCACTTGTGTTCACCAGATGTCACAAGTAGAGGGGGGGAACTGACCTGACACGCCCCTGCCCTCCCAAAAAAGGAGAGTCAGCCCTCTCCTGTCATACATCTGTAGATAGCAAGACTTAATTTAATTAATTAAGAGGTGGCAGAAGATACACTTAGGGATACAAAAGGAAATGGGAACTGCAACTGTTTTACTACAAAAGCTTATCCTAGAGATGAGATACTGTAGGTCAAATCTTCCACATTGTTCAAGGAAACAACAAAACACAAACCAACAACAACAACCACCCCTAAACACTGCTGAAGAGAAATGGGGGGGGGGAGGGTGTGGGACGCCCAAACCTCATCCTGCAATTGAGCAGATCTGTGACTCCTGCAAGCCTTAGCACCAGCAGCCTAGAGAACCTTGTGCTGATGAAACCCTCAAAGCATTTATTTGGCCATTCAAGCCCCTGTTTATTGCTGCCTTGCAGAGCTGCAGAGGGTAGAGTGTCTTCAGACCCAGCCGCAGAAGAGAAATGGCTGAGACCATGGTCTAAAATGGGAGCTTCTTCCATCTTAAAATCTGTTATTAGAATCTTTGCCCTTAATTTGAGACAATATTAGGAGAGAGGTGTTTCTGACTGGAGCAACAGTCTCTCTCCTCTCCCCAGGATTTTAAGTGCCACACTCCAGTGTAAGCTCGTAAAGTCCCCACTCACCCTTCAACTTGTTCTTCAGGTTTCCATCTTTTCTGGAAAAGTGAGCTCAGTCACAGCAAGCCTACAGCATGCAGTGGTTGTTACACAAGAACAGTTACACCTAGAAATTGCATTGATAAACGCATTATGAAGTGCTGCTATTAAAAAAAAGAAAAAAAAAAAAAGACCACACAAAAAACCAAAAACCAGCTCAAGTAGGTATGAGGGACAAGATGTTCCAAGCCTGGTCTGACATCCAAGAAGAGACCATACCTCCCCTGCGGTGTTAACATAATACTGGAGTTATATATTGTAAATTTCTGACTTATTTATTTTCTAAAAAAAATAAAACATTGCATTTCTTAAAAAATTGGATCACCTTTATTTAATTGCAGTTAGTGGATATGGGAGCAAGTCCCAAGTGTTGCCTGATGTACACACATGTTAATGGAGACATCAGGTGCACAGTTTTCTGCCATCTGTGCTCACCATTCGCAAATTCAGCTTCAGTTATTAAATATGCAGTGAGGTGGGGTTTTTAAACATAATATCCTTCTCACACACGTTCTCCTCTACACTAGTTCATTCCATTCCTTATTGTACTTAATAACCAAATCTAGCAAAGCAAATTACTCACAGTCCAAATACCGCTCCTCATCCCCCTCACAGGCGACCTTGCTTCACTCCAATACAGTGGCAGTGGCCTCCTCCTCTTCCTCCCCGCAAGCAGAGGTCAGAAAAGCACTTCAACAGGAGCCAGAACTGTTCTGGTAAGCTCACACTCCTCGTGTCGGCTCAGTCCCAGTTCAGACCAGCAAAGCCACTGCCACGAGACACAAAGGTCCTTTACAGACACGACAGGACAGCAACACAAAGTCTTACGCTTGAGCTGGTTCTCCCCCACCCTGCAGCAGCGCTCGCCCCTCAGCACGACCCCGAGGCCACTCGCTGGCTCAGCGCAGAGCGCTTTCTGCCGTGGGCAGCAACACATTCACAGAACTCTGCCCAAGCAATGCCAGAGTACCACGACATGGGCTCGGTTCCCTTCCTAGCTCACCCTGACGGCTGGTTGGGCTCCTTCATTGGTACCGTGGAGCTCTGGCATGGGTATGTGTTATTAATGGCCATTTCCTTCTGCGGAGAGCAGTTGCCTTCGCTGTTCCAGGACGGAAACATTATTTCAGGAAGCGGTAAAAATACTACTCCAGATAGATCAGCTTCGTTGGTTTACAGAACAGTCTCCACCCCTGAAGTCTCAACTCACGTGGTGAAGTTTGAGGGCCTTCAAAAAAAGATGACAAACATCACAGCAAGGTAGAACTGCAGCCAGGAAGCAGTTTAATATTTTGACTTAGACCAGCTGGCAGTGTTGGCAGCTCCAAATTGGAGCCCGTGTTCACAAGCCCACAGCTTCCTACACTGGGGCTGGCAATGGTGATCAAGGATGGCGTCAGAAATGGGATTAGCACAAGGCAAGGGCATGGAGCAGAGCCACGGCAATCGCTGACAGTGAGGAAAGACTGCAAATAGAGAAACACCCCAAAAACCCACCCAGAAAGACACTGGCCCTGAGCGGGGCTCCACGCTCACTGCTAAGCACCACTTATTTCCAGGCATTAGGAACAGTCAATCTGTGTTTCTCAGCCATGCAATGGTGCCTGCGGTTACTCCCCTTGATCCAGCTGTGCAGGGATGCAACCGGGAAAACAAGGAACGGAGCTTAAGTAACATGCAAACTTCCCATCAGCATAAATATAAACCCACAGCGCTCACTGCTTTAACAGCCTGAGACCGCTGATAACAAAAGCTGTTCAGAGCTGTTTCTAACTCTATTTCTAGGGGCACAGCAGCCGCCACCTGCTCCATATGTCATTACATGGCATATGTTGCTCAACGCAGACCGAATTGTTTGGTGTTTATCGCACCCTTCTGCTGCGCACACAGCACCCAGCACAGCAGAAACACAGCTCTTGTACTGGCTAAACGGGGGTTTGTCGCCAGCTTCAGCCACCCAGTCCATGCTGGCCACCCAAAACCCCTCCAGAGAAGTTCTTCAGAGGTTATTTTAAAGGACAATTCATCCCATCTCTCTCTGGAGGGAACCCAGACACCTAGCTCCGGCCAAAAGGTGGACACGGGGTGCCTCCCTCTCCCTGCACATTGCCAAAGCACCAGGGGCTACCTTTTTCCTTCAAACCCTTACAGTGAATGAACCCAACAGAATAAACACGTGTCACAGAGACAGACAGACAGGTAAAGCCAGGGCAGAACAGCAGGGCCTGAGTTAGCGGAGGTTTTCACTCCTCTCTCCCTCGACACCACCACCTAAAGAGGAACATGCTTGACCGGGACAGCTGTAACGACAGTTCCGGTGAAAAGGAGGAAGGACGCGCTCTCTTCCTCCATACAGCACGCGACAGGACAAACACTCTAAGCCAGGTAGGGCAGGTTCAGTCTCACTTCAGAGGCTGCTCCCCACCTACAGTGCCGGCACAAGCCACGGCCCATGTACCACCGCTACAGCCTCCTTCCCTCCAGCCTGCACCAGCTTACCCTTGTCAGGATTCCCCAGCTGCTGCCTTTTCCAGCCTAGAGACCTCTCATTACTGCATTGTGCCAGTTCTTCAGCAACACCCTTCAGTGAGAGCTCTCATACTGCCTCTGAGCATTTTGAGGACAATACAGAAGGCTGAACCCAGTACTCTCCTCTTCAAACCTTTTTAGCTCTTCTTGCCATCATCTCCAAGCAGAACATCAGTGCTCCGACAGCCTCTAAACGACATAAATTGGTTGGCCAAAGCAAGGGCAGAGTAAAATGCTTTTCATGAGGCTGTTTTAAAGGTGAAGACATTTCAAAAAACCACCATAGCTCAGCTATACTATGACACAGATGTAAGAAAACTTAACTTCAGCAGTTTGGATTCATGTTATTAATATCCTCCGATGTTTGAAGCCTGAGGAAGAGAACACACCATGATGACTCGTACCCATACACCACATCACAGTTTCTGTTGCGCAACCCTTCTGTTATTTACCAAAGTGCTGACACAGCTTTATCAGGTGATTTATGCAGAATTTCACGAGAAACAGGTGGAATGTTTTATGCAGACTACATCTCAGTGCTAAAAACTATCTTCTAAATGTACTTTTTAGAGAGTCTACGGAAGAATCACTAACTGTAAGCAAAGCCACCTCTCAGGTAAAGTACAGACCACATTCTGCATCGACACCTTCCACCCCCGCTGAAAAGAAGCGATCTTCATGCCTCAGAGGCCAGGCGTGCCGATGCTCCTCCAGACAGAACGCTGTCTCTACACAAAATGTGATGAAATTTCTGGAAGATGAGAAACGGACAAGTCAATAAAAGCACTAAAACAAATGTTACTGTAGAGGTTTCACACAACACATGACGAATTCTAACCATCCCTCCAGCAGCACAATGGCTCAGAGTCACACCAGCATTTGGTTACTTACGAACTCCAGAGGAGAAATGCCGCCTTCCGATTTTCCAGCACTGTTTCTTCCCCCAGAATTCAGACATCCGTGGAGATTTCTTCATGCGGCTGTGCAGCCCTGCCTGTGTTTTTGCTTACCACACGGTACTTGCTGACCACAGGGGCAGTTGGATCAGACAGGTCTCTCTAATGAGGCTGTTACATACAGAAACCAAATTCAGTGGTAATTAAGACAACAGTAGTGCCTGGTCAGACACCGAACAGCAGCGGGTTTAGGCACAATCTTAGATTCTTTCCACATTTTCATCTTTTATGTGGGGTATTCTAAATCCCCTTCTCTACCACCAAATTCTTTTCCCAAAATACTTATTTTCATGAGCCCAAACTTTCTTCTATATCCTTAAAAAATGAAATAACAGGGATCCCTAAGCAAAGGAGGACTCCAGCCACAACAAGGGATACAAACACAAGACACCACACCTGAAGCATCGGCACGATCCAGTGGGAACTGGTGGTAGTGGGAAAGTCAGGGTGAGCGCAGCTCTCCTCGGCAGGCTGCCTTGCTATTAGCACCTTTGTTATCGTCATGCCCTTCACGTTTTCAGAGCACTTTACAGACATAAGTAAAGGCCTGAAGGTCATTGCTAAAGCAAATCAGTTTGCTGTGGTGAACGGATGCAGATCCCTACAAGCATGATGTTGTCAACCAAACACTGAGAAGCAAATAGCCAGAAAATGCACATAGCTGGTTGCTTTATGTCTATCATCGCTCCCTAGGCAGCCAGGGACCTAGAAGCCTTTGATGTCCCTTCGCAGCTCCAAACAAATGCCTGGCCATCCTGTCCTCCTTTGTAAGTAGCAGCAACTCATTTCCTTCCAGTGTGTACAACTACGATGTCCCAATTTTTAACTGAAGAATGGACAGTGTGTACAGCCAGTTCTCTCTGCTCCCTTTCCTGCAATTATAGGAAACTTTGCCTTCAGATATTTAGTGGCCACTCTGCACACCGCAAGCTGCTCTAGATATTCCTACAAACTATCCAGTTGAGAGCTACAGTTCAGGCTCAACTTGTACTGAACGATTCTAAATCTTCTACGTCCATACTAAAGATACGGTGCTGACATGACCATTGCTACTACAAAAGGAATTGCTGCACAGTAGCTCCTGTGTTTTAGAGACGCTCTCCCTGCCCCACACATATCCCCACATGGTCAAGATTCACTACTTATTATTATCCCCATTTACAGACTAGGACCTAGGGCACAGCAAAATGCTTTCTCCAGGCTACCACGGGAAGCGTAGGATTAGTCTCACCGGACTGAACAATCTTAAAAGTCAGGAGCCTCATTTGATCTAGGGTCCTTCTATAATCACTGGTTAAAGAATGGGGCCTCTAGAGAAAGATTTGTCCCATTCTGAAATAAATGGGATAATAAGCTGCTGCATTCGATAGCACAGAGCCCTGCTTGAGGAGGACAGGCACCATTATATATAAACAAGTGCAACTGGGAGATGACGGCAGTCACAGACTCCCCGTTTGATTCAGCAAATTGTTCATATAAATTCAACCTGCCATCTTCAAAGGCCTACTACATGCCGATTGCCAGGGCTGTGGCAGGATGGAAAAGGCTCGATACTAGCAAGGCTGACAGGAAGGAAGAATAAAAGGGAACGATTCAGGTGAAACATGACACAAAACAACAGAAAACCCTGAGACACAAGTGTAACCTTGTTGAAAGCATATACAAAAAGATATTCAGAGAAAACAACATCTCAAAGCGTAATTACCCACTGAGTAGGCTATGAGCTCTTCAGAGAAGAGGCTACATTTTGTTATATACTCAGATATCACTTCGCATACAAGAAATCTCGCTCCTGAATACTACTGCAATGCAAATTACAAACCTGCTCTGCTTATCATAATTCTCTTGACTGGCTGCCTGGTTCTTGGGGAAGGAGCTGTTGGCCCTGGAGACAGAGCTTCAATCTTTTAACTAATCTAGGTTTATCTTAGGATTTATCTTTGATTCCACACTCATCTAATTAATGGAGCAATTAACTGGTGATATGCCATACACCAAACTGTAAAGAGAGAAACACAAGAATCAGATATTTCATTCTATATTGGACAGGAAGATGGATACTTTCTGCATTCCTCACAAATATGGTAATGAATTTTTAAAATTTTATAAGATACTTGAATGAAACCTTTCAAGGGCCTTCCCTCACTGTGTTTAGTCAGGCTTGGGCCAAAGTATAAAATGATGTTAAATGTTAAACCTGTCATCCCTGTCTCCAAGAAATGTTTCAGGACCTAGGCTTCTGCTACAGTCTCTTCTTGTTTTAAAAGCCACATAGCCACAGAACCGTTAAGTTAGACCAGACTTCAAGGTTCACACTTCCTTTACATCTCTGAACTACAGACGTATTTTAAAGCATCTCAGAACCACAACAGGCTTATGAATAAATCAAGATCTACTTTAATTTAAAACACAAGTGCAAAGGATTCACAACTACAGACAAGCAGGATCGTTTGTTTCAAATTATAAATCTTTTCAAAGCCCTGCTCTTTTGCATAAAAAAAAAAAGCAGTATATCTGGAATACAGAAACATTTTACATCAAAAATTTTCCAGTGCAGCTAAGGAGGAGCTAAATGAATTCATTTCAACCAACTTCGTCAGCCCCAAACTTAGACATCCAGTCTAGGCAAACCACCCATGGTCCTTCCACTGGCCACAGGCAGAGCGGTACTGAGAGACAGCGATTTCATCCTTCAGCAGGTATCTGAGATAATGGAGATGAATCACCCTCGGGAGGTGTTCCTCTCACCTTGAGTCTACAGAGCCAACCTACATGCTTCGCAGACTGGGTGCCCACCATTTGATGGCTGGCATCAGTGCAGATGAATTCCATCCCAAATTACTTCAAGTAATCAATTGTGGCTTCAATTTTGAAGCAGGATCTGTAACTGGAGTAAATAGCAGAGGATAGAGATTATTAACATCTTCTGAAGAAAATGCAATTATGAGGTTAGTTTCTGAGCCAGTAGGACTGTCCCAAGAATAACTTAAATTCCAATAAATTTCTAT
>JAVKLA010000021.1:28775850-28885455 GCA_034782735.1 Sagittarius serpentarius | reverse complement strand
TCTATCTGGAGTTTCAAAACAGGATCCCAGTTCCACATGTAAGATTATGTTCTTGAGACCTCACAACAAGACACACCATTACTGTACAAGGTTACATCCTGACCTAAAGTCCAAATACCTTGACTATCTCACTGATCGGAAAGTGTATCATACAAAATATCTAAATCTATTTTAAAATAACTGAAAGAGCTGTTTAGACAACCAGTAACCTTCCGAACATATTGGCAAAGGGATGGTGGGGAAGCGCATACCTATAACAAAACATACATCAAAAGTTCCTCTTCTCCCCACGTCCTGCAGTAGCAAGCAGGGGAGTGAGAGGCTCAACAAACCACCTCACATGAACACAAAAACCTCTCCTGGGACATGCAGGACAGCTGAAACTTTTTCATTCAGTCTCCTAGAGCATCCCCAAAGTGCTTCCCAACACTTGTCTCAGGGCAGCATTTCTCAGCCTCTCTTGGGAGAAAGGACTTGGAAAGAAAGGCGCCCGGAAACCAAACACAGGAACAAGTTTTCGCAGACTCTCCATTCCAGCCAGCACTGGAGGCGTAGCATATTGTGACTTTTCAACCACAAGGTCCTGGTGGCAAGAACACCTGTCTTTGCAGAGCCCGTTTTGGGGCCTGTATCCAAGGGTTTCCCCCTCCAAAAGTTTAAGATCGTGAAATGGATTCAAGATTGACCACTAAACCATACATATTCCTCAGCAAAAGAGAAGCATTCTGATGCAAGAGAGCCATTTAGAAACAAATATATACATATCACATCTGCTCCCTAGGAAAATATGTACAGTTTTCTAGGTCCACATTTAACCGAAGGAAATTAAAATCACCTGTGAAAAAGTCTCAGAGAAAAAAATTGTCAAGTCTTTGTGCATTGTTTGAGAGTTCAAAGGGGCCTGTGCCCCAAAATGTACATTTGAGTCAGCTCAAGACCCCAGTGTACAACTAAGGAAACAAAAGATCACATTTCTAATTGGGAAATACTGTTCCAGTTCAGTAGTCAGCAGCCAAGGTTTGCAGGAACTTGCAGACATTCGGATATGCAACTTCAGACTCCACTTTAAAATGCCATTCTTCAGAAGAAGCGATCCACAAGCCATGAAACACCTGCTTTATTCTTGAGACATACTTGGTCTTATTTGGATCTAGTATGTATTGATTGTCTTCAGCAAAAAGAGAAGCCACAAAAGGCTGAGAATGCAAGGACAGTATTCACATTCATCCTCTAAAATGATCGATGACAAGTTCCAAGCACCATTCACAGGACAAGACCACCTGGTCTCTTGATTTTTTTTTTATTTTTTTTTTATATATATAAACGTTACTTTTTCCTAGCATTTCCCCTTATGGAAAGTCAGCAGGTAGAGGTACGCTTTCTGTATTGTTGGATAAGGGGGACCAGGCACTCTGGAAGTCCTGTCTGGAGCAAAAAGGGGTGATCCAGAAGTTCTTGTGCCGTTGCTCTTTCTAGCGGATCCCGTGTCAACATCCTTTCCAAGAAGTCTCTCAGAACTGGGGAGGTCTGTGAAAAAGCAACCAACCAAGTCAACCCCGTAAAGGAACCAGGCAACAGTTCAAGCGACAACAGGTTGCAGAGGTAGGTTTGGTTAAAAAGGATCCTGTACATTTCAACTTTGTAACCCTGCTTTTGCACAGAAACGTAACAAGAGATAGATAGCATGCTTTTTATGCCACAGTAATAACTTTCTGTCACCGGTAGGCACAATGTTTACACAGGTTGTTTTCTTTTTAATGGGGCACAGCAAATTAAGACAAGACAGCCTGCCAGGTCCTTCCATCTAAGTTAATTTTGTTTCCCATTGTTATTCAATCTTTTCTGCATTTCAGCTCAAAAATTCAACAGAATTCCTGTTACCCGAGGCACGTCACTTGGGTGTGAAGGGTGATCAGTTCATTCTTTTACTGGCCACAGACTGTGGAAGAAGTAGTTAAATACGATTCCCAAATAGGTTTTGAGAGTCTGGAAACCTGATGCTGCCGCTACAAGAAGACAAAGAAACTGCAGAACAGTATACTGAAAAGCTAAATGACCTCAGCAGGTCTGTCCTTTAAAATATGTGTAAAAGCCTGTTGAGTAGCCAGACCCAAGAACCACTTCAAGGCATTGTACATCTCTTGCTGGTAGTAATCCTCTGCATCATTAAAACTGAATAAAAAATGAACTTGGCATATATTTATTTATTTTAATGCCGCTAATTACATCCATTTTAGATTGGGGGCATTTTCCCAGCTCTGGTTAACTTAGAAGTAGATCCTGAAATACTGTTCACACTGAGCTACTCCTTATTTCATGAGTGCTTTGAACGACTTCACTGCAAGTGCTAGAGGGAGAAGGCACAACAGGACTAAGTACAAGTGCCAGCATCCAGCCTTTATCACTCTGTCAATAAATCTTTAGAAAAGCAGCAGAGATTATCCCAGGTGGTGTCCATTTAACCTGTGGCACCCAGCACTACAGCAACTGACCACAGTGAGCCATTTAACTGGAATCAGAATGGAGGGCTGGATCCACAGCTGGTGCTGAGCTCCACAGCAGGGAGATGGGGGAGGACGGCCACCAGCCTGGCAATCCAGAGGTCTGCTGGAAGCCAGTTTGCTTCCCAGGACAAAGCGGGGCAGAGCAAGACTGTAAATGGCTCTGGCTTTCACAGCCTGTGGTAGGGTCATCTCACCGCGCAAGGTGCACAATCCAGACCAGAAGTGGCTTTACACTGCCTAAGGAGTGCAAGCGCTGGGTCCAGAATGTGACCTTGAAATTTTAAATCAGTGTTGCAAAGGCAATGAGGAAAGAGCAGCTGTTGATGTTTGAGTGTATGCTGTTAGTTCAGCAGTCTACTCTGTTAAATAATTCAGTTTTAGCAGCTGCAGATATTCTGATTAATTGGAAAGGCCGGATAGCTCAGAATGCTGCAGAAGCTATTTGATCTCAGAGGCTTGGACTGAAATGAAAGGAGGGCTGCTCTAAGTGGTGACTAAAAGGTAATCACTATATTTCTTATGTCACTGCTGCTTTTTCATAAGAAACCATGAAGCTGAGTTCATCTTCAAAGCAGCTGCAGCGTCTCCATGAGCTACTGCCTGTATTGAGCTCTCGTGCTCTGACCATAACACAGTCTTTGCAGTCCTGAAAGCCGCAAAGCCAGAAACTCTCAAGAGCAAGGATCCCCCTGTTTACTTCCCTAGAAGATGAGCTACTCCATCGACATCAGCAAGACATTAACTGTTGGGTCCACCCGAAGCAGCTTTGATTTGCATTATCAGGTCTATGCCCAAGTGACCTTACATTATTAGGGCTATTTCCCAAACCAGCCACTAGCTGTCAGCAGCAGCCTGCATCCACTGAGGCACCAGAGCCAAAGAAGTTCCCCAAGAAACATGTCCTAGCAAGATCGCTTTCACAGCCAGCTTTAGTGGGAACGGCTGATACGGATGTTTCCCCATGATAATCATCAAGTTTACAAGTGTTTGCCAGTATGCTCACCCTGTGGAAGTTTTTCAGTTTGGGAGGAGGACTGTCACGGAGTCTCTTCATTGCCTGGACTGGAGAATCACTAAAATAGGGTGGTTCTCCATCCACCATCTCTATCACCATGATCCCCAGAGACCAGATATCCACCTGTGGGAACCAATGTCACATCAGTACACACAGTTCAGAGCAACAGGTCCTTGCTTTGTTGCTTTCACAAAGAGTACAACACCCCACCCGTGACAAACGGTACGGAGAGAGTAAAACATTAACCCACTTGATGCTATTGGACTCCTTACCACAGTTTAACAAGGACAGGTTTCCACCTAGGACTGAGCCACACTGGTATTGCAACATGTAAAGGTCTGCAAGTAACTGCTTGTGCTACTCCTGGTTGGTTGGTAAACAAAACTAATCAGTGTGCTGCCACCTGCCCGTAATTTCAGAGCTCAGATCTGTGCCTTCCCTCCTCTCCTCCCCTCCCTTTATGGTATTGATTGATTTACTGATCCATATCATGTCACAGGCTGCTCCTTGCTAACATCTGTCCACACTACAGCAGATACAAGTCTATGTCAAGCTTCAGGTATAAGAATAGAGTAAGTTTACACCTTGTTCCCGGAAGCAGAACAACCTGTTTTTCTACTGTTTTAGGAAATTGTGGTATCATCACAATCAAATCTGTAGTCATAGTTGTATTTAAACAGACTCTAGAGGCTCTTCCTAGAAAAGCCAGAAGTTAGTTTCCTGTGACACTTCAGAACATTATTTGCTCCCTCTTCTGATATTAGGGCAGTGGTCCCTTACCTCGGTAGTGTATGGTATCCTTGCAATAACTTCTGGAGCCATCCAGTAGGGAGTACCTACTAGGGACTTTCTTTTAGGTACATCTTTACTGATCTGAGCACAGAAGCCAAAATCGGAGAGTTTGACCTATACAAAGAGAAAAGCAACCAACCTTAAAAATAATTTTTAAGCAACATGCAGGGAAACACCAAAGACAAAGACGACAAAGGGAGTAAGAGGATGAGGTACATACAAGGGATTGTGAACAGAAAGAAAATAAGGAGACAGACGAAGCCTGCAGCAGCAGAAGACAGGAAGCAATTTGTCTGAGGAAACATACCCTTCCATCCAGTGTCAAAAGAATGGAGTCGCTCTTAATGTCTCGGTGAATGACACCCTGAGAGTGAAGATATGACAGAGCCTGCAGCACTGATTCACACACTGTTGCAATTTGCTCTTCATTTAGCCTGAAATTAAAGACGCAGGAGTTTAACTGCATTGTACTGGGCAGTGGACAGCACTCACTCACAAGTCCTCTTTGAAGGCACAGCGCAATTTTGAAGTTGAATTGCAGACATATTTCGGTTCCCTATGACCATTACTATCTCACTTTTACTGTTTTTCTATGACTGTCTTTTACTGTTAAAAACCATTTTTGTCTCGATGGTTAGCAATTTTAAGTTTTCATAAGTCTAATACAGAGAAATTGCATTTTACATCTTGTATCTAAACTCATTCTGCAAGATGCTGTTTCAACCAATTCCGATAGACAGGACTGCTTCTTCCTGCCAAGGCGCCACAGTAACTGTTGAGACAGCTTTTTTTTTTTAAAGCAAACATAGTAAAGCTATTGTTCACAAGGCTTATTGTGCAACTTCATCCAGAATGCATCCAAACACATAATTCGACAGCAAATACAGGGATCCTTTACAGGCTTCATGCAGCTAGACACTTTGGATACTCTTACACCTAACTAAAAGTAGCACAGGTTACAAGCAGGGAAGACACTCCTGAATTTTACCACTCTCTCTGTTAGCACAGCGAGTATGAGCACCAAGAGCCTTATCTTCAGAAGCTCTTGCTGTTTGGCATACCAACACAAGAACCTTCATGATCAAATATAAGTGAAAATGGTAGAAATGAAAATTACCTCCTGTAACTGGGGACACTGACAGCATTCTCTGCACGTTTAATACTAAGCAATGCTAGAAGTTAAGTATTTCAAAGAATAGCTGAAGTACTCGGTTTGAGTACTTTTGATTCGCAGCCTGTCTCTCGCAGTTGTTTCAAACAGCTCTCAGTTGAGGGCACAGAAGTGATACCTCCTTAAATCCAGCTCTGCAAGTAGCACTGAGGAGACGAGAGCACTCAGAAGGCAGAACCATGCAGAGCGTACTGGTACCTTCTAAATACGTAAAAGCAATTTCTACACATTCATGAAGGAGGTTGCACCATCAGCTGAGAAATTTATACTTCCATTGCTTGCTTGGTGTTCCATCTCTTACTCTACCAGACTGACCGTCTGACCAGGACAACTATGTGTTGTGGCTGCACTGTGCCGTGCTCATGGCAAATATACCTGAAGGATGGCAGGGGGCTACTTTTGGCATTATGATTTAACCTGTAAAGGGAGAGGGACAAAGGCTAACTGTGGGACTTCCCCAATATAGAACCTAACCTATTTAGAAACAGTGCTTTTCATTCATAGTGCATGAGCTGTAAGAAAAGCTGATACACTTCTGAGCTCTGCAGTCCTAGAAGATAACAACAGGTGTACTTTTAGCTTGTCATATATGGAATTTGGTTTCAGTCAAGAGACTGCACAGTGTAAAACAGATTACTAGAGGATTACCTCACTCCTGGAGATGAAAATCAGTTATCACCTTCAGCAAATGTTTAATGAGTGGAATGAGGGTATTTTCCTCCCTGTGAAAAACTGATAAAGGCTTGCAGCTTACTTTTGATAAATGTTACGGTTATAACAGTTCCTGTTTCCACTATGTGGAAAAACAAGCATTCATTAAAAGGTTCAAAGGAAGGCTTCGTAAAATAACTCAAATCTAGGCTGAGGTCCCACAATGGAATTCAGTCTCACGGGTGGATTAAATTACACAGACCCTTCATAAACCTCTTCAGAATTTTTTTTTTTATCTGTAGTTCCATTGGTTCATAATACCAGCTAAGAGCTACAAGAATTTCAGTGGCTCTGCAATGCCGTAACTCAGCACTGTTCAGGATTAAATGTTCTTTCTCCTGTCCAGGAGTAAGTACATGACTTAATGAAACCTTAGTTCTCAGACCCTGAGCTGAACTCAATGCTAGAGGGCCTGGCCAGCCAAGTGTCTCCAAGGCACTCCTTACAGGTGGGGTTGTAGAGGCCACAGAGGACAATGTGCTTTTTTTACGCCTCCCAAACACATCACAGATGCGCTTCCAAAACAGAGAACCCAACAGAGCAAGATATATGCCTTAAATCCACCACAGGATCAGTAAAGGCTAGTCAAAGCATGTAAGTGAATTAAAGGCATACTATGATTAGAAAAAGTAAATACAATTAAGTGTTAGAAATACTACCTGATGGTAATCCAATTAAGATTCTGAATCTTCAAAAAAGGAAAGCTCATCCTACAGACTTTCTTGGTCAGTCTTTTCACCGGCGTTCCCTGCACCAGTTTACAGCCTCGCAGGACTGCTCGGAAGCTGGAGAAGGGTGCTCCAGGGTCATGGGTAAGACACGATCGTCATAACTGCATCACCAGAACACCTTGTGAGTGGGGCTCTAGAGACCATTTGAGAACTACTACTTTGCCCTACAGAAATGCTTTGGGCATTAATGAAGTGGTGTGGGTAGGAAAACAAATTTAGGAGAGTGTCCAGTAGTTGCTATCTTTAGGCAATGAAATTTGGGAAGGAGTCCAGATCTCAAGGCTCTGCTGCACTTCAGAGGAGTTAGCCACAAATTCAACCTCACTAAGGTTGCACCACTGAAAACTATTTCTGCATGCTCTTCAATACTTATTCAATGAGTTTTCTGGCCAGAATTCAATAGATATAGTAAACAATACTTTTTATGAGTACTGTGTTTTATAGGGAAGGTCATCAAGTAGATGAATAGTGGGTATCAGTACTGTGAATGAGGTCCCTTCTACATCAGAAGTATTACCGCACACTTCAAATGGATGACAGTTAAAAAGTGTAGTAGTTTCAGGGCACTGCAAACACGAGATCTCCGAGGGAAAGTATTCTTCCCAGAAATCTCTACTCTGCTGCTCTTGCCTGTCAGGTGGGAACACAAGTGTTGATGTTTTGGACTTTGTTTCATACCTGATCTGAGATACAATGTCTGTGAGGGCTCCCCCCTGCAGAAACTCCATCAGCACCCAGAGCTCCTCTCCCACTAGATAGCTCTTGTACATCTCCACTACGTTGACATGTTGATAGTCCCTCATTATCACCACCTGTAAAAACACAGTGGACAATTGACCACCACAAAATCACTAACACCACTTAGTCTTACCCAACAAAGCAAGCATGCACAACCCTATGATTACAACGCAGTAGCCTCCATCCCCCCAGTCATTTTTCTTCTTGGTACTAGCATAATTCTATTAAAAGGAAGATGTCTCCTGCTCTTCCCTTCTTTTTACCACACTGACTGTTACCACGGCTTTACGGTGGACAGCAGAACCCCACCTCTCATCACTGTACTCACCTCATTAAAAAGGAGCTCCCGGCGCTGCTGCTTTCTCAGATCCATCATTTTCACTGCCACCTGCCGCCCTGAGTGCTTCTCTCGAGCAATACAGACAATACCTGTAGACCCTTCACCAATCTTTACATAATTCTCCAGCAATGTCCGGGGATCCCCCTGGTCCACAACCATCCTAAGGGCAGCTTTGAACTGCTCATGAGTCACAACCACTGGGTCCTCACTGGCCAGCTGCCCTTTCACAGAAGAGTCCTGGGGAAGGTGAAGGTTGCTAGAACTAGTCTGAGTCTGCCGGTTCCTGGGAGACCCTGCCGGTGATGGCCTGCCTTGGGGCAGTGCCATTGCCTTCTCCACTGCTGGTGATTTCTGGGGGGTCCCAGCTTCTGAGATCATCCGGGGGAAATCGGACGCAGGCTGATCTGATGGAAGAGACTGGGCTTTGGCTGCAGGGCTGCGTGGTGAACCCCATTGCTGGGGCCTGAAGAAAGCATTAGGCTTTGAGAAGAACAAATATGAAAGTGGAAGAAAGAAAAAGTCATGGTTAGATTAACAAGAAGTGTCAGGAATCAGCTGCATGTTATGCCACTCTGGCCTAGCCCATTTTGCAGCAGACCGGAGTCCAGAGCTCTAGGTTCTTGTCTCTGGGTCTGCCCAACATACGCTGCATGACTAGGGGAAGACACACGGATGCAGATTTTCAAGAATCAGCTACAGGATGGGTGCTATGCTTTGAGGACCTCCAAACTGAGGCGGTTTAAAAGGGACCTTTTAAAGCACATGCTTTAAAAAAAACCACCAAAAAACAAAACCCACAGAAAAAAAAAAAAAAACCAGCTGCTAAAAAGCATTCCAACCTTGCCACCAAAACTCAGGGGCTACCTATGTTGCAGAAAATTTGAAAATCCTTTATCCCTCTGTGCCTCTGATCTTCCTCTATAAAAAAGGGAAGAGGATTCATGCCAAAGCTGTAAATCACTTTGATGTCTTGGCCTAATTCCCTTCGGGTAATTACGCTCTGCCTACTGAAAACTCTCTCTGCACTTTCCACTGGTACCTGCAAAGCATTCCTGTCGATCAGACACTGAACTAGCGCTCTGTTTTGGGAAAAGCACCGTGAAACAGGACGGCTGTGGGTGGCCAGCGTGAGACTTCAGCTACACAGAGCCACCTTCCCACCTTACTGGCTCACAACTGACCTACAATGAATTTGGATTAGCAGTGCTCTTTCCCGAAGCATTCGAGGCTTTCGGAGACCTCCCACTCAAGTACCAAGCAGGCCCAACCCTGTTTAGTTTACAAGATCTAGTAAGATCACAGCCTGTGGTAATGTGGCTTCAGGATACGCATTCCCATGCTAGCACGACACGTAAGTCTCCCAAGAAGGATAAACCTTGAAGTGCTAATACTCACCCTGGAAATGTTGACTAATTAAAATTCAACATCATCTAGCAGGTTAGGTATAAAATACATTATATACTTAGTTATATGTAAAATAATAGTGGATCTGACAAAGTAGCAACTTCAGAAAGAGCAAGCCAATCATTTATATTATGGGGCAAAATAAAAACTTCAAAGCAACAAGCTTTTTCTCTCTTACAATTCAGACAGATTATTAATAAAGTTAATAATATGGGTATGGGAACTGAAAACTGCCAATAGAGAAACCTTTAAAAGAACACTCCTTTTCTCTGTCTCAGACAGAAAATAATTGTATAGAATTTAATTCTATGCACTTTGGTTTTTAATCAAGGATTTTTGTCAACAGTAAAATCTGCATAAGCCTAACACACATACAGCTCATTTTCACACACACATTGGCCCTGAAAGTATGATTTAGTAGCTCCTGGCACCAGGGTGCAGGAGTGCGCAAACACAAACCACCTGTCAGAAGTTACTTCCTCCTGATTTAGCAGCTCCACCCCTGCAGTCCTGTAGAGACATGCTCATGGCAACAAAATACTTATTTCCCAATTCTTGTTTTGTCTCAGGAGAGAGAGAGGGGGGAAAAGAAAAGGGGGAAAAAAAAAAGGGTTTACATAACCTAGAGCATGCAAAAGGGCACGCAACACACATGCAAGCTCACACTTACTTGTCTAACCACACATAGTATTATTTCATGCTCTTGTAATTTGACAGTCCCTATACACACCTTTTCAGCCTCTGGACATTTAGGGTCCCCCACTCCTTCCCCTCATATTCGGTCAAAAGGAGAGAGCACCCGACCTAACCATGGAGACTCTAGGCAGCCTGCAAGGCACCCACCTCCCCATTTTCAGCCAATTATATCCCCTTTCCATTTCATCTGCAATTATGCATTTCTTAACACATCACAATGACACACCATCGTCTCCATTTGTGAGGGAGACTAAGGTTTTAATCATTGGAGGCTGTTAAGAACAGCTTAGATAAACAACTGCCAGCAGTGGCGCAAATCCTTCACTGGAGCAGGGAGATGGACTAGATAACCTCAAGGCCTTTCCTACTCCTCTGGTCTCACAAGCAGCTCGAGTTCAGACACACCCAAGCACATCCATGCGCACACACCATTTGACTGGTAACCTCTGCTCCCCTTTGTGAAAGTGCTGAGGCATGGCAAAGACACTCTTGCTACAGAAGAAAGAAGTGGTCAGTCATCCCAAGTACCCAGGGACAAGCCTCCAGCCAGTATAGATCAGCCCAGAGTCAGAGCCAGCAATACGTGTAGTTTGTGCTACACAAGAACTGCATTCCTTTAAAACCCCACTCCCTTGGAAAGGAAATCTGCAGGGAGAAGGCTGTGTCTCAGAGCCTTGAGCCTGATCCTTACGCAAACTCCAGCAAGCCGGGTCGGAGAGAGCCCCACCCTGCAACACACTCCAGAACAGGCAGTTTTGTTGGGCCAGTGGTTCCCATCATCTTCGTCCAAGTTCAGGGACTCCACGCCTGCTAGAAATTAGCCTGGCCTTGCACCAGCACAGCCTTTGAAACCACCAAACAGCTGTGCAAGGACAATGAGTGCTGGGCTAGCCTGGGATGAATTAGAAGCAGCAGCCTGAAGGGCTACATTTCCTATCCAGTAACAGGAACCAGCGTTTTTCTCCTCGTTTAATAAGAAATGAGTCATTCATTCAAGATCGCTTTCCTGGGGGAGATGTAGCTATGAGCTGTCCCATCCTTCCCAAAAACCAACAGTCAGATTTCCTGTTTGACAGTGCTGTGGGTGCTGATAGAAACGTTCCTATTGTAGGCAGGTTGGCAGATAAAACTATAACCAACAAGCTCTCCTGAGGTAGTTCTATTTTGCACAGGCAAAAGAATACATTACTAATGTAAATTACAGCAATTTCCCAAATGGCAAAAGCACATTTATGCTAGTATAACAGCATTTAAGTTATGCCTTTACTACTACAGAAGGGCAAAAAATGAGTAAGTTCTCTATCTCCTTCCCAACCTACACTCCTGCAAGCACAGCTCCACTAACAAGCCTTTCTCATGTAGATCTGACTGCCATTTTGAGCTACGCCTAGCAGTATATTTTGCAAAGCTTAGGAGAACTACACATTTCCCCTGCCCAGGACTATTTTGATTCCAGCATTAATCATAACAATAACAGATGGTTGCATGATGTTTGCAATTAAATTTGTTCAGCTGTGTAAGTAACCTCTGGAACTGTCAAGCCAACATTGCACTCACTCAAGAACACTGAATAACTATACCTTTATCTGCAGGGAAGGGCCTGACTTGTTTGAGCCGCTGGATGAGGGGAACATGCTGCGTAACAGCCTCCTCTTCAAGCTGTTCTCCCTTGATTTGGAGCTAGGGCTGCCCTCCCCTGCGGGCCTGGAGTTTGCTTGTCGTACAAGGCAAGGCTGAGGCCAGCACTCTTCTGAGCTCTTCTTTCCCATCTTCTCACTCTCCCCTGGTAGAGTTGGCATATTCTGCAAACCAGAGGCACGCTGGAGGCAGCTACCATCAGCACCCTGGAACTCCGAAGGCCCGAGGGACTGTGCTTTCATTACCATACCATTGGGATGAGACTGTCCTTCCAATCGGGGTTTATAATCTGGCCACATAGTCTGCCTCCGGGTCACCTTGGTCCCACCATTGCAATTGAGGTAGTTTCCATATTTGTCTGCCCAGTCTGCTTCAGGACTCTGAAGATACATGTCTGGGGGTCTGTCTTCCCCCAGAAGCCCAAGAGACTGCGCTCTCCTTCTGCTGGTGGGGCTCCTTCCCCTCAGAGTGTTTGAACTGATGGCAGAAAGCTTCTGGATGTCGTTGAGTATCCCAGAGATATAGCCTTCCACTTCCACAGTGCTGCCCCTCACCACAGTCTGTGAAACATAGGGGGGGGGGGAGTTAGAGTTGTAAAAATTGAGGCTGTTTATCTTGACAAAAGGTTAGAGTTTGTTTGTCTAGCCAAAGAAGACTCAAGGAATTTAGGACAAAAGAGAAATTTTTCTTTCTGTCTTTTTTTTTCATTGTCCTTTACTGAGGGGAAAAAAAAAAAGGAATCATTGGGTTACATCCTTCTGTCAGAGGCAGCAGTGCTTTCAGCCAGAACAGTGAATTCTGCTGCGGCGCTCACATTGTAAAGGACAACATTAGAGCAAAACCAGGATGTTTTTAGCACTCCACACTCTCTTGTGCTGAAATTGCACTACACTACATCACTAACTTAGGCTCAACAAGCTCCTGAGAATATTAGTTCTCATAAGAAGTCACAGCATGCCATAAGCTCTATCTGCAAAAATCACCTTGCTGTTCCAATGCAAGGTTCATCTCTACCCTGGAGCACTCTCAATAGTGTTGTAATCAGCCTCCATTAGTCTGTTTCTCTACAATTTTTGCTAATGCATCTTAATCCTGACCAGTGAAGACCACATTGTGCCAATACTGCATCCCTCCTCTGTTCTGCCAAGCTATTATAATTAAAAATTATGAACAAAGGGTCACAACAGCTCACAACTGCCTTGTAAGCAAACGATGAAGAACAAGGCTTCCATCCAAACAAACAACAGCACTACACAAGTAGGACGCTTGAAGCTGTTGGTATATTATGTAGTGCTCTACCTTGTTTACTCTGGAACTGAAAAGCTTACAGAAGTTTTTTAGTGCTGGGAACCAGTGTGTTTCATTTCTTCACAGAAGTTCACAGCACAGAATCACTCCTACACTTTCACAAATCTCTGCCTGAGGAAAGTCCTTCCCTGGAGTGATGGCAATCTCCTGTTTGCTAACTGAACTCCCGGGATCTTCTAAAGATGCTGAATTAATTTACACCGAGCCTAATATTTAGCTGGTGCAAAACAGCAGCTCCAGTGATTTCAACAGTGCTACCACAGTGCACAAAATAAGCACCTGGTTTGCTCAGCATCCGAGAACGAAAGGCAGAACAGAACATGTGGTCAAACAAGGTGAAGAAAGGACAATTCGACTCATACCATTGCATACACAACATCACCTGCAGTAGGAAATTCTGCTCTTCAGTCCTACTGTAGCAATATACCTCACTCACCACATACATGCACCTTCCTCCATGGCCCCAGCTGCTGTCAAGTGAATGACACGCTGAGGATACTAACTCCTGAAACTGCTCCCATCACTTTTGCACCAAACTCGATAGAGAAAAAAAATACCAAAAGTAAATGGTCAGACACCCAGTCTCTAAAATCTGTCAGTGGGATGGGAAGAGTCTTCTACCCATTCTAATTCATCCATTAGAAACGCCAGACATACCAGTTTACCTCAGTAAGGCACTCAATTAAGAGCACTAGTTCATAAATGAGTCCGAGCAGGGACACCACCAAGTCACAGAGCACTCGGCAGGATCCTCCATACCCTTGCACATGCTTGCACGGGCAGATGTGAGAGAGAGGCCCTCCTCCAATGCTCACTGATGGTTCAATGTCTCTACAAATTGGGAAAAAGAATAACTCAAAATAAAGTTGGAACAAATCTCAAGAGGCCAGCTAGTTCAAAGTAGATGGGCAAAAGTCATTCCAGAAAGATTTGTATCTAACAAGTTCTCAAAAGGAGTCTCCAAGAACAGATGCTATGGCCTCTCCAGAAAATCCATTGCAGTGCTCACCTTACCACCTAGTTAAAAACTTCCTAAAATTAGACGCAAGTCACTCCTGTTGCACTCCTAGTCCATTAAGTCAGTCCTATCCCCAGCGGACAAAGATGATGGGAATTAGCTGTGCTTTCTAGCTGTGTTTAAGGACTGCATCAGATTAATGAAGAAACATCCAAATTTGAGCCAAATCTATATGGAGTGCTTTTACAAAGATCATGCCTTACTGACCAAAATTTAGAAGTTACAGTTTTAAAAAGAAAAGCAACCCTTTACAAGCTACACACATTATGTGTCAAAAAAAAAAGGAAGAACTATGGTAGTTGAATCCAGGACTCTACGTATAAGGGCTTGGCCGAATAGGGCCAATTAGCACTTAAGAAAAAAAAAAATCTTATTATTGACTGGTATCATTGAACAGGAATTTGTTCAAATGGAGTTTACCGGAAACAATCAACTGAGTGATGCAATCTAAGAGAGTGTCTGCACTTGGACTTACTGGGGCAAAAAAAACCCTTCTCTAATTTTTAAAGACTGTTGGGTATTCTATCCTTGTTCCCTTAAAGATTTACACCTCCTTTCAGCTGTTACCACCTACAGGTTTAATAAGTCATACATGAAAGTACCAACCAGTATTAGACTCAGGACAAACTCCAGTAAATCTCTTCATGCACATTTCTATTTTGACGGCGATGCCTCACACTATTTTTTTTGAGTATACTTTTCCTAATATTTGAGAAAATGTGCTCAGTTTGCTCTCAGAATGCCATAGGTACAGTGTCAAGAGCGTAACTGAAGTCAAGATACAGGAGAGAGCTATCATTTCTCCCTGACCCAAAGCCTGATACCCTGTGATAGACGGAAATTGGGTTGCCTGACGTGATTTGTTCTTGATAAATCCATGCTGGCTTCTGGCTATTACCCTGCTATCTCCTAGAAAGTGGCTGCAAATAGATTACTTGCTTATTTGTTCGAGTCCCTTTCTGGGAATTGAAAATATTCTGACTGATCTGCAATTCCTTGAATTTCATTAGGCCCAGCTGACTTGAAAATATGTAACTTATCTAAGAAGTCTCATTTCTGTTCATGTTCCTTTCTTATTCTAGCCTGCGTTCTTATCCCTTCATGCTTGTGTTAATTGTGTTAGCCCACTGATCAGTTAACCTTTTCAATAAAGACTGAAGAAAAATCATTAAACATTTAAGAATTCTCAGTGTCATCTGTTATTAACTTTCTTCCAAAATGAGCAGTGATCAAATTCTTTCCTTCATCCTCCTTCTCCTCCTCAGTGTACTTATGACATCTCCTTAGTGCCCTTCATGTTCTTTGAGAATATCATCTCTTTTTGTGCCTTGGCCTTCCAGTTTTGTTCCTACATAAATTTCTTTTCTATTTGCCCTTTACAACTTGACCTAGTTTCCACCCTTCTGAGCAATCCTCCTGCAGTTTAAGCTCATTAGAGAGCTCCTGATCTAACCAAGTTGGTCTCTTATTACACATTTCATCTATTCTCTGGATCGTGGTCCTATCTCCTACTACATTTTGAACCTCAAATCGCATTCAGGACACGATAAAATAGAAGGCAATACCTCCTCCCTTTTTCTTTCACCTGTTCTTCCTGAGCAAGTTTCTCCTTTCTAAATCAGCATTCTGCTCAAAGATCCTGATGTGCCATTTAAATTGCAGGTTTGATTTTGCATTAATACTTGCATTGTACTAAAATGTAGTCCATTTACTCCTCGTGTTTTAAGCATCTGCACACAAAAAGCTAAATACATTAATCAGATAGAGAACTATTTTCTTTTCTGCCCCTCCTAAAATCCAAGAAGTAACGTCTCTGTTTTACAACTTACCTTTCAGTTTTCAGGCCCCTGTAGGGTTTTTTTAACTGGGAACAAAAAATTCCCACAAGCTACCAAGACTTTAAACACAACAATTCTGTCACCATCTTTCATGTCCTTTTCCAAGAGGTCATCATGAATCTGCCTCTCTTCACACAGCAGGTCCCGGCAGTCACTTATGAACACACCGTCTCCAGATGCCATTATCAACAGCCATACAAGCAAGACAGCCATCTAAATTCACCCATCTACAAGGATCAGTAACTTGTTTCTCCTTACTGAAGGACTTGCTTTAAGGACACTCTCCTGTTTATGGTGTCCCAATTTTTGTTAAAATGCTATTTTATAAACCGTTTTAGCCTAAACCCTAGTTTAGTCCTGCTCCCTGTTGTGTCTCATTCACTTGGCCATCCATGAACAGCAAGCTAGTGCTACCTCACTCTCTCCCACTCAGTCTTCCCTGTCAGCTTAATTACCAGCCAAATTTGCTCACCCATGACAATGACAAACTTGCTAAAACAGGTCTCTCCTCGAATTCTCCTCTTCACTTCCCTGTACCACAGCTGAACACATCCTAGGCCCTGTCAGCTACCACAGGAGCTTTCCTGGGTCCGTGTTCTAGTGACAGGCAGCCAGCTGGTTATTTGAACAGTGACACTACTGCAGTTAAGGATACTGCTGTCCTTATTTCTGATGAAGTTACTATCGCCTCAAAAAAAGAGACAGTGTTATCAAAGCCCAGACCCCGATATCCACTGAATTCCTTACAGATCCCACCCTTAGCCCCATTTAAATATATATGGGGCAATGGAAACGTTACCTCAACTTGGGCCTCCGCAAGGGACAGGAAAGCCCAAGGGACAGGAAAGAGTTGTCTTCCTGTCTTACCTTCATAGGCTGCAGTTGCATCCTTGTGATCCTTGAAGGGTCTACCACTGGCTTGGGGCGCCTCAGCGTGTCTAGAATATTCTGCCATTGAGGTGGCAGGCCCACGAATTTGCCCTCCTTTGGGTCAAATGAAGTGTGGACACGGTGCTCAAAGTTCTGCGGAGCCGAGATCTCTGGGCGTTTCTTCTTCTTCTTGCGGAACATGATGCCTGAATCAGAGAAGGCAATGCCATCAGCGCTCTTGCATGTCTAGGTCTGATATGCCCAATCAGTAATATCACATATCAATTATGTTAGTTAATTACATTGTATTGAGAACATTCTCCAGTGACAAGCACTTTAACAACAGAGTCGATCATCTGCTTTTACAGATGAGGAAACAGGCAACAAGAGAGCAATGACTTGCTCAAGACCGCCCAGCAGGTCAGTGCTGAGCTGGGATTTCTAGTGACCTTTTTAGTGCTCTGCCCACTGTGAAACAGTGCTCCTATTTCAGAAAAGAAACAGACACCTGTTACGTCTATGGCTGAACTCCTACCACTTGGCTTCCTTTATTTCTACAAATTCAAATTGCGCGATATAAAAACTATTTAAATAGATACATGAGATGCATATTTATATTTTACAGGCTTGTACCTAGGTTAAATGGGTTTGGAGTCCAGCCAGTTAGACAGTGTTGATTCCACTACAAGCCTGGAATAAAGGGTGGTTATTAACAGGGCTCAGGTTGTCTTCTCACTGGTTACTCCAAGTAATACACATTTGATTCCCATTGAAAGACAACAGAGTTGTTGCCAAAGGAAGAGCTGCCCAAGACTGATTTTGGATCTCAGTTTTTCTAGCTTAGATGGAGGACTTGAGAGAGAGAGAGGAGGTGGTAGGTGGAAATCAAACTCTGTCAGCAAATAGCTGAAGAAGCTAAAATTTAAAACTACGATTCCTTTCCCTCGGGGGGCTGAGAGAGACAGTTTGTGTGAACAGCCATTACAATTGCAACAAGCCAAAAGCAGCTAACACTTAGACCCAAACACAAGAGACATTCAAAGTCTGAATTTAGACTTTATAGCAAAAAAAAAAAAAAAAAAAAAAAAAAAAAAAAAAAAGAGAGTTGTAGATAGATAGAAAGCCAAAAGTTTTGGACCTTTTTGAAATTGGGAAGATATGAAGGAAAAGGAAGAACTGGAGCTCCGCACACAATCACAGAGGTGGGAAAGCTTGAATAACTGGAGGACTGCGATGGGTGGACACCACCTCTTCACAAAAGACAGACAGGGAAGATGGAGTGAGGAGGAAGTTACTCTTTCCATGAAGAAATAGCTCAGAGGGAGATTTTCTATGGAGAGCCAGGCTTCTCACAGTGGAGAGTGGTGGGAGTCTGAGAGACGGACAGGCATATATCGAAACAAGAGAAGTCCCAACTGGATGGAAGGAAAAACTTTTGTGACTGGGAGAGTCCAGCATTGGAGCAGATTGCCCAGACAGGCTGCGTTGTCTCCAGCCTTGGAGGTTTTCAAGAGCAAGTTTGCTCTTGAAGACAAAGCCCTGAGCATCCTGGTCTGACCCTCACTGCAGAACCTGCTTTCAGCATGGGGTTGGACTACAAACCTCTCGAGGTCCCTTCTCCCCTGAATTGTTTTATGATTCTATTAACAAGCATTCCAAGTTACATTTTCCTGTTTGCTGTTGGAGAAACATGTTTAATGGGCAGATTACTGTTCTGTGGATGCAATGGAACTGGCATGCTCCAGAGCTCATCGTCTCCTCTCCAAGATGCTTTCTATCAATGCATAGGATGAACTGTGCAATGAGAGCCGTAAGAGAGGTAAGACAAAACAGAGACCCAATAACAAAACATTTTAGGTAGTTCAGTGCTAAAGCTCTCTAGCTTGGGGAAAAGCCCTACAGGTTTCTTTAACGCAATTAATATCCACTAGCAGGGGAAAAAAAAAAAAAAAAAAAAGTTTATATGCTCTTCCCTTTCCACTGATGACTTTAATACTAGCATTTGCCTCTCACTAGTACTGCTTAAAGTGATGAATGCTACCTCTTCCTTGATATCAGGTAGAGGATTTTTGCCACTTAATCTTCAACTTTGTAGTGATCACTCTTCCCCTGTACAGGGCCTCAGCTTCCAACTATTTATGCTGAATAAATATTTACAAGGGTCAGACACACAGAACACATAAAGAGATAACATGTGGTGTAGACATGAACACACTTCTAGAGGACACTGGTCTCGAAAAATCAGCACACCTCGTACTCTTTTCCCCACAGCGAAATGCATGTCAAACATTTTCCAGGTTGTTCCACTTAAAACTTGTTTAGGGAGCAAAGTGCAGCCACCAGGTAAACAACGACTTTGCTTCCTAGTGCTAGACTGAGATCCTGAAAATGCATACAGACTGGCTTAAAATTTGGTTACCATGATTCTGTAGTCACTGGGATGGGAAGTGCTCATATGTCACAGAAGGACCTTTACACCATCTAAACCCCCAATCATGTAATCCATCCTTAGTGAAATACAGACTTCACACACTGACAACGTCCATTGCAATACTGTGTCCAGAAGCCTACTAAAGATACCTTACAATTGAAAAAGAAAGCAAAAGGTTAGGCAACTAAAAAAACCCCAAACACTTACAAAAGAGGCTGGAAGCAACTGCTCTGCCTAGAAGAGGTTTCGCAGCCAGAATAATCTTTGCTTAGAGTATGTTCCAATGAAAACCCAAATACATCTTAATGGAGAGCTTATGGGAAGAGCGTCTGTGCTCCAGGTCTGTATTGCAACTACTCAAACACAGTGATTCATCGCTAAGGCCCCTTAGCTGCTGCATATTAACTAATAATCAAGACTAAAGTCATAAGGCAATTCTTTAAAGAAAGAAAAAGTGCAGACAATTCTGGAAAGGAAAGATATACTAATAGCTCATGGTGTTAGTACCCTTCAAACCAACAGCTGGTGCTACCGAGAAGCTTTCACAGCCTCCACGGAAAGCAGGGAGTGTATCTGTAGTGTTGTATCAAGTGCTTCAGTTCTGAATCGTTGACTACGTGTCAGTCCTGACAGCTTCTTGATCCACCAGGACCGGGGCATTTCCAGACAGTGCAATGTTACTATTTCAACCCGTATCTTTCTTTCTCCTGCTCCTACTTTCACAGCTTCATTCCTCTTTTCTTCATAACGAGAAGATATTCAGGGCATAGCACACAGTGTCTTTCAAGTTTGCTCTTTAACTGCTTCAGGTGGCAAGGGGTCCTGTAAAATGTGGTGTTACAAATACCACAACCATTAGCACTTGTAGAATCAATTGTTTACGGAGAAATTACTGAAATTTTCAGAAAGGAGAACAATTCTAGCTAAACTACTTCAAAATGCAAATTTTTAAAGCCCGGGTGATATTTTGGCCCCAAACAGAACAGTGGCTCTATGCTAGCATATCAGTTTCCATATGCATAAACACTACATTTGTATATTTACATTAAATCACTATACCTGTCAATCGACATCTGGACTACACTTAGATCCTATATACAAAAGCATGCTTCCTAAACCCAGAAAGAAGCATCTACTAAGTTCATGGTCAATTTTAGGGTGACTAGCTGACCTGGCCTGCATCTACCTTATTGGCTTATAATAGACATCTTAAAAAAAACAAAATGTAATCAGCTCCAAATACAACATACCCCTGGGTATCCAGTGACATTTATTTTATATAGTAAGCATCAATCTTTGATTATAAAGACATTGCCATATCAGACAGGTGGTTTAAAGGTACACTGCATTAAGATCAAATGAAATTCATACATTAAAAATAGTTATTTGAAATCCAGTGGATTGTAATAATCTGTGTAGGTTTTGCATTTAATTGAGAAGGTCTGTATTTAACCAGTCTCCTTTCACTTTGTGCTTTTCATGCAAGAGCTATTTACTTGTATTTCCAATACCCAGCTAAAGAATGTTTAAATAAAATACATAAAACAGGCCTTTTCTAATTCAGTAAGAAATTCATAAGAACATTTTATGCATATAAGATTTTGTAAATCAAGCCAAACCTGTATTTAAACGTAGACAGCATCCCTTTAATATAATAATACAAACACTGTGACACTGATTTCATAATAATCTACTAGACTTTAGTCCTTCATTCACTGCTGACAACTGTACTGTAAGAAATGTCACAAACATAAATAATAAAAGTCACTACCACAAGACAAAAGCAGTCGGAGATTGAAATTCTCTCAGCGATCCATTCCTGCTGCCTGGGAAACCACGTTAGGTTTTTCAACTCCAGATATAGCTGTTCCTAGATGATACAGTTCCAAAAGCTGTCACATCTGCCAGTGAGCATGAGAAAAAAAATCCTACAGCCAGCAGATCCAGAGCAGGGGGAGGGATCGGCTGGGAAGGAGGGGCAAGAAGAGAGAAGGGTCAGGCTCAGATGAGAGGAAGGGGTGGGAAGATTAAGGATGGAAGAGAGAAAGGGGAATGAGAGTTAGGAAGGGAAAGAGGAATGGCTGGGAGACAGGCAACCCGAGGAGCAGGGCACAGAAAAGAATCAGCCCCACTGAAAAAAAGAAGTAGATAAATGTTATCAGGAATTGCACATTACAACACGAGTTCAAACACTCAGACAAAGAAGCTGGCATGCACTGTCATTTCATCTGACTTGCCTCCACCCTATACACGTACAATTACATACTCCATTAGTATATATGCACTGTACTTAACCATATCCATACGCTCATTCACTCACACTTACGCTTGACAGCAAGACGGCAGAGAGCTACTTCAGTCTCACTTGTATAGTTTCCAGTTAAAAATAAGCTTTCCCTTTCCCTCCCCCTCCTTGCTGCAGCAACTGAACTGGCTCATCAGTGCTTACTGCACAGCTATCACTGATCTGGACACAGCTTGCTACATTCCTCCCACCCCGCACAAGAGATAACGCTTGGTCCCCGGGCTCAAGAAAGCAATTCCCATGATTTCGAAGTACTCCCTCAGCTGATGCACCAAACTACTCCGGCCAGCTAGAAGAGGAGTGGGGGAGGAGGAGAACTCTTCCTACAGGACCCGAGGAACTGCAATATTCAGATTGAGTTTGGAGTAGGAAGATGAAGCAGATCCCACAGAACCCACCAACTCAGAGGAAAAACATATTTCCGTACTCTGCTATACAGGTCACTGTCACATAATACATTTCAAATGCAGCACAAGTTAAATAGGCAATTACCAATGCATGTTGTTTGCATATATGCATGTGTTCATGCATATGTACATGTGCATATGCACACATGATATTTCACTGTATTTCATATCTTCTAAAATCCTAACATTTACCCTCCTGAGGTTTCGGAGGTGATTGTTATTTATAACAAGCCATAAACGTTCATAGCAGTTTGCAGACAAAGAAAAAATGACAGGTTACTTGCCTTAGGAGCTTACAAATCTAAATGTGACTTCACACGGCAAGAAATGACAACAAAGGGTGAGTGAAAGGGGGAAAGAAAAGCAAAATGGTCTGAAATCTGAAATGGGATCTAAGAGCACAGAGCCTTGTCACGATGACACCTTCCACATTTGCCTGCAATTCTAGTTTTAGACATACTAGTTTAGGTACTTTTTTTCTCCTAAAGCAAGAGCGGATATTTGCTTGCTGTGCTATCACTTCCCCTATTTCAAGTCCTTTCCTTCACTCCTCTCTCTCCCTCACCAGCCCCCAAAAGCAAAGCTATGTGTTGGAGCAAACTAGCAGCACAGCAAACTGATGTAATGCTCTAAATCCTGCCCGAACACACACGAGCGCACAGATTAATATTACATTAGAAATAAGCTTAGGGAGAGACATATTGGTTATACTGGTGGGTTTATTTTTCACAAATGAGAAAAAGAACACTACTGCTTGACATTTTTTGCCATGCCTCCGCTGAACAGGGTCTAAAAGCTATGGTGCTGCCTCTTTCTCCCCTGCTCTGTTTCCTTGCTCATAAATTAGGACTAAAACCTGAAACACAGTGAACGCCTATTTGCTCAGCTTGTTTTGGACGCTGCTCAGTGCCATACTTTTAGGTGTGTTTTAGCTATAGTAGACCAAATTCATTCTGGGACATATAAAAGCACTTGCAAAGAAAAGACCTCTTGAACTTTCTGAAACCAGTACAGGCATGTCCCAAATGCTAATGAGATTTTTCCCTTGACAAATAATAAAGTTTTCCATTATTTACAACCACCTAGAAAGCCCAGCTAAAGTCACTGTCCCATTGTGGCTGTCTCTGAAGTCAGGCCCCACCCTCCAAAGGTTTAATCTAAATAGACAAAAGGTACGGAAAAGGAATTATTATCCTCATTTGCAGACGAGACAGAAAAAAAATTACTAGCTTGGTTTCTTCCCAGCTATGTCTAGATTAGCAAACCTAAAAGATCTTCCAGGTATGTCTCCTGGCTGCTTTTTAACTTCATATCAAGGCCAGATCCAGGCCCAACACACCCTGGCTTCCATGGAGAGAAAACATAGGTGCACAGCCCTGGTGGGAGCCAAGACATGCTCTGACCACTGATCTTGACACCAGCACGTAGGTCTAGACACCATGACAGAAACCAACCACACAGACAGAAATCACACCCAAACCTCAACTCCAATCCAATGCCTTCATTATAAGATTAGCCTTTTCCCATCTGTATTTGGTTTGTGAGAGGGTTACCGCTAGCAAATACCACTGCAACACCAAAAGAAGGCTGCAACTCATTGCACCTTCACCCAAAGCCAGCAAGGTGTGTGCTGCAGGTCATAACGCTGAGACATAAGCCACTGTGAGAACTATGACTCTTTTTCCCCACCTTTTAAACACTTGACATGGCTGTGTCCTTTTTCTGGATATACAAAACCATATAGCCCTGCATCTCTGACACCTGCCTTACACAGGCGCACTTCATCGTTCCATGTCCAAAGAGTAACTGCATTCTTTCAAATGGGTTTACTGTCATTATGTTGCCACAAAGGATGCACCAGGGTTAAAAACAAGTGGCTGTATTTCGCTGTTGATCCAGAATACCAAGGAGCTTCATGACAGGGTGGGACATGGGGCTTCACTCTCTGCTGTCTCATGTGACAGATCGATTCAAAATGAGCACAAAAATACTACTGAGGTTAGAATAAGAACATTTACGGTTCTGTCTCCAAAAATTCACACAAATAGCAACCTCTTACATATCAGATAGGAGGTTATGTTGGGACAAGGGCCATGGGCCATGGGCCACATCTGGCATGCTGGGACACGTGACACACGAAGGAGCCAAGGCACTTGGCTGCATCTGGGGAACACGCTACTTCAAACAAAGTGCTTCGAAACACTGGGTCCCACGTCCTGCAGCTTTATCTGAGCACTGTAACCTCACCGTGCTCCTCCATGCCACGTCACAGATCGCAGACCCAGCTGCCTCTGGCACATTGTGTTACGAGCGGGAAGCTGTAGCTCTCCGCTGCAAACATGCACAGTACAGACCTTACTGTAGGAAAGCACTCGGCAGGAGCCAAGCAAGAGTCGCATGCTCAGTGAGCACAGCCAATTGCTTGCGAGCAGACCTGTCCCAGCAGAGGCACTGGCGATCACACGATCGCACATGTACTGGATCACAGTCCTCACTCCAGCAGCATGGCAAAGGGCTGGCAGAGACACCATAGTGATTCCCCAGACCACCCAAGTATAGAGATGCAACTTCCTTCCAAACGACACTAAACAATCTTAGTCCCTATTTATGATCATCACGTTCTCCTAAAGTGAGATACGTACATATTTAATTGCTGTCAACAGCCCGTGAGGCAGTTTACTTGTGTTATCCCCACAGGATAACTGATGGGAAAACTGCAGCCCAGGCAGTGTGCCCCAAAACATGGAGGAGACAGACTAGCTTAAACCCCACAACCTGGCTGACTCTCAGTACCTTCCTACTCACTACTGCCAACACCGATATGGAAATTTAAATCATAACAGGCAAGTCTTCTCCTAGGGAGTATCAGTTATTCTGCTCTGTTTGGAAAGGAAAAACACACGCCGTGAGTATGAATGTTCATATAGCCCTCCATGCATTAAAACCTGAGATACACTTGTAACACAAGTAAAGATAAATAACTGTTACTGTCTACAGCTACACTCTGTTCATCAATTAATTACAAAATAATCTAATTACTAACACTGCAAGTTAAAATGGCTCAGCCCTAGGGTAAATGTAATTTCCTGAAATTTTTTTGAGGGAAATGGATTTGAACTTTTAGTCTACCGTCGCCATACATTCACATTGCTCTCTTGTGCCAGACAAATGGAAGATCAGTCTCAAAACAACATCATCATCACTAATGGCCAAATTTCAGTGCATTAGTCCTCAAGCCACGTGATAATCCTCATGCAACTTTAGAAATCATACTGAGAAATTCCTTAAAAACAAGACCTGTATCAGCCAAGTCCCAATTCTGTACTCCATTGCACTAAGCCTATACAGTTATAACTTAGAAGCCGATGAGACTGGTGCAGGAGCAGGATTAGCACAACAGACGAGAAAATTGGTCCCCTAGTCCAGAACCCTCCTCGGCAAGATCTTGCAAGATCACTGTACTCTCTCCAGCTATCAGTGCTGTGCAGCACAACATACTAGTTAGCCTTCAGCTGCTCTTGCTAACTGCAGAGCTGATGTCCTGTACGTGTACAGAACTGATGTGCAGCTCTGAATGCGATGAAACTTCAGCATGTACTCTGTTGGTACCCTCAAGAAAACAGGACGTGCAATGCAGAACTCGGAACCTGGCTGAGTTTTTACTTGCAGTTGGTGTAGGCTAGTCGAAGCTGGTTTAAGTAAATTGCACAAAATATTTAGCTCTTTTCTCTGCTTGTGAATTTCCCTAATCACATTACAGAAGTAGGTTTAAAAGTGCTCTTTTTTTCTGATTGGAGGCAGGAGAGCCAAATTTTTATAGTGCTTCTCCTTGGGAATGAAAACCATGTTGTGACCAAGCAAGTTACGTTTCTCACTTTTGCAAGCCCTGGCAGCATGACCCGGGATATTCTTTCTGGGTACATACATACTGACACCCATTTAGACAGAAACAACCCCTGCACAGGGAACAGACTTTCCATCTGGAAGCACAGTTGCTAAACCAGCAAACTGTTTGCTGATAGCTCTTTCCACTATTTAATCAGCTTTGCTGCTAGATGCACAAACCATTGCTCACGCTTAGCACACAGGATGTACATACCAAGGCAGTGTAGCATATTAAAATCAATATACAGCTTCATGACATCGTCAAGAATAAGACTTTTCAGTGGGACAGGGCTTGAGAGAGAGCCATGCAGCAGCGTCTCTTTCCCCAGCAGCTGTGTAGGGGCTGACTCAGGTTTTACCCAAGCGCAAAACTCAGAAAAGCAGCGGAAGACTCAGCAAGTATCTCTTACTCTACGTACATCCCCCAGCCTCACCCGAGAACTCGCACTCACCAGCCACAAACTTCTCTTCTTTTTTTTCAGTACTCTGTCCCCAAATACATTAAAGCATTAACGTCCTGGCAAAGAAGAAAGCAAACACATCAGCAAACATTAATGGACAGGACTGTTTTCTGTAGCTGTAAATACCTGGCTGTATATGTTGGTTACACCTGGCAAAAATAATTAAGTACAAATGCCCAATAGAATTGTAGACTGTAACTTAAGGAGGAGGAGATGAGCCAGCTTTCAGATAGCCAAAATACACTCACGCACCCATACGCACACGAGTACTACAACGTAGTTTCAGTAGGTGTGCTGAAAGGATCTTGGCTAGCACAGCAGCCAGAAGGTCAGGAATACAGACACAAGGGGTTTTAACTGATGAGTCAATTAGACCTCTTCATAAGATACGGTGAGGGTCCTTGCAGATACAAGAGACTTAATAGGAGATACTGCTATGTCTCGCATAAAGGCAATGAGCATGCATGTTCCTGACATGCTGTGTGCTTTCTCAAGCATCATCCAGAGTAATTTTAACCCCTTCTTCACCCCAGTGTTTTAAGAGCATCACCCTGCAAGATTCAACAATGCATTTTCCTCTCCACATTCCCCATCATCTCGAGTGTCAATAGGCTAAATTGCTAGACCCCAGGCACCACAGACCCATACGTGGGCCCACCTAAAAGACACTGGAAAGCAAAAAAATGCAAGATCTTACTGGCAGTCCTGCCGAAACAGTGCTGGTAGAGGACAATTCCAAGCGAGAGGAGAAAGAAGGGTCTGGAGGGAAACTCTCCCACTGTCATGCAGCAAAGCCGATTGGAGGACGGTGTTGCTGGGCTATAGGAGTAAAGATGAAGTAAACTCCTTCCCAAAGGAATCCAGCTCCTGGTTTTTCTTCCCTTCCAGAACCGTCCCTTGAGAGAAAAAAATTGTATGACCCCTCGAACCATTCCTCTCTCACTTAGCCCTAGGCTGGCACTGCCAACACACGTGTGATCATTACGCTAATTCCTGGCAGTGGCAAGGGTTAGCTCCGAAGGGAAGGGGTTAAGCCGTAGCAGCACAGCCACTGGGGAGTGAAGATGTTAGTTCAAACTGACAAACCTAGTCCTCTGTAAACAGAGGAAACAAATCGCACGGAACAGCGGCCATTAGGATGGTGTTGTTACTGCTTTAAAGCAAGCAAGCAAGACAAATGTCGATCCCCCAATCTGCGGGAGGGAGCTTACCCCTGACTCCTCATTGCTCCGTAACCAGAGGTGAGGTGGGAACGCTCTGCCACCGGAATCCGCTGACACGCCGATAAACTTGAGAGAGAAAGACGGCAGGAGAAAGTAGGAGAAGAAAAAGGGGTGGAGGCAAGTCTGACATGTTTGTACAGTGCCTGGTTCACCTAAGCTGCCGAGTTTGATTTTAGGGTGTGGTAGCAGATGGGACACAGAAGCACTCAGTGCGGAGAAGCCTCAGATTCCTGTTCCAAGGAAAATGACAGACGCCGACAGCAGAGCCTCTTGGGACCATCTTGCCTTCTCCTCACCATCTTCTCCTTTTTTGGTCCCTAGAGGGGATGAGAGAGAAAGAGCCGAGAGTCACACCTGGGCACTGAGGTTTGCTGGGTCTCAGGAAAGAACCTTGGGGAGATCATCTCCCATTCCCCTCCACCCTTTTTACCCCCCCCCCCCCCTTCACTGCTGACTTATTAAAGCTCTGACTTGCTCGTTAGCTCTTCTCTCTCGGCTCCACAGCCTCAGGGCCTAGAACTGCTGCAGTTTCTAATGAATCCCGACATCTCCGCCTGTGTCGCCTGGCTGCAGATTTCAGGACCTGCCACCAATTCCTTGTCATTCCTGGCAGGAAAGCTTTGATTGCTTGCTATATGGCTGGCTATAGAAGAATTCACCAATTTATTTGCATTGCAGATGAGCAGCACATGACCTGGCGCTTTTACTTTTCCCGTCGCTCAGCATGAGTCAGTGCTGCAAGGTCTGAAGTCTCGTATCACCCTATAACCCTGTTGCGCTGCCTGTGCTGTGCCTCAGGGTTTACTGACTCCTGGAAACAGACATTTCTACAGGCGACTTGCATTCAGTGGGACACCAGCTCCACCACTAGCAGTGGTGGATGGGCGTGGGTGGAAGGGGGCATCATTAGAGACACTTTGGGGATTACAGCCCAGGAGAGGTCAGAGTTCATGTCAGCAAACCCATCAGCTGCTCTGTCTCCACTGCAAAAAAAGAGGATTCTTGGTCTCTCCAAACCACTGGCAATGCAGACTTGACCCTAAGATATTTTTAGGTCCAAAGAGCAGAGATAAAAGCCTGAAAAATCCACCCCCATGATTTATTTTTTTTTTAATGTTGGTTTTGTTGAACCACCCTTAAAATAAATAAATTACATGCTACAAATAATCATTACGCTGTCATCATTTCTGCCAGGAGTGGCTTGTCCAGCAGAGGTGGACCAGCCCAGTGACCTTTTAGCCATGTTCCCCCCTTCCCATTTTCCTTCCTACCTATTCATCCCACCTAACTAGGCTGCAGTTTCTTTGTACAACAACCAGAGTCACAGCTCTAGCTGGAATGCACAAGATCTACAGCAATATTACGGAGAAGGAACAGAACTGGGGTTCATATACAGAACGTAAAGGAAAATCCTGGCATTGTAGCTGGTGTTCTGAGGTTCATAATCCACATTTCCAGACTTGCTAGCGAAGTTGTGGAAGGCTGCTTCCTGAAAGTGCAGTCACCGCTTCTACCTTACACTGCAGGTCCTTGCCTGCCAGATCCTGCCAAAGAGACTGAGGTTTCCTGCCTGTTACCTCACAGCAGCGTCCCTAGGGTATAGGAAATAAAGTTAGCCAGGTTCCTTGCTGTCTGGGGATTAGCTTGTCTCCTCCTACGGGACAGGCCCCATACACAGATGTAATCAAAAAAGGGAAAGCTCATGTTAATAGTAGTAAATAACAAACTACAATCAAGAGAGGGGGACAGCATTCTTTCTCCAAAAGAATGGAACTTGCAAGGCAGAAGCAGCAGTGGAGGATCAGAGATGAGGAAACAGAGCATAATCCTGCTAGGTGTGGAGGAAACGCAACAGTGAGTGCAAACCGTCATTGTCATCTGTGGCATCTGTGCTTTGCTCCTGTGCCAATCAGTGAAGAGTCGTCTACGCAAGGATAGCTTTGGGAGCGTCACAAAGAAACGTCATTTATATTCTACAAGGAGTCACCCAGGCTTGGAACTGGCTTCAGATTTGCATAAGTATTATGTTTCCTGGGCTTACATGCTAACACAGTCATCTAGAACAAGATGCAAGTTCTTTATAAATGGAAGAGCCTGATTTTACTTGTCAAGACACAAGCTTAGATGAAGCCAAGGCAGCTTTGAGCTGGTGTGAACCTCTGCTGCCTACAATCTTAAAGAAAAATTAGGACACTTTCCAGTCTTTCTATTCACAAGTTTGGTCCCAGCAGTCCTACACACTTTGAAGAACAATTTCCCAATAAAAATGATGCATCTCTAATTTTCCCCTTTAGCAATTGTCCCTTTATTAAACATTTCACGGCTCCTTCCCTGCCCACTGCTCCGTTCTTACCTAGAGAATTGCACAAGACAATATAATTATACTCACACATTTATATAAACACACGCATACACACCCCACTCCTCCTACAGTTGCTATACTCTACGTTGCTCATTCAGGTCCTGTCTTAGCTACGGCAGCCATAACTGGCAAGCAAGAAGTGCTGCAGGGTACATTGACTAAACGCTTGCATCGCAGACTGCCTGATTTATCTACACAGCAAAGCCCGTTCCATACTCCATGTCCCCTCCCCAGACACAAAGCGTAGCAAATTTCAGATCAAAACTGCTTATCTCGCCTCTTTTCTCACCTTGCCCGTCCATGTCACTGCATCAAGAAAGCACCAGTACCTCATGTCCTGCACTGTTGCTGCAACAGATTCCATTTAAGCCCATTTCATCTCTACTGGAGCAGAATTCCGTGTGCGAAAAAAAACCCAAACAACTTTTCAATGTTTTAGTATGCCAACAGGCAAGACTGGGCACTTAAAATCTTCAAAACAAAATGGTAGAGACACCAAAGCTGACTCTACCATATATGATGTCTGTCTTCTACTCAGCCAGGAGAAACATACTTGGCCACCTGTTTGGAGCTTGCTGTTAAGAAAAATTTATCCTGCTTCAACAAAGCTTCCAGGAGAAGCCTGCTACCAAGGCGCAGCAAGTCTGACGCACTCGGGAATCTCAGTAAGAGCTAAGGCAATTCCACCCATGAAGCTAGGCTGTGTTTCAGAGCTAGACCTCCTAGCAGGGCTGCTCTCAGCTCTGGGATTTGCTAGGAGGCACAAATGCTCTTCCATCAAAGGGTGGTCCCCCTTCTCTTTCATGGCTCTTGAAACCCAAAGTAAGCTGGCCAGGGAAGTGAAAAAATACGCCAACAATTGGGACAAAGGGGTCACTAGGAGAAAGGGTGTGTTGCAAATTCACAAAGCATCAGCATCAACCAGTGGGAGGAAGCGCAAGATAGGAATCAAGTCTGCAAGTCTCATAATCAACACATGACATTAGCCAGGACTGGAGATAAGGAGGGAGCAATCCAGAGACAGTTTCGCTCTAAATAAGTGCTTACAGTTTAGCTACCTTTCCCCAAGGCTATTGCATTCAGAGGTGGGCAGAAAATTTCAAGAGCGCACTATTTGGATTGCTAGCTCTAATGTTAGGGTTGTCCTCCTGCTTACTATGCATCGCTGACATGATAAAGGTAGTGCGTGGAGATCCCAGCAGTACAAAGCCTTATCTGCACTCCCACTGCATGAGCTCATTCAGTGTGCTTCTAAGTGTCTCTAAGGTTTCCAATCTAATCCAGTTTCCCTTTTTTTGGCCCAATTCAAAACAAGAAACAAAGGCAGCACCAGAGCTGAAGAACTGGAAGTTGGTTTAGCAGGGTCATCGCCTCTGCTAGAGCACTGCATGCTGTTACAGATCAGGATGTATCCCCATGCTCAAATCTGGCAAGGCAGCGTGGTGCTTGGAGTCGCTCTTCACCATATGCACACCACCAAATACAATGCACGCTGGGTCACATGAAAGAAGAAAATTTGTGCTGCTTCAGGCTCTTATCAGCACTAGGGCAGAATCACAGCCACGCTCTCCTGGGCCAGGCAACTCCAATGGTGGAGCAAATCATAGCCAGCAAGGAAGTAGCACAGGGACCCACAAATTCTGCCAGACTGAGAACACCAGGCTGGAGCAGCAAGAGCCAAGAACATAGGCAACAAAGCAGATTAAGCTTAAAGAGAGTAAGAAAACAGAATCTTTAAAAATTTTAACTTGCACTCTGATGAGAAGCTGAAACTAAAGCTCAAGAGGATCACCTGAATACCTCACATGCTATTTTGCTACTGGTTAAATTCCTGTGGCTTGGTAGATGTTCCCTGCAGATACTATCAATACAGCTTGGATCACAGCCATCTCGCACTTCTTCCAGATCTTTTACTTGCAAAAATTCACAGACATATTAGGTTATAATAGAAGTAACGTCATGCTCCACCAGACAAGTCTGTGCCACCCTCTACAAAAGGTGTATGTGCTGCTTCCCATGAAAGTCAGGATGATCAGTCCTGCAATGGCAGCATCGCAGCAGAAAGTCAGCGTAGCCTACCTTTTCCACAGATTCGCCAGGTCACCTTGGGAAAGCCATTTTGCGCACTGGTACAATGACTGTGACAATGCTTAACTCTCGCAGAACAGAGGCGGCTTAATCTGTTGTTTTTTCAAGCATGCTGCGATCCTTAAAGATGCTATAGAAATGCAGATTGAAATCCCTGGCTGACATAAGAGGAATAGAGACTACAGCTTCTGTTCAGAATAACTAGGTCAGTCAGCTATTGCAGAAGTATTAAACAGAATTCAGAGAATTCCTAGTGGCTAAAATAACGGTAGGAAAAGTCTAATGCCATTTGCTGTTATTAGTCACTCTCTACCTCTGGGTACATTCAAACCCAACTCTCAAGAGCCCAAAATAATTTGAGGGCTGGAGCTTATGCATGTCAAAATCCAGGCACGTGGCTCTGTGCAGCACAGGAGGCTTCCATCCCACTTACTGCCTTGTGGAGGCAGGGAACAACTGCCCTCGCAGACAACACAGCCTTAAGCAGCTGAATGCATGCAGCCCATCTCAGAGAGCTGCACCCTTAATCCTGTGCAAGGGAATGGGTGTCACGGTCACCCTGCCAGCAGCAGCCACCCTACAGCAAGTACAGGAGGGTGCTTGGTACTACGGTGGTGTACGGGTAGCTTATTTTGGGGGAAGGCTGGTAGAGGCAGAGAGCAGCTGTTTGAATGGCATCAGACGAAGAGAAGAGGGGAAGGGTTGACCATTGCAATGGGGATGAGTACCCAAAATTTATCTCAAGCCCCTCCAGTTGCTGAGGCTGGACTGAGCATTTGCTTTTCTCTCACCGTTTAGCGCTGCTGCATGCCACGCATTCATACTTTTATACTGCAGCTCATTTCCCCTAGTTGTGCCGGTACAACTGTAGAGCTGCCCGCGGACCTTACCATGCAGATAATCAATACAGCTACTTGTATCAAAAAGCTTTTGGTTTTACTCAAAATAGGAGGTAGGTGAAGGGTTAAACCTGTTTGGGATTTTTTATTATTATTAATATTTAATTTATTTTTCAACTCAGATTGTTTCAGCAGCCTGGCATACAGTTCAGTCATGCAAACAGTTGTGGCACCACAACTCAGAAGCCAGCAACCTGCAATGCAGGAACTGGGCCTTCTTGTTTTGCCACTAAAACAAGCATGTCATAATACCGTACCCTCAGTTTCCCTTATCCCCATGAGCTGTGAATGCACTGGAGTCCACAGGATGGGTTGCAAAGGATTAAACGGTTATAATCACCACTTAGACATTTATTTATATAGTGTAGAAAAATGTTAGCTATGACATCCTTGTCTCGTGTACTAACTGCTAGAGCAGAGGAGAGAAAAAGTTGTTAACTGCTACCTCCCCCAAGAGTGATTTTTGGTCTTTCCTCCTAGGAGTTAGAGAAGACTTTTACTTTCTTTATCCTCAGCTCTCTCCTCCAGTCTTCATTAAGGCTACAATTTGTAATAGCCTAAATACTAGCATAAGACAGAATATGATGCTGGTTGCTCTGGGGCGCACTGTTTTAGCGGAACACTGGCTGCTGGGCACACAATAAAGCTTCCAACCACCATTTTCTCCGTTAAAAAAAAATTCAAAACTACCCAGAACATTTGTGCAACTATTAATGCTGTCAGATTCCACAATAAGAAGCTAAAATGTGCACAGTCAGGCACTGCATGTTACAGAGGATTGAAACATGCTGGCTGTTTCTGGTATTGTAAGAGCATTTTTATACCAAAACCCGATAGCCACATAGATTAATGGAGTCCAAATTGAACACACTCATACAGTCTACCTGACCACGCGGACCTGCTGTCATTTGGCTGCAATCATAACAAATGTCCTTGCTTTGGAACAAGTCTAGGTCCTGCTGGCTACTGTAAGGAGTGAAACCGTAGTGGAACAACTGAACCAGAATCCTCCTCCAGATAACACCAGAAACTAATCCACTGGTATCTGTCTATCTAATTAAAGGAAACACACGGATTTTATATATATAAAAATATATATGTATATATAAAAAATTGAAGGAAATATCCAGATTCTGAAGAATAATTTAAGAAGTTAAGAAAGGAGCAACATAAGACATAGTCATTTAAGCTATAAATAAAATGGTATGTCTCCTACTCTGCAGATCTAGAGATTCTGAAGATGGTATGGTAAAAATAAGTGAAAAAATCCTGTTAACCTTCTACTTAATCATCATTCATCCAACTACTAATTCAAAAACACATTCCTTGCTCATGTGCTCTCTGGAGCGCCAAATAAATTCTATAAATAAATGAATTCAGAGAAATTTGTTCAAATAAAAAAAGTATCAACTTAGTTCATTTCCACGTGTGACCTTTAAAACCAAATCCTTGTTATGACTCAAAACGAGCATTTTCTTGTTCAGAAATCTGATGAAAACTGAAAGCCTGGCTAACAATTGTGCCCAAGTGCTTAAGTGAAGATTCCCTTCGGAAATACTTGGGTAGTTCCCTGGAAAATTCTTTCAGTTCCTTCTTTCAACAAATAGCAATCTCAGGCCAAGAACAGCCACAACCCGTTGTGAAGGTGATCACAGATCACAAATTAGAAGTAGCCAGGTAATTTAGGTGACCCTGAGTTCTAAGAGACTGTTTTAAAAACATGCCTTTAAATGACACAGAAATAAATGGCAATGTTCTTTAAATAAGTTATTGGCTCAGCTTTATGTCACTCAGGCTGCTATTTTGCAGAAGCTTAGGGAGAACATATTTAGAACTTGGAAGAGAACACATGAGCCCAAAGAGTTTTGCAAATTCCTGATTGGGAGCAGGCAGCAGAATTAGTATTTTCTTCTCTGTTAACACCAAACAGTGCATATTTTATAATAAAGTGTCAGAATTCAGGAAGTTTCCTCAGTAGCAGTCACAAACAGGAGCATCTTGTCTACTGACATCATCTATGGTTGATGAGGTGGTACAAGATCTAAACTACTTGTGACATTACTTTATACATTTAGGTTTCTAATGAAATGAACACAGCATGCATTTTTCATTTTATGACCCAAATATTCCATAACAGCATCTAGGTTTGCAACCTGATTTTCCACACCTTTCAGTACACACTCAGGAGCTCTGATTTCCACAAATTATTTGTGTGTGTACCCAAACTGGACAGCTTGCTGTACCATGAACAGCTCAGAGGTGACTTGCCCAGAGAGACTTTTTTCCAGAGTCAGCTGTAACATCTGTTGTTTAGATCCAATCCAAAGTCCCTTGAAACCAAAGTTTTTTCACTGTCTTCCACAAGTGCTAGAAACATTCTTATTCTAAGCTGTATGTTACAGGAAAGAAGTTAATTTCTAACATTATTGTATGCATTTATGTACTTTCTTGGACAAGGCCCAAAGTACTCGTTATAAAGTGTAACACCCTGTTTAATTCTTCCAGAAGCCAATCATAACGCTACTACAAATTTTAATGAGCACTGAATCAAGACCCAGATGGTTTTTAAAGCCAAATTATCCTGATCTTGGTTATTTTAAGCTGTCTAGTGCCTTCTGGCCACTACACATATTAACCCCTCTGTTCCTGGTCCAGATTAAGTAAAGACTTTCATAGGTGTTCTCCCCATCTAAACACAGCTCTTCAGCTTCACTGTAAAAGCCCCTCAGCTCCTACTATGCCTTGAAAAGTCACAGCTTTGAAAGAAGACTCAAAGGTCGACACCAGTGAGAAAAAAAAACGTACCCATAACACAGCGGGGAGGACAGTGGCCTGATCTATGCTCTTCCAGTAACACAACTAAGGCTCTGCAGCCTATTCAGTACTGTCTTCTGGACACGGTAACATGAATATGATCAAATTTAGAAGAAATTAGTAAGTGAGATCTATGAAAATTTTCATCTAAGTGGAAAAGGTGACAGAGTATAAGAAAAACAAAATATAGTCATTTATAAGGCATTCTGCATTGCAGGAAGGAAAGTCAGAAAACTAGAAGGCCATCACTAAGATAATACTGACACTACAGACAGTCCAATTTAACCACATTCTCAGGGGAAAAACAATTGAGCTCGGAGCCATCGAGTTGACATTATCAATTCAGAGAGACACTTGTCTCTGCTGAAACTGCTGAGCATGTTTGCTTTCTAGTTTGAAACGGTATGTTTCATTTTAAGAACTAAACCATCTTTTTTATACAATGGTGTTTCAAGTATCTCCACGATACCCGCCCCTGGCCCATGGATGCTGACTGCAGTGCCTCAGCTGGGTCTCTGCTAGAGCTGCTCACAGCTGTAGTTTGGCTACACTCTGATTCTTCAGAGCAGACAACAAATTACCTTCCGTATCTACCACAAACTACTATTACCTGACTCTCTCCTGTGACTAAGCTTGGTTTTTTTGGGCTGTGCTTGTTTCGTGCAAAGCACTGCTGCTGCAAATGGTAACCTGAGTGTCTCAGAGATTCACAAGGCCTTCTCCCTTCCCCTCGGCAACCTGCAGGGAAAAAAAAATACATCACAACTGTTTCCAAAGTGCTCTTTAGTTGAAGCAGTGCTATTCCTTGCTAGACTTTAAGCAAGTCCAGAGGAGCATGAATTCTTGTTAGAGTTTGTTTGGTTATTTTTAGGAAATTTTGTGACCAATAACTGACTACAGCAATGCATGCCGGTCTTTGTAAACAAGACAGCTTTCAGACAGCCAGAATGCCAGCCGTTTCAGGGTGGCTGGTGGGTTTTTGGGGGGTTGGAGTTTTTCTTTAGGGTGGTGGGTTTTATTTCTTTTTTTGGGGGGGGGGAGGTGAGGGTGGTTGGTTGGATTCTTTTTTCAGGTTGGGCTAAGGTGGGGGGAAAGGAGGAAGAAAAAGGTTCTACTACCTACTTTTCTGCTCCTCAGGTATCCAGGACCTTCCTCACTTTCCTGCCTTGGGCAACAGCAGTTCTCATTCTAGTGTCCCAATACCTCTGTTCTTTGTTAAGTCTCCTTTACACTCACTTGTGTGGGTTTTTGGTTTTGTATTCTGAGATTTTTTTTTTTTTCTTTTCCTCAAATTTTTCTAAACCTTGTCTGGTAAACAGATGGACGTCATAGAAATGGAGGGGATGAAAAAGAAAGAGTAACAAAAACTCTGCAGCATTACGCAAGCCAGCTATGGAAAAGAAGTTATGTTATGTCACTGCGTATTACTCAGTTGAGAATGGTTAATGAGTTTACGCTATTTAACCACCTTACCAGAATGGGCATCACAGCTTGAGGAATGCAGACAGAGCTCTGAAATGATTTCACGATTAGAAATGAGGGGTGGGAGGGAAATAAGGAAGCAAAAGATGGTTTAATGTCCTTTCTTGCCTCCAGATGCACGACACATGGCTCAGTTGTCCTAAGTCTGTGCCTGAAATACTTACTTTTAATTCACTGAAAACATACTGACTGAGCAGCAGGAGTACAAGCAACACACTTAACTTGCCTTCATTTGCTAAAGCAGAGAAGGAGCTCAGTCTCCCGCCTCTCTGCTGGCATTGCCAAGTAAAGCATCAGCGGCGGGTTCAGTAACTCAGACAACTCTGCTTTCTGAAACGGCCCAAGAGCCCCGAGAAGCATGTGCTTTAGCAGGTTTCAGTCCCTTTTGAGTTGAACCACATTTGAACTTCTTAGCAGTGAAAAATCATTCTATCCTGTTACTATTCCTCTGAGCAATTGCACACAGGCCCCCTTTATTATTACATTAGTGTAATTTTGTCTCCAACATTCCCCCGAGAGGAATTACTCATGTCCTGCTATTATTTATTTTACTACTAAGAGCCTGGTTTTTAGCAGTAGTTTTAATTAAATACCGATCCTCCTCCTCAGTTAAGATCACCTTTACCTAGCTTGCTGTGCTTTGTGTTCTCCAGCAGTATCACTTGCTTCCTCCTATTTATCCCTCCCTCCACAGTTCTCTCAGGACCTGCAAAAAGCCCCCTCCTACCAAATCCTATCAGCAAAAAGAAATACAAGATTTTATTAAAGAACCATCACATGGAAGATAATATGGTGCTTAACACTGGTTATGCAGAATTCCAGTTTAAAATGATGCCAAAAGAAGCAGCAGCATCTTCCATACCCCCTAAAGCCATACTGTCCCGTGCACCAGCCCACAGCATGTTGCTACTACCGTCCCTCTTTGGTTTCCCTGCTCCTCTGTAGCCTTGCTTGCATGTCCATTGCTCCCCTATCCTCTGTTGTTGCATTTATCCTCTCCAAATATGCTACTGAAAGTTGCCAAGGCAGGTTTTCTTTGAGAGTTTGAAGTTCAGTATGTCCACACACTGGGTAAACACCTCTTCGGAGTCTTTGCTGACACTGGATAATGAATCAGATCACAATATATTCTAGACTTTAGTACACAGGATTCTTGGAAGCTGCCCTCGATTAATGTTTTAAGAGTTATTCATTCATGCTCCCCAAGTGTCAGAACTGATGACTCCTGACTGTGAAGTTGGCAGGAATATCCTCATCTCAACTATTTCTACAAAGTGGAATCAAACTGCAGCAACAGAATCCAACTGCATTAACTGCTCCAGCGCCTGGCAAAGCCAGCAGCGGAGACAGCATAAAATTACACTATGACTGCTGGCACCAAACACCCTGCTGGCCATCATTCCCTGCCTGAATATTGGGCACAAGTACCCTTCCTCGGGCATTCCCACCTAACCACTCTGCAACCTTCACCGAGCCCAGCTTCCCCTCTAGGCACCACTCTGTTCCTTACCTTGCATAGGGAAGGGAAGAGGAGGCAACAAGTCAGAAATCATTTTGATTTCACTTCTTACAGACTCGACAAGGCTTTTTCCTCCTTCTCAGCTCTAGGTGCAAAAATTTACTAACTACACTTACTTCCCTAAACATAAGATGGTTTTGCTTTTATGATCACATTTTATTCCTTTTCCAAGAGTAAAATGGAACTGCATACAAGTACTAGATCAATTAGCATGCAAAGAGAAAGCACAGTCTCACACCTACACTCTTCCCTGCACTTCTAGGCTCAGCAAGTGCATTCCTTAATGGCTTCAGCACCTTTGTAAAATTCGTGCTCTGCTCTACTTTCATCAAGGACTATAATTTTTACACCGCAACCTAAGCATACAATTCTCTCTCTGGAGGGTTCCCAACTAGGAGGAGTTTCAGTTTTTGGTTTATACTGGGGAGGAGGGGATACTGATAATAAAAGATTTTTTAGATGTTACTCACCAGTTCCAGAGCCACCTCAGTACGTTCAAGGTATTTTTTTCCTACCTTAAATAAGTCTTTTCAAACAAGTTGCCTGCAGCTGGGACAAGGAGCTCTCTACTACTTTCTGGCCTCTCCACAAATAGTTTTCAACAGTGATGAACTGGTTGTTCAGGTGTAATTCAAATAGATGCTTTAAAAAAAAAAAAAACAAACCTATCTCCTTGCTCTTGTTTCAATAGCATTTCTTCAAACTAAGCCTATGAAAAACCTTCAAGTTCCCAAGGCAGGAACCATTTCCATTTTGCCTTCTACAGAACAACAAATACTCTATCAATTTTTAAAAGCACTAAATGAAATTAATAAACCATAAGCTCATGTCTATTTACTAAATGTTACTTTCATTCACCCACTGTTCCTACAACGCCCATCATTCTATTGTTTAAGTCCATGATTTAGGAGCAGTCAATGGCATTTATTCACCACTAGAATATAGCAGACAAAAGGCAGTGTTAAAAGCATTCCCCCTCACCCCATTTTTATGGCTTCAGACCTCAGAAAATTAGTTTTTATTGGCTGATTTAAATTTCCAGCCTAAAAAGGGAGTGCCAGAAACATCAGGGATTTATCTCAGTTCTACAGCTTGGGAAGGTGAAAAAATTTTAGAAGTCAATTCAATTTTAGTGTTCAGAATGCTGGACCCTGCTGCCCCATCTACCTCCCACAACAGCAGTCTTACCTTGAAAAAAAGATCTCTGAGAAATACTTCTGGAGTTAATTCAGTCCCTTCTTCCTTCTAGCTGCAGGTTGCTGCTTGTCTTAAACACGGGAAACATCCCTTGCTTCAGGCAAAAATTCTCAGCAATTTCATCTTAAAGCTTCTTCAGAAAGATCCTGGTTCAGTCTCATACACATGCAAACACACCAAGCTGGCAGCTGCTTACTCACCAGCACTACCCCAATGCCAGCTGCTGTGGAGGAGTGTATCAGAGTGCCACACGCCCCCGCTTTCTGGCAGCCACCACAGGTGTTAGAAGAATTCACTGAAGGTAAAATATCCTCACAATTAGAGGACAGAGGAGACCACAGTGATAAATTCCATTAAAACCTTGCAGTTAAAATCGGTGAGATCTCATTGTAGACACATACCACTATCAAGATTCTGTAATGCAGTGAATCAATGTTTTCTGGGACCTTTTTAACTGTGGGCTGATGCTGTGATCTCAGCAAAGAGGATGGGACTGTGTGTTGAGTGACATTTTGCACAAAAGGCAAGAGCAAGATACTCATCGTGATTCTGGTGTATAAAGACTATACATGCATTTCCCCTCAACTAAGCCTTGAAATCACAGGATGGCTGACTTATGCTTCACTCCAGGGTGGGGAGGGAGTTAACAGACATAATAAAGCCTCACACTTTGAGAATCTGTGATTAAAGACTCCTGTGCCTTATAGAGGTATAAACTGCAGACTGTGAGCAGCAAATATAATGTTATTCCATCACTCAGGCAAACCAAAGTGTTACTTATCAATCTGGTAAGCATTGCCACATCCCTTTCTGGATATAAGAACTCTGTGGGTGTTGTGCTGATCTTGCATAACTTGCCTACATCCATGTCATGCTTTTTCAAAAATGCAAAATATAATATCAAGTTGACACTTCTGCAGGCTAAATTTCAGCAACAGATCTCATGGCACCCTGCAGAAGAAGGAAGGTAAACTGTTCTATGGCTTTAGACTTCATAGGGATGTAGATTAAGACAGATTTATTAAGCTGATTGAAGCACTGACAGTTTACACTTGCTGAAACTCTGCAGATGTAACCATTATGTTCCTGCTACTTGAGTCCCAAATGGAACCCAGCAGAATCCAATTCTGTAATCAAGACAGCAAGTGAAATATCTTCCCCCCACTGCAGTTGCTTTAGAAATCAAGTCAAAACCAGCAGGGCTGCCAGTAAGGCAATTAGGTATTTTCCACAGGTAGTCTGATAAAGCAGCCAGTTATTTACAGTCTCCTGGCATGTCAGTTACTTTAGTATTTCCCAGACAACATTCAGAAAGAAGCAAGCACTATTTTCTTTTTTTTTTTTTTAAGATGAAGGTGTATCCAAGAGACAAATCATTTTTCTTGCTTTTAGGGTTGGCTTTTGTTTCCTCACCTGGATAACCACAAGCACATTTTTGTGAACATTAGGTAACAAGAAAACCTGCTCCTAATTCTTTCTCATCAGGGCCTGGGGAAAAATACAAGCTGTTGGGTAAAAGCTAAAAAACAAACAGAAAAGATGGGAGGGGGGAAGAAGGGGAGTGAGAAAATAACTCAGGAGTGAGTCAGTCATGCTCCTCCTGCTTAGTCACCTGTAGTGATTCTCTCCAGACACACCGGAGATGGAGAATAAGATGCCTACCCGCCTTCCACCCACTTCCTCCTCTTGACAAGGACTTACAAAAAGAAGAGATGAGGCAGAGTTTTGGGAGACAATCATTAGAGACACAAGCTTTCCAGAGAAGCAGAGCTGACAGTAGCCTGTTTGCTCATTTTTCCCACCCCCTCCTGTTGCCCCCTGCACTATTTCTCAATTAAATCATCTTGAATCAACCTGTTCATGTGCTGGTTTAAGTTTCTCTGATGGTGCCCTGCAGTTTTGACATCGTAGGGAGTTGCCATGGAGAAGAGGGTGATGTCATTGACACAAAAAGCACTGAATTTACAAATACAACAGGAACAGAGCTATTTATAAAGAGCTGGTTTTCTCCCCCCACTCTTTGCTGCGGTGGGTGGAGGCAAAGGCAGCAGTTCCATTCTTGATGTTTCTGTCAACAAGTCTCAGAAATGAATTTTCTTGTTAGAAAATATCCTGAGCCCGTGAAATTGCTGAATGCTGTCAGCTTTCAGACTTCATTCATTAGAGCTGGATTTAGCTTTCCAGCTCATAGCTATTTTTGAGGTCATATAACACTCATATTTGTATTGTAGCTTCTATCCTGAAAAATCTATGCAGTATTACTGAAATACAGCCACTGAAATACAGGCACTTCTGAAAGACAATAGCATGTCACAAAAAAAGGGACAGATACCCTCTTTTATGTAAAGGCTTCGTGCTGCTTATAATCACTTTGAATAGTAACTGTGACTGTTTTCCCTTGACTATATGGGGTGCACCATTGCACATTAACGCAACCATCATATAATGAAATATTTAGTGCATATAAAAATTGCAAAACACAGAAGAGATAGAAAAGGGAAGATGATAAACTTAGACATGAACAGAAAAAAAATTTAGAATGCATTTGGAATAAATTGGGAGGAACAAAGGGTGGTTTAAGAACATGACAGGGAAGCTATCATAGATGACAAAAGAGTATTATTTATGTGTATGGCACCTAAACCAAACATGCAACTATCTATCACACCGAAATCTGACAGGACAGTGACATTCCTAAAAGCTGGATGCTAAGAAGAATTATTTCACCAAGATACAGGTCAAGGTCCAAAATTCAGTTTTCAGTTAAAAAAATAGCTTGGTTTTCAAAGAAAACAGCTTGGATCTTAACAGCTGGTAGAACAACTATGCTCCAGCTTAAAAAACAGCATCATTCAGAGCAATGTTTCCCCTTTTTTACTCTCTGGATACTAATATCAAAGCCAAAACCTCCTTTGGTGAAATGTTACTGGTTGCATTGTACATTTCAACTGCCCAGAAGCACTACAGTGATAGGGAGCAACAGAAATTACTAATTCAAATGCAGGCTAGGAAACAAGCAACTAAATGTATCAAAGTGTTACCTTGTTTTTATGAACCATTTCTCCTCCACAGAAGTGAAACATTTATAAATATGTATATTTAGATATGAAAATATACCTAAAAGTATTATACCAGTTTCATAAACAAGAAAACCCCAGGACTTGAATGATTTTTCCAGTATCACATGCAAAGCCAGGAGCAATGCTAACGGTGGAAGGTAGGTCTTCAATCTGGAACCCTGTTTGTCTCAGTAGTAGAAGTTCAACAAAACTACAAATGCTAGAAATATTAACAGGGCTTTGCCAAAACATCCACAGCTTCTGCAGCACAATACCCAACCGCTTGGCTTTTACTGTAATGAAACAGCAAGAAGATTCAGGAGAAGCATAGTTTTCTTACCTCTCCTTTACAACAAGTCCAGCTACTCAAACACCGTTTCCAAACTTGCTCTCTCCCATTTTAAGAGAGGCAGTGTGAATTTACTAGGGAAGCAAGGAAAACCGTAACTCTTTTTCACGAGCCTCATCCAGTGCAACAGTGTGTTCCTAATCACGTGGCGGTTGTTCTGCCTTCCCCCTCCACCCATACTGCTATGCATCGGTTTCTGGAAAGGATACTGATACATCAGGACAGATCACTGTGGAAACCACAATAAAGTTTAAGAAAGTGAAGAGCATGGCATATAGTGAAAGACCACAGAAACTTAAGCTTGTAATTGAGAAAATTATGAAGGCATTTGCGGACAGTCTAAAAGTATATAGATACACTGCTCACTTGGATAAAAATCTCCTCAGTTTAGCTGATAGGAAGCAAAAAACCATTTTGATCTTGGTGCATGGAGCACATGTGTAGCAGAAATGAATGCTCATAAACAAGAAGCAACGAAGATGTCTCCAATGTTCAATTGTGTGGGAATTATCTGTTGAAAGAACTGACAACAGGATCACAGTGAGTTTTCCATTGTTGCCTAGCTCACCAGGTGAAAAATATGCTTTCCCAGGAGATCAGGAAGAATAATAACTTTTTTAATTGCATAAAAATGAACTATTCCTGTTACACATTCCCCATATGTTAAACAAATGAGAGACTCTCTTTACAGCTGCCCACACCAGTTGCCGGTAATGTTTTCTGTTTCAGGCTAGGCAAGACTACTTTCAGCTGATGCTTATGTTTTACCTCTTGATATAAAAACTGCTGCTTTTAGTTGCACAGGATCTAAGCAGTAGTTTCCAAGATAAAAGAATATGGCACACTCCACTAAAGCAATATTAAAAAAAGTCTTCCATGGTTCCCCTACAAACATAGCAGGAGCAGACAATGTGCCACTACAACAATGGGTGCCTACTTGCAAGCTGGATTTAATCCCTGACATACTTATCTTTTCTAGCAGGATATCAGCAGATCTGGACTGTGAAGCCATGGGAACAGACTAATGAAAGGACAAGTCGTAGACAGTTTAGTTCACAGTACAGGTAAAGTACTAATCCAGGTTGGCTCTTTAGGAGTAAATGCAGATCTAATGGTGTGGCAGAACAGTCCAGAATGCCTTTACTGGATCTATTTTGACTGGGTATCAAGGAAATGTACCAACAAGCCATATCCAGCCACCACTTAATTTTGCAATACTCTAACACTTTTTTCCCCTACAGAACGATTCCTGAGTGAATGATTATTTTAAGTATTACACTACATCAAAATATATTACTAGTTTAGCTTGAAGAAAGCAACTATACAATTAAAGAGATACTGAAGAACTGTGCACCAAGAGAATCCAAAGCACCGCAAAACCAAACATAAGCTCAGGCACAGAAACTGACCAGAACACCAACATTTGTCTTTCATCAGCATTGTGTCACTTAGCTGCTGATCCTGCTTTGTATATCACACTTCCATGCCAGCTGGAGCCATGGGATCAATAATTAAATAGCTTTGGATGGTACTTATTACAAAAGGAGAGTAGGGAATAAATATTTCTAGAACTAACAAAAGGAACAGTGTTCTTCCCTGGTCTTACTGAATGACCTCAATGTTCACATGCTTGTTTAATAATTCAAAATATTCTATCAGATAAAGAATGAATGAAAATGAAACCTCCTTATTTCTAAGTTTCTAAACATGGCATTCTGCTAGATTAACCAAGCAGAGGGGCAACGAGTGTAAAATAGTAAGAACCAAGAAAATGAAACTGTTAAAGGAGCTTCAGTCTTCCTTCAGCAGTCTTTAAGGGCAATCTTTTTAAGCACATGCACATTAATGCAATTGCAGTGCCCATAGCCCAAGGCTAAATGAGAGACTCTAACCACCAATTCTCAAGACCACAGTCAAATAACTCACTTAGAATAAGAACACTAAGGTTTTGTACACTGAAGCATCACTGGGGAAATCACTAGTGCACAGCATGGAGTGCAACACCTCAGAAGTTACAGTTTAGCCCAAAGCTATTTTGGAATATTTATTATTTGGGAAATCAGCGGCAACACAGAGGTAAGATTTAAACTTATTTGCTGATGCACATGCAGGAGTTGTAATTTGTCTACTTTTAAAAGTATTCATAAATTTAATGAACTAAAAAACATTTGGATCAGATTTATAGTAGGTTTGGTAGAATCAAAGCAGAATTAATTAATGTATGGAATCCACAGTCTGGTAGGTCAGTCAGAAGGACACACAATGTGAAGTGACAATGTTCTTCATAAAAAATAATTAGGATTTTTTTCTTCTATAATTCTTTCAATTTTAGACTAAAGATAGGGCAAATGGCTTACCAAAGCCTTTGTAAAATTTTCTTTTAAAACATGATCGTACTGTCTCTTCTCAACTCTGTAAAACTTCAATGAGGCTGACGAATGGACTGTTTTCTTATGTAAGACCATATTATGCTGTAGTGAGGAAAGCGACACATCCAATAGGTAGAAAATAATGGAAGTCAATCTCCAAATTAATATAAAGGTATTAGAAACTGGAATAATTCAGCTTACTGAAATAGTTCAAAACCTTCCAAACATTCAGATTCAAATCACATCAGTTTTTCACAGTATCCAGAATGCAATTTCTGAGAACAAGAAACCTATGCTTAGGAGAGGCATAAAAATAAAAATTCCTTGGCTGTGTGCAACTTGTGGGACTAGGGAGCATTCCCACTTACTGGGAGCACACTCTGTCCGTGTCCTGACTGTAGGGAGATCTTTGTGCCTACTCTTTATGCCTTGTTCTCTATCAGATGGAAGAATAGCTCTGAGATTTGCTAGTCTGGAAACTAGGGGACAAACACTGCTGTGCAGGTGAGATGTAGCCCTCAAGATTCGGATTCTGTATGTGTCTAAAACTTGGCAAGTTCTTAAACATTTTGCAGATTGAAAGCCTGACGAGAGTCATAAACATAACAGTTTTGATTAGTCTTGAAATTATCTAACTATTGCCCCATGTAAATGTAAGGCTACTGATAATAATCCAACATATTACCTTTATGTGTTGCCAAATTTTTGTTATTTTAAGAGTCCCTGAATTTATATAAAACTATAACAAGGATTATAATGAAAACATTATATAATTGTATGATTTCATATAAAAAATTGTAAATACAAGTGTGGCGTTTCATGCACCAGCTGAATTTATACAGAAACACCTAATTTAAGTATTACAGGTGACACACATTAAGGTGGAGTGCAAGCTACTGTTCCTAGTTCATTCTGGAAATCTGTTAAGTAATCTCACCTGCTAGCACAAGTACAAGCTTACACCTCTGATAATGTATCAGTCGACAGGTGCATACTTCTACTGTGTGGTTTTCAGAGTCTTTCTTTTTAACATAGACCCCAGGCTAGGGGAAGTCTCAGATATGCACGTACTTGGAGTGTATCTATCTGAGCTGATAAATACTTTCACCAGTTATCTCAGTTTTCGGATTTTGAATCTCCTACAAATTAAATACCTTTTTAGGACAGCAGGTGATGAGTACTACTAGCTGACACATTTCCTTAAAATGATTGCTTAAGATACATTAGCAAGTTAGTTTCAGACCTTGCAAGAGACTTTTTGTAAATATCTGTACATATACTTTAAAAAGTAAGTTCTGGTTTAGTATTATGTTTTAGAACTCTGATTCTTATCGTTGGCTTCTCCAGCTTCTTTTAATCACTTTTCTGCTGTTCCCTATCAAGAGCTGCATTTTCTTATCATTTGCACTGACATAGTCAAGTAGAAGTAATAAGGTTATGTAGCATTGTTAGTCATTACCGTATATAAATACTAACGAGGTAACCTGCATCACCTGTATTTCACAGGTGTAGACAGTGATCTTGATGAGCCCTGGAAATGGTGGAAGCAACGCTTTCGAACCCAGATGCAGCTACCAGAGCTTAATGAGCAGCAAATGGCTCAGACCTGTGGTTTTTGCTCCACTCATGGAATATGTACATCTCATGCACACTTGATCAGCCTAGATTTTTTATCTGTAGCATTTGTTGGGGCTCGATGACTTTTCTGCCATTATTTCTAGACCCCTTTCCACTTAATATAAGAGTGGACAACGTTATTGATGTAACTCTTTTACTGTTTCTGAATCAAAGCAGGCAGTTTATACAAACACAGAGGAAAGGGGGGACCTATGAATACCAACAAATTGTTTCAAAGAACAAACATTCCAGGGCCTCATCGGCAGACAAGCAGACCAAGTATGCCATAGTCTTGGGTGAAAGTATCTGGGGTTTGGGTGGGTTACTGCATGCAGGGCTATTCTGTGAAGTGCCATTCAAGGAATCAAGAGCATCTTTCAAGTTTCTCTTAATTTCTGAAAAAGGTACAAGCTCAGCTCTTCTCTACCTTTACCCTTTTCTGTAGCCTTTGAATACCCTTGCACTGTAGCACTATCCTAGCAAGAAATAAGAAAGAACTAGGGGTAGGCTTTGTCTTGTGTTCTCTTTGGCCAGTCAGAACTCTAGAGACAGATGTAAATCTTAGAGTGCTGCTGCTGGAACATGGATCATAAGAAAAATGGCAAAACCCAAGATTCTCAGGCTTTAGAAGCAGGATCCATATGTGCTTTTCAGCAGCGTCCAACATTACAAATCACTTCTGTTCTTCTGACCTTTCTTGTCAAACATCTGTGATACTACTAAAACATTTTAGAAGCAGGGAAATAAGCTGTGCATAAAAAAACAACCCACCACACACTTTCCTACTGCAGATTACCCAGGCAGAAGAAAAAACATCATCTGGACAATAATATTATTCCAAGTGTAGTATCATGCATAGTATTTAGACTGTACTTGAATTGCATCTAATTAGTAATTTCAGTGAAGAAAATTTGCTATAGACGCAGTAGCCAAAGAGCAGGATATTGTTATTGTATCCCCAGTTAACATACGTGCAAAACCAACTTTGTGTTCAAATGGAAAGCAGGCTAAGGAACAATGGCAACATCTCAAACACCATAGATGGGGTTTTTTTTCTTCTTTCAGCTACATGAAATTTATTCCATTTTCCAGTTTAAAAAATATACTAGAAGGTCCCCTGTCTTTATCAATAATTGATTTTCTAGGACATTGAAATACTATATCTTCTACAATTGTCTGTCATCTCCTACATTTACCATTGAGCTCTTCCAACTCTGAAATTTAACCACAGATTTGCCAAATTCAGTAGGCACTTTGTTTGACTAACATTTATATTGACAAACATCACACAACTTGTATTATATCCACCAACTATATGATTAAGGAAATGTCATTCTGCTGAAAGCAGTTTACTTAGGCGAGGTAGCCTTTATTTTATTTTAATAAGAGTTTGAAGTTTTTGCATCACACACAGAAGAACCAAAGACAAGCAGAACTGATATGTAAGATTTCAAGCGTGTGGCATTTCCCCCAGGAAACGTTCCTCTCCAGCTGCCAATGGTATTACGTTCTGGTAACTGAACATGATCAAACCTATTTACCCTCTGTTACAAAGCACACATTAGCAGGCATGAAGCCATGTGGGGTTGGGTTTTTTTCCCTTTTAAAGCAACTGTCTACCTCCAACCTTAGACAAGTTTTTCCTAAGCATCACTTTTTGAATCTTTGTGCAAAAGACAGACATGCTCTGAGACCTCACAGGCCAGGATTGTAATAGACCAGTCTTGAAAGAGAAGAGACACCAGCCTTGCCCACAAGATGCTTGGCAATCAACATTGTCCTAACATCTTTAGAGGAAAAGAGGCATCTACAGATGCCAAGATGAAAATAAGTGCCACAAGGGTTAGAGGGCAGGGTGAAATTTTGTCTGATGGCCAGGTCTAGAAGTCCTAGCAAGGTTATCACTAAAAAAAAATATGGTGGTAGAATCTGAGCTATTGCAAATTTTAATATATTGTTTATTATATGAATAAGAGCACACAAAAGAAAGTAAGTCCAAGGAATGTAATGATCACAGTTACGCCCAGTTGCTTGGAGAACAAAACTTGAACAGAGATACAACAGAGATGTCTGAAAGACCTCCCTGACCTTCTTTTACATATTGGTGCAATGAACATACAGGATAGGGTAGGCAGAGACTAACCTGTGTGGAAGAGATACAGAGTTCCATCAGAGTACAACTAGGAACAAGCAGCAGAAGAGAGATGTCTGCTCTTTCTTTTTATAGCTGCTAGTTCCTCTTCATTATTTGTGTTTCTTATGGAGAAGTTTGTAATGCCATTGGCAAGTGTTTCTTATTTTACAGTATTGGGGAGGAGATGAGTTTCAATAATTTTCTAGTTATGATAAACTGAAGTGCTTGTGTTGTCTGGCACATATGTGAAGAGTAACGAGGCACGCTTTTGTGCAACTGATCGAGGGTAGTCGCATTAGATGCAGAAGGATTAGCACACTCTTTGCTCAGAAAGAAAACAGATGCCAAGTCAACATAAGAGTAATAATGGAGTATTTCAGCTTTAAAGTAGACTTCATTAGAATAAAGACAAATAGATTCACTTACTTTTTAAAGACCGGAGGAACAAACCTCCTTTACTGAACTTCTACAGAGAGCTCTTAGCTGTGTGTTCAGACGGTTCTCAAAAGCTTTCTACCTGAATAAGGTTTATGAAATAGGTGAAGAAGTAGTGAAGTTGTTCTGTGTTGGCTGGAAACACATCTTGCCTGACAAGTCCTTAGGATGACCAATACTTTGTTATGAGCATTCTCTTCTTAAGCTACCTGGTTTTCACATCAGTGTTGCAGGATATAAACTGAAAAGGCTGAAAGTGAGAGGACAGTAAAGTGAGATCCCCCAAACTTTGTCTAAAAGGAAGTTAGAAGATCAGCAAAAGAAAACAAATATCAACTAAAGGAAAACACTACCAAACATGCAAGTCCTTTTAGAGCCAACAGAAGTTAGTCCCATGCATACCTCTCAGTTGCTCTACCAGTGATCTTTGCTCCAAACTCTGGCTAGAGAGATCATTATTTCATCTGCTTTCTCAATAGATGACTAATGACTTGTACTAGGAGGAAGCATTATTTGAGGCATTAACAGACCAAAAAAATTCTTCAGCAGCAGTTTATATCAGCTATTAAAGTTTGTCTAGCAGCACATTTAAGTCCCATTCCTGAATTACAAGAATATATAACCTTCATGAAGGGACTATAAGGAATGTGCTGGGTATCTGGAAGAGCAAAAAGAACACAGGTCAAAGCAAGAGGAGTAGGGATGGACAGATGCAGAAAGAACAGGAAAGAAAAAGCTGGCAACTTAGAAAATACAGAATTAAGTTCCAGAGCAGAATTTAGAGATAACAGACAAATGGGAGAATCAAGCAGAACCACAGCCTGAGAATTTGACCAAATGGAAAACCACAGCAAATTTGGTTTTATAGGGAGAAGAAATTACTAGTGATGCAGTCTTCTACTCTCACTTTCATACATGGGAGAAGATGTGAGGAAGTAAATACCAAGTCTGGGAAGTTCCTTTAACACTTAAGGTACATAGCATCTTCGTTGTGGATCCTGTAAATCCTGTTCTCTTTAATAAAATGAAGCCTTTGTATTGGTTTCAATAATACAGTGCATAAAAGGTTAACATGAATAGATATCCACAAAACCTCCCACAAAAACCTACAAACACTTCAGGACAGATGACAAATTTAGACTTCAGTAAGACTTCTGAAAGATGCTCAATTCAGTCAGTAACTCTAGCCCTTGCAAAAGTAAATAAAACACTTGCATTGAGAAGTAAAAATTTAAGTGAGCATCTTTTTCACTCATGATTTCATCTACTTTCTTATGACAATCATCCAGCACATTCCAAGTAGAATCATTCAAGTTGTGCTCAAGTGTCCGGAAGTCCTGTGTGGTTATGAAAGCTGCCACCAAATGAGGGGCTTTTGTATCTAGTAGTCACAAGCAATTCCCAGTCATGCAGAAGCACTCCAGCATCGATACTACATCAAGTCTTTTGAAGCCATCTGACAGTAATCTTTAATATGACAGAGTTGCTAACAAAATACAACTTTATTGATGAAACATTGATTAAAAGACCAACTAAACATAGGACAAAGATGTTTCAGAGACTGCAGTGTGAACTAAGTATTAAACACATTTTTAAGGAGCTATACAAGAAGGAGAGCAGACAGTTATGACAACCAATTTTCTCTGGCAAACTGCTCAGACTAGTTCACGTAGCAGGCTTAGGAGGTTACCTACACACTGATGCAATATCAACATTCTTTAACGAGTCCCGTGTGAAGTACTGGAGAAATGGCTACAATCACTGTTCATCCTTACATTTGAAAAACAATAAATAAAAAATTAACAACAAATTTTTCTCTATAATACAAAATGTATTTGTCCTCTATGAAATCACAGGAAGTTCTCCAAGAGGAAAGTTTCTCCCAGTGCAGCTAAGGATTCACAAAGACGTTCTTGGAAACAGCTGTCAAACATGTCACTTATTTCCTCTCTTAACTCCCTCAGCAGAGGCACTGTGGACTTACCATCTGCATTCAGAATTCTCCCAAAAAGTTTACTCCAGAAATCACTGTCAACAGTCCTAAAACAAATCGAGAGAGCAGTTTTCAGTAAAACAGTATGCACACACCACATGTCTGTCAAGATTTCCATTTATATTCTGCACTAAATGCTCTGGGAAAACCAATTCTGAAATAATAATTTCACTCATACGAGTAAATGTAAACGAAAACTACGAATGTATTAAGTTTATATGCATGGGCCTCTTTCTCCAGTAGGCTTCTGGTAGTAACTAGACAGGTTGTTTCACAGGTCTATCAAAAATGCCATTTTTACAGTTACCTCTTCCAGTGTACCTGACCACTATCACCATTCATATCGAGCCACAGCACTTTCAAATAAAAGGCATTATATCAAGAGCATTCTTTGAACCAAAGTTGGCAGATTCTTTTCATGAATAAGGGGCAGAGGTAAATCTTATTCCCCCATTTGCAAGTTAAGTTCACAGGTCAATGTTAAAGGAAAGATGCAAGAGAAATAAGAGTGGTTTACAGCCAGTTTTACTTTTTTTTTCCTTGCCTTCCAACTGCCAGAGTTCTCATATAGATAACATTTCAAAGACAACTAATAGTAATAAATCCCCTCTATCACAGATATACCCACACAACATGAACAAAAAGGTTAAGTGACTCATTAAAGTCTCAGAAAACTGATATCAGAGCTAACCCTTTGTTCTTTAGTCTTGCACTGAAGTCCATAGACTGCACTGCTTCTGACTACTGGAGCAGTTTTCTCCCTCAAGCCAGGAGGTTACACTGGCTTTTGAACAAATTATCTGCCTCTGCTTTATGTGAGTGACTCACAGAACAGCAGCAGCCATAGTACCGTACATAGTATGTACTGTATTACATTAGCAACTCTTACATTTTCTAAAATAATGAAGTCATACAGAACCTAACAAAAAAACCCAAACCCAAACAAACATGCAAGACTTGAGGCCATTTCCTTCATGGACTTAAACAAGTAAGAGGCATAGCAGAGGAGGTTACATGTTTTTAAGGATGTCTAAGGAGTTGTGAGTGGAAAAAAAAAAGTCCTAAATACTCAAACACAGCTTCTATATACTACCTCACATAAGCCTGCACAGATGAAGTTTCCAAAAATAGAATAGTGAAAACAGAAAAACTGAAAACACTCCTGTAAGTGAAAAATCTCCAAATCCATTCTGTAATAATGGTAACACACTAAAACCGTCTCCCCTGAAAAACAGGTTGTCAACCTTACAGTAATGCTCAAAGATGAAGAAAAAAAATTAAAGAACTTGGTCAGAATTCACATTCTACCTTTCTAGAAGTCTTTACTACAACATTGACCTAAGTGCTTTGCATTCATTCTGTCAGCTTTTATGTGGGTTCTGCTTTATTAAGTGCCATTGGCTTTAGAAGACTTATTTTGTGCTTTGCCTTGCAGTTGCCCACTGCTTTGGTATTGTGTTGAACTGCTAGTAAAATTAGTGGCTTTACTAGTCATTCTACTATCTTTAAATTTGTTTAATACTTAAAAATAATTAAATCTTTTTAAAAGCTTTCCTAAGATAAGGAGGTCACGGTTGTTGCATTTAACACCAGTCAGCCTTCTAGTAAGAAGCCTTCTTTCTATTTGTCACTGCCTAAATTCTCACAATATTCTTTGAGGGAAGTTATCCTGTCTATACAACCCCCCAACCCCCCGCAACAAACACAAACCAACCTCCTAAAGAAACAAAAAACCACTTTCCAAATCACTTATAGAACTTTTAGTAGAAAGGACAGGAGTAACATGATCTTTACAGAAGAAAAATAGAATCACTAAAAGCAGTAGGAAAGAGAACCCTGTGTCTTCATGGGTGTTGCAAGTGTCACTGCCACGTGTGGCTGTATGCAAAGGATAAAGCACAAGATTAATATCCATCAGCTGACTCTTCTCACGGGAAAGTGCTTAATTGTGCAGCCTCTTCTGGTGGATGAAGATTCCCTGCAGCAGTAAACTTGCTTGTCAGAGGTTGCTTGAGAATTTACTGAAAGCTTCAAATTGACTGGAGGAAGTGTCATCAATTAATAAGAGCCAGACACACTAAAAGATCTACGTGTGAACGGAAAAAAAGATTCAGTGCAGATTCCTTATTCCTGCATAAGGAAATGCCTTATTTACACTGTTGATATAAGACTTCAGTATAACATGTAACTAAAGCACCTATACAAACATTTCTTGGACTTGATATTGAAAAATAAGTATAGAAGATTAATAGGTTATCTGTCACACTTTCAGAAGCAAAGTAGTAGACAGGATGGAAAATAGAAATTCCTTATTTGTACTCTTAACTCCAAAACAAAGTTATACACTGATGTACCCAAGCAAGCGATGAGCCATTGCAGCCTGGTTACAGCTACACAGAACTCATGCCCAGGCTTTACCTTCTTCCTCCTTGTCTCCTCTAGCCCTTCACAGGTCTCCCCACCAAGTTCTACCTCTACCCAGAATCCTACTTCTTTCCATCCAGTGTCCCCAGCTTTGACTGAAATTCCTTTCCAATTGACTCCTCCCCTCCAAACTCCCCATAACAGCCAGCCCTATCCTTCCAAACTCAGACTTCCTATACCTGCTATTCAGCTACTCCTACTGCAGTTATCCAGACAGTTATTGCTATTTTTCTTATACCCACATCCTGATCAGGTCCCCAACACCCTGTTCCTACCTTCTCAGCTCAGGCCTTGTGTGGCTTCATCTGCAGTAACTCAATTTAGTCTCTTGTAGAATTAAAAAGTTAAATAAATAAATAAATAAATAAAAATTAAAAATGGCAACACTTATCGAAATTTGTCCCTCTATCCTAACAGAATACTCTTAAAAACAGATCATTTTCTGATAGAAATTAATATACAGGAGTCCTGTTTTTCAGAGCAGGTCAGATTTACACAGCTCAAAGATATGTTACATTAGAATATGTCTGTAGAGAGAAAAAGCCAGTCTCCATCAATGATTTAGTTGCACTTTTTTTGCCTTTTTTTAGTATTACTGAAACAAAGGCAGTACAAGATACATGTTTACTGCCAACCTGTACATCATTGATATTCACCTCTTCAGAGAACAATCACCCTTGGTGATTTTGTTCTTCACAGGCTAGTCCCGTAAGTTGATCCTCTGAAGAAAAAACAGAAGCTATAGGGTACAGTATGGGATGCATAGTGAGTACTCCGCAGAAGCCTGCTATAACCTTGTAACTACTGGTATCGGTAGTAGGAAAATAGATATATGCCCAGTAAAGAAAAAAAAAAAAAAAAAAAAAGCATTTTTCCCCTGTACACAGCTTAAGACAACGAGATTTTTTTCTAAGGTTGAATACAAACTAGGTGGTGTAAGTAATGCAGGTTGCTAGGGAACCAGACAACTCCCAGACTGGTAGTAGGTTTTCTTAAAGCACTGGTTATAGAAGTACATCCACACAGCAAGTGTAGCTAATACACCATGCTCCTGAATGCAGATATCTGTCAAGTAATTTCTGTCATGAGCAGAGAGTTCTGGAAAATCATTATGAACTGCTAAGGCAGAAAATTCTGCAGGATGTGACTAACAAAATGAACAAATGTTTTGTCTAAGAACAAACAAAGGGTAGACGAAGGTAGAGTAGTCTTACAGCCAAAACATGTGGCTGAAAGAGAGCAGTAGAAATTAATACCTGAGGACAAACAGCACCTTCCAAAAAGAAGCTGCTTGCACATGCATCTTAAGTTATAATTTTAAATTATTTTCCTTCTTGTGCATGTATACTGTTTCTGCAGCTGTTACAGACAGAACCCTAGCATCAGTGTCTTAGTAGCCCTTCAGTATAGTCTAGAATGAAAAAAATAGAAAAAAAACAATCTCCATTTCTAAAGCAACATGCTCATGTAATTTTTTTTCCTCATCACCCACCCACTTATGAACTTCTCCAAGCGTGGTCTATCAAGTGAAAAGAGAGACTAAAACAGTCTGGTCTGAAAGGATAGAAAAAGCAAAGCCATCTTAACTGGACTGTTAGGCTCACATCCAGTTTAAAATTGTCTCCTACACAGCACTAAGGTTACTACTATACAGTGAACAAGCCTAGTAGCTTCAAAATTTAAGTCCCCACTGAACTAATGCTTTTGGCAAAAACAGCACTAAGTTCTGTGTTCTAAGCTTTGAAGATGGTACCATTGTAAAGAAAGTGAAGGAAGTTATAAGTCTGTTCTTTCCTAGCAGCCTCTTCTGCAAAAGGACTTACTTTGATTCATTTTGGCTGATTTTCCAGATGGAATTCTCTTGATAGACCTGGACATGATCCCCAAACAGCATCAAATGGACTATATCTGCAATGCCAACCAGGTCCACCTACAACCATGACAAACATCAGAAAGTTCAACTTCTGTCAGTTTCTGCAATCCACTACAGATTTCTGCTGGTGGTGTTTCTACACATTTAAGTGTGAATTGGTCTTTGCATCAGAATCTTCCAGAGACCTGCTAAGCAAGGAAACTTCAAAAGTAAAATTCTGATCTTATTGTAGGTTCCTAAATAAATACAGTAGTCAGATGCACTCAATAGCACAGCTAGTTCCTTCACTTAATGCCAAAGATTTAATCAGGTGAAAGTTCTCTTTATTCAGTATTTATTGATCAGAGATTTCCACAGCGTTTGCAAAATAAGACTTGAGAAAATAGAGATTTTTTTAAAGCAAACACAGAAACTAAGATGTCCTGCTAAATAGAGACTCACCTGATAAGGTAGAGAACTTTTTGCCAGAAGCTGTTGTCCATGAGGGGTCCGAGATATGGGAAAGCTGTTGGGCAAACTTACTTGAGACTGTAATCTCAAATCTAGACTGTGAGAGAAATCCACTATCTTCAGAGCTCTTGTCATCTCATCATTAGCAAATGGATCACAGATCCTGCGCAGAGGAAGCAAATGAAGCGTAAGACAAATCCAACAAACCTTTTTTTTTTTTAAAATGAAATTTAACAGCGTAGAGAAGGTGAGTCTTAGCTATGTCAATGCTCCCCTCTGATGGTTAGCTTAAGAACTACTGCTGAAAGGACTGCCCCTGCACAGGGAACCAGCTGGCAGCCTGAAGCTTAGAGATGATACTAGTATTTCCTGAGTAAGCAATGGGAAACACTAAAGGGTTAAGGATGATGCTGATTTCATATCTATCACAGTTATCAGAAACACAGTTGGTGGAACAGCAGAATAGCACAATGTTTTGCACTTCCCTCTTTCCTTCAAGATCTCAGAATACTTTATACAAGAAAGGATTATTATTTATGAAGAAGCTTAATTCTTTAAAACCTTTCCTAGTCTACACCCTACAGAGGACAAACAGAAAGGGCAGCGAGGAGTGTCTGTATAGATGACAACAATATAAACAGATCACACTTCTCACTACTGTTCTTACATACTTGCATGCTATGAGCGTATTTTGTACTTTATACTATGCACTTGTCCTTGGATAGTTTTTGCTAACTAAAAAAACCCAAACCATTATCCTAACTTTTTGGCAGTTTAGTTTGGTTTGTATTTGCCACAGAGAAATCCAGCAGGAAATATCCATCACACTACTGTTAGATGAGTGACTTCCAAAATAGGAAGCATGCACCCTAAGGGATGTGCAAGACAATCCACTGGGGGTGTGAAGAAAATATCAGAACTTCAGTAGTACATGTATGTAATTTACAAATAAATAAGTTATTTAAGTTATAAATAAAATAATTATAAAGAAATTATAAACAAAATCTATTGGGGGGGTATGTGTTAGATGACTGTAGGTTCAAAATTAAATTTAAAGTTAGTTATTTTTAACATATCAGTGAATGCTAAGAAAAGCCTCAGTGAATTTCTTCTAATGGCATTATATCTGAATCATTAGACGTTCCAAAGTTATTATCTTCCCACACTTAGTTCACAGATCACATTCTAAGGGATATGTGACTTTGTTAACATAATATGTGAAAGAGCTTCAAGAAGAAAACTCGATCTGCGCATCAAGTTACAAGCTGGACCGCAGTGGAGGCTAAGCCCTCTGTTGAAGAGTGTCTGGATGTTCCAGTCCCACCTGCCCTTTGTCTTTTAATTTCCTGTTTTTCAGATAGGTAAAACCAGAAGGCAAGTTATTTACCGATATCCAGTTAGCTGTCCAGTACAGTACATTGGTAAAGTAGAAACTTGAGAACACAGGCAATATACTAAACAAGATGTTTTTGCTAAGTTTTACAACACCATTGTATACTAGTTCTAAAGAAACAAACAAAAGAAAGGTTTATTCCTAAACAAAGTGTTTTAACTATTTGCAGAATACACTGTAGCCTAAAAAAAACTGGACTGCAATATCAGTACCCCAACTAAAGGAGAAATTACAAAAGCACAAGAGCTGTAGCTGAAACTAAGTATTATATATCCTCCCATATTCATACAAAGAAACAAACCTGTCTCCCAGAAAGAACACCTCTGGACTCAGATCTCCATGGACAATCTCTGCTTTGTGGAGCTTCTCTACCACACCCAGAAGATTATAAACAACCAGTAGGATAACTTCCTCTGTCATGGACTTACAGCCACGAATAACATCCTGAAAACAGGGAATAAACATGTATCTGTGTCATTCTATGTTAGGTTAAGTGAAATATTTATAGCTCACCTTTTTTTCCCCCCCTACTCATCTGTACAGAGATAACAGCCCTACCCTAAATTCAGTATAATCAGATTTTGCCCATGATCAGCCCAGCCAGAATTAAAAGAACCATGAGCTCTTAGGAGACCCTATTATTCAGAAGTGGGCAAAAGATCAGGAGGAGGAAATTGAACTGAAGACTGAAATCACTATTTAATTTGTATCCGATTTATATGCAACAATTCAAAATGCACTTACAAGACTATTTAAAATGTAAATCCTTCAGCAAGACACTAAATGCTATGACCTTGCTACAGCAGAGCGGAAGACTGGAACTCATTGAAAGATACCAAGTTAAAAAAGAGTTTTAGATGCAAGCCTTATTGCAGAATAACATGTAGTTCTTGGCTCATGTTGTTTATCACTCATGAATAAAGAAAATGTGAAAAAAATTGGTTCAAGTTTGTCTGAGAAGCACGTGATCTATGAACAAGAAACCAGCTCTAAGGCTATAATAGACAGTCCTAACTTGTATAGAGTTAAAACAAAAAGCAGAGGATCTAGACTGCAGGATTAAACATGTGAACCTATCGTCAGCAATACGCATAACGAAAACCAAAACTCACTAATGGTACTCTATGCAAGAGTTCACGTCTTCTACAATTGTACTTTGTTTATCTCTACTGACCCCAAGTGTGAAGCGATTTATATCCCTGTGCAAAATGGCACAGCCATCTTGATACAAGTAACAGCTGCAATTCTCACTGAAGCTTTGGTCAAAGTCTGTATTCAAACGCTCCTGTAACTGAAGTGTGATATAAAAATCCCAAGGCACAGGCTGAGAATACACCTAAAAGAAGGTACATAAGAAGAACATTTATTTTTGGAATAAAGCAAAAATTGCTCATCTTCATATTCTTCTCACCGTTTTCTTCCTCCTCACTTTACCAAGGAAGACATTTTCTGCAGTCAAACTTTTAATCAACAATTAGAAAGAGGCTTGAAGTAGCAAACTTCATGCACAGAATTCAGAAATTAAGACCAGACTTACTACATTTTACTTTATATTGTCTGAGGAGATTTTAACATTTCATACTTGTTGTATAATAACCATTGTATATGTTACCTTTATTGCAAAGCCCTTTGCATCCAACTGGGGAAAGTTAGCTGGAATGGCAAAAAACATCTTGTATTCTTCATTGGTCCAATATTCCCATTTGATACAGTAAGTCTCATTTCCTGTTATGAAAGTTTACACTTATGAGCTGTCACAGCAAATAACATGTACCCAAGGCTGTGCAAGTTATTCCCCATCTGCACCACATAGAACTAGCAAGGGTGTATGTATATGAAACATATTTCAAACCAGTTAGCACATGAATTGAATTGATCCCTTGCGCTGTAGAGCATCTGGCATACCTACCTAGCTCAATGTCTTTCTCAAGCTCCGCGACAGGCAGAACGCCAGTCTCCAAATGAAAATCTGGAGAAGCAGTCAACGATTCTGGCATAGGATCTAAAAGCTTTTTACGCTGTTCAGCGCTCCACAAGAACTGAGTTACATCATCACCTAGGAAGATGAGTAATGGGAACAGATGAGCTGAAATTAAGTGTCGAGCCTCTGTGACTTGATTGTATCTGTCAAGGAAAAATTAACCTGGATATTGGAAGCTTTCTATCTGCATACTGATTCACTGCATCACCTTTCAGCAAGTCAATTAATCTCTTTCCAATAGTTTCTTGTCCTGTGAAGTGAACATAACACTCACCTTTTAAACTACCTTACAGACCATCTCATCATGAGGTCTCAATGATTCTACTGTCATGTTAAAATGTATCTTTCACAAGAGACAAAGCTATGAATTAGATTAAGTACATCTGCTGAGCCACAGCAGAATTCAAACTCATTTTGCAAATTAATACTCCTTTTTTAAACTTATGTCCAGAGTAAGTGATCAGTTTGTGATTTTTAAGTGAGGGGTTTTATTCACTCCTTTGAATACAGCAGGAGTTTTATTTAAGGAAAACAAAGTTGGACTCTAACTCTGCTGCTCATTGCAATATTAAGAATTTAATGGCTTTTACCTCTTGGAAGACACATAAGATAATTACATGTAGGTCTGGGTTTATTTTCCTGCATAACAGGACAAAAAAAAAATTCAATAGCGGGGTTCACCTGTACAAAACCAGTGTAGCCTGAAAAGAGTTGGTCTCAAATGATCAGGCAGAGTAAGACACAGCAGAACTAGATGGCTTCTACTGACTTCCTCTCCCAAAGACTATGACTAGTAATGGGTGACACCATTTTAAGCTTTCACAGTAGAGAGGTAGGAATCAGAGTATCATTACCTACTGTTATATTTATCTGAAAAGCATTGCAGTAAGATATTGCTCAGGAAGTAATTCCATGAAAGTAGATCCAGGAAATATTGTAGGTTAAAGGCTAAATAGGTGTTCCAATATTTTACTATCACAAACCTATGAAATTTATTGCCATATTTTACAAGAATAAACTGACAGACATCTGAAGCAATTTTTCTGCTCTATGCAGCATTAAGGAGCCTGCAGTAGAATTACTACATCCAGGCTGAGAACTACAGTTCAAGGGAGATGTGCAGTAAGCAATAAAAAAAAGCAACAGGAATGATCAAAAGTTTAAGAAAGTACCATTAAAACACCTGAACAAATGCCTTCTTTTTCTGAAAAGAATCTGTAGAGATTCTTCATTTTGCTCTAAAGGTTAGTGCTTATGATAAAAAAAAAAAATCAGTGTAAGATCTAGCCAAAATATTTCAGCTATTTCAGTGACAACACGCTTCTAATTGTATTTTCATCCCAGGTCTCGAGCTTGCTTCATCGTAAAATAGTCTACAGACACACAATAAGGCATTCTTCTCTAGAGTATGTACACTGAGAATTTTCAGATACACAATTCTAATTAAAATATCATAAACCAAAATCAAAGGAGTTAGAGCAGGTTAAACACCTTGAAAACCATCATTCAACACAAACCTAATTCTACAGGCCAGATTTTGAAGGCTTTTTGCAACCATTCCTGTTCTAACTGTAATATATAGATTTATAACAGAAAGAAACAAAGGTCTTTGCCTAGAAGAAAAAAAATTATGAAATTAACTATTTAAGTACCAGTATTGTTTTCCTTCAATAGCAAAATGAAACATACTGCAAAGCAGCACAATAGTTTACAGCAAAGCTAATAGTGCAAATTTAAAACCAAAATTATGCAAGTTTTACTAGATTTCAAATTCATATTCATTTTTTTCAACACAGCACTTACACTGTGTGTTCTGCTGATGGGCTGATTACAGAGAGAAAAAAAAATCATGACAAAACAAAACAAAGCTGTCTTAGAAGTTCTCAGTACCATCCAGCCCAGATTTTTCGTTTCAGAATTTGGCCTCATTACTCCTACACAATCCCTGCTTTAATACCTTAAATAACTCCTCCATCACCTTAATATTTACATCTTTTGGATGCTGACAAGCATGCTATACTCTATACCTCACTACCACTTCTGACAAGCGAGACAAGTTTAGTCACATGTCAAAGTAATGGGAAATACACAGAAAACAGTAGAATATAGGAAGTACAGAAAAAGCAACATAGTTTAGTGACAATTGCAAGTTATTTGTTGTGAGTGAAACTGTCATGCTTTAACCCCAGCCAGCAACTCAGCGCCACGCAGCTGCTCACTCACTTCCCCCTACCCAGTGGGATGGGGGAGAGAATCACAAAAAAGGTAAAGCTTGTGGGTTGAGATAGGAACAGTTTAATAGAACAGAAAGGAAGAAACTAACAATGACACTAACAACAATAAAGTGACAATAATAATAAAAGAATTGGAATACACAAACCAAGTGATGCACAAAGCAGTTGCTCACCACTCGCTGACCGATGCCCAGCTAGTTCCTGAGCAGCGCCCCTCCCCTGGCCAACTCCCCCCAGTTTATATACTGGGCATGACATCCCATGGTATGGAATACCCCTTTGCCAGTTTGGGTCAGCTGTCCTGGCTGTGTCCCCTCCCAACTTTCTTGTGCCCCTCCAGCCTTCCTGCTGGCTGGGCAGGAGAAGCTGAAAAGTCCTTGACTTAGTCTAAACACGACTTAGCAACAACTGAAAACATCAGGGTGTTATCAACATTCTTCTCATACTAAACCCAAAACACAGCACTGTACCAGCTAGTAGGAAGACAATTAAACCTGTCCCAGCCGAAACCAGGACAAAACTCAGTTTGGTACTAACCAGCAACGTTTTCACTGATACCTCCAGAATCAGTAACCGTTTCAACAGGCAAGCTCTGAGCAAGTTCCAGTTTCTCAGGGATATGTGAGTATTTAATAGTAGATATTTGTGTAACAGAGGAAAGAGATGATCCTGAGGAGACAGAAGAACCTGACGAGCGAGTATCTTCCAGGCTTGCTTCCATGATCGGGCTGTAAATAAAGGCATCAACTATTCAGACTTTCAGAAGATACAGTGTCTAGATAATGTCAGCCTAGTGACTATGAAAGGATACTATGCACTCCCAGACTTCTTTATGGTAAAAAAGTCCTTTCCCATCCTTAGTGGAAAACCAATAGTTATGTCAGAGCTTCATTTTAGCTTCAATGATTGTTTATTCTCAAAATTTTAGTCTACAGATGAATTTTATCTTCTCTTCCATTAAATATGACTGCTACAACAGAAGACATACTGAATGTTTATTACTCCCTTCACTACCAAAATTCAGACCTACAGTGCTTTTAAAGCAATAGAGGGCTGGGTGGGAAATAACTCTTGCTCTTCCTTCCTAATTATGATCAGCATCATTTCCCAGGGAACTTGCCAAGTAAGCAAACACCTTCAGCATGGTATACATGTTTACATACTAACAGCTAGCAAATCAAACTCAGCTCTAAATTAAGAAAACCCCATACAACAGATGCTTTTTTCTTTACAATGATAAGAAACAGGAGGTTGTTTGCCAGTTTCTTCTCTCCAGCTTTTCTCCTGTGTAGAAGAAATCTAAGCCATGATCACCAGATGCATTTTATATACTAAAATAACTACAGAAGCATACAAGTATAAAAGGAACTAATGATTCTACTTTTAATCTCTGGTTACAAAGACAGAATGTGTTTATTAATTTCTTTGCAAGTTATTTGGCAGAAAAAGCATGGAGTTGTCCCACAGCAGTAATGCTGAAAAGCCAAGTGGGCTTGCTATTACCTTTTAAATCTGCACAAGGCAAAATGGACCCTGAGCTAGAGAAATGGCTGTCTTCAATATATTCTGACCTCTCCAGAAAACTGTTTCTTCAGCAACAGAATAGCAAAACCGCAACAAACAAAAGACACACAGGAAAAGGAGCTTAAGATGCTTTGCTGTTAATTACCTCAGTTTATTTACACAAAGAGCTTCATTGTACGCTCCCTCACAAACCAGCGTTTCCTGATTCAGAGGTGCACTCTTAGATTCTGGACCGTCTTCCTTCAGGACACTCTGTGAAAAAGCAGGAACTGGGACTCTCTGAGCTAACATCCCGTGAAAGGGCGTTGAGGCCAGATGGGCAGCCCTGACAAAGTCACATGTGTCTTCTGGATTGGCACAAAGGGTTTTGTTCTTGTAGGAGCCTGTCACAATTGCATCTTCAGTCAAAGGTTCAATTCCATTCAGCTCATCCTGAAAAAAGTAGGAAGAGACAGTGAAAAGCCCGTAGATTTTATGTCAAATTTTCTTTTAATTTATTTAAAAGCTGAACATTTCTCCCTCCCCTTTCTTCCACCCCACCACCTTCCAACATTAATCTGACACGCAGTCTTCATATACTCTACTTACATTGCTCAAATTGACTAGTTGAACCCTACCTGTAATATAGTTGCATTTTTTTTTTCCAACTGGAAAGGGTAGCTTTGTTACGCTCTAGAGTGCTGCAGAGCTGCCATGAACTGTTAACGGCTACTTAGTATCTACCACCCCAGAAGTGCATTTCAGTTCAGTTACAAGCACGTTATTAAAGTGTTTACCAAAACATTGGGTACTGAAGACACGTAGAACATGTAAAGCAGAACTATGCAGTTATCCAGACTGACTCTAGAACCAAAGTCAGCATGATGCTTACCACACTTAACCCTGCCAAGTATTTCATATTGTAACTATACATAAAATCCTTCTCAGTTCAAGAATAAAATCCTCTCACTCAACCAGTCTAAAGGTCTATTGCAGCACGCGGTAACTAAGTCCATTGGTGAGACAGCAGCTACTACCTCTATTGAAAGCTTTACAAACATCTGCAAAACTGCCACAGAAAGACACATAGCTTAGGAAACAAAATACCAAGGCTTAAGGGAGTCAAGCATATGGTACTTCGGGTGAGGAACACAGGTGCTGAGATGCTTGTTTGGATGCATGGCAAGAAAGCGGATGGAACAGGAGGCAGCATTTAAGAGTGCAACTCTTCATCACACAAACTTTTTAAAGTTTCAGCATGAGAAATCCTGGCCACTAATCAGTTGCTTAAAATTTGGAAGACTCCTTACCATCATCTCCGTATTGGCCAACTTAAAGCCTAATAAAACCATGAAAATTCCAATGTAATCTTAACATCACCCAATTCAAGTATTGCCATGCCAGATAGAACTTTAGAATCCTTGCTTATTGCGCATCATGTCAGTCCAGCCAATCTCACTCTGTTCAACAGCAGAACATTCTACTTTGGTTTCTGCTTGACAGGAAATCTGCTATGGAGTAAACTGTTTCCTTACACAGGCTTCTGGTGGTATGTTTTCCTTTGCAGTTAGAGACTCTGAAGGTTTACGAACAGCAAGAGGGCGCCGGGCACTTTTCTGTGTATGATCTGCAGAACTACTAAGATAAAATTACATTCCATTAAATATTTATTAAAGTAGCTTCCCATCTTCAACAGAGATTCCTCTCAAGAGTTCAAGTCTACTGACAATTTCAGTCTACCACTTTCTACTACAGCACTAGCAGTAAACTGCAATATATACAGCTCTGCAGAATGAAGGTTTATATAGCAGCTTAAATAGTTCTAGATTGAGGAGGAACAACAGGAGAGTATTTCCTCATCACGGACTTCCCAAGTAAGAAAATAAAACAAAAAATATAAATATACACAAAACAAAAAGCCACCCCACATCCATACAAGAAACAGTACTGTATTCCAGCTACTACAGAAAGTGGTTTGATACTTCAGTCTTCCCTCCCTCTGACATCTAGGTCTTGAATAATTCTACCTTATATTCTGATTTGCTGAAGTAGAGGATTCATCAAATACGGAGAAAAACATAGCAGGATCCGGTGGGGGAAGGAGACCTACATCTGTAAAGAATAATCAAGAGGCTCTCAACAGTTTTTCCACAACAGTGTATCCAATGCCACTTAAACATTGAATATAGAGTCTTAAAAATACCAGTCCTAGCAGAAAGTTACAGAACTGACATTTAAAGAAATCTATTAAAAAGGGCTCGGTTTTGTCATGTTAGTGAACCACATTTTTACCACCATATTATGTTAGCTAGCTTGCTTTTTTTAGAATGTGCTTCAGAATTTGTACCTTGCTTTCCACGGTTGGCCTCATCTCTCTGTTCTTCCTGTTCACCCTCAGAGTCTAAAAGCACATTTCCCCTTTGTGTATCTGGGCATGCATCAAGAGACTGGATAACCTCTGTCAACAGTAACAGCAGTCAATACAGGTCAAAAGTAATTTTCTTCAGCATGCACCCTTCCCAACAAAATTGAACATATAATTTCTGACTGTATTCCTCTGCCAAATCCTCTGAGGAAAAAGAAGGACTTAAGATCAATCTTGGTGTTAAACTCTCTTACAGATTTTAGTAAGACTGCATATATGAAAGTGTGAAGAAAACTCTTCAGCTATTAAAAGAAAAAAGCTCTTCTGCTTGAAAGTCCTTTCAAATAGTGACAGTTCTCAGACCTCAGGCACTTGGTCTTTTGCTGAAGATGGTTAAAGGCACTACTAGCACATTCTCATTTTCATTCTTCTAATCCACCTAGGCTTTTGGTTTTAGTTTGTTGCAGTCTTGCTATTCATATAAGAGAACACTTCCCTTTAACACTGCCTTCTCATTAATGGTAAAAAATGTAAATACTTACCCTCAGAACAAGATGGTTTATGTAGTTCAGTATCTTCAGAGACCTGGAATTCACTGTAAAAGAGATACAAACTTCTTTCTTGTATTTCACACACCTTCACAAAACCTAAATAAATTCTGTAAAAAAGGCAAGCCAAGCTGCCATATGCTACTTGTAAGAAGTTAAGATCCCTCAGACAAATAATCAAAGATATATAAAGACAGATTATAGATCCTGGTTTCAGGCTGATGCCTAGGGGTATATTCCATTCTGCCTGCGGAAACAGGCTGTCAGTGATCCATGTTACTCATAACTAATTATCCCCACAAATTTTCTCATTGCTGGCAAAGAAAATCCTGTATTACCTCTGCAACTGAGGCTGTTTCTCCCCAACTTCTGTTGCACGGGAAAAAGTAAGTCCTTGAAGTCCCAAAGATGGCGAAGCTTCTGTTATCTCTGTTGGCTGTAGAAATAAAACCGTATTTTCGTTCTACAGTGATGGGAATCACAAGCCATGCAACAAGGTTCCAAGAACATTATGATAATCCTGTGTAGGTCGTTAAAGCCCTGATGGATTAGTAACTGTCTTCAGCCATTTTTATTTGTACTTAATTTACTTGCATGAAAAGAAGTCCATTCTTATTGCTTAGCATAGTTAAAATGCATAATTTTACTCTTTGCAGCCATATATAACTTTCATAGGAGATTTTAGTTATACTGTAACTATTAAAGATATATGTAAGCAGTTACATAGCTTACGTCAAATTCACAACACTATTTCATTATTTAAAATATTTACTGCTAAGGCATTGTTTTGGAAATGGCGAAGGGGGAAGGGGCGGGGGGGGAGGAGGGAAGAGAGAGAACATACTTTATTAGCCCAACTGATAAGGATGGGAAAAGGAAAAGCTTTAAAATAATTAACTTTTACTCATTATTTGCAACCTATAAGAAAACTGTGGTTTAAACACTACCTAGCAATGACAGACCAAAGTATACTTGCTTGAAAAATACTCTGCTCAGGACTGGTCTGCATAGAAAAGGAAAAAATATTCTAATACATAATAGAGCATACTACTGTCTATAAAACTTGGAGATGAATCAGATATGGCTTTGTGTACTGTCTTGGCTGAGATAGAGTTAATTTTCTTCAGAGTAGCTGACATCATGTTATGTTTTGGATTTTTGACCAAAACAATGTTGAAAACACACTGGTGTTTTAGCTGTTACTGAACAGTGCTTACACAGCATCAAGATCTTCTGGTCTTCATGCTACCCCACCAGCGAGTAGGCTGGGGGTGCACAACAAACAGGGAGGGGACACAGCTCAGACAGCTGACCCAAACTGACCAAGAGGATATTCCATACCATACACGCTCAGCAATAAAATCTGCAGGAAGGGGGGACATTCAGAATTACACCATTTGTCTTCCCAAGTAACTGTTACACATGATGAAGCCCTACTTTCCTGGAAACGGCTAAACATCTGGCTGCCAATGGGAAGTAGTGAATGAATTTCTTATTTTGCTTTGCTTGCGTGCATAGCTTTTGGTTTACCTATTGAACTGTCCTTATCTCAACCTATGAGTTTTCTCACTTATACCTTTCCAATTCTCTCCCCGACCCCACTGAGGGGGAGCGAGCGGGCCGGTGTGTGGCACTTAACTGCATTCTGGGGCTAGCCCTCACCACTTTGCAACACTTCACTTCTTTCCCTAGTTCTAGCTTCTTCTCCTGTCTTCTTTTGCACCACAAATTCTCTATATAAAAGGAAACCGCACATGAATACAGCTTAAGAAAGAGCAGTTAGCCCTTAAGTATTTGGCGTACCTTTACTGAAAAAAAAATTTAGAAGTTTATGCCTTAGCATAAGGTATCTTGTCCAATTGCTAAATAACTTAAAGTAACACTACAAAACTTTCTAATTCTTTGAATTATGTTCCTATAGTGAAAGGATATGGCTTGGGGACAAGTTGGGGAGAAGAAAAGAAATACTTCTCTGAGCATTCATCTACTGGGTGATGTATGCATACAATAGACTGAAGCATCCTTTCAAAAAAGTTTAAAAAGAGTTAGCCAAAGAGAAACATATTAGATATTGTTCCTCCTTTGGTACTTTTTTTTACTTAAAATAGTAGCTATTTGTAAGAGAACAGTTAAATGAGTACAGTACCTGTTCACACGGTTGTTGCCGCTTATCATCTTTTTTCTTTAATTTCTTCTCCAGCTCCTCAATTTTCCTTTGTATCTCTTCCTTCTTCTGTGCTATAGCCTGCATCTCCTCTAAGGAAGAAAAGCTTATAAGGCACAATGCATATTTCACATGCAATCTGTCACTAAAGCCTAAATTATTTTTAAAGGGGCTAAAACTCTGGTCGTCTTTCCCAGTTTCACAGCTTACATGTAAAGCTGTCAGATGTGTTACGTTCCCTATACCTCAGAGCAGTTAAATAACTATTCCAGTAGAAAAACAAAAGCAGCTGCAATAAAAGACATCTGTATGCTGATGAGAAGTAAGTATAATTTTATGATTCCATTTCAAAGTCTTACATTGTACCTTTTTGAAGCATACCTTCAGTTTTCTTTTTTGCTTTCTTTCTGTAGATTTCAGCTCGGATCTCTTCCAAAGAAAATTCTTCAACTCCAGCATAAACTTTTTCTTTACAGTACATCACCACCTCTTTCTTTTCTTGAGTGTCCTGCTGATGATTTTGCACTCGCTGTAGTGGGTCCTCCTCTTTCTCAGGTTTGCGAGCACTTAAAACGTGGTTTATGCTGGGTTCAATTTTGCAGGGAGTCCTGAGAAAACATGCAGTTATTACTTTGATTACACATTCTTCATTGTAACACAGAAAAGCAAGTATAGGAGAGAAAATAGCTAATTTTAGAATCTAGTTGTAGAACAGTGTAAAAACATCCTGTTCTGTTGATAAAAAAACCAAGAAAAATGAAATGACAACACATAAAAGGCAAGCATACCAACTCTGAATTGTGTAATAAAGAAAAATAAACCAAACACCTCAAAACAAAGTGTTAATAAGGCCCAGTCAAGAGCAAATAGAATTCTTATGATACTCTAAATTGTTGTGCATTCTGGAGCAGGATCTATGTTTACTTTAGCTCCATCAATCTGTGTGACCACACGTGACAGGTCCCTACTCATCCTACAAAACAGACTTCGAGGTGGGGGAAGAAAGGGCAGGGAGAATCAGTGGGACTTAAAAATCGAAGATCTTGAACTAGATTAAGCCTGGCATTTTAGGTTAAGAATAAAAGGAAAGATTTAAGATGCAATAAGAGGAGAATTTGCTCAAGGAGAATGTTTTCATGCCAATTAACAGAAATTAAGTGACCCATTACAAACAAACACACACACAGAAAAACCCATCACAGTACAGTGAAAGGAGTCAGTAGCAGTCAATTTCTTAACTTAAAAATGCTTTCTGAAAGCGTGTCCTGGTTTCAGGTGGGACAGAGTTAATTTTCTTTCTACTAACTGGTACAGTGCTGTGTTTTGGGTTTAGTATGAGAAGAATGTTGATAACACCCTGATGTTTTCAGTTGTTGCTAAGTCATGTTTAGACTAACTCAAGGACTTTTCAGCTTCTCAGGCCCAGCCAGCAGGAAGGCTGGAGGGGCACAGGAAAGTTGGGAGGGGACACAGCCAGGACAGCTGACCCAAACTGGCCAAAGGGGCATTCCATACCATGGGATGTCATGCCCAGTATATAAACTGGGGGGGTTGGCCTGGAGGGTGCACAGATGGCTGCTCGGGAACTGACTGGGCATCAGTCAGCGAGTGGTGAGCAATTGTTTTGTGCATCACTTGTTTTGTATATTCCAGTTTTTATAATTATTGTCATTTTATTACTGTTCCTATCATTCTTATTTTCTTCCTTTTAGTTCTATTAAACTGTCTTTACCTCAACCCACGAGTTTTACTTTTTTTCCCCCTGATTCTCTCCCCCATCCCACTGGGTGGGGGAGAAGCAAGTGAGCGGCTGTGTGGTGCTTAGATGCTAGCTGGGGTTAAACCATGGCAAAGTGCAACACACTCATTTCAGGAGAGAGGAACCAGAATTTGTACAGGTTTACAGATACCAGTAATCCAGATGACTCTAGCAATTCTCTGTAGCTCAATAAAAAAATTATCTGAACAACTGACCCTGAGAAATGTGTTAACTGAACTATTTACCCAGATCACAAAAGAAAACAGTGCACAGTTCCAAGATACCTGTTTTGTTTTGCATGTGAATGGACTCAAAAGACTAAGACCATCTGGGAAATTGAGGCAAACAGGTATGCCTAATGGTTGGGGTTTTGTTGGTTTTTTTAAAAGATTTCATTTGTGGGGGTGGGGGCTTATTCCCAAGATCACTACAGGGTCCTTCTATCCAAATCTCTAGATGGCAACTGATGGCATAATTTGCATCTTGTTTACACATTTTCAGTGCAAACTTTCAGGCTTGATTTGGTTGACCACCATGGCATCATGAGGAAATGGACTCAAAGGCAGAAAAAAAAAAAAAAAAATCTTCTTTTAAACTTTCAACTACATAGTATAAAACTATGTACAAACTCTCTGCTCAAGTTGCTTACAGCTAATTTTGCATTATGTTCAGTTCCCACCCACTCCTTCCTGTTCCCTGGTATAAAAAGATGCTACCTTCTGTAAATAGTAAGTGTTCATCTAAGAGACCAGCATGTCAAGAGATCTAATTCCACGGCATCACTGACTTTCAGGAGCAAGAAATAGTCTTATGAACTAAATTATGATATGTCCTTGGTCAGAGCTACTCCGCAGTCCACAGGCAACATACAAAAGCCACAGGAAAAATCCATGCTGTTCACCACCTTTCAACGTTCTTTGATTATATGCAATTCAAAGCCAAGGAAGCTGTCTGTAATATCAAACATTCTTTTCCACTTCTCTCTTAGGAAGAGCCTATGTATTCTATGGCCATCATTAGCCACAGAACAAGAAAGTTAAGCAGCTTTGCAAAATAATGCATTTTCCTCTGCTCTAATAAAATAGAGCAACCCCATCTCCTGGGATTTATCAGCATTTCAGTGAGAACTACACAAGCAGGAAGGTAATTTCAGGCAAACAGCATATTCCTCCATAACCTAAGCAACACTGTTGTCATGGTAACTTTCATAGCTTGTTTCAGAATAAAACTCCAACTAGAATGAGCATAGAGTTCCCAAGACAGAGGAAAACAGCAATAAGCCTGTCTCAATTTGGGGCTGCTTTCATAGCGAGCAGCATCCTAAAAGAGGTAACTGTGGTTTTGTGTAAACACACTGAGTTAAGCTATTAAACTAATTAGCATATATAAATATGATATAGGCTCCCACATAATGAGCAGCGATAGTTAGATACTTCCCATGTCCTTAGGCATCCTCCACTGAAGACTCTGCCATCAAGCTAAAGCACTAAGGGCTTCTTCCAGGTTGACAGATTTTTAAATTCTTGTAGATCTAGAGCCTTGGCTACTTAGCAAAACCAGTCTGAATTTTCTGAACCATTTTTTGATAATTTCAAATGTAATCCCCATTTCAAACTGAAGTGAAGACTCACATGACTTGCTGCTGAGCTGACTCTTCCACATATGGGGTGAAACTGGGCTGTGGGCAGGGCACTTCTATACCAGAATTTGCACTGCTGCGAAGACGCTGAGGAAAGAAAAGTCAACATTAACAGCTTAAAGAATAATTTTTAGACTACATTCCTCTATACTCTGAATCTCACTTTTCCCAGTGTTTGAGACTCACTTGTAGTTCTTGTTATTTAAAAAAGTTAAACCTGATAGACTTTTCCAAGATTAATTTACAAGATTAATTCCATTCTGATACATAAACTATTACAGACCATCAGCTGAGCACTAGCACCTAAAAGCAAGACACACTCCTGCGTGTCCTCATCAGTACTTAGTTTCTGTTATTTTGAAGCAATGCTGGTCAAACTGAGTATTCCGGTTGCTCCTCTTGTTTGTTTTCCAGAAATGCTATAGCCCTCACTTTCAGGCAAAGCTGTCCCAATTTTATGATAGTGTTCCTTCTGTCCACCAAGAACCTCCAGACTTCTCTATTTCCCTCTCAGAGGCCATTCCAACACCACAAAAATCCCTTAACTGCTTCTGGGGTCCATTATTTAAGAGAAGACAGATGGAATTTAGTCTGACAACGTGCTACTCATCCACCTACTTAAAACTCCCCTAGACTCTTAAGCAGTAAAAGTTACATGGTGGGGATATTTCACAAACTGACTTCTCTTTTCTACCATTCTTCAAACTGTTTACTTAGCCATCTTCACACTGGCCGTAAGAGAAGTCTCTTTCCTCTGTGCAGCTTTTAATACCTCAAAGCATTCACAAAAGGTTATTCTTTCACTGTAATACAAGCCAGAATGAGCACCACACTTCAGTGAAGGAGAATTAAACATCCTCAATTCTTTTGTTAGTTGCAGCTTTTTTTTTTTTAATTAAAGCTAACAAATTTCATGAAAGTGGGAACAGAGATAACTCTAAGGACAAACGCTAGAAGAATACAGAAGTATTTGGGGATCAGAATAAATGTGTTAAGCAGCCCAAAGAAAGGCAACTGATCAAAGAATTTTTACATTAATAATTCTTCCTCCTCATTCTTCTCAGCTAAATTACATCTGTGATTTACTGAACTTTTCAATTCACTTAATCAAATTGCTTTGTATCAGACAGTAATTCTTCCTGGAGTTTCCATGAATTTCAGCCCATTTGCTTCCCTCCCCTCATGCTAGTTTTTGTTTCCAAGCTTCACTTCTAACAATTTCTATATTGAGAAGTCTAAAATATTTTTATCATCTGATTACTTTCTATTCTTCTTCTCTAATCTACAAAGAACAGGGGAACACCAGGGGTTATCCAAGGACCTATGAAACAAACTTGATTTCATAGGATTAATTTCCTTCAGATAATGTCTTGGATCATTTCTCTACAACAGCTTAAATACCTGTAGCACAGCTGCTTCTTTTCATGTCTCCAGCATTAGTTTAAACCATTGGAACCTACTTTCTGTCATCCTTTTTTCATCTACTGGCAAGCTTCCCTATATTGTCAGGATAAATATTCCATTGATACAGTAGTTCTCCAGTTCTTTTGATCTTCACTCTTCTCTTTTCCTTACAAGCACTTCAAAACAGACTTGCAGAATGCTGTACATGCCTTATTTTCTTAAGATAGGCAAGAAGTTCTTCCTTTAGGTTGTATTGTATCAATTTAACTCTTGCTCTTCTCTCTTACAGAATTAACTAATGCCTGGCTTCTCTCCCTTTCTTTGGCTAGTGTTTTCTCCCTTCTATTCCTTTTTTGCCCTCCAAACAGTTTGGCAGGCCATCTCTGCCAATTTTTCTGGTTAGCAAGAGTTATAATTTCTAGATTTAAGAACTCTAGAGAGTTTTTTAAACTTATTCGAGCAAGATCAGCTTGCTAAACTTGAATGGGTTACACATGGCCAGAGACTCTTTAGGAAGAAGCTAGGAAGACCTGTAGTTACAAATAAGACAAAAACCCCAGGCAAGGGAGAAAGAACATGACCTTTATCTCAGGAATCGGAAGTCATCAGCTTACACACACCTTCCTCTCCTTTGCCAGTCCATTTTAAGACTCCTTACCCTGCCAGAGTTCCAAGGTCCTGCGCTTAGTTCATTCTCCTTGGCCCTTGGAGCTGGAGGCGCCGTCCATGGCTGTGGTGTAAGTACAGGAATCTCAGGTCCAGAAGCTGAATTTTCATCAAACACAGCAAAACCCGGATTATTTGAAAGCTGCTGAGAAGTTACAGTCTGGAAGCTTCTGTTTTGGTTCGTGGCTATAAGCAAAAATTATGTAAATTAACCTTTAACTATTACACTCAAGTGAAAATTCCACAACAAAAAGATTTAACTCTTCCAATAATATGTGGTTTCAGCAGCTGAATGTACCTTTAAGTGCATCTCCTACACGACTAATTGGGGCTCTCACTTTTTTCTTCCCCCTGCCTTTTAGATCTGCCAGTGAGCTTCTCTGAGGTTCTGCAGTTCCCAGAAGACCTGTATCTCTTTCATCAGGAGTTTCCTCAAGCCCCAGTAGTGTCTGCCGAGAAACACGGGTCTGAAATTGCCTGAGAAAAATATTGGAGAAGTCAGCATAAACGTCACTGTAGCAGGTATCCACTGAAGCACATAAGACTAAGTTCTTCCCTTTAGCTGGAAGCTTACCTGTGATGGGACTGGAGTTTGTCCAAAGGCTCAGCCTTGCGCTGAAGACCTTCCTGGAATATCAGATCTGCTTTCTTAAAACTTCCTCTCGCCTCAAGTACTTCTGCCCATGTGATGTAGAGTAGTGCCAGTGTTGTGCCAATCTCCTGGCTATGTAGGTAACTGTATAGATCCAAGGGCTCATTACAACAATTTCCCTGAAACAACCAAAGTATTTCAGTAACCACGTTGGACTACAAAAGATTCCAAGTCAACGTCTGCGTTTTGATGCCTCCTGCAAGACCCCATTGATTTCAATACAAGTCTTACAGGAGCAGCTGTACGGCCAGGACATACAATTGTATCATGTCACAACACACGAGGTAAAGGAAAGGAATTCAATAGGAGAAGACGACTAATGAGAAAAGCCTCTGACTGCATATATATATTTGTCAATATTATTACCAATCCCTTAATTCTAGCCTACATATTCAAAGTCAGTCATTTCTTAGATTTTTTTAATCTAAGATAATTCAATGATTGAACTATGTCTTATTGGAATCCCTGAGAATAGTTATTTTAGCTTTAGATCAAGTACAACATATTTGTTATCAGTTTTGGAACTGGTAAATCAGCTCAGTAAGCTAAACCTAGAGAAAAGCTAATTTAAGACGACGAGAACAACAAAAACTGTAGCAATGAAGAGACAGGGCCAGACCAGAACACACTCAGCTTGGTTTTGCTTAAACACAGGATGTGGATACGAGAGAGTGAGAAGTTAAAATAACAGGTAGGACAGATATAAAACCGAAAATGTATCTTTAAATCACTTTCTTTTCTCCTTAAATAATCAAGCTCTACTCATTCAAACTAGCTTTTCCAAAACAAAACTTATAGAGTTTGTAGCTGTCCAAACTGAACGATCCTAAAAAAGGTCTGAAGATCCTATTGAAAATGAGAAGTGGAATTCAAGAGTAGGTAACATGTTTGCAGAGAGATACTTCTAATACTGCACTAGTTGTACAACATATTCTTTGACTCTGTTGTTACAAAAATTAGCTTAACTGTGTGCAAATGACATGACAAGTACCAAGAAAAAGCAGCACCCAAGACTTATTCACAAGACACTCACAAACTTGAGCCAGAGATTAAGATAGCGGGGATCTTTGTAGTATCGCTGCTGTTCATTGAGTGCTTTCACTGCCCTTTCCAATATTGCTGCAAGATTACTCTCCTTTCCACCTTGGGGGAAGGTTTGCTCTGTCCACTTGATGTACCTAGAGATGGAATATATTCATAGGAAGTCAGTTCTGAATAATATACAAAGCTTCTGCACAACATAACGAGACTTAGAAAAAAAAGGCATAATATTGAAACATAACATATTATTCAAAAAAACTGTTATAGAATTTATCTTTTGATGAGTTTCTTATTAGATTAGAATATTTTTTCCCAAGTTTTTACCAAGGATATCTGACCTTTCTAGTCTTTCTTCTGAAATAAATGGAAGCTTACCGGTCCCAGACATCCAGTGGATCATCTCCAGAGTAAAATCGGATCTCTGATTCAAACTCCCTAAAAAAAAGTTATTCATCCAGTAAATACATGTGTATAACTGTAAAGAGGTTTTCTACACTGTGAACTAAGACCTTCACTCTCACTCACACCATTTTGTAGGTCCATTAAAAAAAAAAAAGCTAAGTTAACATATATTTAGACTTGAGCTTTTACTGGGACCAGAAGAACAAAAAAAAAAAAAAAAAAGCTTTTATACTCTTCTTCAAAATGAAAGAGCTGGGAAATGTATCATTATTTAACAAGAACAGATATACATCTTTCCAAAGGATATTTCCAAGAATTTCTATCACCCCAAAGCTTATATGGTCTCCCTTGACAGAATGCTTGTTCTGTTATGAAGAGTTATTAGCAGACAGATACATTGTGAAGTTTAATTTTTGCATGAAACATCCCTTATTTAAGTATAGGAGGTGGTTGGAATACACACACAGGATGATGGAAAAGCCTGATGATCAGACAACTACAGAACTGCACCAGAGAGCACAGTGAAGACACATCTAAGTGGCCACACTGACAGTCATCTTGTCTCATTCTTCAGCTCCCATGCATCATTCCATCCCTACATGACTTCACACTCAGGCAGCATATCAAGAAAGAAAACCACCTTGCAGCTTGCGTTAGACAAGAACATTAGCTTGTGTTTAGCAGTGGCTCTAACTTATAGAATCATTTAGGTTGAAAGACACCTTTAAGATCATCGAGTCCAGATCCCATAGAGCTCCCCAGGTAGCCCCTTGTTCTTGGAAGGCTCTGCTCAGCCATAACACCTCACAAATGTAAAGGATTCAAGTTGGACAAACCCTCTTGCAGGGCCCAGTACAATAACAACCCCATGGCTTTGCATGAAAAAAATCCAGATCCAGCTGATAAGCACTGGTTCAGCAAGTACTGGGCAGTTGCTCATAGACACTGCTGACTTCACATGAAATCACCCAGATGGTTCAGCATGACAAACACCACTGCTTCCAAATTCTGACAACACAGTACAGATACAATACGCAGACTCTTCAAAAAGTCAGCTTGGCCTTCACAGGGCACGCAAATTTGAGGATCAGACAATAGAAGCACAACTGAATAGGTTTGGGACATGAGATGCCCCTTAAAGTCACAGTCATATCTGTGGAACACTGTATGCAAGACAGACCAAACCCAAGCTGACTTTGCCCACTCAGGTGTCTTTGCAATCCTGAGAAGACATACAGGCACATAATGTGCCTACATTACAATAGCAGGAAGTATTTATCCCCTAAGAAATACCCTGCTTCAACAGATTATTGTAGGAAAGACAAAAAAACCCTCCTCTTTGTAACCTATATGTATTTTTCTTAATAAGTACATTTAAAAGCACAACTGAATCTCCCCAGCGTTTGCTGTTTAAATGCTCCATTGCAAACCTAAAAACAGTAGTCTATACTGTAGGGCACCCACAGCAAGTAGTCCTAAATACCTGGAGTGTGATAGTAGCATATACATCAGTTACTAAGCTTCTGTTGTTTTATGCTTTTTTTAGTACCTATGAGGTTAGTACAGTTAAATAAGACATAGAACAAATTATGAGGAGGCAGAAAGATAAGGGGAAAGAAGGTGTTAAAACACGGCTCACTGTTTTTTGAGCTGAACAGCGGTGTGGGTGGAGGTCTCCTGCTGAGCCAGGGCTTCCTGCAAGGTGGCCATGACACGACCCTGCCGGAGGGGCTGCACGTTCTCTTTGCTCAGCTCCCACTCATCGTTGCAGTCCTGTGACATGACAGCCTCTCCTTTAGATTCTGCGTTAACAACAGAAACAATAAGCAACTGATTCATTAGGTAGGATACTAACCTGAAACCTGACAGATCTGGCTTTCGTTTGCCGATCCACCACACACTTTCTGTGTAGCCATAAGCACACCGTTTAGGTCCCCAACTTTTAGAGGGAACTGGGCGTTTAATTCCCCTCCATGGGAATTACATGTAACAAGAGCTAATCACTTCTTTCCAATAAGGAATCTCAGGCAGATGTTAGCAGGAGAGGCTACTAAGATTAAGCTGTTTCCCTCCCCACCTGCGTGCTCCCTTCCTTCCCCCAAGATCATCACCTTCTCGGAGGCTGGCGAGCGGCGGCCTCCGGCCGAGGGGAGCCTCGGCAGCACCGTAGACTGAGTCAGGCCCCTCTGGCTTTTCACCTACGAGCAGCTGTAGCGGGGCGGTGGCGGCACAGATGAGTCTCGACCTCTGCCTCCCTGCTTGTGAGGCGGCGCCCGGAGGGGACGAGAGCAGCTCGGCAGAGACTCTCCCCCACCGCGTAGCAAGCGAGCAGGCTGCCCGCTAGCACAAAGCGAGAGGAGAAACCGTTTACTAACGCAGCTCCAGAATGGCGGTTCGGCCCCGGGACGCACCCTCGCCCCTCTTCCCTCACACCAGGATAAGGGGCCCCGCGCTCTCCTGGCAGCGGCCGGGGGGGGGGGGGGAGAAGACGTCCCTCAGCCCGCGCCGCCCGCCAAAGCCCACAGCCACACGCACCAAGCGCGGGGGTCCCAGGTCCGCGGCGAGCGCACGAGCCCCGCGCCGTAACGGCAGCCCTGCCTCAGCCCCCTTCGAAATTCAAACTCCAACCGCCGCCAGCCTCCTCCCCATTGGCCACCCCCTTCACCACGCCCTGCCTGATTGGTTCCGCCCCGAGCCCGCCCTGCCGCACCGGTGCATCATGGGAATTATAGTTTCCCTCAGGCGGCTCGCGCTGCTTGGTGTCGGCAGGGAGACATACATAAGTAGCTTTATAATTAATGACCTTATAATTAATCTTATCTAAAAGGCAGCTGTCACCACAAGGAACATTCCTGCGTCCTCATTTTCCTGCTCGCATGTGTTCCCATCGTTTCCCTTGTTCAGCTCTGGTGCTCGTCTGACCTGACGGTGGCTCTGCTAACGACCGAAATCTGCTGTTTTCTCCAGGTTGTTTCTCTGCAGAAAAACAAAACATAATTCTGTTATTTTTTCGGAAGGTAACACTCCTTTCGGCATGCAACTAGCCATTAGCTCAGCTTTATTATCCGAGAAAACCTCACTTTTCTGTTATCTCTGTCAAATACAATGCAACGTTTGTGACCCCCAAACTGGCTCCAAGTAACGTCTTTGGTCCGAACAAAAGGGTGTGTACAGAGGTACTAGCTCAGGCCCCAGAGGCAGTATTGCTGTGTTAATGTGTTGCTCAGCCCGGTTAATTGCCTTCTCTCCTACAGCATCGGCAAGAGAGAACTAATTAGCCCAACGGGCTGCAGTAATATTGCTATACCGCTTCCAGTGCCAGAGCAAGATCGTGCAGTGAGAGACCAAGTTCTTCTGGTCTGCCCTTATTTACATGGTATAGGCATGTCCTCAGAGTTAGCAACCTAATAAGATGGCTGAAGTGCTTTACAGCTCCCCACACTAGTTTCAAGTTGCTCTTCAGCACTGGCTTGTGTTCCTGCAGGCTAACTGAAATGAGTTAGGACTAGCTGTTTACCTCTCTTTAAATGAAAGTTGAGATCTAAATAAAATTCAGTATCTTCAGGGTCTTAAATGTACAGATGTCTTGCTCCCTTCTACATTTTATATCTGCAAAAACTGAAATATGAGGCAGCTGAAAAAAATCTCCTTAGATATGGACATAAATTTCCTGTGAGTAATACAGATTAGCTGCCTGGTATTATTGGAAAGGTGATCAATTAAAAAATTATTTCTCATAAAGCAAATTGCATATTTCATGAGTGAAAAGTGATTTTTTTTCTTCACAACTGATCTTAATGACTCACAGGCTCTGAAGGCATCTGTGGTGCCTGTGATTTATGAAACTTTCAAACTCACAGATGAAATGTAATAATCACCCTTCACTGTTTAGGTATTCTATAGCACTCATATGATATCAATAAAAAGCACAAGTCATTTTGTGAGTGCAAGTACACAAAGTAAACACAAAGGAAAATCACAGCCTGATATTTGGGTTGTTGGGGTTTTTTTGAGAAAAGGTGCCTATATTAAAGGCAAACTGTGATCATGTCGTTAATGGGTGATTGCTTCTTCACTACATGGGCAAGAAATTCATGACATACCAAAAGGGATATATGGCTTTATACCCCGCTAATAAATCTGTTACTTCTATAACTGGACAGTTAACATACTTATCCTACAATAAAATACATAATGTATGCATAAAGAGATGTAAATCCAAGCATAACGTCAAGTATAATACGGTCTTTTAAATTTTACAGCTATTCCATGAAGACTTATACAAGTGTTTATCTCAACTTACACAAAATCAAGGTGAAAACAGAACTGTAATCTCTGTCATTCATTACAGCAATCTCTCTGTGCCTTATTTAACATAAATTAGATGCTGTGTGTTATTGTAGGAATGAATGGCCTGCACACAAGCTGTCACAGACCTACTTGTGCTTTTACGACAACTGCACAACTGAACTTTCAATGTCTAAGGTCTTGCTCATTAACAAAAACTCAGATGTCCCCAGAGTAATGACAAAAGCCTCTTTCTCATTCTTTTTGGGCTCCTCCAAGAGGTAGAGGATGACACATAATGTGATCTCTTGACCTTTCTGTTTCTACAAATACAGAGTATTTTCATCATGATGCCTAATAGCATTAATTAATCTTCATTAGTATTCTACGCACAAGGGACAACGAAGGATGCTTCAGAAATGTGGTACAATGCAGTAACTCAAGGACTCAGTAACAGAGCTGACACTGCTGGGTGCAAAAGAGACTGCCAAAGGTTTAGCTTAAGATGGGTGCTTCACAACATTCAGAAGCTAGGAAAACCCATTTAGTGCTGAGATCTTTGTGAGAGTGCAACTATTTTTCTCTAACACATCTTTTTTTTGATGTGTTACAGGAGCACTCCAAGACCTTCATCTCATGGAGTTTCAAAGAGGACTAACCCATGTTATAATACCAGTTTCCAAGCTTGAGAACAGACTTGTTACCTAAGCTGTTTGAAGAGGAAAAGGTAAGGAACGAAAGCAGAGATCTTGAGCAGCTCCTGGGGACAAGGTACAACACATTAAGATATAACGTGTTCAAATTGAATGCTAAATCACTGTTTTATAAGATTATTACTTAAATCTGAATTTCAGTCCTTCCACCTACATTTTTCTGCAGAGCTTTCATATGATGAGTATTGTTATAAGTAGAACTTTTGTATCAGGATATTGTGGTCAGCATGTGTTTATAAAACTATGGAATTGTGTGGTGAACCACCTGTTGTTGAATATTGCCCTGAATAAGATTTCTGAAAAGATGTATCCTTTTTTATAATTGGGGCTGGTTTTCATTCTGTTCTTGAATTCTGGCTCAGATACAGAGCCATACATGTGTGCTGCAACATGTCCAGCTAACAGAGATGAGAGCAATAACCCAAAGCTAAACCTAGTAACAAATGCTTAAATTTTATGAATATCGTGACTTTCTACAACAGTGACTGTGTTGGAGGTCAGTCCTCTGAGTCTGGGTTGAATCAAAGTTTTCTTTTTCTAATCATATATACACACAAGTCTTAAAACACAATATTTTTATCTAGTCAGATGATAGTGAAGGAAATCTTGTGAAATTTTGAATGCAAGTAAGTGAGTTTATGTGACTTTCTGGTTTTATAACGTAAAATTTGACTGTGTTGAGCCGCAAACAGGGGAAAGAGGCATTGGGAGGAGACTTTAGGAGGAAAACTTCTTGCACACATGGAGAGAACAGGCAGTTTCAGTCAAGGAATGCAGATTTCCTACCTCCACCAAATCTTTCCACTTGTTTTCACTCTGCTTCAGCCACTGCCTTTGCTGCTGTAAACACCATCATCTTTTGGACCGTTCCTTCTTTTAGGAGCAAAAGATGGGATTGTACTCTCTAAAATACAGTTTCTGTCTAAGTATTACTACTGGGTCACTGCTCTCCACAGGTCATTTTTACAGCCTCAGTTTTTATTATAGTTCCAGTTCTGTTCCTTTGAATCAATTTTGTGGACTGCTTTGTTTTTACTGATTGGATAAAATACGTATTTATAAAAAGTACAGGCCATAATTTGCTTCAAGTCCATGTAATGGAGTTGATCTCATTTCTTTAAGTTTCCATTTACAGGTCTGCTGAGGTCAGTTTTACTTTTATGAAGACTTAGTAATCAACTAATGAAAAAATGAATTGTACAAACCAGAATAAAATTGAAATTCCTTTTTTTAAAGGAAAACCAATCCCTTTTGGAGCTAAACGCACTGTATATCCAAGGCAAATCAGGTTAAAACAGGTCTTCTACAGTTGACTTTCATTTGGAAGTTGTTTTTTGAGATGAAGAATAATTTTCTCTGGATTATGTGATTGAAGAGATCAGGATTCATTATTGAGTCACATAAATGCTAGGTAGTTCTGCTGTCCTACATACAAAGAGAACAGGTCTCCAGTAATCTTCCGTTCCTTCAAAACTAAACCAAGAAGTATCCTCTGCACTCTAATTAGCCATGTAACAAAGCCATTTTTCTCTTGGAGGCAAAAAAACAAAAGGATGCCCTTGCTGTCAGCTATGCCAATGAAGCCTTGATGAAATCTGTGAGGTTATTCAGATCTAAACAGGGACAGAATTTCGGCTAGCAGAAACGGATTTTCAGACACCTGGGAATTTTTGTTTGTTTTTGTTATTACCTGAAGGTAAAATGTCTGTATTTTGCTTGATTTTTCAAATTCCCTGCTTGGGTCTGCTGATTTCGATTCAGCTTTACAGTTTTCCCTGGCAGCCAGAAAGGGACGTTGCTTCTTTTCTCTGTAGAGGCTAAGAATGAAAATGAAATGGCCACTTCTTAGGTGTGTGTTATTCCAGAAGAGGGTGCTCAAAGCTCGGAGACGTCATGAGCATCATCTCCCTTGGCAGCTGTGAAATCTCTGCAAAGCATTTCAGTCTCCCTTCAGTTTCTCTCTGTAATCTCAGATCCAGATCTACCACTGTCACACTGAAACTGCTATTTTTCCCCCTGCAAAATTGTTGACAACTGCGAACATATTTTCCCACCCTGTTAAGCCAGGGTTATGCTAACAGTGGACCAAATTCCTTAGAATTGTGCCCTGCATGGTCATGCACCTTAGATCACAAAGTGTTACTCGAGGCTGTTGAAAGGAAAAGAAATCTGAGAATAATTTCACATCTTGCATTGCAACACATTTTTTCAAAGATCTTAGAACTGTCTTTGCATTAGAAGGAAAAAGAAGAACTCTGAGCCAGAGCCCTACATTACATGCAGTATATTCATTTATTTTAAGTCAGAAATGTAGAGAATCCAAATTCCTGAATTAATGCTTCTTTTCATAATAGAAGCTATGTGACAGTTTTTCACTCCTGTTTCTATGTCTTTTAGCTAATATCAATGTGAGCTTGTGAGACAGTATTTTTAACCTATGGAGAAAAACTGCAGTAAGATGATTAGAGGTTGGGGTGCTTTTTTGGTTTAGTTCTTAAGTCCAGCTAGTAAGCATTGAAGATTCCTAGTCCTGTGCAATTTGCTCCTTAGTGATTTGCATCTATCAGAGAGACTGCCCTAGCTGATGTTTGCGTCACTAAAACAGTCAGGTAAAATAATCAGCAGAGAAAGGCAATTATCTGCAAAGCCCAAGTCAAAGACCAGATTTGGCTTTTTATAGATCTGTATTACGGATATTAAACCAAGATTATTCTAAACTGGTACAGGAATAAAAATCAGAGCTTGATTGTGGATGGGGTGAAAGAGATTTCTTAAATCTGCCTGTAGAGTTAAACTCTCAAAAACATTTGAATGTCTTTGGAGTTTAAGGATGAGCTTTTAAAGGTACTTAGATGCTCACTTGCCATCAAAAAACACTTCAGCTTAAGCACTTGTATGCTTTTCAGTCCTGCACAGAAAAGGGTCCATGTAGAAACCAGTGCATGAAACTTTATCCCTGTCTCAGAAAAGTCATAGTGCTCTTCATAGTATTCATATCTGAACCTATAATATTTATTTAAAAGCTTACTGAAACACTTTTTTGTTACTTTGCTTTATCAAAAGTCTTCTGACTGATCCAAACAATTTTATGAAAACATTTCTGTCACTTAGTATATTTTTATTTCTCATACAAATGTTTACAAATGAACATGATTGTTGTACAATAATGCAAAAAGTTAGTCAACCTTTCCAGCCTAAACAAACAAATCCAACCAGATTTAGTGTAATCTCAGATGGAGTAGAACTTAAAAGATTACATTTTCATCTTGTTTCTTTCACATTTTTCTTCATTTCCTTTCAAAAAATAATGTGAGATTAAAAGGAGAAAAAGACTCTTCCTCTAAAATCAGTCATTTTCTTTGTTGTATATTATTTCCATTTAAAAAAAACCGAAACAAATCAGAAATAGCCGTAACATATTAGAAGTAAGATAAAAATGAAAAGAGGTTTTTGCCATTTTTCACAGTCATTACTATTTTTTCATCCAGTTCCAATGATTTTCTTAAACCAAAATACTGTCAGGGCAGGCCCAAGACAGGAGGCAAGAACACAGGATCTGGAAGCTTAACAGGCAATAGCTTGAAGAGGCTGAGCTCTGCCTGCTGCCAAGTTTTATTAGCTCTCCTCGCAACAACAGCCACTACCATAGACATAATATTTACAAAACATCATCTCCTTTGAATGGATACAAGCATAACCCTGAAAATAACAAATACTCTAGCTGTAAGTACTGATGTTAGAAAAGGAAGAACATAATGAAAAGACTGGTTTAACTGGACCTGTCCAGTTTCCATGTTTGAAAGATAAATCTTAAAGATATACTTGGAATTTATTGACATTTGATATTCACATAACATTGATATTATTAGAATATTTTTCCACTCATGGAATTTATTTTTCCCAATAGAATTTCAAATTCACTTCCAATTTGTGGATTAGACGTTTCCCGTTCATCTGGGTAGGGTTACAGCTGAGAGGCCCAGGCTAGAGGTAATCCTGTGTATGGGAAATCCTGGCAATCCTGGCCAGGTTGTCTACTGCATGGTACTTTGATGAACAGCTGTACAAATTAGTCTGGGGAGTCCAGGGCTTGTGCTGTCCAGGTTTAGTTCCCAGCAGATCTGATAAATCTATATTAGCACAACATATTTTAGGTTATTTAATGTAATGCTCTTGATTAATGGTATCTTCAAGTTATGGAGGATGATACAAGAGACTTCATAGCCATTCACATATCTCAGAAATTATGATGGCATAAACAGAAGACCTGTAGGGATCTTGTCTTTCACCCGCCACCCAGGAGAGGTATTTCCTGGAGGAAACACGCAGAAAATATCAGACTCCTTCTCAAGTGAAATCTGAATCTCACCCAAAAGTAAGAGAATGAACAAATGAAGTATGATGGAAAATGTTGCTGATTTTCTCTGTGTGTCATACTAGTGCTGCAGGATTTGAACAATGCTAGACTGGGAACGAAAAATGTGATCCTTCTTCTGTGTAGGTATCTCAGCATTGTGTGCCAGCACCCTGACTATAGGGTATGCCAGACTGGTTACTCATATCATGGAGATGGTGGGATCCTTCAAAGGGTGAGAGCCACTTCAAGCACAGCTCCCAGGCTCACTGTGGTGCAGGGGAAAGGAAAGGTTTTCTTTTGCCTTCTTACCAGGAACACATACTTTATCATCTGGGAGGCCATGATCTTTTGCAACATACTTGGAAAGGTGAAGTACGTGTCTCTGAACCCTCATGGTGTGCCATAGCTCCCACATACATGTTGCAGGCTCCATCCAGGCTGCTGGTATCCAGGACGAGGCAGGAGAGGTCATTGGTCCTGCCATGCAGCTAGTCACATGCAGTGCACTTTGTGACCTGGTGCTCAAACGTCTCCTGCTCACTGCTCTTGGTGTCCCTGCTCAGGAAAGCAGGGTGAGAGAGCCTGGAAGGGCTTCCATAAGAGGGAACAGGACTCTAATTCCCTGTCTGCACCCCAACTGAAGAGCAGGGACTCCCAGGGTCTCCTGGAGGGACAGGACAACAGAAACCATGGGGCAGGGTGTGGGGATGGGGATGGCTCTCAAGCTGAGCATGGCACTGATGGCTCACCATGTACCTGCAGGGAAAGGGCTGCAGAATGAAATAGGGGTCTTTGAACACCACTACAACAGAGAGAACAAAAGAAAGAGGTACCCAAAACCTCTTTGGAGACCCAAGTTTGGAAACAGGATGTGGGGTCAGGGCAGTGGTGGTGAGAATCAGCACCATAAGTGATAGCTCAAGAACATTTTCCCTTAGTCTCTCCTGCCCACCCAGGTGCAGGCAAAGGAAGACAGGCCCCAGCCTCTCACTGTCCCTCTCTCTCAGCACCATCCTAGCCCTGGCACCCCTGGCTTCAGTACCTCAAAAATGGCATAAAGAGGACCAGCAGCCACACTTCCCTCTCCCTGCCATGCCCAGTGAGAACTTCTGATATGGCACACCGATGAAGTCACAGCACTGGTGGCATCTCAACACCCCCAATCCGGGGCTGCAGCCAGGCCTGTAATTCATACGCTTACTGTAGAAATCATAATTATGTTCTGCAAATGCATGCTGTCTTTGTGTGGGGCTGTTATCCCAAGAGAGGAAAGGTCAGTGAAACCTTCCTGCTGACAGGACACCCCAATTCACCACAAAGCTCTGAAGGAAGGGTCGAGTGCATGAAGGAGTTAGCAGAAGTACCTCCACTTTCTGCTTTCGCGTTCAAGCTGCGTAGAATATGACAGATGCCTTTGCTGCCCATGTGATGGCACTATTCGAACACACTTTTCCCCTTCTGAGTGCTGCTGGTTTAACTTCTGTCTTAACAAGCACAAACTTCTGGGTATTTCCAGTAAGAATTTTGCAGGATAAAAGAACAAGAACATAAAAGCTTGTGGGGGGACAGACTGAGCAGCTGGGGCTGCAGAGGAACGAACTACCAACAGGGACCCTGGCAGGTGGGTGGCACATTGACAAGATTTCAATTGCACGCCAGCGGAGGGAAGCCAGGGCACCACCAGCCAACAAATGCAAACTGAGGGTGCCTGGATTCAAACAGCATGCCAACACAAAAGGCCAAAAGCATTAGAAGCACACCAGTGAGGGGAAGGTGAAGCACCAACAGATGAGTACAGATTGCAAATTGAGGGAACTTATAAATCGGTGTGCCAATACATGTGCTCAGAAGCCCAAGCAACACAGCAGCAGAGGGAAGACAGACTGACAACAGTGTGCCAGCAGACAGGAATACATCACATATGGGACAGTAATGATGGAAATGCAGCAGCTATGCTGTGTCAGCCCAGATAAACTGCCTTCTGCTGGAAACCATACAGTTCAGTCATTGGTCACAGGTGGACAAGCAGAAAAGGATTTTTCCTTTCTCCTGGTGTGTAGAAAGAAGAATTAGAGAAGGACAGTCTACAGGAAAACAGTCTTCAAATGTAAAAGTGAGAGGAAGTTGTCCCTCAAGTAATCCCGAGGCTAGTAAAATGCTGCAGGAAATGAGGAGGTATTTCTGCTCTAGCACACTTAGGGGGCAGCTGGTCTAGGGTAGTTGTGTGCATATGTCTGTGTCCCTCTATCACTGTGGTGGTATCATCTTTGGCAACAGCTGGTGGGGCCAAATTCACTGTGCTGCTATAAATACCAGACCAGCACTACCTGACTGCACATATCCGGCTGCGCCAGGACTAATTTGAGCCTGTCCCCTGTCCCTTGCTTTCAGTAAATAGGTCTGTCTGTGTCAGCATTTCTCTCAGAAATGTTTTTCCTGGTTCATTAAAGTCAGACAGTATCTGACAATCAGCAGTTCTCCTTCCCAGTGCCAGTCAGTCACTTTTCAGGTCATTATGCTTTAAAAATAATTCAAAGCTCCTTATTAATGCACTGAGGCAGGAATGTCCAACTGCAACCCATGTAACATAGCTGTGGGTAACAATAACTGGGTTCTGGTAAGCACTGGTCCCAGTTACAGAAAACTGGGGCAGAGGGGCTAGTGAACATCAGATTGCTTTTATCTACACTTTGCTCCTTAAACCTCCTCTGTACTTTCCAGTCTCTTCCCATACCCACATGGGTCAGAAAGCAGTGCTGGGTGTGTTCCCTTTGCCCACCTGGTGGGGAGTACTCACTGCTGCATTAGTGCGACGTCTGCCTCTTAGTTCGGCTTTCTGCTTTGCTTCCACAGAGATCATCCGTTGTTCCATGTAAACTGGGTTATGTCAGCCACCGACCTGAGATGCAATCCTGCATTGCCAAAATCATCCCTAATCAGCTGGACACTTAGCACTACTGAACCATCGTAAATGCTGATTCTTGGTGCACAGCAAGCTGGTGGCACATTTTTGGACCTTTAGCCAGAGTTGAAAAAATGGGTCAGAGTAGAAACACTCTAGCTTCGCCCACCCATCAGAAATCCTCCTATGAGTAGCATCAGCATGGAGGGCAGGCTGGGCTCTACCCTCACCCTTGCTGGCAGCTGAAGGTGTTGGGCTAGCAATTAGCAGCTACTGGAGAGTTCTCACAGTTCCATGGGAAATGTTTGGTGGAGATAACCCTAAGCTACTGGAGGAACCATGCTTACATGGCAAACACAGAGCACACTCCCCATCCTCTTTTATCAGACAAACTGTACTTGTAATTTCTGGGCAAACAGCTTTATTGCAGTAAGGAGGAAAGCTTTCCACATCTCAATCTCCACCTTCAGCAAAAGTGCAGCTCCTGAAGTCCACACAGCAAGGACAGCACTCCTCAGAGAAAGGAGAGCAGAACTGATCATTAGCAACACTGGCACAGGGAGATGTACAGAAATAAAGGATGGACCAAGAGAATAAAAGCCTCCTTGGAAATCATTTGTGCTTTGGTGTACATGTGGATCCCAGCAGCCATACTTTGGTTTCTCTCTCTCTCTCGGCTTTATCTGGACTAATGGCAGCAATGTGGAGATAGGCTTGTAGGGAAAAGGCAGGATTATTTATTGGTTTTGCTTCTCTACTATGAGACTTATCTTGTTGCAATCCTGTACTGTTGTGCTAAGCTAAGAAAGTGAGATAAACATTCGTGACCTAAGCTGCTTCTGCTGCATCCCTGCCTTGGACACTCCTGAGCTTTTTACTGGAAGCAACTGGGGCAACAGCCCATGTCTGCTCTGTAGCTAGCCCCAAAATGAGAAAACCAGGAACAGCACAAATTTTGTGTGCAAATGCACACAGCCATATTCTCAGACAGTGGAAGTCAGCCCAGCTTTTTGTTGCCAGGTAGGGGAAGAGATTGGTTGATGGGATGTGTAAATCTAGACCAGAGCATCAAACACTTTACTCCCCATGCAGCCTGGAAATGGTGTGCTCGCTTTGCTGAATTGGGGCTTTATGGCAGGACCATAATTGAAGACAATATTGCTGAAAGATGAGGGAGGGTTGAGGAAGGAGGAGTCCAACATGCTATGGTGCTGTCACACCATGAAGTCAATCCAGAAGTCAGCAGGCTTTCTAGCTCAAGCCTGAACTCATATGCCAAGCACAGCAGGGTTGACTTGCTGCCAGTGAACCACCTCTGCTCTCAGGCTGCATCTTGGCTCTAGGTGAAGCTTAAAAGATGGTATTTTACCAGCAAAAGAGCCTTCTGGGCTCCTCATGAATGGAGAAAGATGGCATGTAAAGGGGTTGGCATCTGAGACGAGAGGCAATGCTGATCGCCACCTTCAGCAGCAATGATAAAAGGGACACCTTGCCCTGTTGGACAAGAGAAATAATGGGAAACAATGTGCTGACCCCACATCCAGCACCTCTAGAATGATACCCATTGCTGCCAAAAACCCAGAAAGTTGGAAATACCCCTGGCATTTTGTAGGCAGGTCCTGTCAGGACCCCTTCTTTTCCCTGACAGATAGAAGACAGCTGAAGAAATACTGCACAGTTAGTGGTTTTATGACATAGAAAAACTGATTACAAAGTCCTTCAGTAAAGAACATATGATCAGTTCTTGCTTACCAGTGACAGAGGAAACAGCAGCTCCTGAGCATGTAAACTCCTGGCTGCTGGCAGGAGGAGGACGACGGTGGCACATGCCAGCTGCTTGTTCTGGGAGCACAGAGGCTGGCACGGCAGAGAGCAGAGCCAAGCCCTGAAGTGAGCTCCTGGATACAGTCATATGAGCAACTGCAGGGTCAGGGTGACTTGCGCTGGCTTACGCCCTGCAGCTGGCATCAAACTGTAACACCCTAAAGGGAACAGCCAAGCAGTCAGTGATGGCTTATTTACCCACCAAGAAGAGACGAACGCTGGGTTGTGTAATTAAATTGCTACCGCAACCTGGGCTAACTGCTTCAAAGTCAGTTCAGCTACATCTCTGCTGTACCTGCAGCCACTTTGGGAAATGTGATGTAAGGGGCCCCAGGGGGAACAGGCAGGAAGGTGGAAAGATGAGAGATGTGTTTCCTGCCCCCCCACCCCCAAATCCTAAGTGATATTTCATGGTCTCACTAAAATGTTGAATTAGCTGTAATCTCTTCCGGATTTAATTGCTGCTTTCAGACAAGCAGGACAGGCAACCTCGTTGTCCTGCATTCCAGTTTCCCCTCTGAGCAGAAAGATGGGCTTCATGTCAGCAAAGCAGCTGAGATTCCCCCATTTTTGGGAGAGGAGTGCAGGCTTATTTCCATTATATGTCATTGTCATCTTCTCTCACTGCATCTGCATGAGAGATGTTGACTATCCCTTCTGCAGCTGGGAGTGATGAACTCTCTGAAGCAAAGGACACTCCCAGCCCTCTGTGGTGATTGTCCTTGTCATAATCTTCTTCATCCTCATCCTCCTCCTCCTCATTGTTCTGCAGATCTTGGTCACTGTCATCATCACCATCTGCTGCATTGTCCTCAATCACTTCAACCCTCTCTCCAGCATCCGGATCCACATCGGTCTTAAACCACACAGCTTTGTAGCCATCATCTGCCACGTGCCTGTCTGTCTTGAGAATAGACTTCACTTCTTTCTCATGCTCAGTTTCTTCTTCCAATTCTTTGTCTTTCTTTTCCTGGTCAAAGATGATGGTGGAAGCTATAGAAGCCTTTGGGAAGCTATCAATTTCTTTTGTGTTGGAAGAGGGCAAGGAAAGTTCTGGCTGCTCTAGCGCACGTGTCATTGACTGGACACTGCCGTTTTCTGATGTCTCCTGCTGTTTGGTGCTCACGTCTGGGTGTTCATCTTCCTTGTAAGATTGGTTCTGGTAACCCCCAGAGATTTCCTTGGAGAACTACAGGAGGAGAGACACCTTGTGACTGTAGTGAAAGGAAAAGAAATGGGGTGGGGGGAGGCGCAGGAAGAAGTGGCTGAAGTGGTGAAGCTACTGCTCAGGAAAGCTTCAACTTGTTTTGCTGTTAGACCTATTTGAAGCCTGGGAAAGATAGCTCCCTAGAAGAGCTATTTTTTATTGACTCCATTTCTGGTTTTCTTTCAGATAAGCATGGACATGTTTTCCAGTAGGACTGAGCACCAGCAATGTATACTGATTTGTACCCATCCATTTGAGGTATTACTCTGGAGTGGGATTTACCTCACTCAGGGTGAAGGATTGTTGTTATTCACCTGAGCTATGTGCTCGGGACTCACGTTGTAGTCAGTGGAGTTGAGGCTCCTGACAGTCCCATCCTAAGGCAGAGACCAACATCTGGTCAGATGAATTACACCCTAAACTTCAAAGTAACCAGTGTGCCAGGGACTTGGGAGAGCCAAATGTAAATAGCTCAGGTGCAGACAACTGTCTAAGCCCAGGCTTTAGGATAGGATATGAAGGGGCCTTTCTCTCCTTTGACTACAGCAGGAGGATGAACAGTGGTTTATACCAGACACAGGTTTTTCAGAGACTGCCTCTGATATGTGTCACGTGCATCCTAGATTTAGTGCTCCGTGGAGCTGTGGTCCTCTCCTTACCGTGTCTGCTCATCATCTACCATACAGCTCCAGCCTCAGGGGGCAGAAAAGAACAACAGCAAACACCATTAAAGCAATGCTACCTTTGCAAACATTGTGTCAGGAGTGATTCATCACCTTCACACAAACGTGTAGCATTTGGACAGCCCGTCCACACTTTAAAACCTCCTCACATCCCACTTTCTAACTCTAAGAAATTCAGGTACAAACAAGGCACGCACTTACCTTTTTCCTTATCACGTATTTGACTCGTTTTCCGTACTGTTTATATATCATCACTCCAAGGAAGACTAAGGCAATTAATAGCAGTGCTGCTAATGTACCACCTAAGATAGCCATATCCTGAGCAGTGTGTATCTTATCAGAGAAGGTTACAGCTGCAAGAAAAACAAACCAGTGTTACAAAGCCTAAAAATGGCAGCTAGCTTCTTCAACACAACACTTCATTGTGGAAGAAGCTCCAAGCAATTTTTGAAGGACAAAGAAGCACCCTGTGCTGCAGAATGTGACAGTGATATATTTAATATCACAGAAGGCCATTTATTTGCTGTCCTATAAACAGAGGTGGTTTTTTTTTAAGGTGACCACTCATAGAATATTATAACTTCCAATAAGTTACATGAAGTGGGAATAACATCTACTTACAGGACAATGACTTTTACCCCATGATTTGACTAAGCTAATATATACGTGACTGTATTAGGCAAGCAGATGTTACATGGAGTAAAGCTAGGTAGGTCTTTTACTTTCCTGCTTCACCCATTCATACCAGAATGCAAAAATGAGGTATGTTTGTACATATATGTATGAAAGGTTCCTTTAATCTGGAACATCACCTCTGATACTGATAAGCACATTAAAATAAGAAATAAAAAAAGTGTAATAGGAAATAGGAAAAGCATTAGAAGGTCCCCAGGACAAGAAACCCTTTCCTGCCCTTTTGTAGCTGTAGCAATACATATCAGCCTTCTCAGGAGTGGCTTATGCTTTCAGCCACCATTCAGTGCAAGCACATTTGTATAGAGATCAACATTATAGTGGAAAGACATTAACTTCCTCAAGGTTAATCAGCTTTCTTGTTAGTGGTGGTGGGATTCTTTATATTTAAGTTTTCCAGCTTCATTTTGTAGTGTAAATTTGTCTCTTTAAAGTTTAATGATTAATGAAATACAGTTTTGTTCTCCTGCTGACCTCTTTATGACAACGGACTTTGAGTATTCCTTCCGCATTTGATTGTACCCTCAGTTTATCATTAATACATTGGTGAGGGTTTAGAACGTCAGTGAATTTTAGCTTCTTTTAGTCATGTCTCCTAGGGAGCCACAGCCCACAGAGCTGATGTGAAACTCCACTACCCTTACCTCCTTCTGTGCTGTGCAGCATGCAGTGCCTCTGAGAAAGCTAGCTCAGCTTGGTGGAATGACTCACCTTGAGACCCATATGAGCTGGCTCCAGCACCCGTGTGTCAGAAACCAGAGGCCAATGTATAGTTACCACTTCCCAGGAGGAAAGTGTATTAAAAATGACTCTAGTTTCTCCCTGGGCATTGGAACACTCAGTAAAGCGCTCTCCAACCCATTTCATGCACGTTCCTTAACACCACCTCTTAGAGTTGAGGGTTAAACAGCCTACAGATTTGCTAGGCAAATGGTAATCTCAGCTCTGCTTAGGCCATTCCTGGGTGCTGGCTATAGTATAGAATAAAGCACAATTCCTCTCATAGGCTCTGAGCTATTCAGTGTAATTTCAATCTGCGTTTTTGCATAGTCACCAGCATCATTATTTTGTGTGGTTTAAGTAGCAAGGGCAACATTTAAAAGTTGCATAGAAGTGTTGGTACATCTGTTTGGATCATTTGCAGCTCTGTGTACTCACACCTGAACTAGCTTTCTGCTGAGCTGGACTGTGCCCTTAAATTGGATTGAGGTGGTTTTTATGCAGTCAGTGTTTTTAGCTGTGAAGTGACACTACCTTTAGGGAATCCAAATTTACATCCAAGAGTCCACTTTTTTTTCCTCCAGAAATCCCCATGATGGTGGTGATAAGAGGGTGAAGTAATGGACGAGCCCAACTGGGAACTTCAATCACACATCATCATGCAGAAACCAAAGGAGTCTGGGCATTATCTGCCTCTCCTGATGTGAAAATGCATTATATTGGTTCATCTTATTCCAAAGCATAAGAAGTTTCATAAGCTTCAAATCTAACTAATTCATAAGACCTATTTAAGAGCCATTTCTAAGAAGTCTGGAAGTGTAAGCTATTTTTACATCAACAAAGCCAAGTGATAACTGGAGGGTTATGTATGTAGCCTCATGTCTATCTCATTTCTCATGGGTCATTTCTCCTGGTAAGACCTTAAAATCTTGGAGTATAAGAACTTGACCCAACCTGAGTGAAAAATGCCTTGGCTCACGAGGAAGCCTGGCTTTGTAGAGGTGTGCCAACTTCTGTCTGCTCTGCATAAGACAGGAAATAATGCTGCAGTTTTCTCTATTTTTGGCTAAAAAGGAGCAATGATGTACCAAGGTGTCAGGGCAACCCTCCTTTGCCATGATAAGACATCCGGGATTGTTTCTGACCCACAAAACAGCATGAAGCAACACCAGATTTAGCTTTGGAATAACAAGAAAAGACACTACAATACACAGCAATACTTAAATTCTCAGGAGGCTGAGGCATGTGGTGGCCACCTCATAAGGATGTTGTTTGAGTTATTTCTCTCTTATAGATACCGTAAAACCTCCTATAGGTATGGGGTTGCCTCAGCCAAGGTCCACAGACTTCAGTGGGTGACCTGTCATTGCCAGTTTGCCCACAGGAGTAGAAAAGACTCCCCAGTCATCTCCACAAAGCAGAAAACAAAGAGACACCCAGCCTACCTGCAGCAAGGATGACCTCCACCACGATTACAGTGCTTGCCTCCTGCAGGCTCACCATATCTTTTCCAACAGCCTATGTGAACATGGGAAAAAGATAGCTTAGGGGCTTCCTAGATCTCCAGCTCACTCTCAAGGTATGTGGTGGGCCCTTTGTGGACAAAGTATCTTGTCCATATCCACACCACATCCTCACAATAGCCCTGTGTTGTAGCTGGACAGTCTGGTCACAGAGGAAGAAGAGCTCTGAAGAGTCCCTGGGCCAGAACCAGGTGCATCGTTTGTGTACATCTTTGCAGCACAGAGCTGTACACAGATAATGAGGTAGCGTGGGGCAGGCAGCACAGCAGCATGTGTTGGCACCTCTCTCTGCCCTGCCCATGTAGCTAAAACAATGCTATAGTCAAGCTGGTTCAGACAGCTCCATAGGGCATGGCACTGTGCTAGGCAAGTCTTAGGGAGCCAGTAGTCACTGGCAGGCAGATGGACAAAGTGAACATCTAGTGCCTTAGAAAGCCTAAATTATTAACTGCTTCCTTTGACCTGAGCAAGAAAATCTGCATTTACCAAAGGATTTCCAAGTTCGGGGCTGTAGCCTTTAGAGCTGGGGTATATGCCAGCAATCATACCCTACCCACACATACACATCAACCTCCTACCCACTTGCTCACCCCTCTTTTTTTTGTTAATCAGAATCAGAGAGTGGGAGGGGGCCTCCTAAAATCTCCCCAGTTGACTTTTTGCTTGTCTCCAATGACACTTTCCACAGGACTGGAGAGATAATTTTACGGCTAGCACCAGATATAGCCTGTATCACAACAGGGTAAATTTGCTATCACTTCATCTCCCTCCATCCCTATATATTTATGATGCAAATGGTTGGGACAAGGACTGTCCTGTCATTATATTCCTTACCTAATGGAATTCCACCTTTGGTGCTTCTCTACTAGAAACTACCCCTTCTTTCCACAGCCCTGGCAAGATAATGAAGAAAGTTGCCCTACCTTGATGGCTACAGTTCCCGGTGACTGCAGCACCACATTTGTCAGGATGAGTCCATCTTTGGTTGCGATGAAATCGGTGCTGTTTTTTATGTAGTACTCAATGTTTGGGTTGACTTTCTGAAAAGCCAGAAAAGTGAATGATTAAGCCACACTGTTTGTGCTTTGCATGCATCTTTGTAACAACCCATTGGCAGGACTTGTCAAATACACCTGAAGTATGAGCAGGTGTATAGTGCAATAAATAAATCAGGACTGAGGAGGTGAGAAAGGCTGAACTCAAGGGTGCTCACTCTGTTGCTCATAGTTCAAGAACGTATCCTAGAAGTGTTGCCTCCAAAAATATCCCAAGTATTACCCAGCTTGTGTTGGTATCTTTAGTATTCGCCCAAGAAAAACACATCTGTGCAAGGAACCTTGTAAATTTGATCAGTTCTGCCTTTGATACAGTGCCAAAGGGGAATATATATGGAGAATAATACTTGTGCTGAAGTCTGCATAATTTTTTCCTTTGTGTCTAGGCTGCTATTCCTCTACTAGGTCCCCAGTCTTGTTATGGAAGACTTGGCATCAGTAAAACTAGCACTTTTTTCTTTATTTAATAGGGTGGGATGGAATAGCTGGTCAGTAAATCTCTTCCCCTTTCCTTCTTCCAGTACATTGTTCAAGAATGGCACTCTCAGAATGAGTCCTTACAGGGAGAAGGTTAAAAATTTCCAACCCAGGACTGCAGGTCCTTGCTAGTCTGCTGTCTTTGGATGGGCTTCTCTTCCCAGGCCAATCCACAAATAGCTCTGCTTGACCTGGCAGAGAGAGGACACCTCTGCCTGGAATCCTGCCTCCCCAAACTCTACAAGGAAACACTCCACCCAGCCCTAATTCAGATCTGGACCCCTTCACAGTATTTGCTAACCCTGGGCTTTACTCAGCATGCTGTTTTGCAGTGGATCAGCTCACCTACATAGATCTGGGTAGGACTGGCTTTTGGAAAAGAGGAGTCCAGTAGCTTCTTCACATTACATCACACCATAAGCGGTTCTGATCTATGTGGAATTTCCAGGGAAATATAATACAGATCACTAGAGTAAAACATGTGTTTGCCTCTCTCCACCTCCCCTTCTTCATGTTTTCTGATCCTGCTTTAAGCCTGAAGCAGTGAAAAAGAATGCAGTGCATTTGCAGTTTCTTACATTAGGGAAATCATCATCCACTGCTGTTATCATCAGGGGGCTTGAAGTATCTCCAGCGTGGAAGACAAAGCTTCTCGGGGCCAGACCAACAAATACTGTGCCATAGTAGATCCTGCTCTCAAAGTATGGTGGATAATCACTTTTATTGATGACCTTAATCTCTACACTGACTATGGAGTATTTCTGGATGTTGTTGACCTGGGTGGCCTAGAGAGAGAGAGAGAGAGAGAAACATTTTCCTGTTAATAATAAGACATAAAAGGATAGGCTTGATCTGAAGCCCATTGCAACCCATGGGGTTCTTTCCATCATTTTCAGTGAGCTTTGAGCCAGACCTGTCACAGGTGGCCTTATGGTTTGGAGTCCTTGTGTTTTAGCTTGCTTCTGCTTTTGGCCCTCCACACAGTCTTGGTCTAGACCCTCCGTAAGGGCCACGTCTGGACATAATGCCATGCTCCAGTACAAAGCAGTGAGATTCCAGCACCAGCAGGCAGAGTCTGCTCATCTTTGTGGGAGTTTGGGTCAGTTCAGTTACTGCTCGAGAGTCCCATCTTCCTGGCTATGTATGTGCAGGGAGTGCTTTTCAACTCCCTCCTTTCCTCTTGAGCTGTAGCCAAAAGAGGAGCTCTTCTCTGGGGTTGATCTACTTTAACTACTGTAACACAGGCTCCAGTCATGCCTAAAGAAAGCCTTCTGGTGATGCTCTTCCATACTTTCAACTCAGCAGGATGTCCCCATTCAGTTAATTTGCTTTGACGTTGCAACCCACCCATAAGGCAAAATGCCTCTTAACTTCTTCAAGAGCTTTGTATGTAAGTTGGCATAAGACACTGATCAAATACTAGGCCCTTCCAAAAGAAAGGGTGTAACCGAGTTAGCTTTAATTATTAACGTAATTGATTCGTGTCACATCAAGACTGCTGCTTCCTAGAAAGCCAGCTGTTCTGGCTTGTCATCTGCAATGTCATCAGACTTACCATGACTTGCAATAGGTAGGAGTCTGGGGAAGTTACTACTTTGTTCATAGTTAGATTCCCTGTGTCTGCATCCACTGAGAGTACTTTGTCTGTATCCCCTAAAGAAAACAGAAAGACTATTCAATCATCAGATACCTTTGTAAAGTGACCTGGAGCTCATTGACTCATTTTTTCACATCTTAGTGAAAATACTCCCAGGGCATAATGCTGTTTGTTTTCCTTGCCTGCCTGGCTGCTCCAAGGGCTGGGAGTGCTGGCCAGGGATTCAGAGGGACTCAACAGACAGAAAGCATCAAGATGTGTGTGAACCTAACCAGATGAGGCAGGACAGCAAGGCTTTGCATTTCCAGTGCGTAGGCCCAAGTATAGCCAGCTTAAATTCTGCTAAATCCCTAGAGGCTCTGGTGCAATTTGAGGCCTGAATGTCTCCAGTTCTCTAACCCTAACATGAACTCAAACCCTAACTGAACCCAAACTGCACTTCAGGAAAGATAAGGGAAGGATTATTCCTATTTTAAAGGCAAGAAACCAATCTACATAGAATGGTTGGGTGGGGATTCTTCTCAAATAGCTCTAGGCATCTAAAGGGAAGACATTGTGAAGAGAAAATGGCATCTCAGTGCATGATTTATCCAGCTTACTGTGAACAATGGCCTCAGCGTGAGCTGCATTCTGCTCTGGAAATGCTTATTTCTCTCTACTGACTACAAAAGGAGCCTAGACACAGAAACCTACTTGTATTGATGTAGGGGTAAAAATCAGCTTCCTACATCTCTAATCTGTGTTTGAATCATAAAAATATCTATGGTGGTTATATGTTAAAATATAAGCAAAATGTTTAGTTTTCTTCATCACTCTAAAATATTGTGGGCTGTATTTGGAAAAGGACCCCCTAGTCTGGGGTTCCCTATTGACTGTGGGGTAGGGAGGCCACACTACATCCAAAATGCCAGTGGAATTTAAGGTTCTTCAATGTATTTATTATTAGGAGGATATTCACAGATGTGGTGCCATGTGGTTTAGGTGAAGGGAGATGAACAAGTGATCACTCCACCTGACCAATATTATCTACTTTTGCCTTGATAGTTATTCAAAACCCCACTACTATTTAAAAACAAAAATCCTTTGAATGAAATAAATGGCCTAGTCAATGACTGGGCAATCAGTTGACTGTATTCAAGTAATCTTTTTGAAATCAAGACTAAAACAGGGCAGATTAGATAGTGGCAGTGTGCTGGGGAATAAAAACATAATTCTTGGCAATGAATGAAAATTATGCTGATGATGTGGGAATTTCAGGTTCAGCTCAAAGACTGAATGAAAGTGGTGTGACCAGACTGGCAAAATCAAGTCTAAAAGCTTAAAGATAACACGTCTCACCTCCCAAAAACTCAAAGTCCTTCTGAAACAGATTTCATTGAGATTGGTTTGTGGGGCTGTAATTCTCTTTTTCTTCCTCTGTGTACAGCCTGTTTCTTCTACTTAATCCACAGTGTTCTGTGGATCTAGTTATGTTTCTGTGGCAGAAACAGAGGGGCAAATCCCCAAGCCCTCAACTCTCAAGTGCCGTGGAGGGTATCTCCTCTTGGCAGGTAATGTAGGGGACATATGGGCAACACAGTTTGTGGAAGGCGACAACTTCTACTCACCACCAACAATGCTGTATATGATTTTTTCATTTAAAGTGTAGTCAGGATCAATAGCATAGATAGGCCCCGGCTCTAGGATAAGTGGTTCTGTCTGCAATAACAAGGCAAAGCATTACATACCACACTACAGTGCCAAATTAGCATTTGCAGCATTGTCCCATCCCAGTGTGGCTCTGGTGGTTTTGTCCGGGCAGAATGGCGTTTATTGCTGGGAGATGGCTGTAACAGGGCAGAGGTGAGACAGCCTAGAGCAAAGGGTTTTCCAGCTCTCACCTGTCCTGTGATGTGCTGAAGGAACAAGGACAAGCAGTGCTGCTTGGGGTGGGGGAACCTCCACTTTCAAGGATGATGAAGGCTCCCTGTCATGCTGAATCATCTGCATTTATAACTGTAGATCAGCATGACCTCATGGAAATTATTAGGCACTACCCACAGGGAACAGCATCTGGATATTGTTTGAGAATAGCATCAGGATACTGTTTGATCATGCCTGCTTACCGACATCTCGGAGATATTGATCCTCCCAGTATAGGGGCTGCTGATGCAAATGCTATGGTCCATGTTAATGAAGGTACAGGGTAGGAACCAGGGTGATTTGGTGTCAGCTTGTTCAATAAGTATGGTTATTGTTGCGGTAGCTGTGTTGGTGTTACTGGCGCTCCCCACAGGCCTGTCCTGTACCCAAAGGCAAAGCATACTCGTGACATGCAAGTTTTATTGCCAAAAGAAGAATCCATCTGCAAAAGCCTGTGGCCCAGGGTCTTTTAGCTGTTGTAACTCCATTCTGTCTAAGGCTTAGCAGTTTATGTGAGATTAGCTAAAGCAGTGAATTATCTCATTCAGCTGACAAGGGTGGACTGAAAGCCAGTTTGTCCCTGTGTAAGTATGGAGGGTGGAAGGCTGCTCCAAATTCTCCACCCCCAGTATCCACCCTCCCTTCTGTCATCCCAGAGATCTCCCATTCAGACTTACCCTTCAGTTAAAAGAGACTGGGGCAAATAAGGCATTTTGTTTCTCCTAAAGAACTTACCCTTGCATATAAGACCAACGTCATCGATTTAAATTTCTCATAGTCCAATGCTTTTTGTAAATAAATTTCTGGGTTATTAACTCCTTTTATGGCAAAATAACCATCTGTGCCCTGGTGGGGGGGAAAGGAAAAACCTTACTAGCAGACTCAATCACAGACATGTTCAAAATACTGCTCATTGCTGTGTTTGTCAACCCAATCAGACCTTTAAACCTGGGGACCTGGGTGGGGCAGAGGGAGGAGGCACGGCGGGTAGTGTGAGAATACTAGCTCTGTTTAATCTTTGGTATTGCATGCTGGAGTTGCCTGGCTTGTGAGAAAGGTTTGTTCATGTTCCTGTGAGTTTTATTCTCCAAGATCCCCTGCTTTGCCTGCCTACCTGCTCAGCAGTTACTAGATGAAATCTTTTACCTCATTTATTTCCTACACTCAACAGGCTGCCAACAATCCTTGATTCCGGGTCCATGACAGCCAAGCAATCTCACATCCATACACAAAAAAACAGATCAAAGATGGCTCAGCCTCTGAGACGTGGCAAGATCTCTTGCCTTAGCCTAGCACAGCTGAACTTTAGAAGCAACTGTAAAGCCAAACTGAAATAACATACGTTGCATTTTACTCTATAACCCTTGGCACTTGCTTTGTTTCTCCTTTAATCTTACGTCTTGACTAGTATTCCTGTGAATTTCTAAATTCCTCTGGATTTACACCAATGTGAGTGCAAAGTCTGGTCCTGGAGCCAAAATTCAAAAACTTGTGGTTTCTGTTCACAACACTTAAAATCCCTGGGGTTATGGAGGTAATGGAGGCAGAATATCAGACACTGCCTGCTTACTCCACAATGCTTTTTAAAAATGTAAATATACATTTTGTTTTTCTCTTGAAGTTACTTTTTTTTAGATTCTAGCAGGCCCTTGCGCTCTAGGCTGGCATCAATTTAACTGTGCATACAATTCATTTCCCATGTTACCAAGCAAACCCCTTAAGAGCAAACAAAGGCACTAAACTGGGACCCAGGGAAAGTGCAGTCTGCCTTTGGCTTTGCCAAAGACTTTTTCTGTGATCTTGGGCAGCTCATGTAATCTCCACTCTGCATGGACACTGTCGGCAAATAGGACAATAACTCCTTCTTTCCCTATCCAACTCAGTGCAATTCTGAACTCCGTGAGGTACAAAGGTCTCTCCTGATAGGTTTACAGACCATCCCAGCAAAACTCCCCTGGATCATATGGCTCAGAATATCCTAGATGAAACTTTAATCTGTACAGTGGAATAAAAGTGTAAGCAGTAAAAAATTCAATACCTGCAATGCTGATTGCTTTGTTCTGCTAACCAAACCAATGTTTGCATTTTGCAAAAGATGTACCTCTTCCAGAAGCTGTCAGAGAACTAAATGCAATACAGTGACCTTAGCCTCAAAGTTGGGGCTCTTCTGAATTAACACAAAGACTTCTCCAGAGCTACCATTTTTTCCCCAAAGAACAAAGATGCTCACCGGCACTATTGCTGTGAGTTCATAAAAGATGATGTCCAGGTCAGCATCACTAGCGCTTAAATCTTCATGGGCTACAATGGTTGCATTCACTTTTGTATCCTGAAACAAAGTTGCTCTGGTTACTATCTCTGTGAAATGGGCTCACCCTGCTAACCATTCCTTAGTCCCACAGCACTGGGTAACCCAATGCCCTCTTCACTTCCATAGAATGCTTACCTCAGGAACAACTTTGGTGAGATTCGTTTGCTTAAACACTGGGACGTTATCGTTCATGTTGAGAATGGTCACAATAATTTCCAAATAATCTCTCTGCAGAAAGGGTAAAGCAAGAGAACCAAAGACAAAAATAAGACCATTAGGGGCTGATCCTGATTTGCACAGTGACCAGAGGGGATGGTGTAAGGAGCACAGCTGGATGGGGGCTAGATGGGGCTGAGGTTCGCAGCCAGCCCACAGGCTGGGGTGGGGGTTGTGGGTTTGTTCCCACCCCCTCCCCATTCACAGAGCCTTAGGCACTCTCTCCTTGACTGTGAGAAGAGTGTGTATGTCCACAAAGAAAAGGGCATCTCCTCATCTCAATCTGAGGACTAGGAAGAGCAGAGGGAAGTACGCGCTGCCCTGCAGTGCCTTGTAACAGGGCTGAGTGTTTGGGAGAACGCTCACCTGCCCAGCAGTGTTCTGACAAATCAGGTACACGAGCAACAAGGTGTCTGTCTGTATACAAAAACAAAAACCCAGCCATTGTAACAACAAGCCAAGATGTACTAATTTTTTCTAAAGTAAATGAGACAAATACACGCATTGCTGAATCAAAATGCTGGTGGGCTTTATCTTGTTTTCAAGCATATCTAACATTTCCTTTCTTTCCTTTATAGCCATTTATCAGTGCTGGGATCTTGTTTATGGTGGAGTAAAGCAGACTGATCTTCCAGCTTCTCTCCCTGTGATTCCTGTAACATGTCGGCAGAGCTAATGGGCCATTTGCTTGCACTTTAGGTAAATTCACACAGAGATTTCTTTTTAAATTGAACGAAACAGAATTGTACCATGCAGCAAGTACAGTGTTGCCTGCAAGGTGTTAATCATCTGCTGTTCTTTGCTCAAATAAATGTGGCTTTTTACATAGGGGAAAGCAGCTTAAGGATGCTTGTGGCTGTGTACAGAGCACTCCAGGAAGGTAAAATAATTTAGCAGCAACCTAACTGAACACACTGACCTTTTATACTGCCTTTACGTTTCACACAAGATCACCTCACTGCTTAGAGCTGTGTTTTCTACAGGCAAACAGGGATCATTTTACATGAGCCCTGGGGAGCTCTGGACACTACAGTTGTCACATTTTTGGTTTAAAACTTCCCCTTGCTTTAACTGATACAGACTCATTGAAGGAAGGTGACAGCAGGCATACCATGCATCTCCCTCCTCCCTATGCTCTACTTGTGGAAGGGCTGACCTCCCAAGCAGTGAACTCAAACCCAACTGAAATAGGTTTATTTTTCAAAGTTATTTCCTAGATCCTTTAGAAATGGATTACAAACCCCTGGAAGTGCAAAACCCCAGGCTGAAACTCATTGCATCCCAGCATTATCCATCTCATCCTTACAGCCTGCTAGCTAAAGGCTTACCTCATAGTCCACACTTCGGTTCAGCTGCAGCTCAGACCCCCGTATAGTGAAAAAACTGACGTCAGGGGAATTAGGATCAATCATTACAATGAAGTCTGGTTCTACATGGATTGTGGTCACCACGTAGCCAGGAGGGTTATTTTCATAAATGCTTGGTTTGCTATCACTGACAGAACATCCTGGAAAAAAACACAAATGAGACACAAAATTCCCCAGGGATTCACATTGTGACAGAGCTGGGTGAGACCTGAGATGCCTGTGGTTACCGTTGCAGACAAGGTCATTGAACAAAGCTGTCTCGGAGTAGGAGTGTAAAAATCTCCCACCTATAATGGTGCAACCTGCTGCCATGAGGGTTATTCCTCTGTGGTCATGGACCTTCTCCAAGAGCTTACCTTGTTGCTGTGCTGAAACTTGTGTTATGAAGGGCAGCAGAAAGAGCACGGAAGTGAGGAGCCAGTGAGAAAGAGCCATGGTGAGGTGCCAGTTGTTGAAAAAATCCATGTTTCTGATTACGCTGATACTCTTCTTTCCCTGTTTCTCCCAGTGCCGTCTTCTGCGTTCACTGCTTCATGAAGGCAAAAAGCATTGGCTGGCTGGAGTGGATTGCTGCAGTTCAACCTTTGCCTCTTTGCCTCATTGGATGACTTATTGAAAGATATTTACCAGTCACGGAACATGATAATGCATAAATTCCTGTTTCTATTTTGTTCCTGGGTCTTTCCTGTCCTGAACTCTCTGTAGCAACAAGGATATATTTGAAGCATTTCAGAATTCAGAGCCAAGACCCCTGAGATGAGCATGAGCATGAAGGAGGACAAAGGCTGACACTTGGGAAGCTGTTTGTATCTCCAGCCTCTCCCAGTGGTGAGGAAGCGGACAAGTTTACATTTCTGATGTGCCAGATACAGAGTCTGTTTTGGTCAGATCATTTCCTGGAAAAAGGCATAGTGATGTTACTATACCCCTTACACCTTACTTATTTTAGCCAGGCTTTTTCTGCATGTCCCACATTCCCTTTTATACCAGGTTTTGCTCTCCAGCTCATGACTTACAGTTTCTCTCTTCTAGCTGCAGTCTGTCACGTTGTTCCTGAAAAACAGATTTAAAAAAAACAAATTAAAAAGCCAGCTCTCAAATGTCTTATCTTTTTTTCTGGAAAAGGCAAAGGTTTCAGAGAAGACAAAGCCATCTTGGCTGCTCTTTTGTTTGGATGGTAAAAGAAGGAGCTAGGCCCTGTGTAAGCCCTTGGGTTGAGATAATCAGTTACGTTTCTGAGACAATCTTGTTATTCCCAGCCACTCTACAGTACCCTTGCAAAGAGAGCAAAGTGCATCCAGAGAGAGCAACTGGGCTCAGCTGCAGCCCAGTGATTGCCCAGAAGGGACCACGCATGTCTCCTTCTACCAGTAGCCTGCAGTGGCTCCGCAGAATCTCCTTCCAGGCTCATTATTTACATCTCAGCAGCTTCCTGGAGCCTCAATAGCATGCTATTCTGCTGTCTTGTCCTGCCTTTTTCTGAGTAAATTTTTCCAAGCCCAATATCATGTGGCAAGGCATTTGGCCACTTGTGCAAATAAATTCTGTTGTTTTCAACTTGCCCATTGTGTAGGAGGAGAAATGGGACAGCTGCTTTCACTGCTTTTTTAAAAATTGCTGTTGATTTCAGAAAGTTCTCAGATGCTGCGTTTTAGCCAGATGGCCATTAGTGGCTTAACATAACACAGGCTGTCAACACTCCTTCCAAAAGTCCTCCAAGAGGTCTCTTTCCTAGCAGAGATTTCCTATGGACCAAAATAAACAAAAGCCAAGGTCGGTGAGAACAGGATTTCAGCATCACAGTAAGGGAATGGGTGCTTAGATGGACATCTGAAAGCAATTAGCTTCTTTGCAGATGTCAGGTACATCATAAATGGTGAAAAACGATGGTGCAGGATGGACTGAGCAGTTCTGCGGTAGGCACACACGACTGCAGCTGAAGGTGCCTTATTTTAGAGATGCTCTTCAAAATCTGTTGGTTTTACAGGAAAGATAGAGTTGCTGTTCTATCAGAGGAGGGAATCTGCCAGGCAACGTGGTGCAGGGATAACATGTAAACTTCATTAAATGGTGGGAACAAATTCTTCCTAGTGAAGCTTTGTCTTTAGTGGCTATGAGAAAGCTGGGCCTGTAAATACAGGGGCAGAATGGAGTGGAAACAATATTTACAGTGTGTATATATGTTGCATAGCTGTCAGTACATTTCTTTGCAATAAAATCTAGCACCTGGCTGAGTTTCTGCTAAATAAAGGCCCTAATGCTGGCTGCTTTGTACAGCTGGACTGTGAGCAGTGCTCAGTCCCAGCCACGGAAGATGCAGCCAGGGACTCCAGCTAGTTCCAACATGCCTCATGTAGGGGAAGCCTGGCAAAATAGTTCTCCCCCCCACCCTGCATTCCTAATGGTCCGACACCCAGTAATGGTACCACCCTTATTACTGTTTCCCAAAGAGCAGCCAAAGCACAGGCGTAGCTAACAAATCTTTATTTGACTTCAGAAGCAGGCAGCCAGATGCTAACACAAAGTGATAGTGATGTGCTTCATTCAGGCTCCATCTACTGACAGCAGTTCACACTAACATACATTTCACTCTTGATAATCTAAGAGGTTTTATTGGGTTTTGGCTGCTTTCCAGAATTTTTTTAGTTTGCTGATCTCGAGTTTTTCCTAAGCAAATTCAATAGCGTCCCTGTTTATTTTGAAGGCTATATACATGCAAAGCTGTCTCCTTGGCTGTTTCTTTCCTTACAACTTCAGTTGAAACTCTCTGTGTCTTCCATCATGTCTGCAACCAGCTGCTTAGAGATGGGGCAAACATACTGGCTGGTAATTGCAGCAGCTTCCCTGGCATCACTCTCCGAGCGGCTGCTGGAAGGGAAAAAATGAGTGATAGTTTGTTATTCCTGGGGGCATGGACTGCAGGAAGTGTGGCAAGGCTACCTTGTAAAATTCAAAGATGACTCCAAGGAGCAGAGGTATGATAGAGGGACCCAGATCATGGCTGCCTGCAGCCAGGCACCCCACAAACGCACAGGCAAGCCTATTAGCGTTAGCATCCCCATTTATTCTAGGCAACGTGGACAAGAGGTACTAAGGGCCAGCTTAGTCCTCCTAATTGTAGTGATTTAACAGTGAGACATCTAATTGAAAGTGGTTGGTCACTAGGAAGAGAAAACATCCAGATGCCAGGACAGCCCATCCTGAGGTGTGTGTTTGAATCAATAACTGAATCAAGACACGTTAGCAAAGGCTTTATATTTTAACTGTTAGATCAAGTTTCCTAACGGGATGAACAATTGTTTCAGTCCCGGATGACAACTCTTTGATTAGAAAAAGATATTATTTCACTTCCCTGGGTTTTATTATTTTTAATAACTGGCTGCTATATGCCACTTCTTAGCTGTAAATCTCAGTGCCAGCTTTGCTTTAGGTAAGGCAAAACTGAGTGCCAGGTGGGCTTGGCAGGTAGAATTAGAGATTACCATGAATATAAGGCATGGAAATCAATTGAGATTGCATACAACCACATGGCACCCTGCAGTCAGAGTAAAGCATTTGCTTTTCTAGCTCTGCAAACCACCCCTGGGAGTGTGGTTGCTGGCAGAGTGGCAGAAGGTACAAAACTGTGTGATGGAGGGCTGCAATTCAGCAATGACAGTCCCTGAGACAGTGCCTCACAAGCTGATGGGGGATGAGGCAGACGTGATTTTAAAATATGGTCAATTTAATAAATCTTTCACCCTTCTCCTTTTTGAGGACATTTTTGAGGATATCATCTGAACCCTTCTGATCTGCTGCATTACATCAGAACTCTGTGCTTGTGGCAAAAACTGAGCATTTACTAGTTACTAAAAGTCCTCTTTTGGCATCAACACTGTGGTGATCAGGGCCGTAGAGGTGACAAATCTGTCCCACCTACCTGGTGTTTAGAAAGCTCTGGTACAACCACATAAAGCAAAGTTCCTCGTGGCTGTTTTCTTCCTCTCTCCCCTGCACATCTGTGTAGACTGGTCCTGAAGAGCTGGTTTAGACAAAGAAAATTAATAATAATTAAAAAAAAACCCAACCGATAGTGTAACCACCACAGCTGTAAAGCAGCACCACTGTCTGGAAGGCAGGTTCAACCCACTACCGACCTGCCCCATGGTCCGTGCTGTGTTAACCTGCCAACTATCACCATAGTTGTGCAGAAAGAAAAAGAAGTATCTTCTTCAAATCAGGCTCAGGTGCTTTCTCGCTGGCAAAGGGACAGGTTTTAATATGCACTTGCACTCTGCCTCATTACCCAGTACCAGCATGTCCTTCTGCCCATGGATATATATCTTTTCCCAGCATTTGGAAATTAAAAACCCACTGCATCTTCCAGGATTTTGTTAGTGGTGCATGCCCCAGAAAGTATCAAAGCACCCTGAAGAGATGGGAAGGAATCAATGTGCTATGTTTCTGCCTTGAAGAAAGGACCAAGCTTGAAGGAAACGTCTCCAGGCAATGTTGTCCCTTCATAACATACCAGCAGCAAGGGCAGCAGCAGTTGTGAGTTGTATCACAGTGCGTCACATATTGTCACTGATGATGTGCTTATATACGTGGCTTCAGTGGGAGCTAGTGGCCCCATATTTTGGCTGGATGAGAGATCCCATATTGGCCATATATATGATTATGTCTAAAGCCTGCCCAGTTTAGCAGTCAGAGCCATGGGTGGGGACTATGAAACCCAGAGGTCTTTCTCATTCTGTTACAGAGCCCATTTATCTACAGTTTCTCAGGTGCTTTACTTGAAGCAGGCAAATCACCTACAACTTTCCCCAAAATGCTAAATCAAAATGCAAACAAAAAATCCCAGGCTATGATATGATGTGAAGTTTTGTGTCCTATGGATTAAGCTTGATACGCATATGCAATAGATAATGTTGTTTTATGCTTAGAAATGGCCCCAGTGAGAAGGTTTGTGTCCTGCTGTCGTGGTTTAACCCCAGCTGGCAACTAAGCATGACCCAGCCACTCACTCACTTCCCCCCACCCAGTGGGATGGGGGAGAGAATCAGAAAAAGGTAAAACTTGTGGGCTGAGATAAGAACAGTTTAACAGAACAGAAAGGAAGAAACTAACAATGACACTAGTAACAACAATAAAGTGACAACAATAGTAAAAGAATTGGAATACACAAAACAAGCGATGCACCGATGCCCAGCTAGTTCCTGAGCAGCGCCCCTCCCCTGGCCAGCTCCCCCCAGTTTATATACTGGGCATGACGTCCCACGGTATGGAATGCCCCTTTGGCCAGTTTGGGTCAGCTGTCCTGGCTGTGTCCCCTCTGAACTTTCCTGTGCCCCTCCAGCCTTCTTGCTGGCTGGCCCTGAGAAGCTGAAAACTCCTTGAGTTAGTCTAAACATGACTTAGCAACAACTGAAAACACCAGGGTGTTATCAACATTCTTCTCATACTAAACCCAAAACACAGCACTGTACCA
>JAVKLA010000021.1:28758481-28775750 GCA_034782735.1 Sagittarius serpentarius | reverse complement strand
GGTGTTATCAACATTCTTCTCATACTAAACCCAAAACACAGCACTGTACCAGCTACTAGGAAGACAATTAACTCTGTTCTAACCGAAACCAGGACACCTGCTCTGCCTGCTGGGGCACGCAGGGCAGGCTGATGGGATATCTCTGCTATTGCACAGCAGCTCCAGGCGCAGCTTAGTGAGAGGAGACCAAGCCCCAGCCTGCTTGCCGTTGTCTCGAGTCTTCCAAACCACTGGTCATGCCACCCCCACTTCCTTGAAGCTGAGACCTGCCTCCTTGCAGCCTGCATGGCCCAAGCTGCCTTCCCATTCCCCAGGAAGCAGAGCTCTTACCTGCGCTTGTGGCCCATGAGATTTTGAATGAATTTCTGAACCTGAGCGTTTCCTCTCATCTTGCTGTATTCACTGGTGAACAGTCCATCTGAATGCCTCTGGGACCTGAGTCAGGGAAAATACAGTACAAAGGCTGCTCCTCCCAGCCATGTGATATGGGACTTATCACAAGACACAGAAATTTCTCTCTTCCCACTATCAAGGAGCCCTGTATCCCTCCCCTTCTCCTCTGTCTCCTTTCATCTTGGGCACCTTCTGGATGAAGTCAGTGCTCAGGCGGGCTCTGGAGCTGGAGACAGCTCAGCTCCATGGGCATGCCCCTCATTGCTGGGATCCCATCTCCTGCTGGAGACTTCCATGCCCCAGGAGCGTGGTTTTGGCTGGTCCTTACCTCTCCTTGAGGCCCATCAGGTGTTTGACTAGCTGCTGCACGTAGGCATTGCCATTCATCTTGCTGAGCTCACTGTGGAAGATCCCATCAGCATGTCTCTCAGTCCTGGGAGGTGAGAAGAGAAAAAAGAGGTGAAAAAACATGGTTTTAAGACCAGAGAACAATGGTCATTTAAAACTGCTCCCTCAAGGTAAGAGGATCCCAAACAAAGATGGGCAAGAATTTGTTCCAATTTGGCAAAGTTTCACCAAAAAAAGGGGCAAATTGGAGTTTAAAAGAAATATCTTTGTCAGCCATCACACAGAAAAACTATCTGCACTTGCTTCTTACTCATGTAATCACCTTACCATAAGGATATGGGAATGTGAGGTTAACACTGATTCAGCACAAAACCGTACGACAAAAGACTGGAGAAGTAATAAATTAAACACCCAGATACACAAACCTGGAGGAACAGGTAGATAATGGTGACAGTACCAAAGACCAGCACTCGCAGGTGACTGATTGAGAAGCCATTAAAAGAAGTGCCTCAGTGAGGTTCAACAAGAGCTATTCAACTTCAAACCAGACTAGTGAGTGGGTAGGATAAAAGGTCTGGGGTCCAGCTTCTGGAGAGGCGCGGTGTCTGTGTCTGTGTCTTTGCCAGTACAGTGCTGGGGCTAGGGAAGCCAGGCCAGGCACTGGTTGTGGCCGTGGAAGGGCTGCAAAGGAGTCTCAGCTCTGTCCTCTTCCACCTCAAGTCCTTCAGTCTCTCTGTACTTTAACTGCCCCTGCACAAGTGGGAGGAGAGACAACCCTGCCAGTCTTAAAACACAAGGTGGTGAACTGGTGAACTTACAAGACTGACTATTTTGGTTATGTTTTCATAGGACTAGGCTATTTGAAACAGAAACTTCCACCTCGTATCAGCCTGCATAAGTACCTAGCAGGAAAACAGACTCAAGAGTGTCTTTTTTACTGTAGTTTGATCTGTTTGGGGTCCTGATTTTTCTCCTGAATAAACTCAAATCAATGTTTCCATTCTTAAGCAAGAAAAAATGTTTACAACATTTGCACTCATTTAACTAAGTCAATTTAGGGGAAAAAAATCCAACAGCCAAGCAGATGCATGTTCTGGAAGGAAGACGAAAGGCTAACTTTATAGCTAGCAGGCTCTTTGAACAAAAAGCCACAGAGAAAAAGGAAGTAGAGGCACAAGAAATGCTTACCTCTCCCGGGATGGAAGAGATGCTGAGAAGTGTGATAGGACAATCATGGGAATAATTAGCTGCCACAGACCAGTCATCAGGGAAACCATGTTCTCTCCTGAATTAAAGCACAAGGTTTTGTGAGCAGCAGAACAAATGACCTTGGCCTTTGTTTGGTACAGTTCATATGCCACACAGAAGACACGGCTATATAAATAACACCACTATAACTAAATTAGGCAGGAATTCCTGCCAGCAAAGATAGGTATTTCTTTAAAATACAAAAGATGAACAATTCAAAACATTCATGTTGCCTGTTGCCAGTTAGTTGGAAGTTGTTTGTAGTTGTTATCCCACCACCACCACCACCGCCACGCAGTCCTGGAGCACGGGTCTGAAGTTGGCTGTGTGAGATGATGTTTGTGTTGGCGTTTTGCTGTGAGACAGTATAACATGCCTTGAATATGCAGGGAGGTATCATGTGAGTTAATCCATCAGTGGCACAACACCATGGAATAAACCCCATTCTACTATAAGCCTCTGAGAGTTGAGCCTTCAGGGAGAGGATTTAAAGCACCCATGAAAACATTCCACATGGACAGTTATTGGCACACCTAGAGGATGCCCAGGAGAAATCTGTTTGGTTTTTTTCAGACCAGAAAAATGGCATGTACCAAATAGAAGTTCATCTACACACAGGGGAAGGGAAGGGCTCTTGTGTGTGCCGATACCTGCCTATGCTCCAATCTTTCAAGGAAAAAAGAAGTAACACATTTTCAGTAGCAGCAGAAGTTCGTATTTTGTTTTCTTACTGAAATAAAAGGAAAAGTACATTTTGTTTATCACAAGCCATTGCATATTTTTCCCTTTTATTTCCAGGCTCTTTTTGCAGCCCTATGCCTGCAGAAATATGTAAGTGCCTTTATAAAAGCGTGCTCACATTTTCCCAAGGATTAAGCAGGAGCCATATCTGTAATTTATAATATACCTGCCTTCCTCGTACAAAGAAGCAAACCTTGCTTTCTTAGTCACTGCCCTGGAAACCCTCAGATAGTACTTGCTAACCCAAAATCAAAGTCCTCCCACTTTGGTTTTATTTTAGTCTGAAACTAGACAGTACAAAGAGCATTAAAGGATTATTAGAGTTTCCTGAACACTATCTAGCCATCCTTCTGGGACTGTTTGCTACTCTAGACATACTGCAGGATGAGAAGAGGCAAGAGGAGGAAGGACAAGAGTGGGAGATTTATACAGAAATTTATTCGCTGTAAGCCACAGCACAAATATTTAATGGGGGTTGCAGAGCAGACAGGTGAGAGGTTTTGCATGATTAAGGAGCCATAAGCTTCATCTCACACACACTTCTGATGCTTTAGTGTTGTGTTTTCCTGCCTGATTTGGTTTTGAGGGGGATGGAATAAGTAAAACAAGAAGGACATTTCAAAGATCAGTTTCCTGTTGGAGTCCAAACAAAACAGACTCCACAGTACTGCTTCCCAGCCGAGGGACATGAAAGAATTGAAAACAGCCACCAAACCCAGAGCACACCACCCTTCAGGGAAGGGAAACCTGGATCCTGAGGCCATCCTTCAGTCTGTACAATACCTGCCACGCAATGCCTTGATCCCCAGCCAGGATCTCACTGCAACATTTTGGCCTTACTTGTGTCAACCCTGGGCTTGCATTTATCTTGGAGCACCACATTTAAGAGCCCATTTTAAACTCCATCCCTAGTTCCAGAGTTTCCCTCTCTTTATAAGCTTTCTAGCTGCTAATCAAGTAGATCAACTCGTCTTTTCCCTTTCTGTACATAATTTTGTCTTCCCTATGCAGATGATACTTGCTTGCTGAAGTTTCTAGGAACAGTAATGGCTGTTGGGGAACTTCTCCTGTGTATCAATAATGATGTATTGCATTGGTTTTTTTAATCAGTCAGACCCCAGGGAGAAGGTAAATCTTCAGTGTCATCACAGTAGAGCTGTTTAACCTTCTTAAGATACTTCTGAGATTTTTATTGCCCTCCCCAGTGACACTGGCTTTTAAATGCAAACTCCTTAGCTACTGGGACCTTTAGCTGAAAGAAGCATGCACCAGGCCAGCCCAGGCCCTGGGAACATCTCAGACCTTTCCAGCAGACAAATCCTACTGCTGAAATGTCACATTGCACCCAAAGGCTTTGCTGAATCAAGGCTCCCATCACCCTGCAGGAGCACTAGCTCTAGGAGAGCTTCCGAAAAGGCTGGTACACAGCCAGTTTGCACACCTTCTTGCTCCTGCCCATCCGTTGTGCTCTACCTAAAACTAAAGACTGTGTATTTCTGGAAGCCATCTGGTCCACCTGCTGTTTGGGCTCTGTTCTTTCCTCTGGTTGCTCCAGAGGAGGAAAACCCCACATATTACCAGCATTGCTGTTCAGGAGATGGATGGCCTCATGGCAATGGCTCGGCAAAGCATCACGGAGGCCTGAAATCCACCACCCAAAAACTGAAAGAGGGGAGAAGGCAGCCCATCCAGCCTGACCATGTCGGCACAGCAGTACTCACCAAACTGTGGTCACTCCAGGCTCTCAGCTGTCTCACGGCTATGAGGCACCACTGGCCCATTCCTCTCCATGCCCCCCTATAAATCTGCAGCCCTTATCAGGAGCAATTATTTGGGTAAAGATATGAATATAAGTAATCATGATTAACAGCAAATAATGCATCCAGGCTGGAACGTCCTTTTAATTACTCTCTAAACCCGATCAGGTCATTCACAGCAGTTCAGTGGACTGTATTTCTGCTGACAGGTAATAATTCCTGCTTCTGTCTGTAACGACAGTAATTTGTTGGGCAAACATCCCTGTACCAATTGATTCATTATGATTGTCATCATTATCTCTCCTCCTGGCTTTAATTACCTCTTGATAGGAGCTTAATCTTCTGTTCTTCTTTTTTAATCCTGGCTTAGGTTTTGTTTGCAATTGCCAGGAACTGTCGGTGAGTGTATGTGTGTACCTGCAATTTGGCTAAACAATGTGTCACTTTTTTACAAGTGACAAACATTGCCTGATCAGTAGCACGAGGGCTGACTTTTTTACAAGGGGACAATACATTTCAAGCTGTGGTTTCACAGCCATGTCTCAGAAAGGTCTGCTGAGAACAGACTGTATCAGAGCTTCAAAGAAACAAGCATACTTATACAGGCATATAAAACATCCCGAATATATTCTCTGCCTATGCTGGGGTTTGGAGCTGGTTACTCTCAAATACGTCTGCTAAAGTTGACATGGAAATAGAGGGAGAAAATAGGATTATGCCCTTTCTCTCCCTCTTTATGTTGTATAAAGTAGCTTGGAAGGATTAATTGTTATAATCATTTTTCTTGTCTACTTATCTTTTTTTCTTTGGAAAAGCAGAGGGCATCCCCATGACTAGAGGGCTGGGAGGGACCTGATATTTTTCCCATCATCTTTCCCTTGGAAGAATAACCCACGCACTGATGAGCAGCAAGCCTTAGCACTACTGCATGCGACTGTGGGCTGCAGCCAGACACCTGCAAAAGGGAGGGGAAGAAACAGCAGGGATATTCCAGGTCCCGTTCCAGGACAGGAGGACAGAGAGGTGCCATGGCCACCACTTGGACAGGGGAGCCCATTTCCTCCTTTGAGACAGTGCAGGTTAGTCCTGCACACGTCCAGGCATTTCCCAGCAATTTTCCTCTCCTTTCTGTAAGAACTGCTTTCTTCAGCTCTATCAGTGCTGGCATTCCTCCTGCAGCCCTCCCACCATCGCTCTAATACAGCTTTCTGTAGTGTTACGGCCTCATTCAATGCATTTCCTCTCTATACAACTAGGTGCGGATGGGTTGTGAGTCACATCCTTCTCCCATTGCAGCTGAAAGCTCTTCTGGGCACCCAGCCTTGCTTTGGGAGCCCCCGGTGACATTAGTGGCATCAGCAATTCTTGTATTTTCGTTCTTTGCATTTAAATCTTTATATTTTCTGTATTCATATTTTATATCTGCATCGGTGGTGGCCAGCTTCAGCTTGAGCTTGTGATGTTGCCAAACATCTACAACTGAGAAAGACCATGTAGGAACAAGGCAAGAAGGAAAAGAAGTTTATAAAAAAAAAAGGCTAAACAACCTATAGGGAGCTAAAAATGACTGGTGTCATTTCCTTTCCTTTGCAAATAACCTCAGTGGGTACGAAATGCCCCCAAGCTCTTGGTGAAACTCAGTTTGCTATGAGAATCTAAACCGGTCTAGGTAAGAGGCACACGGAAGAGGTTGCAATGACGAAATGGCCCCATGATGGCAGCAGAGGGTGAGTAACAGGAGAGTAAAAGCTTCTAGGGACTGGAAGAACACGAACTAAGTAACTCCATTTATCTACTTTGCAAGAAAAAAATGGGTTTTTCCTTGCAGCAACAGTGGCAGAGTGAAAAGGTGAAGGGGTAGAAAAGTGTGTGGCCATGCCCAGCACTGCTGCAATATAATGCAGGTGACAACCACGAGCTTGAGCTTAAATGCAGCTCCTGAAGCCCCTGACGAGGAAATTCAGGACCATGCAAGGAAACTCAAACGCTTTTCCAAGCTGAAATTTATACCTGAATAAACTGGAGTCCAAACCAAATCCCCAGTCCTTAAACAACATCTGATTCTCCTTTAACCAGAATTAACATTAAATTCTCATCAGGAGACATTACGGAAACAGGAGTGATAAACAATACTGCTTAGCAATATCAGCTGAATGGAGCTTTGTGAATTTGCACCTAGCTTTTCCCATTCTCCATTTATGTGAGCATTCAAAGTGGGAGTGAAGATTCCCCTTGCCTGCATCCAGCAGGCACAAAGCGTGATTAAAGCATCCCTTAATCACTGTAATCTATCCCATCATCTCTGTGCAGCATCGTTGCGGAGAAAAGCTCCTTGTAATTGACTCTAAGAATGACAAGGGAAAAGGAAATTATTGCCTTCATCTGATCCCTGCTCCTTGCACAGCTGTCATACCCTAAGCTGCAAGAAGTCAGGTCTGAACTGATCCTTGCCACCAGCCGCCGGTGACTTACCTGTTTATGGGACACAACACAGTGTTTACAGGATGTACAGCAAAATGCCACAAAGAGGTAACACTGAGGAGCGCTGAGGCCGTGCATCAACACATCTCGAAGGGGGCAGGGAGAGACACCCCAGGGCAGGAGGGAGAAGGGGTCTGTGAGCCTTGGGGCCACCCCTGAGGAGGAGGTGAGCTGCCCTGAGGACGTTGCCAGGTGTAAAGCCACCATGATCTTTGTGCAGTCACTTGTGCTTAGGCTTGACACGGACTGACATGCACAGCGTGGGGAGACCTGTGGTGAGCTGCATTAAGTAAATCCAGTTGCCACGGTTGCAAGGACTATTCACAGCAGCCACGCTGTTGTCTGGGGACACCCTCGTGCGCGGCAGTGAGGTTACGAAACAGAGGGGCCTTCCCCGCTTCGACACTGAAGCTCCGCATTAAAGTGTACCTAAGGACTAGTGTGCACAAGCTATCCCAAGACCTATCCCAACAGCATCAAAGCTGAGAGTGGCATAGAGGAAGGCCTTGTTTCTCCATTTTACAGTGGGAGGAAGGGGTCACCAAACTACAGTGTGAAATGCAGCATCTTATAACTATGTTAAATTATTACCCCAAAACTATTAGCCCCCAAACGGGCAATATTTAAGGAGAGCACATGAGCCTGGCCTTTTTCTATGTTGGAGGAAAAGACACAAGAAACTGCATTTTGAAAAAGAGAGGTTTTCATCATAAAGCTAGGTATCCTGACACCCACACCACAGGAAGAATGCAGGCAGACTCCCAAAAATCAGCACACAGAGCTCTTGGGGGGGTCATTCTGAGTTTTGAAGGGGAGAAATTCCCATTCACACTTCAAAGAAATTGATACAGGAGATCAGAAAAGACTTTCTGGCTGCAGGAGCAGTGTGGATGCATTCAGACTCCACCTCCAGAGACCTTTAAGAACAGGCTGGAATAAATGCTGATACAGTGTCACGTGGACATTGTTGCTCCTGCCTTGGACCAGGAAAACCTATCCAGCCCTTGGGGTTGCTGTTTCTCCAGGGCAACCCTTACAAGGTAGCATCCCTTGCCAGGTTGTCCACAGTCCAGACCCCAGCTGTGTTACTGCAGCAACTCAGGATCTGCTGGGGCTGCTCTTCCTCACGGAGACACCTTGGCTGGCCAAAATGCACATCCCAAAATGCTCCTACAGCCTCTGCACTGCTCTCTTTGAGGTCCGTGGCTTTGAGATGGCTAAGTGCACAAGGGTCAAGACAGGCTGAGAAGGTTGGGGAAGGACCATCTCATTGACCACACATGTCAGGCAATGGTGTCACAGGTCCTGATGAAGCTGTCTAGGTGCAGCTGACCTTCGAGGAGCCCCGGCACAGGCTGTGACCCCATGCAATGGCAGCACCCGCCGATGGCATGGGAGTTTATTGAGGTCAGATGGTACTAGGAACTGCATGGCTAAATCCTTCCTACGTAAAAGTAAAATACCCTTTAATCAGCTTATGGAGTGTTCAGGAACTTCTACCTCCCCCATTCTTTTTCTTTCTTAATATGTGTGTAAGTCCATGTGTGTAGTGGGGATTTTCTCTTGTATGTTTGCAGGTGAGCCTTCCCCATGCCAAGGAGCTGACCGTGACGCTGCTATCTACTGAGAGCAGATTGGAGTAATTTTCTTGCACCACTCCCAGGTCTATAAGAGAAAGGACCTTAATTGGAGTAACGGGATTGGAGGATTTAGCCTTCTAAATGCTCCTTTCTTGCACGGGATGGTTTCAGGAGTGGTTTTAATCTTTACCACCTGATTTTGTAATTTTGGCTTCAAAAGGGAAGAGTGGGATGGTAGGAAAGGGTGAGCAGGGGCAGCTGTAGGTGGGCTTGGAAGAGGAAAGGAGAAGGAAAATCACAGTCCTGTGTGGTCATGGGAACTCAGAAAAACACCTTCCCCATTCCCAAGCCCCAAGGTGGACTCAGTTGTTCCCAAACCCTGAACAGGGTAGGGAGCAATCCTTGTCTTTGAATGAACCCAGTGTCATAGAAGCATGCCAGCCCCTCATGGTCCCTTTTGGAGGTTTGTGCTTAAAGCAACGCACAAAACAGAGGGAAAAGCCATGTTTACTCTCTGTTTTGCGGGCTTCCCAGTGCCTCTGTGTGTGCAAATGGGCTATATCACTCTCTATAAGGCTCACTCTGTGAGCAGGGAGTATGCACCTCCCCTTGCCCAGTATGACAAGATACCTGGGTTTCATTCAAGTCCCACCCTTGGAATGGGAGAGCCTTGTCCTTGAGGCTACACATCCCTCCATGGCAGCATGTGATTCAGCAAGGGGCAAATTACTCTAAGCAAAGAAGATGTCCGGATCTAGGATGTGTGTGGCTGTCTCTCTGTCTGCCCATATAGTGCTCAGCTCCTGAGATGCTCTGGGGTTTGCTTAGATTGCCTGTGCTCTCTTCTGCTTTGTTTGACTGGGCAGCTGAGTCCAACAAGGCAGGTGGGAGATGTGTTGTGCTTTGCTGCAACATTTGCCACCTTTCTGGATTTGCACCAGTTTAAAAAGAAAGTTAAGCTGCAGGGGCCAAAAGCATAAAATGTCACATTCCTGAAAGTGTGCCCACTTGGTCTGAAATCTGGAGGGAAGATGCTGGACACGCTAGTTATCTCCACAGTTGGCAGCACTACCCAGGGGCAAGGACAGCAAAACCTTTGTGTTAGGAGCTCTGGGCTGTGCTAGAGCAGGCCTCAGTCATTTCGATCAAAGTTGTATCTGCTTCCAGCCAAATCCTTGGGCATAATCTGCACTAAAACCCAGCTCTTTTGAAAGAAGAGATTAAGAAAAATATTAGGTGTTTGGCTCACGCTGGAAAAAACAAAAAGCTTAAAACATTTTGCTAAGAATTGGGCAGAGAAAGGGGAAAAGTACCCTACTGGTGCATGAGCGGTACCTTGGGTGCTGGCAGAGTGCCTTGTCTCTCCCTGGTATGGGATGAGAGAGGCACTTTGGAAGCAAGCCAGAACATCCCTTATCCCCCTGCTCTGGAGCAGGGATGGGTGCTAAGCCAGAGGGTCCCCTAAAGGTGCAAGTCTGCCTTCTTAGAGATGCTCTGCCTGGGGATGCTGGGTCTAAGCCAGGCTCATCCTGCAGACACTGCTCCCCTGTGCAGGCCCACCTGTGGCAAGCAGGAGCCAGCCTTGAATTTGGAAGGGCTGCTATGAGGCACTTTCCTCCTGCAAGCAAATCTTCCTCCCTGCTTGGGAATGGGCACGGTAGAGAGAAACAAGGGTTGGTTTTACCATGGCTGGCACTGTGACCCAGAAAAGCAAAAGCCAGGCTAAGGGCACAGTCTAGTTTTTACGGGAAGAGGGGAACTCTGTTTTCCCAACCTATGTGTGTATCGTGGCTGTCTCTCTGGCACCAAGGAAGCACAAAGAGCTTTTTAGAGGCCTGCAATGACAAGCTGCAGCCCCCATCAATCACTTGCTGGTTTTTTACACCCTGTGGGCCTTCCTCCAGATCTTTGAGGACTGCCAAAGTGGGTGCACTCTGCCTGTCTCCAGGTAGTCTCCACAGTGTGGGATGCATGGATGGGACAACACATACCACTGCAGGGACATGACAAGACAGGACTGGCCATCCTTCCCCTCCCAGCCCGGCATTGCTCTCTGCCCAGCTGGAAGCTACCTTGTACCTTGACACAAAGGAGCTCCAAATGCCTTCTCTCCACAGCAGAGCTGTGCACTAATGCTCCCCATGCGTCTGGCCTTATCACAGCTCTAATTGGCATCAGCATCCGTAATCTCAGCCTCCAGCTGTTTGCTGTGTCTGGGGAAGAGGAGAAAGCACTTCAGGGAATTAATTTTAATTATAAGGATGACATGCTCTGTGTCCTGCTGGCAGGCAGGCTTGGCCAGCTGTTCCAGGTGTGCAGTGCCAGCAATGAGCACAGCAACTCCTGACAGCTACACAGCTGCTTGGGCTTCGTTTCAGCTGCATCCCTCTTTGGACTTTGTCAGGGACCTGAAAGGACATCCCTTCCAGGTGAACAAGAACAGGCTTTGTGAAGATGAGGGTGGAAGAAGGTGCACTTACAGGTGCTTCCTGCTCACAGGCATGCCTTTCCGTGCCTGTGTTGCCTTGCACTTCCCCTCCTCCCCAGGAGGCTTTTCATAGCAAGTGGCTCTAATAAACTCACTAATGTTTTAAAACCAGTGGGGGCTCTTGAAGTATATTAATTTGATCTGTCCTATGACACAAACCCTTTTATTTCACCAGGTTACCCCTGCGTGAGATCAATTATATGGCTTAGTCTGAAACCAGGCATCCACAAAAACATATAGTTTTGACTCTAAGCTAACAGAGATGGAAAATCCAGCCATTTTCTCTGTAGTTTCATCCCCACAGCTAATCACCATTAAAAATGCATGAGTTTTTACATCTTACATGGATTTATCATAAGTTGCCAGAATGTTAAATGTCAAAAGATCCATTCAGTGTGTACGTAAATCCCTGCAGCTTCTTGGAGGGAAGCTCAGAGAGCCTGGAAAGCCAAGAGAGATGTGCCATCCTCGTCCCCCTCTTGCAAAGGTTAACCTGAAAGGCAGGATGCTGCCTCTGCCTCTTTTCTCGGAAATGCATTACAGGCAGATTGTAAAGCAGGACAGCTTTGCTGCAGATGATACTTTCACAGAGAATTGCTCAGCTAAATATGCCAAATAAAAGGAACAGGATTGGCCTTAAAAGCTCTTTATTTTCCTCCCTTTGTTCTGAACCTGAAGATAGCTTCAGTGATCTGTTGCCCAGCTATCAAGGTACTATTCAACAGTTGAGTTTAGGCGCATCCCCGCTGAAACTTTGGCAGGTAGTTTTGTTCTCCTTTTCTATTTAAAAATTCCGTGCCTCAAGTGTGAAAAACTACAGTGATAAAGTTCCATGTCTTTTGGGAGACTCTGACAGATACCTCACTTTGAGACTTTCCCGATCCTTTGAACTGGCTCTCAATCAAATCCTCCATTAACTCATCCTGGGGGAGTCTCTGGCAGACTCCTCCCGGCTCCTTGGCTGGCTGTTGGGGACCAGCTCCACCGCAGCCACTTTCAGCAAGTAAAGCCTTCCTGAAAACCAACCGCACTGCTCCTTTTCCTGAGTTTCTTTTTAAAACACACTCCAAAACACACCAAAAAGGTAGTTCTCCCACTGTTTCGTTGGTTTGCGTAAGAAATGGGTGCTTTCCTGGTGCTGCCACGAGCTGGTCTCTGGCAGCTGAGTTTGTAGGTGGCTGGAGGGCAGTGATGGTGACATTGTGCTCAGTAGCAAAGTCTTTGCATGCCACAGGCTGCGGTCACAGATGCATGGCACAGAAGGAAAGGCAGAGGTCCTAAGAGGTACTGGGTACCAGAGTGTCATATCCCCTTATTTGACAAGGACTGATATGGATTTATATAGAGACTCCATCCCTGATGTATGGACAGACATTTCTTTGATGGAGTGGCTGGGAGACCAGTCTGCCCGTTTATAAGGGGGAAACTGAGTCACGGTCTTATGTGAGGCTGGGGTGTCCATACTGGCAGAAGGTGCTGCTGTTCATACCTTGTGTCTTTCATAGCACCTACTTAGGACAGAATAAACCTTTTTTTCTCGTAAAAAGAGCAGCTCTCTCTGGCTTTCACAGCCTTTCCACCCATCTGCCCTGAGCCAGCAGGCTGTCATAGTGTGACAAGAGAATGAGGACACTCTGCAAGCTTCACATCTAAGCAAAAAGGGGTTGTTCAAAACCACTCACCACATCAGACAGACACTCTCCAAAGGTGCTCTTAAGCATTCACTGTCCATCAGTTTGACATATAACTCTTCTTGCTTTCCATGAGGGTGACCCATGACTCTGTCCTTTGTCATCTTTTTTTTCTTGCAGTGACATGAGATGACTTCTTTGGATTATGTTAAGGTATTACAGACCTTCCTTCTCTGCTAGGCGGACAGTTCCTCTTATCCAAGAAAAGGATTGTGATTACTGCTTATACCTGCCAGGAGAAAAAAAGGGTGCTTTTCTGCTAGTCTTTGCTCTCCAGGATTCACGGATCCCCTGGAGACACTGTCGCACAGCAAAGCCAAATCAGTTGGCCCATGCTAGTTGGCCAGCTAGGAGCTGGCCTAGCAGGATGTGGTTTACAGCCGCTGTATCTGCCAAAGGATGCACTACAGGCAGAGTGGCAGCAGGCAGACACAGAGGAACTGTGGGACTCGGGGCCCGTGAGCAAGGATTACTGTAGCCTGTGAGTTTGCAATGGAAGAGCTGTCCTAATTAATGTTTTGCATGGCTGCTCTTTCTTGGAAGTCAAAAGCCGTATTTCACATTAGTTTCATCCACTCCAGCGTTAAACTAGTTTAGGATTAAAGCATGTTAGTCTGGAATAAGGGCTTCCACACTAAGAATTAAGAGTCATTCTGCACTAACCCACAGGGAAAATCAAGATAATGAATATAAATTGTTAAAGTGGATTAGATAAATGGCATTAATCCCTGTGGGAAGGCAGAAGGCCTGTAGTCACAATTCAATGCTGCTCTTTTTGCTGGTCAGGTAGTTTAAACATAAATAAATTAAGGGTATTCTGTCCACACAGTGTTTCAGTGCAGTTTCATTAATGCACTTCAGGGCCTCCTTTGGCTAATTTGAGTTGATTTCTTGGAGTAAAAGGGCTCTAGTAAAAGTGGTTCTGCTGTATCCTCGCTGAGTGAAGGCTGTGACAGGAGCAAGTGTGCCAGCAGTTAGGTTTTTACGGACCAACCACCAGACCAGAAAAGCTGTGACCAGGTGATAGAAAACACTAAGCAAACTCACGCTGTCAAGACATACGGGCTTACAAAACACTGGTGGGGTGGTTTTGTCCCAGTTTACTGCACTGGATAACATATATCCTCCTTGTCTGAACTTCACAGCAGATGAGGGTATTGCCAAATTTGCTCTTAACCTGATGGATGTGCAGCCATGCTTGTGCCCACCCGAGTCCAACACACACTGTTCCCGAAGGAATGTAGAACTACAGGCAGAGCTGAAGGCGTGTGAGTACCTACTCCAGTGCTGGTGGCTGAAAGTCAGATTTGGAGAAGACCTGGTCCCATTCAGAGATGAATGAAGTGTCTCTCCTGTGCTATGCAGGACTGAGCTTGGTTTTTGCATACTGATTTAAGTGTATGGCAAAGCTGGGTCAGCTGGAAGAGGGAGATGACTAGACAAATCCATGGGTATTGGGATCAACATAAGGATGGCAAACCTACATTGGGGTTGGGAGAGAGTGGTAATATAACTCAGTAGCTACTAAAGGGATGGCATTCTTGCTGGCTTTAGAAAAGACTTGGAAGCCACACCTCTGGAGATGGTATTTGGCAAGCCGGATTGCCAGCAAAGTGCTTAAACCAAAGTAATTTTCTCCTACTCATGCATGAAATTGTGGAGCCGGAGGTAGCTGGGTAAAACAGACTCTGTGGATCAACTGCTGTTAATCTACTCCAGCGAAAGGACAGTACCTAGATCTGACTATGTCCCCACGGCTGAAAACAGGGCTCTGGCTTTTCCATGCTGCACATGCTGAGGGTTAATCATGTCCTTTTCCAAAAAAAGAGTAAGGGAATTGGGGGGAGCAAGGGCAGGGGGTTGGCGAGAGGATTTCTTCCACAAGTCTCATAATAGATTAGCTGAAACTCTGATAGCTGGAGCCTATAAACAGCTCTGAGAAGCTTCTCATCTTATAAAAAGCCGCCAATAATGTAGTTTTCCCCCTCCCTGTAGTGTAAATGACCCTTTCCTGCTATGCCCTCTCTTCCCCCTGCCTTCCGTAAACACCAGGCTGATCTGAATGGTTAGCTGGCCCTTAACATCTGATCTGAGCTTTGGTAGCACAGCTGGAAAGATGCCCACTGAGTCTGGATCAGGTCCCACATCTCCCAAGCCATCTGGGCTAGAAATCGGGGGGGGGGGGGGGGGGGGGGGTGTGTCACAGCGCTCCTGTCCTTCCTGAGCCTCAGGCTCCATCTCTGCTAGACTGCACCGAGCTCGTTTCCATCTGTGCAGGGGTGAACGCAGTGACACGCCTTCACCATGGCAGGGGGTGCAGGGGCACATACAAAGGGGTCAGATAGGGGCACCGTTGTTCCCCACACCAGTCGCCCCTGTCGTTAATTGGTAAAAGAGGCACAGTAAGTGGTGTCAGAGCTAAGCACGTGCACTGTCTGCCTTGCTCCTTGTAGCGTTGCACTGGAGAAGTGTTTGTCCCAGGGAATGAGAAACACCACCCTAAACCTTACCTCTAGGAATCATAATTGATGTCTCTTATTTTAGTTGACATAATTATGATGAATATTGTGAAAAGTGACTCTGAGTGTGGCTAACAGAGTGAAGGCTGCCTGAGACTGCAGGCACATGGGTACCTCACAAACAGCGTCACCCCAGTGGAGCATTTCCTCATTTTTTTTCCTCTCATTTTCAACAGTAAGACATCCTAGCCCCTGTATTCAACTTGTGACCTGCTACACCACCTTTCCTCCCACACCTGCTGCCTAGCTGGTTGCTTTCCCATTTCCCATTTCTGCAGTTGGTTATCCCTGCCCAAGCACGGGATAGATGAAAATTCCTTTTGAATTGGCATCCTGCATTTGCCAGACAGTTCCTCCAACTTATCAAGACCATTTTGAATTCTTACTCTGTGCTCTAAGATGCTCGCGGCCTCTTCTGCCCTGGTAGTGTCTTCAAATTTAGTTAGTGGACTCTCTGGACCCTCACTCAGGTCAGTTACATAAACACTAAATATTACCAGATTCTGGACAGGTCTTGGAATACAATTTTCCAGTTATTCACCCAACCTGTAATAATTTCACCTAGCCTTTCCTCTTACATTGCTTAAGAGAATGCCATGTGAGACTGCAGCTAGAGCTAAAGCTGAGATACGTGATAATTGCTATTTCTCCCCATATCTGCAAGTGCCCCCTAAGTCTAGCACGGAAACAAACAAGCTCTGTTGCTTTCTAGGGATGGGAGCAACTCAGGTTGCTCTTTAGTGCCCTGATTTTGTGTCTCTCTCCATCTAAAAATAGGCAGTGTTTGCCATTTTCTGGACTTCTGGAGACTTCACAGTCCTTCAAATGCTCTTGGAGACCAAAGCTAATGACACCGATTTCTCTAATCACTGTTCATGTTACTGCTTCGAGTCTCCTGGCGAAAATACCTTCAGGTCGGGCTGACTTAAAACAACATTTTACTCTAAACACTTGCTTACCTGTTGGGTTTTTTCCCTATTTGTGAGGGTCCAGCCAAGACCCAAGAGTCCTTTGGTCTACCACAACATCTGCAATACAGTGTTTGTGGGGCCAGTGCCTCTGCTGTTTCCGAGTCACGTACGTGCAGTCAGGCTTATGCCAAGGAAGACATTATGTCCAACGTACAGAAATCTCACTGTAGGAGTCCCAGTTCTTGGGTTTTATCTTCCTCCTATGCCACTTTTACAACAGGAGTCACTCAATGGCCCAACATGTCCCATGCAAAAAAATCAAGCAAATCATAAGCCCAAATAAAAGAACAAAACATAACACCAAAGGAAAAAAACCTCAAATGAGCCAACCCTAAAACATGCCACTGCAAAGTCTTTTGATTCTATCATTCGTTTTAGCTTTGAAAGAAATGTTGTGCTGTTTCTCTACCACTCACAGAGCGACTGACCCCGGCTTTGGGGCAGGAAGGACCGAATACAGAACGCCAACCCATTGCTGCTGTACCTGGAGGAGGGTGGCTAATCAAAGAAGAAATTTTTAGCTGTGTCTGTGCATAGGTGTGCTTTTCCTCCTGCTCCAGAGGCAACGTGAAGCCCAACCCTGGGAGAAGGGAGACTCCTCCACGGGAGGTGGAGGCTGGGGTAAGTCAGGCAGTGAAGGGCAAGGCGTTAATCCCCGGGTTTGTGTTCGGTAAAGCCCCGGACGGACAGCACTCGTCTCGGCCACGGGAAGACAAGTAGGGGTTGGTCCCACGAAGAGCATCCCCCAAAGGGGGGTGGCGGGGAGGCTCCTCCAGAGCTGGACGAGCCGCCACGCCGCGCCGCGCCCCTCACCTCCGGGCCGGGGGCGGCTGCGGGTCCCCCGCGGCGGCAGCTCCCCCGGGGCTCAGCGGGAGGAACGGCGACGGGACACCGGCAGCCTGCCCCGCCCCCCATAAGCCGCTTGGTGACCCAGTTGGAGCCGCGGGGGCCGGAGCCGGGTGGGGCTGCCTCACGGCGGGCGGGCGGCGGCGGAGGCTCCTCCCCGCTCCGCGGAAAGTTTGGGGCCGGGCGGCCCGCCGGCGGAGGCTGGC
>JAVKLA010000021.1:28629968-28758323 GCA_034782735.1 Sagittarius serpentarius | reverse complement strand
AACGGCACCGCCCTGCCGCCGCCGCCGCCGCCGCCGCCGCCACCGCCGCCGGCGGGCGGCCACAACATCGCCGCCCTGGTGCTGGGCATCCTCCTCATCCTGCTCATCGTGGGCGGCAACGGGCTGGTGTGCCTCAGCGTCTGCACGGAGCGGGCGCTGAAGACCACCACCAACTACTTCATCGTCAGCCTCGCCGTCGCCGACCTGCTGCTCGCCCTCCTCGTCCTGCCCCTCTACGTCTATTCCGAGGTGAGGTTGCCCCGGGGGCTGCGGGGGCACCGGTGGGACTGCGGGTTGTGGCTTTTGTGCCCTGAAAGTTAGAGGGCTGCGGGGTGGGATCGGGAAGAGACCGGGTATCGAGGGTTAAAGCCCCTCTCCGCATTTGTTCCCCACCTCCATCCCTCCGGTTCGGGAGTGCCGCTGCCCAGTCCCCCGGGACAGCCCTTGCCCTCCCGCTCCGTCCCTCCGCTCTGCTGCAGGGATGGTTCTGCCGCTTTCAAACCACTCCGGCTTTTCCCTCCGAGTCTCCCATGGCATCGCTGGCTGCCTACAGCGCAAAACCCCCGCAGGACCACGAGTGATGGTAGCGGCAGCCGGTTTAGTGCAAGTTCGTGGGCTCCCCCGTTGTTCTCCCGAGTGGTTACCGAGCTGCAAATGCAGGGAGTGGAGACTCATCGGAGTGTTTGCCCCGGGCCCGGTCAGCACCTCTGGGGAGCCCTTGCGTTGCACACTTCCCCGGCTGCCATCAGCAAGTGGTTAGGAAGGGACAGAGAGCTCCTGTGCTATGCTCTGTCTGGCATAAGGTGAGTGGGTTTCGGTGATAAGGGAGATCTCCAGCCAGGAAACAGGTTTCCATGTCAAGTTCAGTAGGGGAAGCTGTCTTTTTAGGGAGCTAGATGGGATTTGGTCACCCTGCATCAAGGTGTCTTTGATCGGCTTGCTTCCTGGCGGGTTCTCTGGTTCGTACAGGCCTGCCCCAGCGTGCCGGTAGTGGTCACGGAGAGCCACCTTGGGGGGGCTTTGGGTGAGGTTTTCTGTTCACCTCCAAAACCTCTTCACCTCCAAGACTGTGACAGCTGAGGGAAAGAAAAACAGGAGCTCTTGAGGTTGAGTGGTTTTGCATCTCTCGCTCTGCCTCCCTGTAACAGGGAGATAAATGTGTACTGCCAGGGGATTGATAATGCCTTGTGATCGCGGGGGGGATTTGTCGGACCGGGGTGAGGAGGCTTACCGGAGCCTGCCCGTTAGTACCAGCCGGTGGCTCTTTCCCTGCTCAAGTGGATGAAAGCACCCACAGGCCAAACCAGCAGGTTTTTTGTACCTGTCTTTGCAGTAGCTGGTGGTGTGGAAGAAAGAGGAGGAGTCCTCTTTCCAGATGTGGGGAGAGCCAGGATGGAACCTTGTGCACAGTGAGCAGCCGCAGCAAGCTGTAGTCTGGGGACTGGGCGGGGCGGGGGGGGCTTGTCAGATGAACCTTGGGTTTTCTGACAGCCACTTGATTTGTAACATGGTGGCTTAAGTGCTTCCTCGGGGAGTGAAAGGGGCTGTCCCCATAAGTGAGAGCGAATGGTGTTCCCATCCTTGAAGGCTAACACAAGAGTGTACCAGGAGCTTTCAGGCCGTGGCATCTCCCCTTCTCTCCCGTGCCAAGGCTGCCCCTCAGCACCTAACTGCGATGGGCCTATACTTTCTTAGGCAAGGCAGGCTGCAGATTAGAGCTTAGGATGCTTTTAGCCTCTCTACCTGGTCCTAGGATTTTGGAGGACATTGTGACGTCTCCAGAGAGAGAGAGGTATTCTGGTGGGACAGGTTCATCTGGGGACCCACGGAAGAACCAGTGAAGAAGAGGAGCATTAGATTCCCCTCTTTCCACTGCACTGACAGGAGCCCCCCCGCCCCGCCCCCATGCTGTTTGGTTTTGGCGGTTTTGCTTTTCCCTCGTTAATTCATTTTTGGTGGTTAGAAAGCCTCTGTCTTCATCGTTCTTCTCAGCTACTTTTTGCTAGTTGGGATTCCCTTTTTTTTCCTTGCTCTTTCTGTTGTCTCTCCATGGCTCCAGTTCCCGATTCTGTGGGCAGGCACACACACCAGTGTGGTTTCCTCTAGCCTGCAGGCTTGAGTTTTGCTTGCGTATGTAAAATGCGGGTCAGCATAGTCTGGGGTACCTCTGAAGATGCTTCTAATTGGGCATGAGTATTGTGGGGCTTTCCTTGGGTACCACAGACATCCCACAATTCTGGCTGCTCAGGTAACAGGTGTTCAGCCCTGTATGAGCTTTGAAAACCTGCTGTCCAGCCTGTGCCTTAGCTATGATGATACTTTGTGTGTTCACTTCCACAGCTGTTCATAAACATCAGTTACGTGGTGTAATTCTTGTATGTCTCTGCACCCAGGATGTTAAACAACCGGGAATGAAGGTGGCATGTGACAGAATTGTCTTTCTCTCCAACTTCTGCAGCTCCTGCAACAAGGCAGGCTTTCAGGTGTAAGAGACCCTGTAAAAAGAGCATGCAGGCACTGGGAACGGCACTCCTCCCACTCAGCACAGAGTGGGTGTGGAAAGTACTGCACAGGTATGGAGAGAAAGGCAGCTCTGTGCAGCAGTTACAGCCTTCTCGAGCAGGCAATGGGGTTTTGAAATGTCGGGCAGCTTAGGCTGTTGTCTGTGTTGAAGCAGTAGCCATTCATGCCTGGAAGTTTCTCTGTGAGCTCAGAGACCATAGTGCCCATGTTCATTTTTAATAATCTCCTATATGTTGGTGCAGGTTTTGCAGCTCATTTTGTTCTGAAATATGCTAAGGAAAAGTGTGAGTAGCCATTGCGTCAGTGCTAGGGGACAGAATTTTTATGTTGGTTTTTTTTTTTTTCTTTTCTTCGAGGCAAAAGTGAAAACTGTAGATCAGAATCAGATGCTCGGACAGGAGGTGCAAAGTATTGTGATTGCTGCTGTTTAAAACTAGCTTGATTTCAACTTGCATTCTGTACCATTTCATTTAGCCACTGAAAATGTGGCATGGACAGTCCTGAGTGTTCTGTTCAACCTTTTTTCTTGTGTGGGTTTTTTTGTTTGGTTGGGGGTTTTTAACTTTAGTACAGCTCCTGACAGAGTAAAGGTGGACATTGAGGGCTTATTGGAAAGTTTGAAAACTGTCTGAGAGGGTGGTGTTTTGCTTCTTGTTTAGTAGGGACAGAACAACAAACTCTGACCACTTCCTTAATTCAGCAGGAAAAGCTTGGTCATCTTGTGCTTTTTTCCTGTGAGATGGCTTCTTGTGCTAGGTTTTTGGAAACATCCGTCCCAGTCAGGGCTTTAGAAGACAGCTGGAGGGATTTCAGCTTTTGAGGTGACATCTGACATCCCCACAAAACAACAGATCTCCCACAAGCTTCAGTGGGGTTGGGATTCTTTCCTGTGAGATGCGGATTATCCTTTGCTGCTGTTCACAGAAGCCTGAGCACAGTGGGAGAGGCCTTGATCTTGACTGTTATTTCTAGTTGTTAAGAAAGTTTATTCTGATGCGTTAGCAGCATCTGTTGGCGCATACTCTCCTTTTGTACTTCTGAAAGAGCCAGCATAACTTTTTGTCACAGCTAAGCTCTTAGTTTATGTTGAGGATTCAGAGATCTTGGCTGTAGGAAGCCAAATTGTGTGTTAGTTCTCTCTGGATGTCCCTTGTTTGTACTTGCAAGGTTGGAGGATTGCTGAAAGCAGGTGCTAGGCAAGGGAGAAATTGGTGTGTGGGGTCACAACCGTTTGTTTTCCGTACCATTTCACAATCACTGCACTCTTGGCTGGAACCGGAGTTTGGCAGAAGGGCAGGGAAATGGGGCCATCGAATGCAAACCTTCTCCAGTCCTGTCCTCACACGTGCAGCTTATAGGAGAAGCACTACGGTGGTGCGATGGCTTTTTGATGGTGAGCAGGAGATGGTGTCTATTACTCCTGGCCAGTTGTGGTCCTGTTGCATTAGTCTCCCTCAGTGCATATAAAAATGGACTGTCCTTGGCTGGGAGAACTTTCTTGGGAAATAGGCCAGTGGTGTAGGAAATCAGTATCTCCCACTGAACTGGAGCTCTGTGGCTTTCTCCAGGCATGCAGGAAAGCCTGTAGACCTCTTCTCCCCACAGACCAGCCTTCTCTCTGAGATGAACATTTTCCCCTGAGTCCTGCCCTGTCCTAAATCTTTCTCTCTTGTGTTCACTGTGCATTGTTGGGAGTTCTTCAGGTTGTGTTTCTTTCCTCTTTAATTTATCCTGTCAAATTTACCTACCTTAGCAGCTCAAGTTAATGCTTGGGGCTTTAATGAGAAAGAATGTTAAAACTGTGTTACAAAGCTGGTCTTCCATAAATCCAAATGTCATGTGTCAGTTCTGATCCCCCACAACCTGATGTAACCAAGAAGCACCCTATGGATGGGAAGGAAAGAAACGTCAGCTTTCCACTGGCTTAAAGCATTTGTTTCCAAACTGAACAGCTCTCGAGACTGTGGATGTGAATTCCTGACAGGGCACTGTTTACAGCCGGTTTCTCTTTTGCAGAAATACACCGTCTTTAAAGAAAACCCAATGAACTTCTGTACCCTGATCATTCCTCATTCTCTTTGGAGTGCTGTTTTGGATGGAGGTGGATTAGTTTTGCCATTTGTCTTGTTAGCTGCTACATAGGGGTGACTGACCCAATGTGCAGGTATCAGTATGTACATAGGCAATCATCCAAATCATAGTGTGGTGATGCAGATGTGCCCAGCGCTTTCCATTGAACTTATTTAAACATGGAACAAAGACATGTTCTAGTGTTTGCCAGTTGTTAATTTCCACACGGCAGGCTGCTCTGATATGCAGGAGGCACTTGTCTTCCAACTTGCTCAGGAATCTCAGGTCTTAGCACTATGACAGGGAGAGGTAAAAATCCGTGGGGAAGGTAGACTGCTCTTCTGCAGCAGTCTTGTCTTTCTGATGACAGTGTGAAGTGCTTTCCTATCAATCCAGTGCCAGTAAGGCAAGGATGATGGGAAGCAAGGGGGAAGGAGGTGGCCTGGGGCACTGCCCGGGGTCCATGGTAATTCCCCAGGGGCAAAGCCCTGCTTTTGTGTGAAGAGAGGCCAGGAGAAGATTCCAGATTCTGCGATATTGCTTCGCTGAGGCAGTGAGGGCACAAGAGAAAGCAGAGCTACAAGGTGCTGTGGAGGTACTGCAGTATATCATCAGGCTCTGAGTGGCCTTGCCGACTAGAAATCTGCAGGGAGGGGGCTGCATGGCTATAAAGGCTTGTCTTTGTGTTTAACTGCTTCCTCTCCCCAAAGACTCTGTGACAATGGCAGGAGCCACAGCAGCAGTTTATACAGTCCTCATTAACTGGAGGCATTCCCAGCAATTAGGGCAGGCGCCAGGCTGAGCAACTTCCACTCTTGCACTCTGCTGTAGAGCATACCTCCTACCTGCCTCCCTCCGCAAACCGTTCCTCTGATCAGCTCTTTCCTTAATCCATGCTGAGTGCCTGAGATGCGAAAGGGGTCTGATCCGGGAAGCTGCTGGCAGGAGCCGTGTAAGGCATGATTATGTAAACATCTTTGCCACTAAGATCTGTGTAATTGATTACGAGAAAGAAGAAGCAGTTTTAGCAGATTGGCATGTTTACCTGGCTCCTTCTACAGGTCAGGGAAGATGAGACTTTCCAAGCAGGCACTCTGCCTCGCAGGTCCTCAGAGCGATAGAGCAGCCAGAACTAATTACACAAGCTGTTTTCTTGGTGGAGATGATGCTGTTCTGCATAAAACTTTCAGGGTGTCAGTGCACATACAACTGGTATAGAAAGATCTCTTTTTTTGCAGCACGTTGTGTGCCTGTGATGCAGCTCTTCTGATGAGAGACCAGACCTCTACCCTCCGAATTTTCTGTGGCTTTCTGTGAATGCATGTCATCTTTTTTTTGCAGAAGTATTTGAGATTAGTCTTTCCCGGAATCTTACAGCTTTAGTGGAAATGGATGTTCTTCTAGGCCTGACTGATGTCTGAGCCACGCAGTCTCTGCACAAAATACTGGGGAGGTGATACAGGCCAGCAATTATAAACCAGATTTTATTTTCAGTGACCAATAATAGGGGGGGAAGTGTCTTTGAATTTTGGCCCTCATAATGTTTCAGGTGGGTGACCAGACTTGCTTGTCTTTTCTTGTCATTGAAAAACCTTGACTTATATTATTTAAGTCAAGCAAGGATGTTAGAGCAGATGTGAGGCCACCTTTGTCTTGTGTCGCACTCCCTCCCCTTCCTCTTCCCTTGCATGTTGCGTTGTGTCTTCTGGAGGACATAGCAGTCGTCAAGGCTCATAAAAAAAGGCCCAGAGTCAGCTTCTTGTGGGCATTTGGACAATTCTTTGACTCTAATGCTAGACTTTGCCCACTTGCAAGGATATTACTCTTCTGATTGGTATCCTAGCCTTCTCGGCAGGCCTGGCTCTTAGGATTAGCCCTTTCAGTCTCCATGCTATGTGCTTGAGCCATGGCCTTGCTAAGGGTGGGGAGGTGCTTGTTTGGAAATGCAGCCAGGCATCTCCTAATGCAGTTGCACACTGCTGTTGCCTGGGCATATTACTTCAGATGCCATCACCACCAAAGACCGAAAGATCACTTTGTGCCCTCTGCTTCTTAGTGAGCCTGTTTGCCGGGCTGGCAAGAGAGGCATGTGTGAAGCTGCCATGTGATGCCTTGCAGAAGCATGTGGCAGGACTGAGACAAGAGCTGTTATCATAGGAAATAAGACTAAAACCTTTGGCCCTGTCCTGGCTGATGCCCTCAGTAGCACTGGCAGCGTAAGAGCTCTTCTGGCATCAGGCTTGTTTGCAAGAAGGCAGATTTTTTTATTACAAATTGGCTCCGCATAGGAATAGGGGCATCAAAATGGCCTGAGCTTGGAAGGCAGCCTGCAAGGGTGTTTGAGAAGTCAAGTCTCTCTCCTGCCATCCACCATGCTATAAAATCTTTTCCATAACCTCTGTATTCTTTGTAAGAAGCAGCTGGATTTGTTCCTCCTCTGTGCATGGTGGTTGATCCAGAACCTAAGTGCTCTTTGTAGTGAGATAATGGTATCTTGTAAGAGACCACAGTGGCTGCATGTGAATTTACTGGCATTGCCGACCCTGGTCAGTTAAACAAAGCAGCCAGTCTGCACCTGGAATACTGCTTTGAAAGGGGTTTGGCTTGCGTCCAGAGCAGCGATCATTATCACCTTCCTGTAACCCCTCCTTGTCTGCCACGAAGCGTTGAGGTAAGGGCAGAGCGTGACCCTCCTTGCCCATATAATTTTCCATCTTCCTCCAAGAAGTGCTGTGAGAGGACTTACCGTTGTACTATGTTTCTCGCCTGCCCACCTTAGCAAAATGTGCCAAGAACCTCTCTGATGGGTGAGTGACTTTGGATTAGAGGCATAACTGGCTTTGCTGGGTCATGTGATTAAGTGGTACCTAATTACAGGAGGTTGCAGAAGATTAGCCCATCAAGGTACACAGTGTAAAGCTTTAGGGATCATAAACAGCTCAAGCTGCCTTTAAGAAGTGCTCCAGAGCAACTCCACTTTCATCAGCTTTTTTGCGTTCCCCACTTTCCCAGCGCGAGGCCCCTTGTTTTTCTCCAGCGACGCACTATCAGTAGTGCTGCAGCTGAGAAGACACAGACAGCTAGTTGCACAGCAAAACAGATGCTCTAGAGGCAAGCTGTCTCCTGTAACAAAATAAAACAAAGCTGCAAATATAACCCCACAAGCCAGCCTACCTGCTACGACTTTTCTAAGGCTGGTGACATGCTCTGCACAGCTCTGACGAGAATATACTCTGAGCCTTAAATGGGTGAGGATGGGCATATTAACCACCACACTGGAAACCTCCAGGCATCACTTTCCCCAAAGTCAGAATCTTGGGGGTTGGTGGGGAAAGGGAAGGGTTTGTAGCATTTTTAGAGTGCCAAGCTTGCACCTCACGGCAAAGGCTGTGTCCTCTGAAGGTGCTGCAGCCTGAGAGCTCTTGTCTTTTTCAGGATAAATTAGTTCCCCAAAGTCACAAACAGGTTTTGAAAAACCGTAGCCCAGAATCAAATTTTCTCTCTCAATCTAAACTGAACTTGTCAGGATCCCTGTGACCTTGGCAAAAATTTGAGGGTTGTTTTTTCTGATTCATCTCCCAAATTCAGTTTGGGGTGGCTGCTCTGTGCTAGAGGAAAGGCTGAATGAAGCATTCAGGTCTGAACCCAGCCCTCCCCTGGAGGTTCGGGCTATCTCTCAAGGAGATAGCTACATAAAAATAGCCAAACAGTTTCTTGAGAGTCTACTTTGGCTTTACAGCTCCACTAATCATAATCCTGTGTGTGACATCATTACTGCCTGATATTAATCCTTGCAGAGCTGCCTGCCCCCTCTTCCTGGCAGGGGTTTCTGCACCTGCCCAGTGTTACATGGAGAGCGTCGCCCATGTGGCTTCATTTTGTGTGCTGGGATGAATAAAACCAGAACGTATTGTTTAGCATCTATACATGAACAAATCTATACCCACTTCCTGAACCGTGCATGAAGTCAGCAAAGCTAGACTATATGAGCGCTGGCTGACGATTGCTATAGGTTAGCTTTGGAGCGAGACCAGAGAGCAGCTGTGGAGTAGAAGTGGAACTGCCTGGCTCACCCCTGAAGTACCCTGGTTGTGCGCCTCGGTGAGCGGTGCTGCTCAGGGCTGGGTGAGCACGGCTGCACCGCTCCTGCAGCGCAGGCGTCTCCTGGGAAGATGTGCCTCCAGTTTGCTCTCCAGCCTTGGTCGTGTTACCCGTGTGTAAGCGCTGGGAGGTGACACCTGCTTCCCTGGGTGGCTTGCTTTTGGGTTGCTTAGAGTAAACTAAAGCCCTCTTCCCTGCTTCTCCTGGTTTAGAATCAAATACAGCAACGGTCTCATTATTTCTCTTCTTGGCTTCACCCCATCGCTGCTCACTTTGCCCTGGCACGTGGGTTGAGCTCCTCTCCCCACCCTTGGCACCTCCTCCGCTGTCCCCATGCCAGGTGCCAGGCATTTTGCTCCCTCTCCTAAGATGCGGAATTGCTTTTTTTTGGCTCCCCATTCCCATTTCCTAACAACTGCCTCCCCCGGTGGGTCAATATTTTCCTGGTACCAAAGGGCTTGTTACGGAGCTAATGCAGGAACGCGGCGGCGGGGGTCACGCTCCTCAGCTTGGCACCTGCGTGTCTGCCCGGGGGAGAAGCGCAGCCCCCCGGGCTGCTGGGCAGGCAGGCCTCCGGCCGGCTGCGCGCTTCCCAGGCTGGGCAGAGCAGCTCAGCCGCTTCGCTCTGCCTGTCAGCAGCTTCATATATGTGTGTGTAGTATCTGTTTTGTACATATGAATACATATTATGTAATGATAGATTATGTACTTTTTATGTATTTTACTACATATTGCCACACTATAGGCTATATAATATAGACATTATTTATAGATGTTCTATATTCTATTGTTATACAGTAATGCGCTGTGTAAGACATAACAATAACATTTTGATAAATGATATGTATAACAACATATTATACATATATAAAATAGAAAAAAGTCCCTGGGACTTGCATATATTTATTAAAAATAATCTTTATATAGCACATTATATACAGATAAAAATATATAGTACATTATATATAATCACATGTAATATATATAGTTATAGTAATATTTATTATATAGAATATTTTATATAATAGTAAGAGTATATATAAGGTATATATAGTGTTTGATATTTTGCGAAGTCCCAGAGGCATTTTATATTTATGTTTATTCGTGTATAATTTTAGTAACAAATATAATTTTAAATATATTTTATAAATTTACATCTATTACATATATAGCATATGTTATATAGAACTATATGGGTAAATTATATATAATGTATAAAATTATATATACTGCATTGATATATAAACATTTAAAAGCCTCTCTATATGCACAATATATATAAATATGTTTAGTATATTATATATCTTATATTACAGCAATATATAATACATAGCTCATTAGTATAATATATGTATACTATATATAATTTTATAAATGTGTGTATTCTATATAATATACTCTATATATAACGATGTAAAGAATATACATGTGTATGTGTAAATATATATTCTGTATATATGGGACTATACGCAAAGGGGCTGAACTATCCGGATGTGCTCAGACCCTCCCTGGCGGTAATTAGGTCACACCAGCACGGTCATCAATCCCCAGAAAGCAGCGCTGGGGTGTTGGGGTGAGGCTGCTGCAAACGGCGCTCAGGGACGGGACGGGACAGGACAGGACAGACACAGCGGCCATGAGCCGAGGGGCTTCTGGCCCCAGGCAGAGGCATTCCCGAGAGCCGCTGGTGGTTTTTGCAACAGCTTCAGCTCCTTGAATTCTGCCATAGGCCTGTTGAGAGGGTGACCACAAGCTTCTGTGTTAATATGAGTATGAAAGGCGTATGCCGCCAGCTGATCAATGACCCAGCTGAAGACCAGAAAGTCTCACGGTGCCTGTAGAGGAGATACAAGTAGCCTCTTGTGACCCCATGACTCCCAGCCCCTGCTCTAAGGTGCTCCACCGCTCTGGGAGCGGGTGTGCCAGCTGCGATGCAAGGACAGCTTTCGATCGGGAAGTACCTTTAGCTCCTGTTTCAGCCATAACAGGGCTGATATTTACTAGGAACAGCACCTTCTCAAAATACGATTTCTCTGAACCTCCAGGAGGAGGATTCTTTGCCTGGCATGTGAAATACATGCTCTGTTCCAAAAAAAAAAAAAAAGACCCTCAGACAGCTCAGCCCGGCCCCTCAGGAGAGCTCGCACGTTTCTTGCTGAGCTCGTCTTCTTGCCAGATAACCTCTCCCTGTTCCCTGCCAGCACTACGGCTTTGTGCCCTGCTCCTTACAGAAATAGCATGCAGGCCCAGGACATCATTACAACAGATACAAGAGGCTCAGTTTGTTGTGCCTGGAACTGAGTGTTGGGGGTTTTTTTTAAAGAAGAATTTAATTTGGTGTCAGTGCTTGCAGACCACACACAGTGGTGTAGTCTTCTGAGTGGTGTGGGATGACAGAGTTTTAAGAGTTTGATATGGGGGAATGAGGGAGCCCTTCTTTCTCTCAACTGCTAAACTAGGATGGAGGGATTCAGCCTGAGCTGAGCGGGGTTTCGAACCCCTCTTTTACTGTCAGGAAAAACCAAAAAGGTGCCCTCTTTTGTTGTACTAAAATTAGAATTTTTACAAAAAATTCTGGTTATGGTGTCATCCTAGGGGCAGGTGTCCTGGTGCGAGGAAAGGAAGCAGACATTCAGTTCATGAGTTTTTGGATGCAAGAGAGTCTGGACAAGCAGCTGGTGCCGTGTGCTGAAGAAGGTTTTAATGAATGCTGACTTATTTCTGTGCTCCCTGAGATTTTTCCTTCCATTCCCATTGTCCAACAGCCGGGTTGACAGCACACTGCTGAGCAAACGTTCCTGTTCCACAGGCTGGTATTGCTAAACCACAAACCCGTGGGCATTTCCTGGCTTTGTTGTTGTTTTTTTTCCTGGGGATTATTTGGGATGCAGTAGCATAGATTTTTGTTGACTGGTATCTTTTGTATAGCAGAGTCGACACTTCCAAGTAATACAGACCAACAACACTCGTCTGGTCACGTCCTCTTGCTGGCAGCACTTCTGCTTTGCCCTGGGTGCCTGCAATTGTAGGGAGAGCAAACAAGAGATTATATCTGACTAGCTTGAACATCATAGTCTCAAGAGGCTGGCCTTGTGCTTAGCGTGACAGAATGAAACAGTTGTGTAACACACCAGAACTATTCGCATCTTCTGCAAACAGGACATTGGAGCAGTTTGGCCGTGAAAAACGGAAGAGGAGCTCTGGGCTCTGTCACTTGTTGAAGAGCCGCTCCCTGCTTCCTCAGTGACCGGCAGCTAGTGATGCTGTGCGGCAAATGCTTAGCCCTGCATTACTGGGGAGATTTTGGGGTGGTGAGTTTGATGAGTCTGGGAGTTCTGAGCCTGCTGGCTGTCACTCTGTGCTAACCCCAGGCAGCGGGCTGCCCTGCATCTATTATTCTGCCCAGCATGACTTGCTTGGCAGCGCTAACGGTCTGTGGGCTCAGTTCTCCATCCAGGCCAGAACGGTGAAGCCCTAAGCAAGCGGTGAGCTCTCACGTGGGGATAATTCCCGTGTGCCACTGCTTTGCTGGGAGTATCGTGCCACAGGCAGGACTGCTCGACTTCAGGCCGCTTGTTTGGAGGAAAACGTGAGTGGCTGAGGCGCCCAGGCATGGAGTTGATCTGTGTCATTTTAAAGGCAGTGGGACATGGCATCTGCTGACCCCAAGGATCTTTTCAGTTCCAGGGAGGTGTGTGGTCCCTCAGCACGGTGCTGTGCGATGCCCTGATGACCATGGACGTGATGCTGTGCACGGCCTCCATCTTCAACCTCTGTGCTATCAGCGTGGATCGGTAAGTGCCTTCCTCCTCCTTAGGCCAGAGGAGGGAGCGCTGTGTCCTGGCATCAAGCTGCTTCCATACGCGCCCTTGCAAGGATCCCCTGCAGGGAGACCGGGTCCTGTTCTCCCCTAAGGAGGGTGTTCTGCCCTGCCATCCTCCCCCATCACCAGCTTTCTGTCCCATCAGCACCCTTGTGGTGGCCAGGCTGAAAGCACAGTTGTGTGACGAGGCCAGAGCTGTCCCTTTGGGTGCTCTTCTGACAGGGGGGAGACTGGCTGTAGCCCAGGCCTTGGTTATGTAAGTAAATTAATAGGGGGGAATGACAGCGAGTGGGAACCACTCGCTTACGCTACCAGTGGTGACACCACCATACTAAGACTGACTCACCTGGGGCCTGTATTGGCAGGTTTATCGCTGTTTCAATCCCGCTGAACTACAACCGGCGACAAATCGACCTGCGGCAGTTGATCCTTATATCCACCACCTGGATATTCGCCTTTGCTGTAGCATCCCCCGTCATATTTGGCCTCAACAATGTCCCAAACCGGGACCCCAGCTTGTGTCAGCTGGAGGATGACAACTACATAGTGTATTCCTCCATCTGCTCCTTTTTCATCCCTTGCCCCGTCATGCTGGTGCTGTACTGCGCCATGTTCCAAGGACTCAGGCGCTGGGAAGAAGCCAGGAAGGCCAAGCTGAGGGGAAGCATCTACGGGGCCAACAGGAAGCTGTATCACCCCTCAACCTTTATTGAGCGAGAGCAGACGGGACTGGAGCCAGAGGAGCGCAACCCTTACGCCCGCTCTGACCACCCTGGGGACTATGTGATGAACAACGGGATCCAGACTGTCTCCTACCCACACCTCAAGTACCCACACCCAGGACACAGTCAGAAGCGGACCAAGATCAACGGCCGGGAGCGGAAGGCCATGCGGGTGCTGCCTGTTGTTGTTGGTGAGTACCAGCCAGCGATGGCTGGGGAAGGGTAGGAAACACGCTGCGTTGTCCTACAGCAGGGTTCGGTCTGGCAGGACTTGTTTGAACCTGGCAAAGCGAACACACGCTTTGCCAACTCCCGGCACAGGCGCTCGGGCAGCGATGAGAGCTGTCGTGCTGAGAACCATGCTTCCTCCTTAATGGGGGAGGTGAGGGCGAGATAAAAGCCACCTTCCTGCCTCCCCAGTGCCATGTCGTTGGTCCTCCTCCCTCTCTGTCACATGTGGACTTGTTTTAACACCCACCCTCCCCTTGTTCCTGTGAACACCCTGGTTCTGGCTTAAGACTCGCCGTACCCGTCTCTCGTTGTGAGAGGACGTTTAGCCAGTGAACATCTCGGTATGCTTTTGAGCCAGAGTAGTGCCAACAAACACCACCCTTGGGAAAGAACGTAGGTACAGTGTTTATAATCCAACCTTTTCTTCAAGGTAGACCTGTGACTCCTGATACCTTAAATGCAAAGCCGAAACGATACATAACTCAGACTTTTCATCAATGTTTAGGATGAGAAAGACATCCTAAATTTTTTGTCTGGGCCTAAGACCAGTTCTGCATGTCAGCACATCTGCTGCTTTTTCCCTAAGCACTCTGAGCTGCCTCCATTCTTGTTTAGCCCAGGCTATGTTTGTTAAATTAAACCCCTTTTAACATTCACATCACTTTCTCTCTTTAATGTCCTTCTGGCAGGTGCTTTCCTCTTCTGCTGGACACCTTTTTTTGTGGTCCACATTACCAGGGCTCTCTGCAAGTCCTGCAACATTCCCACTCAAGTCACCAGCACTGTCACTTGGCTGGGTTACGTCAACAGTGCTCTCAACCCCATCATTTATACTGTTTTCAACGCGGAGTTCAGGAACTTCTTCCGCAAAGTCTTGCACCTCTTCTGCTGAGCCCACCGGAACTGGCAGGGAGAAGGAACGACCAGGCTATTTTTTGTATAGTTCATTAAAGATCTATTTCTGCCTAGAGGTCTGCTGTCTTTGTTGGGGAGGAGGGAAGGAGGAGAGACGGAAGCTAGAGGATGCCAGTTCCCAGCTCTTTGTAATAAGGAGTTACAGGTGAGTACCAGTGGATACAGCTCAGATACTCTCCCCATGGGAAACTGCAGGCATAGCCACTTTTTTAACACTTGACGTAAGTGGCAAGAGATGCCACAAGAGAGCAGGGGTGGTTCTCAGAACAGCTCTTGCTTTGGATTTAGGTGTTTGGTCTGGTTTGGGCTTCTCTCAGCTGTCAGTAAGCAAAGTTAAACACCCCTCCTCCCCACCATGCTCCAGGGAGGCAGGAGAGCTTTGAAGCTTGCAGCTGCTCTGGCCCTGAGAGCTGCAGACAAATTCCCTGCTCTCCTCCCTGCTCGGGAGGAATCCTCCCGCTCCGCCTCAAGCAGCGTTACTGAAGGAGGTGGCTGATGCACAGCCCTCCCTTACCGCAGCCCAGCCCGGCAACGGCCCATCTCCAACAGTTCCGTACGATTTAAACCATGAGGACAAACCAAGTCCGTGAGTGCAGAGCAAAACCGAGCCCTGCTGATGCATGCTAGGACAGGCCGAGTGTCCCCCCAGAGCGGAGCTGCCTCCTTCACCCTGGCAAAGAAGCCCCTGGGGGTGCAGGAAAGGGCACGCGCAGTAATTCATCCCTTTTCAGCCCGCTTTAGCTCAGAGGTGGCTCTGGGCAGAGCTTTAGCCTGGCACAGATTGATGAGGATCATAAATTATACATATATATATATATATATTTATATATATATATATTTTTTTTTTTTTTTTTTTTTTTTGCATCATTTTACTTGCAAGCCTGGCTGTCCTGGAGCTGCTTTCAGCTGGCTCTGGGCCCGCCCTGGCCGCTTCTGGCTGCTGGGGCAGCATGAACCGGGCTGTGAGGTAACATGGACAGGAGTTGGGTGGTGGGGGTCAGGGGGGAAGGCTGTTAAGCGTGTTTCCCAGATGTTCACTTGCCCAATGAGGGCCTGTCTACTGTGCAACCTCCTTTCCCCTTACCCTTGATAATTTTAAATCCAAAGACCGATTTTATGATGTATGACAAGGGACATTAAGGTCCTACAAGAAAAAAAAAAACACCAAGCAAAACGGCCCTGTCCAGTACTCCTAACGCCCACGGGGCAGGAAGGCTGGCCCTGGCTGAGAAATGCCAAAATTGGGCCAAGACCTGGAGAAATCTAAAGTCACTGCTGTGGAGTAGCACTGCTCTGTAATCGTACGGCTTGAAGTGCAGCGGCCTTTCCCAACGCGCTACAAAGACAGGTATCGCTCGTCCCACGCAGCAACGTCTGGCTGATGAGGAGACCCAAGCAGAACTGACGCCTCGCAGCCACCTCACTGGTTACCAGCTCACAAAACAGCGTTCTTGCCTTGCTGACTCTTGTATTTTCCCTTCTTGGGAATGGTGGCGCTGAGGCTGCTGGGGCACAGAACACGCGAGGCTCGCGAGGATGAGAGTCGTAAGGTCCTTGTAGGAGTGCATGCGGCTGCCGAGTAGTAATTTTAGATTAACCCATCCAAAGGCACAATGATGTTATTGCTAGTTCGCCCGAATTCCTTATCAAGCTGTACGAGACCTGCCAGGAACCATTTCCAGCCTGCAGGAAAAAGTCCTTTATACTTTTAGGTAAACCTGGGCACAGTGACACCAGGGACAGCCAGCGGGAACGGCTAATGCTGTTCTCTGAGGCTCAGGAGGGAAGAAAATGATTATTGCACAAACCCACAGTCTTCTGAGTGATGATTTCTGTATAGGTTTGTTGCTTTCCAAGGGGTAATTTGTTTGCTTAGAAACAAGAGGAAAAAAAGTACTGCAGGGAGGTCTGAAGCTTTTCTTTGACTAAGAATAACGATTGCTCGATCAATTTATCATCAACAATGAAACATACTAAATTCCCAGAGTGATTAGACTGTAGATTTTTGAGTGAGTTCTGCAGTTTGCCACCGTGTTGGGGCACAGCAGCCCCCGATAGCAGGGCTCTGATGGGAAGGTCCCCGAGAGCTTTAAGTACAGATGACTCATACCTACAGTTTTTTCTTTTAGGGAAGTTGCCCCATGCTTGAGAATTTTTTTTTTTCCCTTAAAAGGTGCAGTAAAGCCAAAATTCAGACAGTAGCCAAGGCTCAGCTATACTCGGCCACAAACTATGTAGTAAGACTTACTTCCCTGTGTCTTTGTGCAAGTTGCTGCCCAGTCACCCACACAAGCAGGAGACCTGGCAAGCTTGAGCACCCGGTAGCTCAGCTCACCTCGTCAGGTAGCTGTACTTGTCCTTGAATCGGCGCAGAGCTCTGCTTCTCAAACCTGCAGTACCGTACAGGGGCGGTTCTCCGTGGAGAACGCAGGGTGAGCCAAAGGGTGCAGCAACAGAAATGTTTTCCGACGGAAAGCCGTGTTTGACGTTGAAGGTGCAGCTTCGGCGCTCCAAAGGTGCCACTTTAGAGCCAACCTTCGCTGTATTCTAATGCGAGACGCTGCCCTCTCGCCCTCATTTATGTGAAGAGCGACTGGATCCACAGATTCACTAGACTGCGCCTTGGCAGCCTTCTCCGAGAACAGCACCTCTGCTCAGAGTCGCCAGCGCTAAGCGGGGTTCGGACTGAAGCAGCAGCACTGCTTGCTGCCCGCCCTTCCCCGGGCCGGCCCGGCCGCTGCCGCTGACGGCTGAACGACCAGCTGACGGATATGGTGCACACACAGACCTTGGCCACGGCGCCGCCGTGCTGACAGCTTTGCGCTGAGGTAGGACGCTGAAAACAAACGGGCGGTGTGGCCCAACGGCAGCGCGAGGTGTTCAACATTCTGTGCTGTTCCCTTTAGTCAGAGCCTTAATGGGCAATAGACAGAGGCAAGAAACCCTGTAAATTAGCTGTATTACCGCGGGCTCAATTAAGACTGTCTTTTCAATTAACTAATTGTCTTTGAGCTTTAGAAAACAGGCAATCATAATTTAACAGTGTGAGAGAAGAAACTATTCGAAATACTGAAGGACTACTCTGGCAAGCAGGAGGAGTGAGCATTTTGCTATGGGAATCTAAGGAGTCGCCTGTTCCTTCCTTCCCAGGAGTTTTACACGGGTAATTTCTGTTCTCATCCAGCTTCAGTTCGTGCTTGGCTTTCCATTAGAGAACGGTTTCCTTCGGAGGAGGCCGGCACGCTGCTGCCTTCGCTCTGACGATGCCAATTCCTCACCCGTGATGGGTGGCGATCCCTCCTGTCAGCGGCGCGGCCTGCCTTGCCCACTAAGCTCTGCGTTAGGAGGAATAACTTCTCCAGTGAGCAGCCAGAAAGCGACATTCAACTGCCAGCGACCTGTGCTGGAGACCTGCCACCTGCCCTCCACGGAACGGTCCCGTCAGCTGCCGCTCGGCAGCTGGCGCTGCAGGCAAACCCTACCGATGGGCGCTTCTCAAGAGCGATCTCAGCAGTGTGGGAAATGCTGTAAGAGATGATAAATCAGCTTCCGTCTCCTTGTAACACAAGGAGTGTAACGTAACAAGACCTTTTAAGATTCATGGAGGAAGGAACGGACTTGTCAGGAACCGCTAGTGTAAGACTTCTTAAGTATTTTCCATCGCGTTTTTCTCTATTACTACTTTCTCGTAACTCTGGGTAGAATCTTCTCCTTTTGACAGCATTTATGATGCCGGATTGGGTCACTCGGTGATTCAGAGCTGACCCCTCTGGGAGTGTAAGCTGAACAATAATCCTCCTCGCCCACCAACACAAAATCAGAGCGAATAGCCAGACAGGACAAGCAACCCCTCACAGTTGTTATGCCCAAGGCTAAAAAACCCCAAACCAGCCAGAGGTGTGCCTGTCTACTGAGACTCCTCCAGCCTGGGGCATTAATCTTCAAACACGAAAAAAGGCACCTGATTAGCCTAAATTATTAAAGAAGTACATTAATAATTAAACGATTTTGTTGCAGTGAACGAAGCAGATAACTTCCTAATGCTCACCACTTCTTTAATTAGCAGCCACTAAAAGGCAATGAGAGGACAGCACTCTATTAAAATGCTCTCACTTTGGGTTTGATCAGATCTGATTTTGGCCAGAAGGACGCTACGAGCTACAGCCAAGGCACGCCACGTGATGCGACTGCACTCGCCCTGCTGAACAAACGCGTCCCAACCGGCCTCCTGCGGAGACGGAGCGTAAAGACGCGCGTGTAACCGCAGCTGCGTTGTGGCTGCACCAACTCCCGACAGCCGCGCTGCAGCCACCAGCTGCATTTATTGCTACGTCAAAGTGCTGCCGCAGGAATTAAACAGTACGGCCGGGCACGCTCATGCTTTCACCGCATTTTATTTAACAACATGTTATTTTTCACTTATATTCAAGTGCAGAAGCTCCAATGTGTTCCAAATTTGCCCAGCACAGAGGGAACACAGGAAAAAAAGTCCTTCTGATGGCAAACTAAGAACTTGTACTGACTTTTTCAAGGCAATTAAATAAACCAAATGAAGGTTCGTTTCTTTTTTCAAACAGGAGGTAGGGAGGCACAGGGAGAAGGAAACACGGGCAAATCTCATTGCATTAGATCCATCTCAAGAGAGATGATGAGATTGCTGTAATCCACATGGTGGAGGTTCCAGTCTGGCAAAGTCAAAGCTTCCTTAAGCCAAAGGTGGCTCCCAGCTGCTAGGCTGCAGTTAGGTGGGGTGTGTTTTTTCCAGATGAGGTTTTCACAGTCTCTGTATTATTCAAGGTTTTGTAAGAGGATCAGGAGTAGGAAAATGCTGTCACAGTATCAAAAAGTCTTTCAAAAATGAGTTTGCTAGTGAGAAGAGTGTGGTTTGTAAAGGACAGACCGTTCACGTCGGGTTGCCGATCCAGCCGGCCGCACCACCTTGTTCATGAACGGCTAAAGAGGTAGGTGTGCTCAGACGGTGACTTTCTCCATTACGCTGTCCGTGACATGCACCTCGTCGGCTTGCACCGTCACTGTGGCCGACTGGCCGCAGATATGCTGGTGGTCCTTCCAGTCCTGCGAGGGAAGAGCAGATGGAAAGGCCGTGAAGAGAAAGGGCCCTTGGAAAGTGTGCAGCCTGCAAAAGCACTCTGGGCCCCAACAGAAGCCCTATTCGAGAAGCGCTTTCTCCAGCACAGATGGGCTACAGCAGGGCCCTACTGCTCAGCCAAAGAAGACTAACGACGAGCAGGAAAGGAACCACACGCTGGGTCAATATTAGAGGCGGAAACAAACTAAGCAGAACGCTGGCTTCTCAACCCACAAACCAAAACAGGACATCAACCTCAGTTAGGCTGTGGAAATTTAGAGTCAGAACCTTGACTTAAACCCTCTCCTGAAAGACAGCTCACTACAAGCTCGCCCTCCTGAAGGACAGCGCCATACGAGGGGTCTTGGCTCGGCACTGGCAAAGGAGACGAATGCAATTCCGCCTGAGACTGAGTGACTTTAACTTCCAGTCTGAACTAACAAATACTCCTCTAGCTTGCTCCGCCCAGAGGTCGCACATCACAGCTCACAAATACAGGGGGAATCTTAAGGAATCGGTTACTGACAAGCACTTCAAACTCTCCCACTTTATTACAGTGTGGAGCAGCACCTTCAGGCATAGGCGTATGTCCCCTTGGAAGTGACAAGCTGTCTAGCAAGGGGACAAAAGGTGAGCACTCGGTGCTATTCCCCAGTGCACTTTGTACTGAGCACGACGGGCTGGCGTTACTGGCCGTGAGATGCCTGAGGAGGTGGCACGTAGACTGTTGTAAGTTTTTTGCAAGCAGCATTTCTTCCTTCTTTGGATTTTTAATCTTTCTGCTATGCAGACAGGGAACCTGGCTACCGTAACACTTTGTTACAGGCAAAAGAAAACAGTCAGAATTCTTCAGCTACTCAGTACACCCAGCCTCAGTTGATACACACTGAACTTGGACAGCCTGCAGAACTGTAACCCTGGCTAAACTACATTATCCTTTCCTCTACAGCAGGGTGCCAAGGGTCTTTGTAAGGAACCTGTGCAAAACATGCAGCACAGCAGCTTCCTCCACCATACTTCCTCATACCTGTTTCCACCTCCCATATTCAAAATCTTACAGTTTGTCCCACTGTATCATCTGTAGCATCACAAATAATGTAAAGAGAAAGAGGGCCAAGTCCTCAGTGGCACAGCAGGAGCACAGGTACTGAGGAGTGTTCAGCTTAGCAGGAAGTGGCAGGGAAGGGTTGTAAAAGTGCTCCCAGCTATCTGGTCCCCACAGCTCACACAACGAGGTGTCTACGCCCTCATTTCTGGTGTGACTCTGATTTTTAGATCACCTTTGAGAAGGTGCGTGCAAATCCTGGGACCTTCCCTACCCACTGGGTCCAGACCTTGACCCACAGACCTGCCCCATCACCGCAGTCTTGCTCGGAGACCCAACGGGCAGGGTGGGCTCGGGATGCTGGGGCTGCCGACCCGTGCAAGGCTTGTGCTCTGGCTGCCTCTGTGACACGGCAAGTTCTGCCGCCCGTTCCTCTCGCCGTGCTTACGGCCATCAGGTGGCTGGCAGAGCCGCCTGGCTCTCCCCAGAATCACACAGACCTCCCCAGACAACTGAATCTGCAACTCACAAACAAGCTTGTACCTTCCGCTGGCAGAAAGTGGAGCAGTAGTTGACTTTGTGGCATCCTGTGCACTCGTTCGTTGCCTCACGACCGCAGTTGACACAGGACTGCTGTGAAAATGGATGGCAAAGCAACCACGTCAGAGAGAACAACAACAGGGAGATCACCCAAGTGTAATACAGGTGCTGTAATATGACGTGAGGCAGGAGCAGTGGTAAAGCCCCCGTTTCCCAATGTATCCTCAACACACAAATGCAAAACAAACAGGCCCAGTGGCTTCTGGACATGCTTTCAGAGATCCACGCTCCTCGCCATGTTAGCAGGGGTCACTCTGGAAAATGAAATGCACCCGTTTTCCTTTCTGGTGGGCAAGAAGCCCTTCAAAACCGTGGGTGAGACACTGAGTGGTCATGGAAATCTGTCCACAATACCAGAGATGACTCCCGCCCCGTATCTCGTCAGCCACAGGCAGGTTACTGCAGGCTTCAGCAGGAGTCAGTCTTAGCCAAGGGCAGGTGTGTTCCAAACAGCACCGCACAGGCCATCTACACCCAACCTCTGAGTTTCTCTCAAATTTTAAGTGTTAAAGGCAGATTTGGTTGGTGGATTTGCTTGGTTTATAATCCTGCGTCTCTCTCAGAGAGGGTCTGAGGAAGGATAACCGGAGTAGGCATAAGGACGGGACCCTTCAGTTTACTCTTTCCCTGTTCTTTGAAAGGAAAAATGGATCTGTTCCTATGGGCTGAGCAGGCTGGTTCCTTTGCCAGTCGGCAGCACGACTACACAAGCAATGTCTCAACAGGGGAACAGAAGACAGAGGAGTAAAATTAAGGCTGTAACAGGAGCAAGGACTTAAACCTAGAAGCAAGGCGAGATAGGATACATGGATGAAAAATCACACCTGGTTTTTAAAGTATGTTTTTGTGTCTATCGCTTTAATCTTGTATCAGTGACATCAATTAACATAACCTGTATATTTAGGTGGAAATATCCTTGAACTACCACAAAAATAAGCACTTCACAGAGCATTCTGTTTCCAGCTCATTAAATTACTGACAAATCATTAGCACGTCAGGGCAGCAGCGTGGGGCTGTGACAGGAAGCGTTTCTCAGCTGTGAAAGTATCGCAGGCGTCTAGTTCCACCAGCTCCTTCTCTCTTTTAAGCACAACCAACCTAACAATCAGCACCCTGATTAACACCGACTTCATCACACCATCTGCTCACATCTTACCAATGTACCTACAATTAACAGTTGGTGACTGACCTATATTTGTATTCCTGACGTACAGCTGGGGATTCAGGCCACCAAAAAGGGGCTTAAAGCTGCTCTTCGGGACTTGCAAAGCCTGTCCCAAAGGGATACTTGATTGAGGCTGTTCATAACCTGTACGGTATTGGAAAATGCTGAAAATACACAGTGTGTGCACTTGCACCTGGAGATCGTAGAAAGACTACTGAATAACACGTACAGCTGTAAGGGTGTAAATCATGGGTCCTGAACTAACTCAACTCACACTCCCCTTCCGAAAGCCAGAGGGAACCATGCAGTTTTGAAAACCAGCTCACAGGACAAAAAGGAAGAGAGTTTCCTTCCTATCACAGCTCAGTGACAGCCATCCATTACAGCTGCAATACCATTACTCAGAGGTGAGTGAGATTGATTAACGTGGCCAGAAGATGATAAAGGATTGCGAAAACATGAAAGGCTTGGGAAAGGGGACACACTCTGCTCGAACAGAGCATTAGTCCTGCTAGGGAAAGCTCGGATATCTGCCGGAAGGCAAGGCCAGATACAGAGTGCACGGCTTCTGTAGCAATGACAAAAAACTCTGCAACTTTAAGTGGAACAAGACAAAGAGCAAAGGACTCTTCATAAAATATGAGACATCCCCAGCTTACCTTGATGATGATTTCTGTTTTCCCATCCACATCTTCTGTTTGTTGAAATAACTGGTTCTGATATTGCTGCAAGGAAAAATACACCAGACTTGTCATTTCACAGCCAGAGTATGACGTGAGGGGTTGAAAAGGGTGCTCTGTATGGAGGGTCCTGACACTGGGCTTGTTTCTGGTAAGCCCAAAACTGCAGTTGAAGAGGAACCTCACTCTGTCCTGACAAGGGGGGGGTACTATGCCCTTATGTGGAGACAGATGAAGTAGTCTGTGAGAAAATGGCCTGAGGTGACAAACGGCCAGTTAAGCACGGCATTTACTCAAACCCCACTCTCCCCGCTCCAGCCAGCCAAGCACTCCTTAAAACAGGTGGCTCAGCTGACACAAGGGAACTGCACCCCCCTCACACGAGAGCCTAAGAAGTTAGCACAGGAAACATGAGGAAAACGCCAAGGTAATAGGGCCAAGTGTCATCTTCTTGGGCCAAATTTTGGGTCAAATCCAGTGATCCTAATCCACAAAAAGAGTCTGTAGGGATGGCTTAGCCCAACAGAATGGATTAGGAAAAAAAAACCCCAAAAACAGACAAAATTAACACACCCAAGACTTTAGAAACAGCATCAGCCGTAACCATTCTTCTTCCTTTTAACAGAAGCATAAAAGAGCTTCCAAACAGTTTTTGAATTAAGCCGTCCTCTGGAAGTGACTTTTAAAGCACACTTTGGGTGTGTTGCAGATTTACTTCAAACCAGTTCAAGTCCAACCAGGTGCTGCTCCACCTACTGCCTTGCCAGGCTCAGCAGCCAACGCTGCTGAGAGACAGAAGTCCTAAACCAAAGGAACTCAAAACTGATCCTGATTTGATTATGTGCTAACCCTGGTTTAAATTTATTTGGAACAGTTAAAAAGTAAGAAAAAAGCCGAAGCCCCACCTTCAGGCAAAGCAGGTTTATCCAGGAGTGAGTACGACCAAACATATAAGGAGATTAAAGGCTTAATTTACAAGTGTCTCTATGACCTGACATCACAGTATTCTTCTCCTGTGAAATCACAGCCTTCAAAACCTTTATATTACCATGACACAAATTCAAATTAAAAAACTCTAGGGAGATGGAGGAGGTGGCAGGGAAACCTCTTGCTGTAGACTGCAAGGGGCATGACTGGGTTCTGCCGTTACTTGACAAATGGGCAAGACCAGGCTACTTAGCAAGACAGGACACAGGCACGGCATCCCCAGCGCTTCCAGTACTGCGTACGCAAAGTGCGCATGACGTGTGTGGAAATTTCAAAATTACTATTTTGAAAACCAAAACTGTGTCCAACCATAAGCATTCTTGTGAAGAATACACTGGCAAGCTTGAGATGTGGCCTCTGGCCTAAGAATCAGGCCTGCTATGTCTCAGGAAGAAAATGCCCTTGATTCTGGAGAGAATCATTAACGTCAGTGAGCACCGGCTGTGGAGAAGCTGGGACTCCACACCTCACGCCGCAGCCTCTGCCCTCTGCCACCCTGCACACAGGCAGGGAACTGGGCTGGCAGAAAACTGCCGATTCTTCAGGAAAGGTTAAAACGCGGTTTTCACTGTTAAGTGAAAGACAAATGACCCATGTTAAGTGTACTGGCCTAGGAAGACTGCATAATGTTTCTGAAATTCTTCTTAGTGAAGAAAGCGGAAATACAGATGCCAAAGCATGCGGTGAGCTGGCATTTCAGGCCAGCTTGAAAACCTCTGCACGCATAATCCCTGCGAGTACCGTCCCCTCTGCAACAGCCCGTGCGGAGACAGTGCCAGGGCTGAACACACTGAATTCCAGTTCTGAGAAAAGTGCCGCAGCTCCAGAATTAAAACCCTTCCCACCACCAGACTCCACTTCATCCTCTTCAAGGGTGGCTAATCCTGTTTCCCAGGGAGACTGCCAATGAGAAAGACATCACGAGGAAGTCCAGCCACCACTGTCCTTATCTGAGCCACAGCAGCTCCCTCACCTCTGTTCTCAGCCCCCGAAACCTGCTGATGGAAACCACATGTTTAACCCCTTTCTGTCTCCTTTTTATCTGTCCCCATAGCGGGTCCCCTGGTTCCGCACAGCCCACGGTGTGAAGAATTCAAGCCGTGCAGAAACTATGGAGAAGGAAAAGGTGTGATAAGAGAGAGGATCAAGCCAGACACATCCAGATCTCTCACAAAAACAGCTCCAGAAGACCGATAACCTCCAATTCGCAACTGTTTTCACTGCTACTTTGGAGTACACAAGCCATTATTCGCTTACTAGAGCTACATTTCTTAAATGCCCGACCCTTTTCACGTTAATTTCATACTCTCCAGCCCTGAATTGTTTTAATCTTTCTAAAAGAGAATTCAGATGTTCCAGCTGTTAGCTGATTTAATCTTCCGCCTTGTTTTCAAATGGGCTGGGCTCCGAAGGCATCACTGCATTACACAAAGAGGGCTATTTCAATTAAAACACGTGTCAGATTTTGACACTTGATTCTTTTGAATTTATACAGAAAAACTGTTTAACACATTTCCTGAATATCTTTATTATCTTCCAGCAATGTCTTCTGGCACAGAATTTGGTGAGTTCATGTACTGTTCATGTACTGTCCCCCTCCTAAAGTTTATCTGATATAAATGGTGGCTTAATGCACACTCAAAAAAATTACATTGCCAAAGCACACAGACCTCTGTGTAAAGCACTTTCTTTAATCCATTCCTTTTGGGCCAGTCCTGCAAATTGTCAAATATCTCTTGCAAGAGACACTGAGCCTTTGTTGCCCCACTCACTCTCTTCCTACATGTTTTTCCCTAAATCAAAAAATGCAGTAAACCCAACATTCAGACATTAACCAAAGGATCAGATACAGTCACAAGCTAATTAATAACAAGGGTGGAGAACTTTTTCTTAACAGCTGCATGAAGTTCTGACAGAGCAGTTGTATTTAATGAATCCCCATGCAAAATGCTGCCGTTCAGAAAAAGCTTACACATATTTTGATATTTTCATTTTTTTGCAATAAGCATGACGCATTTTAGAAGGTAATATCAGCACTGAGCCGGAGGGTTTATGGTTTGCTTTTCTTTCAGAATGTCATTCCCCAAGACTTCTAAGCAACATAAATGTAACTTATATTTGGTGTTTGCCAATATAAAGCCATGCGCAAGCTGAGCACCAGCTGCACATGCACCTATCGTTTATTCACGGAAAGCAGAAGGCTTATGGCCATCATAATTTCTTAAACAGTCAGCTTCGTGTCTGGTACCAGCTCTGTGACGGCTCTGCTTACTAACTGAGGCATTCTCATAATCAACAGGCACATGCATGTATTGCAGACAGGACACGCAACAGGAAAGGTGTTTTTAACCACTTTCTTAGACTCAAGAACAATTTTGTTTCAAAGGAAATTATTGCAAAAGACATATTTTCATAAATGCTGGAACTGTAGAATTCGGGTTTACAAATTGCCCTTATTTCTAGGGCTTACAAGGTTAACGCTTTTTTACGCAGCCTTTTACCCAGAGATCCTACCACTCTGCAAACTGGTAGGCAAGCCCTCTGTGAAGGAAGTGGTTTCCTCATTTCAAAGAGCAGGCGCTGAGGCCCAGACAGGCCAAGGACTTAACCAGGGGCATCTAACTAACTTGTGGCAAAGATGGAAACAATTTGGAAGAGATCCTCAGTCTTGAAATTTGCCTAGCAAACCATGATCCTTAAACAAATGGACAGAAATTAAACAGGCCAAAGATAGCAACAGAGTGTACGTGAGGACTTCCAAATTAGAAAATTACGTGCAAGAAAAGCTCTGCTGGTGAAGCCTTTAGCTCCAGCACTTGGAACCTGACCTATAGTTTCTTCAGAACAGCTGAGGACGTCACCAGACCCTGACACAGGGCGTTATATGGCTGTAATCGTACTGGTAGGAGGGCAGAGTGAAAAACTCATGTCAGACATGAAAAGGCTGGAAGACAAGTATATTTTTCCGTTTTTTCTCTAATTGCCTATGAAGACAGGCATTGATATTCCACTACCATACAGCCTGACGCCTAAACGCTCAGCACTTCCCAATTCAGCCCCCTTGTTGCTTTTGAGGACTCTATATCTAGGTATCGCCATGTGTTTGGAACTGCAATTATGGATCCAATCCTCCTGCAAAATTCAGATTAGATATGCCATCTTAAGGAAGAAACGTGACTGTAGATGCTTCTAATTTATGCTGCACTTACAATTTTTTATGGTTTTTCCTTGCTACATTTAGCAGATGCCCTTCTGCCACAGTTCCTCTCTGATGTTGGCATTTCCACCTTCAAAATGGTATAAACGAGGGGAATTATGTATTCCTAAGACTCCTTTGAATAGTCCTGGATAATACCATTAGCAAGCGTGACCAGAATGAAACAGTGATGTCCGCTCTTTGGCTTCACAGATAAGAGCATAAGCGTACAGGCAGCACAAACGCCTCCCCTGCTCAAAGAAAACTCGGAGCAAAAGCCTGCCTTTCACAGTTCAGAGCTCTGCAAGTCCCACAAGCACTTACCACTGCTTAGTGGTATTTAAACTGGTATTTAAAGCAAGTCAACCACACTGCTGCTATATGGGAGCAGACTGGCTCATCTGTGATATTTAATGAACTCCAAAGCTCATTAAATAGTAAGTATAATAAGTGAAACACAATATAGTAAACGATTTGCAATATACAACAAAGCATATAAACTGTGATTAAAAATTCTTGATGCTTAATTTATTGCTCTCTAGGAAGACTGAAACAAAACTAGCACACAAGTAAGTTTTCCTGTGTGTTTGCTGTTCTTGTCACTTCTTCTCTACTCTGCTTAAACTTGGGGCCACTTCAGCCTTCCTCTGAAGGGCAGGTAAAGACAGTGCTGTCCGAAGCGCTCTGTCTTGCTCTTCTGTCGGAAGGCAGAGGCCATCTCCCTCTTTTGCAGGGGTGACAGAGGGATATGGTCAGGGATAGGAACAGTTACAAGATCAAAAGTGCTTGAACTCAGCATCCTCAAGAGCTGCGACGCTGAACTGTGGGAACAGCTCTGCACCGCTGTGAAAACTAAAGATACGTATTAGTTACAGTCATGGCAATGAAGTTTGTGTATCCAGTTGGGAACCAGCCTGCTCCCAAGAGATTTCTTTAATCCTGCTATGTATTAAGTCACTCTTCCAGGAAGAGCTGAGTCTGCAGCTGTATTATAATTTAATCTGTTGTACAGCCTTTGCTCTGCAGCTCTGATACAATGACACAATCTTTCACTTCTAAATACCTAGGAACATACTGCTGCACAGGAATTCTGCAAATTGGTGGCTCTCCTACAGAGAAGCATCCACACTGCTGCATTCGCTGTCTCCGCTTGTGCAAATGGAGGAGGTGGTGAGAAGGTTCCCCCCTTTTTTTAGCGCTCGGAAGTTCTGTCAGTGTAACAGACACAAAGTAGTGATGAAGCACCTACTTCCATTGTATTAAATTGGTCCAGCAAAAATCAACAACCACCAAGGTAGGAAGACGCCTCTTTCTCCCTCTCACATACCTTAACTGTCAAAAAAGCCAGTTTGACCACACGCATACTCAGGGTGGGAAAGAGACTTGCGTTACAAATCAGGGAAACATTCATGAAATCAGAAAAGCACCTTTGACCAACACAAAAGCAGACAGCCAATTATTTGACATTTATTGTAATTACTTCCAATGCCAGCCCTGTACCCAGAAACCCAGAGTTTTTTCCAAAAATGGAATTCTCTAGAAGGAATTCAGAAATAGCTATCTGCAGTATCATCCAGATGGTTCCAGAAGCTAGCACACAGCAGCAAGCTTGAGAATTGTTATTTGGATATTAAAAAAATAACACCATAAGCAAGTGTTTTTATCAAAATACAAAACTGTTGAGGTACCCATTACACAATAAGAATGGCAAGACACATAACTTGTATAACTGGGGATTCAGTAGTTACTGGGAAAGGGACTTCCTCTGGAAACAAACACGTGCTTATCCTTGCCTTGTAAAGTCAGCACTTTAATCAGTAGACAGGAGTGATTTTAACTCCCATTCCCGGGGCAAGAAGAAACTAGAATTACACTGAAGGGAGCTGGATGTGGATCAGAGGGTGAGGGGAATGGACTCTGAACAACCAGAAACCACTGCAAGGATAAACAGAAGGGAAGACAGCACATAAACTGGGAAAAACAGAGAGCGAAGTAAACAGTCAGATGTTCATCTCTAAACTGTGTCAAAGCTTCCAATTTTTCGGTATCCCACGCTCTACACAGCTTTTTAGCAGCAGACGGCCCAGACCTGGACAGCAGCACGAATACCCATTCTGCCCAGGCGGAAGGCAGGGAAGAATTAGACTCTCAACGTATCACACACCTGCACATCAAGGATGCAGCGTACAGAAGAGTTTAGCAGAGACAACGTGGCAAAGAATATCAAAGACGCTGCAAGGACTGTCATAGGGGTTCTCAGTTCTCAGCAAAGTCTTCCCACACACATTTCTTCAAGGTCTCTTGCTGCACACTCGTGCCTACGAATTCAGTGGAAAGCTGACGTTAGCAATAACGCCGATGTCAACAGCAGATAGTGTGGTGCACAGGAAGGTTGTTCATCAGCTAATGACAATGACACCAGTTTCACAGAACATTGCCCCCCACCTCTCTCCCTGAAGTCCACACCAGCAGCTGTGGATCTGGGGGAGAAGGGGAACGCATTCAGCAGTGCATGGAGCCAGATTCAGGGTGCATGCATGAGCTGGTGTTAAGAAGAATCCAGGGTCCCTACCATGCATCATTTAAAGAGAAGAAAAGCAGGGAGAACAGGGCAGTCCTTGTAGATAATCCCTTACAGAGGAGAGAAGGGCCACTGGGTACAAGCCAATGCTCCTGTAATGCCAGCCGGCCTTGCAGTCCTACCACAGGACTCATGTGAGATCAGCTTTGCTTGCACAATGCTCAGCAAGACACCTCTAAATTTTACTGCTTATCTTCCCCATAAACCCTACAGCTTGCTGTTCGTTTGATCCCTCTGCCTCTTCGGGCCATCGAAAGCCTCTTTGATAGCCCCGCTGACTTGACATAGAGAAAGCAGCCACCGCACGGCTGAACACTCACCGTCTTTCCTATACCAGGATTCAGTGCCCACGTCTCATAAATTTAAGGATGGCTGACGGGACAGCTCAGGACTCGTGACACCAAACAGTTTGTATTACTAGCCTGCTACCCGCAGCTCTTGGAATCCCAGAGCACTCTATTCCTTTCCCCATGATACGAGTAACTCGGAAAGATTTCTCTTGGTAATACTGCTCTCAAGACACTGAGAAACACTTTCTAAGGGCTACTACTGTTACAGCGAGTGACAACCAGTGAGGTACTACTCTGTTCATCACTCAGCCAAAAAGATGCCTTTGGCTGAGTCTTCTCACCTCCTCTGGCATAATTACCTCTTTCCTCTCCACATCAGCTTGAATTTTTGCTTGCGTGACAGCAGCCTCACGGAAGGAGGAGCTGGCCTGTTTGGCCTGTTCAATGAGAGTCTTCAGCTGCTGCGCGGTGTTGAGCAATGAATTGACCATCTCTTCCAAGTACAGCCAGCTCCGCTGCTCCGTCACTTCCAGCCCATTCACCACCGAAGGGGATATGGCTTTCGTGGGGGTCGTGGGGGGCACTGCCAGGGCAGGGAGTGAGGTTAACACTGAAAATAAAGAAGGAAAAAGAAAATATATAGAATTAGGGCATTTCATTTCCATACAGTGGGGTTTGGAGGTTTTGTTGTTGTTGTTGTTATTGTTGTGCTGTTTGGTTGCTTTTTTTTAAAATAGGGTCTGCAAACATTTCCAATCCAGTGAAGTTTTTGCTAAACAGACCCGCCTTCTGTGGCCCAAAGTGCACAAATCGGTCTGTGCAGAACAAGCCCTTGGGGTCCAGAGGACAGAAGAGCGTGTACTCTGGACCCTAATGTTTACTCTGGGAAGGAATTAACACCTCCTAGCACTGCTGCACGCAATTAAGCAGTGAAAGCAGCATTCCCAGGGACTCCTCTGCCACTGCCACTATCATCACAATGTTCCACCTAATGTTTCCCTTAACTATTGTCAAGTAAGGTTATAGTAACTCATTCAGTGACCCAATACTTTTCTGAAATAATCCTGATGTCACTACACAGATGTCAATCCTCAGGTTGGAAAACTAAGAAAAATAGGCACGGATCCACACCACGCTCCTCTGCACTTCCTGAATTCTGATCTTAACCATAACCCTGGCCCAAGACTGGCATAAAACCAAGATATTTATCACCACCTCAAAATTACATGTACTACAAATATGCACTTTCCAAAACCACCAGTTGGGAAGCCCTTTTAAAAAAACCCTCGACAATTGTAATTTATTTGGACCCCTTCATCCTGGATGCTACCCATAAAACAAACTATGGCCATAAAAATATACATACCACACTGCAACACCAAAGATTTTAACAAAAGGTATTTGCAACTATATGTATCTGTTTCAAATACCCTGGGTACTCTGAACAGCAATGCTCATTGCAGCTCTGAAACCTCTCCTTGACTAATCCCAAAGGTGAGAGTGAATGTATACAGTCCAGACGGAAGCTTTAGCTTCAGACACTAACATCTGACATTTGCCTTACATTGACTGTGTTGGAGAGTTTTCAAGAAAGGAATTTATTGTCTACAGCCCTTTCCTCCAGAATGCTAACTACAACTCTTCACTCTTGTATAAACTAGAGTGCAACAGGTACGAAACGAAATACAAAAGCGCAGAAGCCCAGCAATACTTCTAAACATACTCTAAGGGACATTAAAAGAAGAAAAAACCCTCCAATTACTGAGGTTTTGCAGCCTTTACTTTTTCATATCCTAACCATAACTTTAACAGGAACTGCAGTGTGTAGGAAGCCACCAGAACAGACCTGAACTGCTGTCTGGTAATCTAATCACACTTTCCTTGAACTTACCTCCAGCCCCCTCAAATTACCAGGGCTTTGCAGTCCTCCCTTTCCCAAAGCCTGTGTTAGAAAATTGAAGGCCTAGAAAACCAACAGTGTCTGTCTTAGCCTTACCTTTGCAAATGTTTCAAAAAACCAGCAGATATTGTGTCACTAAAGCATCTACTTTTCACAACACTACGCTTGTATATACGCTGGGAGACCCGAGACCACAGTGTGAGGAAATTAAATCTAGATCCAGGAACTTAACAATACACAGTGTAAGCTCACCTCAGGCAACATTTCCAGGAACAAATGTTATCTGGCTTTACTGGCCTTACTTTTCCAAAATTTAACTCTTAACTCTAGCGATAAATACTCACCATCTGCCATCAAATTAAGTCCAAGACATTCACATCTACCAACAGCTGACCTCTCAATTCCTTACTAAATTGTTTACTAGAAAAAAAAGGGCACCAGCAACTTTGGGGCTGTGCAGTCTTATTACCCCAAAATCTATTAATAATCTATTTCAGGATTTTTGCTCACATCTTTAGGTAGGAGTTTCAGAATGATTCAGCACACAAAAAAAGCAGGAAGTACTGCAGGCTGAGAAACCGCATTCCTTCCTGGATAGCTCTGCATTGTCAGGGGAAGAGCTGTTAGTATTCCAGGCACCAAAAGCCAATTAGCTTCCTTGATTTTTAAATAGTGACACATTCATTTAAAAAACCGCATGACCGTTCCAACTGATGGATGCTATGGCCCTCAAGGAAGCGTTGAACACAGCCAGGAATGTAACTTCAGAAGCGCTGAGCCATTCAAATCCCCTTCCCATCCCGCCGGTGCCTGCTTTCCGTTTAGAAGCATTACTCTTAACACCTCTCGCGCCTCTGCCAGGCAGCTTGCCCTCCAGCTCCAGCACTGCTTATGCTACCCTAGATAATGCACTGACCCTGTCCTTGAGCATCTGCAGCATTACACGGGAGTGCCCTGCAGACAGCTGCCGCTGCTGGGCGCTGACCACTGCTTTCGTTAAAATGGAGCATTATTGGAGTCAGGTTCTCTTCCTTGAAACCAGAGTTAAGAAACTCGCTAAGTGGGAAGCTCTTGAACAAAACACAGAGTCTGAAAGGCACTTTATTCTCATTTACTCATTTACTTTATTATCGGTCTCCCATCGCAATCCGTTTTGGATGTCACTGCAGATATTGGCACGCTGGTCTGTCTAAGGTGGCTCCAAAATGAAAGGCAGAAACAAGCCTCAAACCCCTCTGAGTGAAGGACGGGGACACAGAATAGCAACGTGCACAGCCTCGTTAAAGAGAGAGAACAGTAGACCCCTGCCATTCAGGAAAAAATTCTCCTTGACTACACTTCAAATTCAACTGTAAATACGGTTCTGAAAAATATCAGCTGTAAATACTGTCCTGAACCGCAACAGGCCAACACACCTTCCTGTACCAGGCTGCAATTCCAGCAGTTCCACTCACAGTAAACATCTCCTTAGTAAAGCACCAGCAGACAAACAAGACTTCTTGCAAGACTGCACTGAACACTGAGTATCTTCCAAGACAGCAACTGATTTGAGCGTATTAACACCTTAACCCTTTTCAAGTCATATCTGGTAGTTTTTCACGCAAGCAGCAAAAGCTGAAAGAACCCAGCACAGATCTGGAGAGAGAGCTCAAGTCTCAAAAACCCTGGTACTGCAGGTCCCTGTGTGTTAGATGTGTGACCTTTTCTGACCAACGGCAAACAGACATTTTATGCTTAACAGCCCTTAATTAAAATAGTAATTTCAATCAATTTGCACATGACTGGCGTAGAAGTATTTGCACTTAGATATAAGTAAGAGATAAACCTGTCTTTCATCAGTGGCTGTTTGCAGAAGAGCCTTTCTCACTGCTACATTTCCAGCACAGTATTTATCACAGCATGGCATTTGGTAACTTATCTAACAGGAATTACTTCCGATTCCTCGTTTTAGCACAGGTATATTAGTCAAGAGAAGTATTCGCTGGTGAAAAGAAAAATCAATGTTTAATTAGTAACATCAAGATCTGATTAAGGCTTATAACCAACAACAAGATTTCATTCTGGACAGAGCAGGAACGCACCGTGCTGCTCTGAATAAGTAAATAAAAGGTCATACAGGGGGGGAGAACACAGGCTTTAAAGAAGAAAGACTTCAGACGGCACAAAGGAATACAACATGTTTACATGATCTTTTCTTGATGTCTGAGAGAACAGTAACAGGGATCAAAACCTGCCTGTCTTACAGCTCCTCTGTGTCAGCGAGATCAGTAAGTATCAGAGTAACTTCAGAGAATTATAGAAACTGAAGAAGTAAAAGGCCTATAAATCGCCTAATCCATCAGCCAGCCAGTGGCAGACCGTTCCCTGCTGTATCTCTTGTCCAGGCCCGATAAAACCACATAAAGCAAGAGCAACACTCCAAGTCTGCAATTCCAGTTTCTTCAACACTTCCAGTTTCTATCAGTAGAGGCAACACTCAAATACCACTGTAGTTCACTTAATTCATCAGTCAGCTCTACAAATGAAAGGTCATTAAGTTTACGTAATATAATTACATTTGAAGAGATATCTGATAATCAGTTTAACCCGTCCTATCAAACACTAAAGGGCTGATTTGTATTCGTCATTTTTCATACCGTCTTGTCTTTTTTTACTCCAGAGTCCATTTGACCACAGCAGGGCAGGCTCTCACTGCACTTCTTAACCAGCACCTATCATTCCAGCACAAACGTCAGTGTTAAGGGACAGAAAACGGACAGTGAATGCGAGAGCAGCACACCAAACCTGCCCACAACTGCCGCTGGCATGTATCAGTGGATTCATAAAGAGATGCGGGAATTTTTAGAAAAGCTTCTGTGACACAATTTTAAAGGGGATGGCCTCCTCAGATCACAAACTAAATAAATGTTTAGCCACAGTGCCCAAGGGGTGACAAAAGCCTTGAAGCAAAAGCCTTAGGAAAGGCAGGGGACTGCAAGATGATTTAGGAAGCAGGATCACAACAGCCTCCTCTGGTAGAAACCAACAAATCAAAGTTCTTAATAACGGAGTGAAAAACTTTCCACGGAGTGGAAAAATCTGCTTGTCCAAATCTTAATAACCACAAAGCTCGTAAGCAAAACAGAGCAAAGTTCATTTTTCTGCCTCAATCTTTACCTTTGCTGAGAAAGAAGATGAGAGTGTAAATTCAAGCACTGGTAACCATGTTCCAAATGGCGGACATAAAACATACCAATTTTGGGATGAGATGTTGGCAGTGCAGCTTCAGGAAAAGGTGAAATCTGACAGTTGTCCTGGTAACTCGGATAGTGAGGTTCTGGGTGATTGACCCGGCAAGGCTGCTGGACATTGGTATCTTGAACTGCAGAAGAACAACGGCATTATGAATCACTGTGTAACACAGCTGTCAGGCATTACTTATGCTTCTTTCACCCATATTTTTTTTACATTTTTATACAAGCTCCTACAGTCTACGATAATTCCAGGGGTTGCAGGTAAGAAACAGTAGCATGATCTTACACAGTTAGCAAGCAAGGCAACCTTGTACTGATTTCATCTCTCCCTGCTTTCATTTCACTTTTAAAGGCAAAGGTTACTGCTGGCTTCCCTCCTGCATACCTATATATTTACAATAATCTTAGGACTCCAAACTATGGTTCTCAGAGTAGGATAGTTCCCTCAGCAGAGCTCACAACCCTATGTATGAATTAAATAGAAAGAAATGAAAAATATGTCATGCGTTTATATTTTGTTTGATTTATTCTAGCTTTTTTCAGCATTTGTTCAGCACTTTTAGTGAAAAGTTTTAGTTTCAACACTCAGCTAGATTTCTTTTTGGTAGTATTTTAGAACAAAGGAGGAGTGAAAAAAATGACAGAGATGACCATAAAACCCTAGAAATCAGTAGAGGTGTACATTAGCAGCTGCAACATCTGGGCAAAACTTCTAACTTCTTTTGTGCAACTGGTAAGATTTCAAGCTGCTGAAATCCTTTCAAAGGAAGAACAGCAGATTACGTATACTCTCTCTGTAAGCTCTTGAGAAAGACATCCTTCGTACAGCATTCAACATGCTTCTTCCTATAGTAATGGGCATCCAGATCTTTTCTCCTCCTTCTCGCAGATGTCTAGCAGACATACACCTGAACTCTTACCAGTGGCTCCAGTGAAAACATCACCCTGGGACGGACTTTCCGAGATAATTGCTGTGGCTTCCACTGTCGACGCACGGTCAAATGTCAGAGCACCGGAGGTAGTGATCTGTCCAGAGGGAGTCACGGTGACTGGAAATATTAGAAGTACTTTCATAATTAACACTCAGCGCAGAGGCCTTGGTTGCTTATCTGTTGATATCCCTGTTCTGAATCATCCAAAGTCAAAGAACTCACAGATCAGTAAATGGCCTGTGATAACCCAAGTTAGGATCACACCTATGACCAATTCAATTAGAAATGGGAATAAAAGCCCCATTTGGCTTCGGAAGGAACTACTGGCCTCCTGCAGGCCTCTGTTTATTCTCTGGGTGCACGAGGCCAGATGTTCACTTACAACACGCTGCCTCCAAAATCACCACCTTTTCAATCATTATATGAGCAATAACTTAACACTTGCCATAAAGGTTCAGGAGGGCCACAAAACCCATCAGCTTCTGGCTGATCCTAGTTTATTACAACTTTAGCAAGGGTGGTTGTTACTACTTAAATCAACATAAAAAAACTGTGGATTACAACTAATTCTATGACAGTTTGGTTGGCTGGACAATTTTAGCTGTCTGTCTACACAGAGTGATATAATATGCTTGGCCAATGCAAGGAACAGGTCACAAAATCCTTTTGGATGAATATACCTGAGTGGCTCCAAAACGTTTAAAATGCTTTTAAAATAGGATTAATTAATCTGGCACCATTAACTTGTAATGGACTGATTCTGTGGCGCACTTCTCAGCCAGAAGGATCTTTTTGCAAACAAGAATTCGATTTTAAGACATTAAAGCTGCAGATTCATGCCTGGTGAAATATGTGGCTACTACCAAAACAAGCAGTCCTCCTCTCTCCCAATGCCAGCATGAGCAAACATGCAACCTCACAGTACCTCAAAATAATGAACCAATACAGATTAAACCTCTTTAAAAAAGATAAAAAACACCCCAAAACTCTACAGAACCCTCACGTTTCCTTTCCTGCTGCTGTTGCTGGTAATCTAATCTTACTTTTGGCTGTTCTTTTTTGGATTTCTGTTGCTTCCTCCTCAGTTCACTTTGTAATGTTACCATCCAGATGATGCTAGTGTGATGAGAGCAGGAGGACACATGAATGTGACTGGGAACGTGTGAGCTGGATGAGCTTGCAAATTAATTTCTGTTCTCACACAGATGGTTTGACGATCAAAACCAGTAAGTAACAAAGCGTGTCCTGAATGTTAGAGAGGAATTTGCAGATGAAAGCGTCACCTTCTGCCTCTTTCATTAACAACTTTCAGGCTCTGGATTTTATTCCAGCTGCTTAAACCCTACTTTTCTATGTATTTCAAGAAACAGCACAAAACTTACTCCATAGCCCCCGCCAGCTTCTAAAGGACAAAAACCAAGCTCAGAGGATGGCGCAGGGATTTCCGGCACAGCAGAGAAGGGCCAGCCTTCCTCTCAGCCTAATGTTAAGAGGAGGAAATTTCTCAATTGCCGTTTGTGAAAAACCTACCTGAAACCCACTACAGATCAAGGCCAGGACTCCACAAGTTCCCCTGCACTGCCAGGCTGAGAGAGCAGGTAGAGGGAGGAAATATAATCCAGACCTCTCTCAGAACAAAATACGAACCCTACTGCTCTCTCAAAAGGATGTAAGATGCTTAAAACCGAGTCTCCTGGAGGTCTTGAGTTGAACTTTTTCCTACTCAGCTTGCAGTCACAACATGGCAACACTGTGCTAGTTTCTACAAAACAGGAAGTGAAAATAGCTAAAGACACTGAGCCAATAAAACTATCCAATGAAAAGGATGTGGCAAAAAATTAAAACATTTTTCTAGTTCCAACAGGCCACTGATAGACATAAAATACCTAGTGTCACAGTTCTTCATCAAAAAAGGGAAGCAGTTTTTACCAAAGAACCTACATGTAGTAGCAGCTGTGGCAGGGAGCAGAGTGATGTTTTTGGGGCAATCCTTCTTCACTGGAGTTGCAGGCATTTCATTTTCTTTTTTCCGCCGTTTATATGGTACAAAGAGCCGTACAGGGCCACTCTAGTCAAAACACACATAAAAAAAAAGAAAAAGAAAAAAGGAAAAGGCATTAGCTGAGGCACCTCTCTGGGGACTTGGGGTTTACTTCTCATCTTTCCAGACGCAGCTAAGGTCAAGTAGCACGTATTCCCATGCAAGATGTGTGGTTTGCAACAATTGACCAAACAACTTCTACTTCTCCAGATCCAAAGAACTCTGTGAAAAAAAATGTTACGCTCAGCTCCTTCCAGCTGAAGAAGCACAGATTCAGCCTCTTCCCATTATTAGTTAAGGAGCAGAACTGGGCAAAGAATTGACTGCTGGCCAAGGTGGTGGAAGAAAAGAGAACAAGAGTGAGAAGACAGGAAGCAGTTAGTTTCAGGTCTAAGAAACAAGCAAATCATCCAGTTCACAGCAGAAAAGAAATGCAAAACGTGACTTCAAGTCAAGCTAAAGACTTCTGCTTTCAGGACTTTAACCTCATTTTTGAAACAAACCAACCAATAAACAACAAACCAAACCCCAAACCAACCAACCAACCAACCAACCAACCCAAGCAGTTTAATATGAAAATAGGGATCCAACATAGAGTATTACATTACTTCCTTATAGAAACACTTTTTCCAGCTCAAAAAATTGCGACATTTGAGTCAAAAATCACAAATAGCTTTGACGTCTCCAAAAGGCATTCTACATAAACACATTATTTCGAAAAGGAAAAAAGAAGAAGAAAAGCATTAACTATCACCCAGTTTTACTGAGGCTGCTATGCAATAGTGCTAGCAGTTCCTTAGCTCCTTTCTTTATGAAGCATGGACAAAGCACGCTGCAACCACAGTACTCATGAACATTTCTAGGATGCTCAAGAGCTGCTTGCAAATGGCTGTGGCAGCTTGACTGATTGTTTTTAAACTACCAGATATAAAACCTACAACTCACCAGAGTCATGTCGTCGCAGCAGGCAGCACAAGTACAAGAGGCAGCGTGAGGATTTAAAATCCCATCCTGAAATTAGAATACAAGTTCAGCATTAGCCACCAAAACCACCGAGAGCACGACTGTATTGTGCTAAAAGATTCAGACAGCTCCCCGAGAGATGTACCCATTCCCTCCTAGGGACCCTGTGCAACAATAGAGAGGCCAGCTCCTCTACATCATGGTGATGGGGTGAGCAGATGGGAAAATAGTGAAGGAAGAACAAACAATTCTCAAAACAAAAGGCAAGGATATGTGAATTTGAGACTTTGTAAACTTTCTGCCCAAGCAGAAATCAACTGTCAGCATAATGGCAATGCCAAATTCTCTCTGAGACTCCCGGACACTGCAGGAAGTAAAGGACCCAAAGCAATACTCAATAAATGGTGCAAGCAAAGAATATGTTTGTCAAGCAAACAGAATTAAGCAGATCGGGATATTGGATTACAGTATCATGGGTGAGAGCTCACTTCTCAATTTCTGCGATACAGCTCAAGGCTGGACTTCATCCTGCATAAACTGTAACCCCTTTTCACGTACAAACAAGATTTGTATTGTACTATTTGAAAACACATCTAGAAAAACTCCTCTCACATCCCTGATTCTCAACCAAATCAAGATGTTGCTTCCGAGTTGCCCCACAGTACCATCGCACACGACTCTACAGAGGCAGCACACGCGGCTTGGACTGTAGTGCCGGTCTGACTCTGTCCAGACTCTACCTGTCCCTTCCAGCAGAAAGGAGGAAGCAAACTTAACCTTACGTGAATAAGGCACTGCAGCGGCCTCCCAGCATAGCGGATGCTCCTCTTCCAGTCTTTGCTGCTGGCTCGTCCTGCCATAGCTTCAAATTCAGTGGGGCTGTACCAGTTGTCCCCTTGCTTAATGCACCTGCCACGGCCTCCTGAAATAAAACAGAGGAAAGACATTGTTAGCAAAGGTTAAGAATCATTTTGCCGCTTTCCTAAACAAATACATACTGAAATTGCTGGACAAAATAGCAGTTAATCTGTAGCAATCTGCTACTTCTCATCACTCTAGGATAACCATGCCCGTTTATTATCTTGGCTGTGACAATGACAGTGCATGTTTAGAGAGCTCCAACTTTGGGCCTCACCAGTGCATCAAAAGGCTAGAAAAAATTACTCATCCACAAGAAGGATAAGTCTTTCTTGGATAAACACCATGAATTTAAGCCCTTCCTTAATTTGCACTTAAATTTCTAATCCTTCTGGTTGTGAAGAAAACAGTCTATCCACGAAGCAAGCACTGTGCTGTGCCATCAGGCTTGCCAACAGACAATTTCTGCTGCTGCTTCTTCAGCTTTCCCACTGAGATAAAAGAGAAGAGGAGGGGCTAAGGCAGCTAAGGGGTCCCATTAGGAGACAAACTCTCTATTTTCTGTTCCAGCAGGGATTCCGTGGAGCTTTGTATAAACACAGGTCTAATTCTGAGACAAAAAGAATGTAGAGGAGTCAACCTATTACCGGGGAGACTCACTTCACAGCAGCCTGTATCTTCAGAGATTTAAGAAAAAAGTTTAAAAGCCTCTGAAGAAAGAACAAAACAGAAGAGAACAGTAATATCGAAACAGACTAGGCTGGCTAGGAAACATGTCTTTTTTCCCTCACGACTGGCCCTTAAAAAGAGCCAGATTAAAAGAAAGAGTGCACCAAGTGAAGAAGGAGCCGTCACACTTCCTCACCCAAGAAGGTCGTTGTTACCTGAGCCGAGTCTGTTTTTATACAGAATGCCACTGATATTCCGACACCTCACCGGGAGCTCGTTCTCATACACAGACGGGTCCCAGTTATACTTGGTTCCAGTTTTTTCTTGGACGGATGTTAAAGGGGTAGGAGGAGATTGCGGTCCTTTGAAAAAAAGAAAAGAAAGGTGACAGCAACCAAAAAGCACACTGGCTATACCTTCACACGCTCAGCTCAGCTAGGGCAACAGTGTCAAGTGGTTAACTGAAGCAGCTGACACCTCTCCACAGCAATGCGAGTTACATGGTGCACCACAAAAAATTCAGCTTGAACGTTCTGAAAATGACTGAAAATAAAGCAAACACATCTTAGGAAACACGCTCTAACAGCGCATTAAGCGCTGAGGTTGTAACCTGCAGTGGTGTAAGCAGCTGGCTGGATCTTCCCCTTCCCAGGGCCGATCCTGTAACGTGTTTTGGACCGCTGAAGATTTGCCTTGCCATCTTGTGGTCAGAAAGGAAACTGCCAAGCAGCCGTGAACAAAACCTTAGCAATAAAGACACCGACTATTGTGACACTTAAATATCGTCAAGCGGCCTGAATGGAGATAAAACTATATTCAAGGACCCTTTAAAAAGAACCCCAGTGCAGAACTAGGAGACTCATATTTTTATTATCGATATTAAAAGGATCCATCTGCCTTTGGGGGTGGGATGGCTGTAGAAAGGCATGCGACAGCCCAGCAGCAGGGCAAGATTTTTCAAGAAGCTTATTTGCAAGGGTTGGGGCAAAGAATATGAAAATGAAATACACTTCTGACAGGAAAAAAAACCAAAAAAAGTACGTATTCCTCTACTCCCAAGAAATACAAGAAGTACCACGTGAAGAGGGGACAAATGCTGCTTATAAGGCGACTGCATGATATTATGCACATAATGTTTTTTAATCCTAGCAACACAATAAAATGGAGAAAAAGCAACCCCTCCGGGAGAATGACACTTCAAAAACAGATTGCCTTATACCTGGTGTGAGAGGTGCTGACGGCCCCTTCAGCCCTGTGGTTTCTACAATGCTGCCGTCTGTGTGAACCACTATGAGAGTGGCTTTTTCAGTATTCAAGCTGTCCCCAATTTGAAGGGCCGTCCTCCCAGACTACAGAAGAAATAAAGAGTTTAAATTGATAGAGTTAATATACCAATGTACTTTAGTGTTCCCCCAAATCTTCTCAAAGGTACCCTAAAACACCAATCAGTATGGCAGTTATGAGGCTAGGTTTTGAGGTTTCAGCCAACCAAATTCAAAGGTTACATGTTTCAGGTCATCAGTTCCACTACAGAATGAGTATATAAGGGGTGGAAAGGTAAAAAAACCTCTCCAAGTGATAAAGAAAAAACTGTATGTCCCCCAGCTAATGGTCTTGTGGCTTAAAGCCTGTACACTGCAATGAAAACGTATCTTTGACCTTACTACGGCTCAAACACAAACTAAGCTCTTCATTTACACTAAGAAAGTACGTGGGACTTTGCTAAGGCCCTGAAATGAAAGGACAGACTTACCAGCACATGTCCTGAAATTGAAGCTGCATTTGCCACAGATGTAGTGAAAACATTGTCGGCGGAGGCACCAACGTTGGCTACTGTCACTGTGGTGACTTCTGAAATGTAAAGGACGTGAAGTTAATATTCTGCTGCATCCAGACAGCCTGACAGACAGCTAGATCTCAAAAAGTATAATTGCATTTCCTTCTTCCTATTCAAAATTAATTTTATTTTACATGACAACTTTGTTGTAAACACAATCATTCTGATTTTTATTAAGCTTTGGGTGGAATGTGCTTTAATGTCCTTGAGACCATAACAATAGTTACCAGCATGTGATGAACTAAGGGAAAAATTAATATTGCATCTGTACTAAAAAACCCTCAAACTGTGATGCTTTTTATTAAAGGAGGGGTGACTGGCAAACACCAAGATAAAGAGAACAACTGACTCTCCCTCTGCCATATGTTAATTTCTAGGGTGCCATTACCTGTACACCTGGTCCAGTTAAAAACCATCCAAACTTACAGCCAAGTGTTTCTGATGATGTGTAGCATATTTGATTGCCTAGCTAAAATCAGAGGTTTTTCAGTCCCACACATGGGGTAGGACTGAAAAAGCAACACTGAAGCTCACACGGAGATACCAATCTAGGTATCAGGGCGTCTGAAATTTTCTGCTTATCAGAGCTTGCCTCCAAAATTCTGCATGTTTCAGGGCACTTTTGTTAATGGGACACCGGGTCAAAGTAATTTTAGATGCACAGAGGCAGCTCTTGCTCGTTTTACTTTACGTTATGCAGTGTACAAGTGAGGAGCGTGTCATTTTCTACGAGTGCGTGAGCGACTCAAGCCACAGCTCGGACCTGCCCTTTCCTCACTGCACCCCCTGAGGTAAATGACTGCCATTTGTCGGCCGGACAGGCGGGGAGCGCTGCAGGGAGCGCGCCGGGGACCAACGGCCGGGGCTGTCGGCTCCAGCCGCGGCAGACCCGACCTCCAGAGGTGGCTGTGGTGGCCGAGGGGGCAGGGAACAGTCACTACGGGGCAAGACCCCCGGCCCGGGCAGAGCGGCCGGGGCGGGAAAACGCTGCTGACCGGGCTGAGGCGACGGGGCTGAGGGGAGCGGCGCATGCGCACTCCGCCCGCCCTGACCTGCGAAGGCGGCGGCGGCGGCGGCCTCGTCGGCGCTGGGCAGGGGGTCGGCTCCCATCTCGATGTGCTCAGCATCTGCCGCCATCACCGTCACCGCCGTCACCTGCGCCGCCGCCGCCGCCTCCTCCTCCTCCTCCTCCGGCTCCGCCTCCGATTCCGAGGCCGCCGCTTGCTGCTGCGGCGGCTGCTGCTGCTCGGGTTCTTCTGCGGCCGCTGCTGCCGCCACTGCGGCTGCCGCTGCCACTGCTGCCGCCTCTGCTAAGCCCAGCTGCTTCGCCGCCGAGTCGGCGTCCTCCATCCGAGGCGGCCGGCGGGCGGGGGGAGCCGAGCCCGCCCGAGCGGGCCCCAACGCCCGCCGCTCCCCCCACGAACGCCGCTGGGGAGGGTCCCGCGGGGGGGGGGGGGGTGGAGGGGGCCGCGAGGTTGGGGGGGCCCGGTCCTCCGAGGTCACTCGAGCGCTTTTCGGCGGGCGGCCGAGCGGTGCCGAGCTCGTCCGAGCGCTTCCGAATGTGTTCCCCGGGCGGAATCGAACGTTGCCGAACCGCTTCCGATGGTGCCCGAAGTGTCCCGAGTCTTTCCAGGCCTCGTCCGAAGGCGATCGATGGTTCCCGACGAGCAGGGCCCGCGTTTCCTGCCGGCTGGCCAATCCCAAGCCAGGACGCAGCCGAGCCCGGCCGAGTCCGTACAAGCGCGGCCCGAAGCGATACCTGACAGATCGGCGGGGGAACCCGAGCCCGCCCGAACAGGGCCGAGTCCCCGAGCGGTCCGGCCCAGAGGGTCGAAGAATCCCGAGCTCGCTCGAGTCTTTTACGATTCCGCCCGAAGGCGGGTGAGGCGGGCGCGAGGAAAGCCGAGCAGTGCCGAGTCCTCTCCGATCGCGCCCGAATTCCCCTTCGCCGGCCCGAACGGAGACGCCCGAACGGCCAGAGCCCGAATCCGCCCGAAAGCGACCGAACCGGGCCGAGCGCTCCGATCGCACCCGAAGGCAGAGGGGGCGGGGGGAAAACAGCGAGCTCCTCCCAGGCGCGCGCGGACGAACGGCCGCGGCGCACAGGCTGCCGGGAGGCTGGAGGACTAGGAGGCGGCGGGGGCGGGGCGCCAAGATGGCCGTTGTGAGGCGAGGTGAGCGGCGCGTTGCCATCGATACCGACGGCCCTTTTCCCCGCCGTGTCCCGGCGGGGCGGAGGGTGACCGGGGGTGGCTGTTCCCCACCGTGTTAGAGGTTACCTTCTCGCCGCCCCAGGCGGGGGGACACGACGAGAGCGAGGCGGGGGCCGAGGTCGAGCTAGGCCTCGGCGCCAAGCCCGGCCTTGTAGCCATATCGCGACAGCCCCGACACGCTGAGGTAAATCCCGGCAGCTGCGGGCCCTGTGTCAGCGTGAGCAGGGGCTTGCCGCTTGTGCGGGCTGAGGAGCACCTTTATCCACAGGCAAATCGCTTTCCTGAGGCCGAGCGGTGCCCCTTGAAAATTTAAGTCTTTGCTTCAGATTATGAACCACTGGGATTCAGAGGAGAGAAAAAAAAAAAAAAAAGCTCTTCATTAGTGTGGTCAAAATGATTAATTTCCACTTCTTTCAAAGAGGTCAAACGTTTCCCCCCTCCAAAATGGAAGTTTCAGTCTTAGGAAGGCAGAGCTGGTTTTGAAAACTGGCTTGAACAATTAGTGTTTGCCGAAGTCCTAAAACCAGTTTTGTGTAATGAGGTGCACTGGGTAATGTTAACTATCTGCTGCATGCTTTTAATACAGTTTTGGCATTAAAGTAAGTAGTCAAGCTTTTGTTGTATAAAACACTTCACTGGAGCACGCTCTGTAGCTGTTACCTACAAAACCGTCCAGGAAAGTCAACAGGATTTGGTTCAAGGGCTGTCCGAGAGCAGGACTGGTAGTGGAGACGTGCAGACAGGCTCCAGCCTGTACGGTGGGTAGCTGCTGCCCTCTTAAGAACCAGGTTGGGTACCTGAGCAGCTTAGAAAGACTCATGCTCACAATCCATACTCATCCCAAGCACAAATACCTTGCTGCCTGGGAGTTACCCTCCTCCATTAAAGAATTTATACAACTGGAAACAAGTGGTGTTACACTTTGTTTTCTTCTGGACCATACAAGCTTTCCAATAGGCAGAAATCGGGTGCCAGCCTGCACGCAGTGAAAAGTCACTACACCAGGTCTCACTAATGCAAATGCCCCCCTTAGCAGAATGCTGTTCTTGCTGCTGCAAGTTTGTGTGCTTCATACAAATGCTTTAAAATTGTTACTGTGGTTTTTTTTTCCTGTGCCAGAATGCTTACTTTCAATTTAAAAATCCCCCAGCAGCAGTACAGACTTCATTAATCCTAGCACTGAGACAATCTCAGGGTGTTGGGATTAGCAGCCTGCTGTTACACCTGAAATTATATATTCAGCTGGCATAATAATTACTATTTAGCTGCAGTATCCCTTTTACAGGTGCATTGTGGGATTTAAATGTTTAACCCGTGTGAAATGTCCCCTGTTGCTCAGGGGGAGGCAGCATGTTCTAAATAATAGCGGCAATCAAATCCCTCCTTGGAACAGATGCAGGAATGTGGTCAGTGCCCTCTTGTGGAAAATTATTTAAAAAAAAAAAAGTTTAAAAATAAAGTTGGGGAACTGCCATTAGGGAATTCACTAGGGGTGTATGGTAAAATCGTGCTACTCTAATTACACCACTGGCATCACAGCAGCGTAGCTACCCAGCGTGGATGAGGCTACGCCAGTATAGCTTAGTGTTTGGTTATACAGAAAAAGTTCATATCCAGACGCTTCTTGCGGAATAATAACACGTCTGCACATGCAGTTTTGGTATTTCAAATTAACATCCTACTTCACAGTCTAAAATAACTTTAAAATGGAGACATCTGCTTATTGCTATGCAAGAAAGGAAGCACATTGTCTTGACACAAGGCGTTACTTTCGCATGAGGGTTTATACCGGCATATAAATACAAACACATCTTTAACCATTAGTCACTGCAGAACACGATGTGTAATGAAACCTTTAACTCCCATACTGCAAAAAGAAAGCAAGCATTCATCAAAATGCATTTTGGCTAAGTGAAGGGATGAGTCTGTTAGGAGCCTATAGTCCCTTTACAGAAAGTGGAGAGGAGATGAAGCACATCCAGGAGGCATTTCAGATCGTAGACAGTATGAATCACCTTCTAAAATTGCTTGCCTATTTCCACTGCGTTCCCAAATTGGACATCTTAATTAGGTGCCTAAAGTTAGTGGGGATTAATTTGGGCCCAACTGCATAAAACTATTAGGTGATGAGGACATTAACCTCAAGAAGCCCAGAGATGAAGATGGTGAGGTGAGTATGTCCCGCTGATTTAACGATAATGAGCTGTCTTTGAGAAGATGGATGAAACGGCCTTTCACAGACAGTTTTGCTCTCTGTGAAACAGAGACTGTAACTTTTCAATTCCTCGTGTCTGAAAGAGGCTAAGAATATTAATGAGTTACTTAACAGGTACTTTAGTAGGTCAGGGCCATCATGTTGCAAGGGAATTTTATCTGTGGTTTTGCAGAAAAAAAAAAAGAGTAAAATGTGTTGGTTAGCTTATAGAAAATATTTGGTATTACTTCTGTGGGTGATGAGAACATATTAAGGTTTTACCCAGAATGACTTTGCTTTTGAAGGGAACCGGTTTGGAAGGATGTTACTTAGAGGAACCAGGGAGCCCGGTGCCCTACATGAACGCTTTCTCACAATTTAAAAACAAATGGTACATTCTGGTTCCCTTGTTCCTGCATAGTTAGAGGGGATGAAGTGTCATCTGCCGTGAAAGGACAGGATAAACAAGTTCTAGGTAATGCCTGTGTACTTCTTTATGTTTTGAAAGAGATGGGTTCCTCAGTGAAAGTGACTTTTCACAACAGGGATTTCCCCCAAATTACTTTAGAATTCATGTATTTGAGAAAGTTATTTTTGGAACCTGAACTGCATGATCTGAGAAAATAGTAAGTCTTCCAGTGAACTGAGAAAAAATTTCTACAAGCATGCTTGACCTCTCTAGTAACATCAGTTGTCTGAATGTGCAGCGCTTTCGGTAAATATTTAGACTTACTTTCTTCTCTTTATTTTTTCCTTCTCAACGGAAAGGAAGAACTTCATCAGTTGTATCCTTTTTGCACCTTTCATCCCTCACATGCGGGAATCTTCAGGAAGACTGGCTGAAATGCATTCCCATCTTCCTGCCTAATAAATCGGCACAAGGCTGTTTTTCTGTTCTTTGAGTTTTCCATCATCAGCATCATCCATATGAAGCAAAACTGGTAAAACATTTCTTCCAAGGGAAGATGTTTTTGGCAGCATTAGCTAGGGTTTATCTGAGATTTTGCCCTGACTGGGGCACTTATGCAGAAACCCCTTTAACCCACCCTGCGGTCTTGACAGAGGGCTGGCAGCCACGTTTTATGATCACGTAACTCCCATTTCCTTAGGAAGCAAAGCTAAAAATTGGATTTGTGGACTGATGGACACAAACCCCACGCAGCACACCTCACAGACAGCTGACGCAGCCGACAAGAGGTAGTAAAAGCAGCTTTCAGTAGTACTTCCTCTCCTCTCATGTTAATTCACCCTACCTTTACTCCTGCCAAGATCTAAGTAACCTCCTAAGAGGAGACACCCTTGGCTTCAGAGATTTCCATGCTTAGAATCTATCTAGTAATTTTTTGCTCCACCTTCCTTCAACTGGAAAAACACAAAAACCTGGTTCTGTTTTAATAAAATGAGCTTCTCTGGGAACTGGAATACATCCACCGCGTGTGGGAGGGTGCTGTCTTCAGAAACTGGATGGGAAGTTCCTGTACAAGATGCCTGGGATGAAATCCCTGCTTGGAGATATTCAGAGGATTTGAGAAGGGCTGGGGGAGAAGATGGGAGGATAAAGAGTATTTTGAGTATAAAAAGACAGATGTGGAAATAATGAAATCTGCACTGGTAACTTATTTATATAAAGTACATTGTATTACTTAAGGCTAAGAAAGGCATTTGGTATGATTTGGTTGTCAAAAATACATATAAATGGCCAAACTTTCTGCATTTTTGGAGCCACATTCCAACTTCTCCATGTGATGGTGAGCCCCAGGATGTCCTACGCATGTCTCCTATATTGCATTAATAACATGCTGCTGTGCCTCGAGAAAATGACTCCTTCAGTGTGTATGTACGTGCTATATAGGGATTGCGCCTGTCTGGCGGGGTGGGTGGGCTCTTGAAGACATCTTAACTGTGAGCTACCTCCTATAAACTAGGCATTTCAACTCCTGTTGCAGTCAGAGAGGGAGCCGGCACGGTTTAATGCCGGACAGTATTTCTTCCCTGCTCCAGAGCTGCTTGGCTACGAAGGTGCTCATCTCTGCTGACTCCGTAAGGAGCCCAGGCGACTAATTCAGACTCGATGCGTAACTTTAGGGTGGCTATCAGCTTGGGATGGCTACAGGTGAGGTGAATCTGTCCTGAGCCAGCAAGTAACTTCTCCCTATTTGCACGACAGTATGTGCCACACTCCCTGTCCTTCAGGGGCATTTTGAGGCTGTATTAAGGATTGTGGAGCTCTCAGATGCCTTGACAGTGGACCCACGCAGACAGACAAATAACTAGAGCTAAATACACTCTCATAGTATACAACAGTCAGTTTTGTGAGCAGTAAATTAAGGGACTCTTTCTTAAGAATTTACATCTCAAAGCTGAGCTCATGGCCTTTCTCAGGCACATAACAAAGAGCACAGCTTTCAGACTTTCCATCATGTGGGCAGTAATAGGGCCTGTCTGCTTCACGGAGCCACCTATTTTCAAAAACTTGCAGGAATTTGATGTATTGGAGTCTGCCAACGCTCTGTCAACTTGCTTAAGGCTGACTAACAGGTATAGAAGTTGTTTGGGGAAATGTACACATGCACACACACCCCCTCATTTCCTTAGGCTAACGAATACCCACTACATACCAAATAAAATTTTTAAAAAAAGGAACTAAAGCCAAACCTGAAACAGCAAGCTTTTATCCTAACTCTTGGTATTTGCAATCTCAAGTTACTTTCTGAACCCTACCAGTAGGCCAGTCATAGTTGAACCATTTAGTATAAAAAGGCACAGCAGTATATTTTGAGGTTACTGGGAAATGATGATTTTATGAAATGGATCCCACCTCATTGGTATAAGAAATCCTTAACAATAGTAATCAGCTGTCATCGGTTCCTTTACAGATTCTATTTTATGTAAATGGGATTTATTACATCTTTTACTTCTTGGCGACTCTTGCAATGATCATTTATAAAAGTAAGTTGCACATATTCTAACACAAAAGTAGGCTCTGTGCTTATGACACGGTTGTGGTTTGTTGGTATGCCTACTGTATTTTCCTGGCTTATTTACACTGTGTTATTCTACAGGTCAAGTTTTCAGTTATCCGGATGAGTTTTTAGCTCCTGATCTTGCATTGCTTTTCATTATGGCCATTCTTGAAGTGCCCCGATTGTACTTGGGTATGTCATGTTATCACCATGCCTTTTCAATGGAATGTAATCTTTAAACATTAATCATTCTGAAATTAAGTGTTTGTCAAAACATTCCAGTTTAGCAGACTAGCAGATATTTGAAGACTGTTGTTCATTCATGTCATTAAACTTTATCTGACTAATCAATAGATTTGCCTAGAGGGTCAAATAGAATTTGCTCTCTTATGAAATATAATCTGTAATGCCATTAAAAAACGATAGCCGGGTTGTCAGAAAGCAATATAACTGGGACAGCTGGAATGCTGTTACGCTGTTTATAATTGAGCGTGACTTCTGAGAATGAACATGTTGAAACACAGAGATTTCCATTCACTGAGGTGATACAGCTCCTTCCAACTGCTCTAAAACATATACAAGTAGCCACATGGGCAGAGCCTCGTGGGAACAGGTAATGCTAAGGACGTCCCTGAGCAGTGTACAGCTGCCACCGCGACTACGCCTTTTCCTTTCACTCCTTCTGAAGACACATGCCAGCTCCAACATCTTCTAAGACAGAACAGCGTAAAGGGCCTCCTGACCCCTATCCAGAGCTTGCTAAAACTTCATAAAGTGCTTTTTTTAATAAAACCAAGCTACTATTAAAATCTGTGCTCGATATTCCTAAGACATTTATGCAAGGTGGGTCTCTGTTGAATTCAGCTGCCTTGCTGTAGGGGGGAATTAGCCTGTTGCCTTAAAGCTCTCTGCCTATGTTTGCTTGGAGCCTGGTGGATGAATAAAGAAGCGAGTTTCAAGTCTGGTGTAGTTAAACAGCAAAATCTACTGAAACTAGCTTGGAAATAAGATGCAAGGAAGAGAAAAGTGCAGCTTCTCCACAATGACAGGAATTTGAAATAGGAAGAGATTAGCAGGGAATACAGAAGAGTCTGTGTTGCATAAAATTTTAAAATCAGGATTGGATGCTTTTAGATGTGCGCTGCAGTCACCAAGTCGTTATGCTAAGTGCGGGGCTGGGTGTGACTGGGGGAAAGTTTGATGGTTAACTAAGAAGCTGAGTGATCAAAATGATTGCAGCTTCAGAACTGATTATCTGTGATAAGAAAAGGTAGGCGTCGTGCCTTTGAGTAGCAATGGATTGCTCTTTATTTAGATTAATTTCAGTCAGCAAGAAGTGGATTGTCCATTGGTGTCTGTGTTCTTACATTTACTGACAGAGCCTTGATTCAGGCCAGTATTTCAGTATACTCTGAGCTGTGAGAACTAGAGGTTTTTTTGAACAGGAATACTCTAGACTTACAGCTTGTGATACTGTCAGAAGAAATCAAAGACTCATACCAGCTTTTTGTTTCCTTCAAGGTTCAAAGGGTAACCTGACAGAAGAAGAGGCTCCATTAGGACTCAGTCTTGTGATCACGGTCGGAAGTGTGATTCTGTCTGCGTATTTCCTGGTGTGGCAAACTTACGTGCTGAAAGCAGACGTCATTATCAACGCTGTTCTTCTCTTTACATACGGGCTTGAGTCAGTACTAAAGGTCATAGCCATTGCTGCTTTCATCAGCTAAACCCTAGCAGTTTCCAACACGTTCTCAACACATTTCTTCTATAAAAGAGTGGGTTTACATTTCAAATATTTAATTCTTTTGCACATGAAAAGCCTGTAAAACTTTCCCTTGTTTAAAGCACAAATTTTTGAGGGGCAGAGATCTCCCTGAACAGTAGGTAAAATATGCAGTCCAGCAGCTGTGTTACACCATCTCATCATAGCTTATTTATGGGCAAAGGCAAGAGAGATGATTCAGCAAAAACGCTTAACGCTCTGGTATTCATCAAGGATCGATACTAAATATTAATTCCCAACACAGAATAGTAGCCTGTGCATCATCTAGCTACGTGCTGTTGAGGTGATGTGAGTTTTCATGACATAGCAGCGACGTACAACCAAAGTGACACAGAAATTAATCAGGCCAATATAGCGCGGACTCATTTCTGCCTTACCATGTACACGTTCATGTTTGAGGGCACAGTTTCTCTTCTGCTCTCATTTGTGTTTTCAGACCCCAGTGGTAATTTCCCTGACTTTAGTAGGGCAGTACCTGATTTATCCCGATGGGAGAGAGTTGAATGGAGCTTTGCGCATACCGGGAGAGCCGAGCTACAGGGTTTGGGCAGCTGGTTCTTACTGATGCAGAGGCCAAAGGCAATAGCGTGAGAGTATGTTTGTTTAAATAGGATGGCCTTAAGATGAGCATAAACATTCACCATTCATTCACTCTGCTCTCCTGCTATTTAAAAGGCCAACAGAATGTTGTCAGGCGTATTTGTTTGGTGTTAAATGTGTTTATTTCCACAATTCTGCAAAGATTACTACATTCAAGCCTTGTCTTTTAAATGAAGAACTGTGTGCAATTTGAGATTTTTTTTACTATATCAAAAAGATGTATGTATTAATGTAAAGCTTGGGGAGTTTGTGGGGTTTTTGTACAAGCAGGTTTTATATTCAGAATTTCCTATTTTTTTATTTATTTATTCAAATAAATAATGCATGAGATCTAAGAAGTGTTTGAAGTGCAGAGCATCTTCTTGAGCTCCTAGGCTACAGCTAAGCTACACAAAGGAAGACTTGGGCAAGACTAGATGTGTGCAAAAGACTCTTCTGATCCTGCTGCTGCTGCTATATGTAGGCCATTCTCCTGCACTGGGAAGGAGCGCCTGAGGTCTGCTCTAATTTGCACTAGCCCCGAGCTAAATACAGTGGTGCAGGCCCTGTATCGCCTCAGCCACGCTGCTCTTTCCTTTCCAGTGGTGGTAGAAGGGAACAAAAGATGCAGAAGTTCCTGTGGAAGGGCCCAGTTTCATCCCCTGGTCATACCCAGGGGAACCCCTTCCAAGGCCAGGTAACACCAGCTTCCGTCCACCTTACAGGGCCCAGCAGTCAAAATCGAAACACACACATTAGCACAAATCCCCTTGGGCCAGATCCTGTTAAGTCAGTGGCACAACCAACCCTTTGTTCATCAGCAGGAGCAAGGCTGCACCCGTGAAGACAAGGTAAAAGCAGCAGAACTGGGTGCTAAGGAGTAGCCAGGAAATTGAATGACCAAATGTTTTTGTGCTTAATCTGCATGAATCAAACACCCACCCATTTGTCCTTCCAGATCTGTTTGGCATAATGGAATGTACTCATCACATATTTGTTACGAGGAGTGACAAACATACCGAGCTCTATCTACCCCATTAATGACGAATGCATACTTAGCAAAACCCCTTTCTGTGTGCATACAAATAAAAGCACCATTTTTTCCTGGTATTTACACTTGCCTTATACAAAGGTCTGGCAATAGAACATCTGACAGGTTTTAAAGGAAATATTGCAAAGTGGAATTTTTTTTTTTACCTCAGTGTAGGTGGTACAGCAGACAGGGTCACACGCGTTAACTTTAAGTTGCAGCCTCTGTGCTTTACCTTCCTTCCTTCTTCTGGTGCTCACTACAAACAAAATAAACACAAAATATTAGCACAACTGGAGGTAGCAGAGAGCCAGGGTGTAGATTCAGGAGACACTAGTAAAGTTAGTGGAAGGTGTTCCTACCCCGAGATGTTTGACCCCACCACAGATCACTACCACCTCAGCTACAGCCCTACAACCATTTGTGATGCTGTGCCATAAAACTGGATCCCTGGCCTGAACCATGCAGAAAATAGCCCTCAAAAATGGTTCTGATGAAGGTGTTAATTAGCTGACAGCGTGATACAAGTTTGGGACAGTCAGCTAGGCCACACAGAGTAAAGCAGCCTCCTCCTCAAGCTTTATAAAAAAGTGTGTTACATATATATATACACACAGACGTTATAGAACATGGTGAATTCTTTGCTCCCTAACCTGAAAAACAAGAATCAGCGGAGTGACAATGCTTGCTGATAGTCAGCAATGGGGTAAATATACACATATGATAACGAACATGAATTTTTGAGCTCATTTCAGAGCACCGCCTCATGCCTTGCAGACTGGTCGCAGAGTCCTGGACGGCCGTCAGTGTTTGCTGGTGGTCAGCTGGCACCAACCTGGATTTGCACCCTCAAAAGGGCAGGACGGCTCTCGTTCAGTTTTCCAGTTTAAGACAAAATTATCCCTGAACTTTTTTCTGATCAGGTGAGCAGATACTGGGGTACTTCTGCTGCTGATGGCCCCCCACTTGGTGATGAATGTAGGAGAAGGATGAAGAAGTCTGTAAGCTTCAGACAACTCCTTCGTCTCAGGTATTGCCGGGCTTTGAATGGGAATTGTCATTTATGCTGGTGACCTGGATTTCACGACAGCTTCTCTCTGTGCCGAGCTGGTACAAAGACCCAAAGTGAATCGGGCCCTGGCCTCAGAGAGTTTCTCGAAGCAGGAGCTCCTTTCCAAACCCTTCCCACTGTTCGAGGAAGCAGGGCACGGCATAGCGAAGCCATTGATGACATTTGCCAGACATAAGATTGCTGGAGCTTTTAATTATGAGGCCCAGCCCTTCTGAAACAGGACGAGCAAGTTGGATGAAAACAGCATTAAAAATTTAGAGGAACACATATTTTGAGGAGCTCGGTTTGGGTGTTGTTTATTCTGCAGGGAAGAAGTCTTTGTTCTCAAGCCATCACAGGGGTGTCTGCCGCCAACCTGATTTAAAAGGCTGATCCCGAGAGGCAAGTTAGCCTCCTGGGATTTCAAACTTGGAGATACTCTGAGAGATAGGGCTTTATAGGTCCACGGCTTTTTTGTGTTCCTCAGCAGGCAGAAATAGCGTACAGATGAAAACCCAGCTGAAGCGGTACAGTCTTCCAGTGAAGGAGCAAGGCTGAGGACGTGCGCTCGTTTGGTTCCACATCTGGGAGCCAAGTCAGCCGAGCAGGCGTACAGGAGCTGCCGCTGCACAGCAGGGTAATTCCCCTCTTGCTGATTGCCTCTGGCCCGCTTAGACCAGGATCAGCTGTTGTAGGGAAGGTCTAATAAACTCCATTGTGGTTTTCTTCCCTGCCCAGAGGAAAAGTTGCCTCCTCTGCTCAGCAGTTAAGAGATTTCCTACAGGGCGCAGCACCTCACGGTAGCCCGCTGTGCCTATCTTCGTCATGAACGTGGAGCCGAGGCTGCCAGATAGCAAGCAGTCAGTGCCTTAAATATTGAATGGCTTCTCCAACAGAATCGTTCCAAATCCCAGTCTGCACCCCCAGAAAGCTAGCCCAGCCCAGCCATCCCACGGAAATGCCCCAGTAGCAGATGACACATTTCAGGGAGGAGGGATCTGCACAGAACCTTTCAGGTGACAAGGCTCGCCGGGCTCCGGCACAGCTGACGTTCCCGTTCCCACTGCGTTTCCCTTCTGTTGAACCGATATCCCTTCCCCTGCCTGGTGGTGTGGCTGGCATTCTCTAAATGCTGCTTCTCCTAGGGCTGGCCATGTTTTCACAGTGCATCCTGTACCGAGATCCCCCTGGGATCTCACCAACGTCGCAGCGAGGAGGATGACAGGGCGCTGGGTGGGTGCATCACTCTGCCTATCAGTTCATGTTCTCCCGTGGTGGAAGAGAGCATTCTCCTGTCAAAACCAAGCTGCCAAAATCGTAACTGTCATGCAGGGAACTGGCTCGCCCCCTGCCCGTCCAGCTCACCCGGCGGCATTCCTCCTGCAATAACTCACCCGGGGCGGTTCCCCCGCGCAGCGTCTGGACACGGGCCAGGCATCAAGCTGAGCACTAGCCCCCATAGCACCAACGAAACACCCGGCAGCAGGGAACTCCAAGCACCGAGTTAAGGAAGCCAGGCTTCCTCCAGACCCGTGTCCCATAGTGGAAGCGTCTTCTTATTTCTTTCTCTAGTGTCAGAGTTGCAGCCATTTCTTCCCCGAGGCCGGTGACAAGGGGGTCTCTCTAGCATGTACATGCCATGGGCTTAACACACATTGCGGGGATGGGGGGGAGGGCCTGCGATGCACATGCACTTTAATAAAATGCTCTCAAAAGCCCCGTTTTTTTGGAGAGGACTGGCTAACCACGTGGATCCCATGCTGCCACGGACACATCTGTAAGACACATGCATTCAGCTGATATTTGCCAGCTTAATGATCAGCTCATGAGCTGATCCCATCCTTTTAAAAAATGTTAAATCTTGAGACAAATGAAACTTGCTGTTCTTTGAAAGTAGTAAGTCTGCCCACACAAGAGACCATTTCCCAGAGCTCAGGGTCCCTCTAGGCCCCCAAACACACACAGTTTGCAGGGCTGAGCCAGCAGCATGGCAGACCTCAAGCACAACTCAAACATCCTCTCCGCAGTCTGGTAACAGAAACTCAGGAGCAGCCTTGCCATCTTTTAAAATTTTCCTCTGGCTTTTGAAGAGGAAGAGAGAAGCAACAAGAGATTATGTGACAAGACTGGGGCTTCTAAAGAAATCCTTCCCAGAGAGCACAGGAACAACGCTCACCACAACACAAGGGCTGAAGCTCAAGTCCTACCTCTGCTACTCCAGCAAGAAGCGGCTTTTGCTCTCTCTGTGCCCCACCTGGGGCCCTGGCAAGAAGGGGATGGTGATCTCGCTCCCGACAACACCGGTAACATACCCTGGACATCTGCAGGGGAGGGCTGACGCAGTACTAACAGTGGCACAGGAATGCTCCCTGCAATGGCCAAAAGGGTCCTGTACAGTTTCGCTCCGGCACATAGGTGCACAGGCACACACATGCGAGTAACGACGGGGTCCTGCACATGGTGGTCGCCCGAGCAGAGCTCACAAGGAGCATCTCCTGCCAAGGAGCAAGCCCTGCTCAGGCTGCACCATGCTGATGCTAAAATTTTTGCCTGATGCCCAAGGCCAGTGAGCCCTTTACTCTCCTCCCATGCCATGGTGATTGCTTCACCTCGGTCCTCCCAAAAGTGGGTTTAGCAATCACTCCTCTCCCCACCGAATCCCCGGCAGAGCTCTGCCAAAGCCATATTTTACCTTTTTCCCGTGCCAGGGGTTTAAGTGTGGGGCCGAGACATGTGGCGTGGCCAGGCCCCACTACCTTCCGCCAGCTCATGGTAGAGCTGAGGCAAGACAAGGGGCTTTATGGCCGTGTAACCCTAAGGAGCACAGTGCCATGGTGTGGGGTACCCCGAAGGGGGTCTGGCCCCACGCCCGACAGCTTCAGGGATATGGAGAGAGGACGTTTTGCCCTCTCCCTCCATCTCGGGGCACCTTTCCCCGCTGCAGATGTCAGGGCACACAGAACAGGCAGGAGCGGAGCTGCAGGAAAACAACCGGCAAGCCAGTGCGGAGTTGTGGAGGAGAGCACCAAGTTGCACAAAAGGTGCCTTGTTCCCCCCATGAGGCGGTCGGGCAGCACGTCCCCTCCCTCACCGGCGATGGAAAACCCAGCTCCAAGCACTCCTTCGCCACCCCTAGCCACGTTCAACCTCCCCCTTGGGTACAAAACGTTCTCGGGCGAAAAAACCCTGAAGTTTAACATGTCCCTCCCGGGCCGCACCTCGGCTCCGCTTTTGGTCCCCTTGCACCAGGACGGGGCGAAAGCCCCAAATGCCCCCAGCGCCTTGCAGGGATGCAGCTGGCTCGCTGAGGCCACCGGCTCCTAGTTATACAGTAACCTGTTGCTCCGGGTCCCAGCTCCACCTCTCGCTGCCTCCACATCCCTCCCCTCCTCTCTCCTCTGCCAAGAAACCTCTATCACCTGCTCTCAGACAACCGGAGCGAGCAGCACCGAGACGAAAGGGCAGAGGGAAGCCAGCAGCACAGGGACCCCCCAGGCTGGGGCACCGAGTGGGCTCTGCGTCGCTCTCTCCTCCATCGTCTGGGCTGGGGCACTAGGCTTCCAGGCAAAACGCTGCGCAGGGAGGCAGAGGGAGCTTGGCTGCTGGAGAATGGCAGCAGGATTTAACTAGGAGGACACGGCTAACTGGGAGAGGACGCACAGGAGCCGAGGGAACTGCGGGAGACAAGAGTGGCTTCTCAGCACCGGTAAGTCCCCGCTTGCGAACCCTAAAACTTCGCAAACCCCCCCCCCCCCCAACATTTGTCTACTTCAAAAGTCTGGTTGATTCAGCTGTGGAGGGAGTGTGACAGGAGAGGGGGGTACGGCTGGGATAACTGTCAGTGTGTAGTTTTACGTTTTTTTTTTTTTTAAAGGGTGAAAAAACTTAATTTTTCCAGCATTATGTTTTCGGGGTTTGTTTCCCGTTTGTGCATTTCCCCGCCGGGCCAGTTCCAGTAGGTGGCACTTTCTTGGCAGCAAAATGTCCATCTGGCACAGAACTGGGCTTTTTTTTTGTTCCTAATGAAGTCTGAAGACGGTAGTTTTGAGCAGCTGTTTGTTTGCAAACCTCGGGGTTTCCTCCTTTTGGGACGTGTGCGGAGAGAATTTTTGCTGTTCCTCACCAGGCACCTCAGTGAGCTGCTGCTCTCGGTGGGTGAGCTCTCCCTGCCCATGACCTTGGCAAGATTCATCACCCTATTTCAAAACGGAGGGAAGGCTCACTCGGAGCTGCCCTGTTCCCTCGCATGACAGCTCAGACTCCGCGTGAGCTTTCGTCTGTATTAATGAGTTGGAGCGCAGCTCTCCTGTCCCTTTTCACTTATTTGCCTGGAAAATGCCAGCGCAAACTCCACCGAGAACAAGGCTCAGGGACAAATGATTTGACTGATGTTATTTTTAAATACTGGAAATAACTGTGAGACAACACGGTAGTAAAATACGGTGATGGCCCTGCTGTAATTAGGGCAATGGGGAGTAAGACTTGTGTTGCTGCGCTGCTCTGAAATGCTGCACAAAACGAGCGCTGTAACAGGGATCAGATCCGTTGGTAGTTGTTTGTCTGAGAGTTCCAGTGCTGGGCTGCTTTGGTGGGCTCTGCCCCTAAAAAGGACTTTTTCTGAGTTAAAGAAATGACGGCAAGGGGCTCAGCCCCCAGCTGACATACAACAGCCTGGCTGGCTGAAGGAGACACCCACGCAGGGTTTCACCCGCAACTGCTGCACGCAGTAGCACATTCTTGGCGCTGTTTAGTTGAGGGATTGAGTTTTCAGTTGGTCAGGAAGAAAAACTAGTGCTTCACACACAGAAAGGGCAGGCAGCAGTAGTGAATCAAGGAGCCCTTTTAAACAGGACTGTGAAGTGGGACTTGGGATCCACTGTGGTAACGTGTCTGTGAGTGGCAAAGGTCGTTGCTTCGCCCTATTTAAAACCAAGGCTTAAACTGGTGTTTGGGGTGACACTAACAGCTTGATCCCCGCTGCGGTCGTACCTGCTGCTGGTTTCTGCCACCGAAGTGTTAGGAAGCCAGGCTGGCCGAGGACCTGGTGCCCTTTCAGCTGGATCCCAGCCCTCTGGCACACACAGGCACCTGCAGGCGGTCCGGTGCAGGATCCACTCTGCTGTACTCTGCAGGGCAGGATGGGTTTGTCATATAATGATAGAGCTTAGAGGGACCAGGGGTGTTTTCGGGCACCTGAAAAAAAGTTGAGGACTGTCATCATTGAAACTGGAAGTTGGAGAAGTCCCAGGGAAGGGAACAGCTGTGAAAGACGGTGAAGCGTGGCTGCCGTGTGCACAAACACATGCACACACACCCGTTTGCTTGGTGTGATAAAGCAGTTTGCCAAGACAAGCTTTCAGTCCTTGGCTTTCTGCCCCTGCCAGTCACCACCCAACATGGGGGTGGGCACCAAGACAGAGGTCAGCAGCCCGGCCACTGCTCAACATGACTACGAAATGTCTTCTGGGCCATGGGCTCTGTATCGTGGAGGCAGACAGACTCTCCTTCAGTGCCCAACTTTGCTGACTGCAAACTCACCATCAGTCGGAGTGATGAAACCCAGCCCTGAGCCTGGCAAAATAGGTCCTACAGATTGTTGCTTCTGGGGCTCTGTCTGCCTGACTCCCATGGATGCAGGCACCTGGTCTGTACGGTCCAGCTTGCCAAGTCAGGTGGCAGCTCGCTTGCGTGCACGCAGGTGCATCGCGGAGAAGACGCTGTCTGCGGTAACGTTAATGGCAGCCACCATTTTGTCAGGCTGTCCTGCTGTGGCTGCCTGCCTGGCTTCAGCCAGGGGCATGAAGAGCCAGGGAGGGGTTGCGCAGGAGGAACCCAGGCCAGCTAGCTCCGCTCCGGCAGAGTAACCAGGCTGTACGTCCAGGGGAGGGGACCCTACTGGGGGACGGCCTCGGGACCAAATCTGCCAGATGTTTGTTTGCATCTGACCCTTGATGAGACGGCTTTGAATGTGCTGGAAAACAGAGTGCTTTTTGTAGGATCACGGGATAATTGAGGCTGGAAGTAAAAAAGATTCAGAAGAGACCCTAATGCACTAAAGGACTCGGGAGGTTTCAGTCCTTGTGGTAGACAAAGAAAGCAGTGAAACAGGGAGAATATATGCGTTGGCTTGTGTGGGCTTGAGAAACATCCGTATAAAATAACTCCAGGTGCAAAGCCTGAGTGCATGGGGGAGCCTCGGAGTATTATTCCCAGAGGACTGGGTCCTGGAGTGCTGCTTTGGAGCCATGTCTCCATCACACTCTCTGCTTGCTTTCTCTCTTTCATACCATGGTGTCCCTTGAAGTGCTAGGACAGGGCAGGTTTGTGGTTTTAATGAAGACTCAGCGGTTTTCTCCTTGTGCGGGGCTGAAGTCTGGCCTCACATCTACTTTATGTAACAGCAGTCAGCAGTACTTCTCCAGGGCAGATGTTACTGCATGGCCTTTAGCCTACGAGTTTGATGTGATTGGCAATAAAACAATCACCCTCTAAAAATCCCCAAGCCTTACGAGCCTTCCCTAGTGTCCCCCAAGCAGAAGTGCCGGTAAAGTCCACAGACTTCCCAGAGCGTGAGATGGTTTCCAAAGCTTTATAAGCAGGAGGGTGTTTGCCTGGAACAGCAGCATACACGCAGCACCAGGCAGATCTAGCAGCACATGACTCTAGCAGCACGGCCTCCCAAACCACCCTGCTTCGGCCAGCGTTTAGCAGGTGCCCAGAAAAATACCCACCTGCCTGCCCAGGAGGTATTCAAGCCTCCCACTTGAAGGTAGGGGAAGGCTGGTACCTTCAGAAACCCTCCCTGCTCATCCAGCTGTGTTACCGAAGAGTCCTTGCACCATCAGAAACGGTGCCAGGCACCGTACAGTGCCTGAGTGATGCAGGACATGAGATCCAAGGAGGCCCAGGAGGCCCGAGATCACAGTTTGGCTCCCAGATCCCCCCCTGCCCACAAGACCACCCGGCTTTTCATCTGTCAGGGTTATAGGAGAGAGGAGCATTACAGATTTTCATGTAGCAGTGAGGCTGTGAACAGCAACTCTGTCTGCTTGCAGCGGGTTTGAAATGGCAAGCTCAGGGAAAAAGTATGCTGTCACCCATCCCTAAAATATTTAGCTCTCCTGCATCAAATCACTGCCAAGAGTGAGTCGAAGGGGATCCCGGAGAGAGCCGATCCCACGCATCCGTGTGGTTGCGCTGCTCCTACATGAACGAGGCCACCTCTGCGCACAAGGCGAGAGCTCGTCCTTTCCCAAGGCAGCGAGAGGCTTCCTTTCCCCTCGGCTGGGGACGGTGACACCTGCAAACTTGAAATGCATGCTGCCGGGAGGGGGGGGTAACCAAAAAAGCCCTCGTATTTTTATTTCCTGGTAATCCAGATAAATCAGGAGGAATTGCAATTAAGAAGAGAGGGAAGGGTGTGTAGCTGAGTGCTGGACCGGTTTGGAGATCTTCCCCATTCACCTGCCCTGCAATTCCTCAGGAGAGCCCAGCCCTTGTTCCCATTCCCCAAATGCTCCCCAGGGCACTACTGCAACGTGCTCACTGCCACTGAAGTTCTGCTGAGGGAGACGACCAATAGCTTCCCAACCCATGGGAAGAGGAAGCCAAAGGTGGGGAGCCACAGGCTCTGCCTGCTTAGCCGCCCTGGAATGGTGACTGAAGTGGCCTGACAAGCTCCTTTGGACCTGATTTGGTTTGAAGCACCAAGCGAAGCCCGGAGGTGACTGTTCCTGCACGCACAGTTGAATCAGGGGGACCCTCACATCTGCACAAGGCAAGAGGCTGATGGTAGAGGATGGGCTGCTCCATGTCAGATCAGGGGCCAAGGTGCAGCCCTGGCTGGCACGTCAGCTAGGGGCTGCGGAGAATGCTCCGTGCCCTTTCGTCCATCACTGCCTGCAGAGGAGGGTCACAAATCAACCCTGATCACAAGCATTTCCCACGAAGGTTTTCCTTACACTGTTGAGATGGGCAAAAAACACGTCTCGTGCCAGAAATCCTCATCTCAGGTGCCAGGGGCACATTCCCACACCCAGACCACGGTTGGGGCTTCACCCGCTGAGGCATTAGCCCACCTATTCACCTTTCCTTTCCCACTCCCCAATATACTGCCATGGCTTCTCTTAGGCATTTCAGCTGGGATGGAGGAGCTGAGGCAATGGGCACCAAGACCAGGGTAGGAAGGGGCAGCGGATAAGATTTTGCAACAGCCCTGGCTGTGGTGATGGGCAGGTGTGGCACAAAGGAGCCCTCATGGCTCACAGGCCTCCAACCCACCCTTGCCCTAGGTGAAGGCAGCTCTTCCGATGGCTGGTGGAGTAGTAATACTCCACATTTGGTGGGCTGGAGTCTTTCAACAGCACCTTGGAAAGGGCCAGTGAATGCTTTCTTCTTTTTTGTTTCCAGTTGGGGTACTGGCCCCCAAAAGCTTTTCATACTTTGAACTTGTTTGAATTTTGTTCTTCCTGCTTCCTTTTTCTTTTTTTTCCCCATCTTATCAGTCTCAACCTGTCCAGATTTATGTCCTACAAAGGTAAAGTGCAGACCATCTGAATGGCAATAAACCAAAGTTCAGCCACCCAGCAGTAATGCTCGCCATCGCTGAGTAATTCAGAAAGTGAAATACTGCCGCTGGCAGGACGGCGATTAAGATCAAGCCAACAGGCATAGTCCGAGTCAACATCACCCTCCCCCAGACTGTTTACACATAACTTGCCTCTCGCTGAAGATGACCAGAAGTAGGAACAATCTGGGAGCTGAGATAGTTCTAACCTTTTCATGCATTAGAGGGGCTGGCTGCCAGGAGAACTAGAGCTGCCACCCAAAGCTGTGGACTCCCTCAGTTTCCCACACCAGCAAATACAAAGCTAAACCCAAACCCTGACCCTGACCACCTCATTGCTGTGGACAACGCAAGTGGCTTCTCCTAGTCTGCCACTCACTCCTCATTACCACCAACAGGACTCCTTTGGGGTCCCTCCTCCTCCTGCCACTGCTGGCAGGACATCGTTGACAATAAGGAGGGTGCGGGTGGGCGCTCCCCTTGGTCCAGGTGTTGCTCACAGGCGGTCACAGAGGGTTGGAGTTTAGGCCAGAATTGCGACTTGTGGACACGAAATCCTCCAAGTCAGGTTTGAGGCTTTCAGTGGTAACTGTATGGAGGAAAAAGCAGCGGCTCTACCTTTGCTCTGTCTGTGCTGTAGATAAACACAGAGGCATCCATTTGCCTGAGCCTGAGACACTCCTTTCATTAGTAAATTCACTTCATAAAAACACTGGGGAGAGGAGGAGAGAGAAAGGTAATTGCACCCACGATGTCCCTTAATAAATCACAGGCTGCAGACTGCTCTCATTCCTGACACTGCTGCCTCTTAATTATAGCTGTGTTCATCTGAGGAGACAGAGTAGGAGAGCCAGGCTTTATGCAGAAGGGAGCACTAATTAAAACCTCTCTGTTCGCTAGAAAGATATTCATGCCTTCCTCTGGGGAAGAAGTGAATGGACTTGCCTCTGGCCATTCCCGCAGGTTAATCTGTAACACTGACTTTCACACAGCAAGGCAGTTCATCTTGGTTTCAGTACCTGATGCTCTTGGCATTGCTTCTAGGTCGAGATATAGGACTTTGAAAAATCCTTGAAGAAGGAAGAGGAGTAACATGTATCCAGGTAGCCTGTGCAGGTGTGGCTGTTGCTTGCCTGGTGTAAGGTTAGGTAGTAGGGGATGGCTCCTCAGTCGATGTACACTGACCACAATAGAGTTTTGCAAATTGGCCCTTGCTGAAACCTTGCTGAGGTCCTGGAGAGTGTGTCCCAGACTGCACCCAAGCAAACCCTCTGACTGGAATTGGATGGACTTCAACAGGCTTGATCCATGCTCAGATCCACATGAGAAGAGAGTCAGGTCCCTCAGGCTGGCAGGGGAAGGAGTCTTGTATCACCAGGCACCTGCACGCCACCATCTCTAGATGATCTCTGGATGGGCTTGGTACCTCACCACGCAGGCAGGTGCATTGCTGATTCACCTCTATTTTCCAGCACCTAAGAATACAAACCCTCCTAAATTGCAGGAGGAGAGTAGTACATCTGAGCTATGGAAAGAGCAATTTGCCCTACTGAAGTCCAAGGGCTGATGCCCAAATGGTGTAAGTCAGCATTCTTCAGCTGGCCCTGCAGAGTTTCAATAGCAGAGAATCCAAGCTGGTGAAGGGTGGGTCCAGTCTGGCACCCAGGCACATACGCACTCCAACCAGGCACTCAAACGAAGCCAGAGTAGGCTGCATGTGAGTAACATCGGGAAAATGTTGGGTGGGATTTTTTCCCCTCTTTTTTGCAATAGAAGGGGCAGGGCAGGAGAGTAAACGTGACAGGAAAGGTTCTCAGGGTTAACCATAGACCTGTAGGACTGTCAGGTTTGTTGCTGTGAGTTGCTGCCGCTTGAAGAAAAAGTTGATAAAGTTTCACCAGATTAAAAAAAAAAAAATGCCAGAAAAGCTGCAGCTCAGTCAGATGAGCTGCTGCACTAAACTAGGCAGGAGCAGGTTCAACAGGATAAATTGAGAGTAAATGTACCAGAGTTGTGTTCATTGTTGGTCTTTGCCAGTATGAGCAGGTAACACCCTAGGTGTGGTCAGGCCATCAGCTGCCTGAGCAATCCTCTTAACATGGAAGCACCCTTTTCCCACTGCTCCTCTGTGCTGCTGCGTCCGCTCCAAGCTTAAAAATAAAGAAGGAAGGGCTCCCATACATGTGACTTAACTTACGAACTTCCAATACTCTTCAGCTTAGAAGAGAGACAGCTGAGGTGCTGCTCTCCTAAAGACTGGCGATACTGCCCACCGCATGGAGATAGTGAATACGGGAACAGGTGTTTACTGATAATAGAGCTGGGGGGCATCCCGTGGAACTGGCAGCTGGCAAGTGCAGCATTAACAAAAAGAGGTGGCTGAGTACACCATGCAGAGCTGAGCTGCAGAGCATCTTGCCACAGGCCGTTGAGGATGTCAAAAGTTTATGCAGGTTGGCCACATGCAGTTGGACAAATTTGGGGATGAAAAAGGGTACCAAGAGCTCTTAAATCCCACTGCTGGAGGCTAGGAAACTTTGCAGAGAGGCTCCCTGTGTGCCAGTCCTGTTCTTGTCCTCTCCTCTGGGCATCCACATGTGCTACAGCCATGTGTGTGCTCCTAAACTGCCACCCGAGCAGGAACTGAGCACTGGTGATGGGAGAGGTGATGGACTATCCCATGTCCAGGCAGCTGTCTCTGGCTCTTCTGAGCCAAAAGGGAGGGTGGAAGGGAGGAGGGGAGCTCCAGCCCCAGTGACTGCTCAGTGGAAGGAAATGTCATGCAAGTTTAATCACAGCTTAGGAAGTGAGGACTGAGGGTGGCTGGAAGAAAAAAGCCACAGTCACATGCAAGCTAGACCAGACAGGTCCCCAGAACATCTGCTCCATACCTGGCATAAGCCCAGAGATACTCCTGCTCTCTGCTCCCTGCCTGCCAAGGCTTTGTGAGCAAACGGTCAAAGGTTAGAAGAACGCTCTAAAGCAGTGGAGAAGACTGCGAGAGAGATCTGGGCTGTCACCACCCTTGGCAGTCCCTGGTATTTTCCCTAGAGCACGGTGTGTGATGCTGATTCCAACACGATCGGTCCTTGCCAAGACAAGTGCACGTAGCTGCCGAGGTGCTGCTCGAGGAGGCCGTGCTGCGCTCCAGTGCCGCGTGGGTGACTCGCACTCAGGTCCTCTTGTCTCAGAATCCTGTCCCCTGACAACTTGAGCTAAAAGAGGACTTGGTTAGCTCATGACATCCAGCTTAGCAGTAGGACCACACTAATCTCTTGCCAATAGTTAGTCCCACAGGGCAGGGCTGAGGAGGACCTGGCTGGGGAGCACCAGGAATAGCACTTCGTTGTAGCCCAAGTGAGCCCCACCAGCCAAGATGCACCAGTGCTGCATACGCTGAAAGAATATCTTCATGAAAGGTTGGCAACATCCTCTCACAGACAGCTGTGGGCAGGAGGGCTGCGTCCCCACCAAAGCCAGGTCAGGAAGAGGAATTACTCAAAGGGCTAAAAATGACATGTACATATATTTACCTACAGTCTAGAGAGAACCACGCAGGAGGGCTGGCTACCAGGGTTGTATCTCTGCTGTCAGGAAAGCTGGTATTTGCTGAGGTGGAGAATAAATGACTTTGGTTTCTCCGTTCAGTCAGAAGCTCCCTGTCCCTCTCAAAACCACATGTATTCCTGTGCTCTTGGGGCCACCTGCCCCTTCCTTCAAAACGACCTTCCCAGAACGTGCCATGTCCTTCAATTTGCACGTTTAGACACAACCTTGCTTCTGCGAAGCTTTCCTCGCTCCAGAAGCGACCCATAAACCTGCAGCTCATTTAAGGATCAGCATACCCTAAAGACAGTCAGTCCAGTGAGGAGAGCTGTGGTTTAAAACCACAGGTGGTGGTAAACACCACCCCTGCCGCCTCCTTTGGCTGCAGGAGAATCCACACGGCCTGTGTTGGCACGAGTGTGTGCCATCCTCCAACTGCCCCAACCCTTGCAAACACAGCTTGCCCACCTAGCATAAAAGGGCTTTCTTGCTCCTTCCCCCTCTCCTCTTTGAGGATCAGAGGGTCATTCAGGCCAGAAGGGACCTTAGTAGGTCTCTAGTCCAACCCAAAGCAGGGTCAGCTCTGAAATCAGAACAGGTTGCACAGGGCTTTACTCAGTCTGTTCTTGAAAATCTCCAAGAACGGAGATGGCACAACCTCTCTAGGCAACCTGCTCCGCAGTGCTGAGCTTCCCACAGCAGAAAGTGTCTCCTTCATGTACCCCTGTAGCTTTAGGTTTTCGGGACTGGAAATCCCTGTGCCAAGGCCCTGTGGGCATGCAGGAGTGGCTAGAGAAACCTTTCCTCTTTAAGATATTGCAGGAAACTCTTCTCTCCCCTTCCCAGCCCTGTAACCACTCCTGGTTTCTCCTAGCCCAGCTCACAGCCTGCACTCGCAGACTCTCATCCCAGGCCTCTGCTGCAGGGACCAATTGTGCTTTTTCCTCCTTGCCCTTGCAGGAGATTAAGTTTTTTTGCAACAAGATTGTTAAAACATTTCTGCACCGTAAGATTAGAAACTGCCATTTAAATTCTTTTGATAAACGCAGCCTCACACATCCTTCCATTCTAAATGAAACAAAGGGCGAAGGGAACATATTTTTTTGGTTTTGGAACATCTCTCATGGGACTGTTCTTGTTACTGTGTAACTGGCTATTCATCCTGCAAAAACCCCTCCTCCCGGCCTTATCCACAGAGCTTGGTAGCTTTGCTGAAAGCCCAGACATTGGAAAACAACCCAGATGACAGATGATCACCCTGTAAAAGCCCAGGGTTTACCTGCATGCATGCAGGGGGAGGCTCCACAGTTGGCAGCGATGCCAGCTTGAGCCATTCCCAGCTACCTGCACTCCTGTGACGCTCCTGCGTCAGCACAAGGGCTTGTGGGGCTGGGCTGTCAGATTCTGGAGCTGATCTGGCTGGAAAATAAACCAGCGAGTTAAAAAAATGTACATGTGGGGGGAATGGGGTTCAAGCCCCATCGGTTCCTGCTCTGGGTTGGAGTGCTCCCACACACAGCTGCTGGGGGATGAGGTGGTGGCCGGGGACAGCAGGAGGGTGGGAAGTGCTGAAGCTGCTCCTGGAGCCAAGACTGTAATTTGTCACAGTACAGTGCAAGTCGCTAGGAGAGAATCAGGGCCATTCGCTCATCTTTAGCCCAGGTTTCAGAGTGAAAATCAAGCAGGAGTTTAAAAGCAGGAGAGAGGAACTACCAGAATAAGATTGCTGTATTTAACGGCATCCCCAAGGGTTAATACAAGGAATCTCTCTAGCAGACTTTGCTGAGAGAAGGCTCCAAATGCTACAGCTCAGTCAAAAGCCACACACAGGACAAGAAGAGGAGTTGCTTAAAAAGAAGTTAAAGCGAGTAGGCAATAAATGAGCCCATTTGGATCAGCTGCACTTGTGTCCATTCCCCGTGAGAATGCCAGGCACAGACTGCAGCGCTTCCCCTGACGGACAGTCCGCTGCTCTTTCCAGCTTGGGCACCTGCACTGCACCTCTCCTCCAAGCCATGGTAGCTCATCCCCCTGTAGTCGTTCGTGTATTCCTCTTTGTGAAGTTGTAAGTTTTTCTAGTGCCCTTTCACTGATGGGAGCAGAGCCCTGCAGAGTCTGAAGGATGTGCTGAAGGAGACACAGGAGATCTCTGTCAGACGGGTGAGCTGAAATCTCGTCTCTGATGTGCAGTTTATGTCTTAAGAAATGAGTGAGTTTCCCGCATAGGGTTTTTGAGCATAACACCTGGTTCTCCTCTCCTTGCTGTTTTCTGTGACTGTGCATCTTGTCTTCTGAATCCAAAGACAGAGCAGGGCTGTCCTCAGCTGGGCATGAAAGTTTGGTTAAATATTTTGCAACAGAACATGCTTTGCATCAGCAATCAGTATTACAGTTTCTATGGGGACTCTCTCTAGGCATCAAAAAATCTCAGCATTTTGCAGGTAAAACAAATAAATGACTGACAGCAAAAGCACATTTTGGTGAACTCCCGTTTCTGCCTTTCAGAGGTGACTGGGAAGTGATAAATCACAATCTTCCATATAGAATTTTATCTACCGTGACATATATATATGAAAATACCAACAGTAGGAAAAAAAAAGCTAGATTAGAGTACTACTAAAAAGTGCCCAATTGCTGCTGCATGGACATTTTTTGCTTATTCCCACCCTCAGCAGCACAGCCCACTCCCCTGAGCCAGGTGGATGATACACCCTTGTTGATCTAAGCTGCATCTGCAGCTGGTGCCAGTGCCCTGAGACAGGAGCCCAGCAATACGTCAGCAAAGCCTCCCCAGCAGCAAGCCGTGGTCTGCCAGCATGGGCATTTATTTCTGTCACATGGCTGGGCCCAGTTCTGGCTGCCTGTGCTCTTACTCCAGCTCCCATCCCATGAGCTGGCATCTCAGGACAATCTGGGATAAGAGGGTTAAGGAACCCAGCAGCAGCCCCTGAACAAGACCTTGCTCACCCTCTGTGCTTGCAGCGCTTGGGAGATGTGGCTGTTGCCTTCATTCAAGGCAAGATGCCTGGTCAGGGCCCCAGGTGCATTTTGAGGGGCTGAATACACCCTGTAAGAAACACACCCATCCCCTCCTGCACCAAAAACTGATCTGCACCCTGCCACGTCTCTGGGAGTGTGGTTGCCACCAGGTCACTAAGCTGGTTAAACTGATGCCAGCTTGTTTTCCTGCAGTGACACTCAGAGCCAAGCTCCCATGTGCCAAGTTTGAGCTCAAATGAATTGTTAGCAAGTGTCCAAAAATACACAGACAGGATATAAGCAGGAAGCACAAAATGGGGTGGGAAGAGACGGCAACGAATGTTGTCATGATTAGCCTAATAAAGCTGGAAAAGCCTTAAACAGCAAATGTGATTTTCAAGAAATGAATCTCCTCCCTCAAATCTTCTGCCCCACCCTCCCAGCAAAAACCCCAGGGTGAGTTTTACAGCAGGAAATGAAAATTATCGATGCATTAGCTTCCCCAAGTCCCAACTGCTGTAGGCACACATTTGGAAAGGGAGTAGGGAGCAGAGTGAAAGAGCTACTCACTGTTATAGGCAGAGGGAGACAGGCTGCAGCCCTCTGCCTTTCTCTGGGGAAAGATACAATGGTGTGACCTTCCTACACAGGGCGATAAGTATTTCTTGGTTCAGATTTACCAGTCATGTTCTACATCTTGCTGTGACCCCAGAGACTTCAAGATGACCATGCTGGAGACAAACTGAAGCTAACCATAGCCCCCAGAGTGGCTCTCAGCCTAATAACAAGTTTTTCTCTGATGGAGAAAAAGCTTTTGGCACACTGACTGTCCTGCGACATGCCTGAATTTCTGCCAGGCAAGTGAATCAGCGTTTCAGGGAGTGACCAAAAATGCCCTTCCTTTAGGAGGAGGTGGTGGAAACATCCCATCCATCTCAACACCTCTGCCTTGCTCATGAACCAGTTAGCATGGCGGAGTCCATTTACAAACAAAACTCCTTCTGCCCCTCCTGAGGGTTGGTGAGGGACCAGCCATACCACCCAGGCATCTTTCCTGGAAGCATTTCAGCCCCATTTGGGCTGGCACTAGCCAGGCAAGTGATGTTCAGGTTTAAGTATCACAGTCCTCCTGGGGCTAAAGGCCTTTGCTGAGAAGTAATGTGGAAAATGAACCAGCTTGCCAAATTTATCTCTTAGGCTTTACAGGTCTCCTGTAAAAGCAGTAACAAACTAGGACTGCTGAGCCTAGCTTGTAAGGATTGCACAGCATTAATATGAGGTGGGGTCACAGTGTACTTACTTATACATTAAAGCAATCGTTTAATGAACAATTAAGTTCATTAAGTGAGTGATTAGCTCAAAGCAGTCATGACAGCAAAGGCCAACCTCTTACCTACCTATATGGTCACAGCTAGCAATAAATGACTCACACCCATCGGGGACTAACAAGGACCACCCAGGTATTATTAGTGTGTTGTCAGTGCAGACATGGCAGCCGAGGGTTGGACCACATAGCTTTAAAGCTTCTGGAAGAAGCAGTTTTGCTACGGGTGCTTTGCATAAACACACCACCACCTTTCAAGCATGGATGTGACAGCCCTGAGCAAATCAGCTTTTTTTCCCTTGAAGCCCCACCAGAAAGAAGAACACTTTGCTGTGCCCTCAATCAGAGCCTTAACATCACTGCGTGAAGCAGCAGGAACCCTTACACCTTCTCCATCCCCAGCCACTAGCCCATCCTGCCCCACCGGTGCCAGCCTTTTCCTAAGTCTCCCAAGCTCTGTCACAAATGCCTTCGAGCCTGGAAAAGCCATAAGAGAAAATGAGAGATATTCTCGCTATACAGTGAGTGAGGAACAGCTCTGGGAGTCAGCGCCTGCACCCAGGAGACACGAGCACACTGCCATAGGCACAGGGTTTTGGTGGTTTGCCTGAACACAGAGGCGACTCAGTGCCTTCCTTCAGGCTGGGCTGGAGCAGAACAGGGCAGTGCCTTGGGCCGTTATCCGTCCTGCTCTGGACTATGACACACACATGCAGAGTCACTCCCTATTTTTACTGGCCTGATGTCCGAGTCCCGATTTCTACACAGAGAAAACAAAAAGGATCCTTTTCATCAACAGAGTCACAGTGTCAAATCCTTCCCCCCTTCTAAAAATCATAGCTATAACCCCCTTGCTGCTAGTGATCCAGCTCCCAAAGTCTAGCACCAGGCTAGGAAAAAGGGATCATTTTGGCGGGGGAGGCGGGTGCAGATTGAATCAGGACGCAGGGCAGAGAAACCTTCAGCGTGACAACTACCAGTGCATTTCTTCAGCAAACTTTCTGGGTACGGGGCATGCTACACCCATGTGTCCTGCCAGCACCGGCGCATGATGGCTGGAGCCCTCCAGCCTTCCCCTGCTGTCCTGCCCAGACAGTCCCATGGCCAGCACCAGCCTCCTACGGCTCCTTTCTCCCCTGCTCCCATCTGCCAGGAGCTGGGTGGTGCCAGTCTCAAGGCGAGGGGACAGGCTTTGCTCACAGAAGGTGTGGACACAAATAAAAACAGGACAGAGGAAAAAGGTACAAAATTCCCCACAACGCTCTTCTCTTCCCAGGAAGCCTAGGGAACACGTCACATTGTTTCTCCTTCCTGGGGAGTGCAAGTGACTCACATTACACTTTCTTCCATTCAGGTAGTTCTGAACCGGGGTCTTTTAGTTTAAACCATTTAATGAGCTTTTATACAAGATACACTGATCTGTCTCCTTCCATCATTCCAAAAGCATCTATTAATATTTGGCATGCTAGTTCTGGGCCTCGTTCTCAAGCTTGCTTAAACTGCAGCCCAAGCGTAGATAATACTCAGCTTGCTACCCCTGGCAAGAAATGGGCTCAGCAGACACACAGCAAGCCCCAACCTGCTCCGTGTTTTTCCTCCACCTGGCTTCTGTGGGATTCCTCCAGCAAAGGGGAAAAGTGTAAATTCAGGAGCTGTGACTCAGCATGGAGACTCTGCAAACAAGTCTTTCAGAGGGGTAGTGCAGTCAGCTTCCAGTTTTTTCCCAAGATCTTGGAGACTGTGGCTATTTGTGCATTTTACCTGGGTATTTATAGAGCAAGGCACTGTCTAGACTTGTTTTTGGTTGTTTCTTGAAGGAATGTTTTACCTTCTGGCAGGAATATAAAAGCTCCTACTTTGGTTCAACTACTCTGCAGAGCCTTCCTCTCCCACACCAACCTCTGCGGGCACCAAGAGCCTTCAGCGCTGCCTGGACTCCTGACCTGGACCTAAATTAAGGTCTATTTGCATATCACGTGCACACCAGAAAAAGCCACACACAAGTGTGTGTGTATGTGTGTGTTTGGGGGGACATGGGGGATAAATTCCCATGCTCTCTCTAGGTAGTTTGTGAATCTTGCATCAGGACTTTGTAAGTATTGGCACTTTTGCTCTGTGGTATCAGTTTGTGTTTGTGAGCGTTAACTCCCAAGCCTCCATTTCAGCCCCTCGGGGGATCAATAGTAAAGCCAGCAGATGCATTGCCTCCAAATCTCTAGTGCAATCTAGCAGGGCTGCGTGGTCTCCCAGGGACTGCTCATGCCAAGCCCAGCTGCCAGAAAAGCATGTGGGTGTTCCCCTCTTGATGCTGGGAAGTCCGCCTAAACATTTTCCCAGGAAATATTTTTTAAGCACAAATTATTGTTTCTGAGGCAGCGAGTGAACAAGGCACAGCCTGCTTGGGTGTGATCCTCAGCATCCTGATGCTCTGCAGTATTTGGGCACAGCATGGAAGGGCACAGCACATAAGGAGGGACTCAAACAGAAAGTGGCAATCAGGGTCCATCGAAGCTGGCAGAGCGCTGGCTGTAGATCTGAGGTGCCTCAGTCTAAAAGAGCTGCTGCCGCTTCTCCCATGGAGGCTGAAGAATGCTTGGTTCTTCTCTGCTTCGACCTGCACTGACCTGTTGGGCTGGGTTATATTTATTCAGGTGCTTGTCTCCTGGAGAATCTCCGCAATGTGAAAAATCCCATGTACAGAGGAGGGAGTGTTTCTTCCAGACACCTAGCGGGCTGTACGCACCACCTATGGCTCTTAACTAGTGTAACATGCTACACACCATGCACACCCTGAAACTACACACGCATTCATGCTCACCTCTTCCATAGGGGCTAGCATCTTCCCAAAGTGACCTGTGATCTCGAGTGGGTCCGTCACTGTAAAGATAACTTGAAAGGGTGCCATGGGTGGGAGGGAGGAAGGAAAGGACAACAGGACTCACCACTTGCCAAAACTTGGGGCACTGTAAAGACATCTCAAACAATGCAGATAAGAATGGGGACTCCTAGGGTCACCAGACTCTGAGAAATACTGGTTGGATGTGTTCCCTGTTTCAAAACAGGAATCACCAGCAATAGGTTAAGTTTTGACTTGGTCCCACTGAAGCACCATGATTTGCAAGGCCTGATTTGCAAAGACAGAGTTTGGAAATTTCAGTCTTAAGATGGGACAAGATCCTTGCTTGCTTGCTTTTACAAAGGAGCGGCAACAGCAACAACATGGTCATTTGTTCGGCTGTCAGCCTCTTTGGTCTGGATATGGGTTTCCCCTGATGCTTTCTGACTAACCCAAAGATGATTTTCTTTATGAGTCCGTGTTCTTGGTAGAGACCCTACCGAGCAGGTCTGACTTCCTTTTGCTGAGCCCTGGCAGGTGTCATTACTGGCGGGTTCAGAAATGCAACTTAAAGCAGGAGAAGGGTGGTTTCATCATTAGGACACTGGACCAGGGCACAAGAGACCCAGGTTAAGGTCTCAGGTCTGCCATAGGCTCCCAGGGTCCATCTCACAAGCATTTTAGAGATCTACACCAGATCGTGTGAATTTAGATCTCTTGGTGCCAGATGAGGAGCACTGAGTACAGAAATCCCAGTGCCTTACCAACACCCGAAAGCTGTTTTGTTAGTGGATTGATGTGGGATTGCAGCCTTGCCTATCTGCCAGGTCCTTCAATATGATCACAGTGGGCAGGACAGATCATGGGAGTTGGCAGGATCCCCTCAGGGGCTGGGGGCGCTGTCTGGAGCATGGACAGTGCAGGACACATATATCACGGTGCCTGTGCTCCCTTTGCTCTTGTGGGGGTACTAGCAGACTTAGCTTTGCGGGACAGTCCATCAGACAGCTTTCACCAGCATGCATTCCCTTATAAAAATACCCAGCAACCCTAACAGACAGCGCTTTGTTGTCCTGGGAAGTTTAAAAGATAACATCATGTGGTCGCCAGCTACTGTTTCTAACTAATGCTTTATGTTACTTGCTGAGGCTTTTGCTAATCTAGCATTTCTGCCTGACCCATCCAGTGGGCACGAGCTACATGCAGAGACAGCAGCACCCTCATTATACCTGCCCCCTCCTGCCCCAGGCAGGATCCCCGGGCAGCGTTTCCATCACATATATTTCACCAGTGCCCAAGCCCCATAATCTGCTTGGTGCAGTGACTTCCCTCACCAGGTCCTTGACCACTTCATGTGTGCTGCAGAATGAAGCCGTTCCCTACCATCACCTTTGGCTTGACTTGACAGGCCATAAGAGACCACTTTGCATGTTGGCATCATTCCACGTGGTCCAACTTGGTCAAGAAACGCTTTAGGCTACAGACATCAAACCTTATTTGACCCCTTTTTGTGACACATCGGTTAAACCATCAGTATCAGTACCATGGCTCCAGGTAGGAAAACATGTTTCAATACTAGCTTGGGGGCAATTTGGAAGTCCTGTCACACCAGGCAGATTTCAGTGGGATGACTGATGGTAATAAAGACAAGGTCTGTTAGAAGTGGGTTAGAGCATGCTAGGAAGAACTTACTATTACTCCTAGGTAGCTTAGCAGTTTTTAAGGTTTTGCGGTTTTTGCCTTATTTTTCTACTGTTGTTCCAGCAAAAGCTGTTGCATTTTGACCAGCATTTCCCCGCCACTAAAATCATATATTCTAACTGCCTCTGATACCAACAAACCTTCTCCGGCACGCCCTACCTGATTGCAGTTTTAAAGGTACTCTTAGACCCATGATGAAGAACACTCACAGACACTAGATGCTGCCATTGTTATTAACAGTGATGATAATAATAATAGCCCTAAAAAACACAATAGTATTTCATATTTTCAGGTTGTCCAGAATTTTTCACAATCCCTTTCCATGTGCTGTAAGAAGAAAAATGTATGACCACAGCAGACAAGGGAGAAGTATACCTAATAAAAATAATGTACAACAATAGCAGTGATCGGCCCAAAGAGAAGAGAGAGCTATTAGCCTTTCCCCTCCCACAGACCTTCTCCACCCTTGCAACATTGCAGCTCCCTCTTCAAAGAGACTCAAAGAAAGTCAAAACAATGTATGGCCCGCTTCCATTTGCTATAAAAGTACAGAAATGTAGCACAGACAACAATGCCAGGCTCCTATCACAACTCTGTCTTTTCAGGAGGATATTTGACCTCCAAGGATAAGACTGACCGGAAAGTCAGGGAGTGAGATTTCCTTTGCTTTAAAGTACAATACAACTTCACCCACCGCGATGTCCTTCAGCATTGACTTGTGCTGGCCTCCCTAAGGCCCTCTGTTTCAGCACGTAAGATCTCCTGGCCTGGGATGGGTCACGGTTCCAGGCTTTAGCCAGGCAGTTAAGCTTCCCCTGTAAGTCCCCCCAGCAGAAGCATAGTGCTGCCGTCTGTCCCCACGGCCAGAATTTGAACCTGGCTTAGTTGCTGGAGCCCCTATCCCATTAAACACCACGCTCACGTGGCAAGGCTTAGCTGGCTTGCGTGACCCATGGAGAAACACTGCCCTGCACCATCAAAAGAGTGGGTGATGGTCTCAAAACTGGATTTGATAAGGCTGAGTGAAAGGCAACCCCTACACAGCCACACATTGCATGGCTAAATTTGGCTCTCGCTTCCCTTCCTAAGCATGCTCACCCTGCTGGGGAAGGAGGAGAAAGGAGCCGCACCCTGCAGGGAGATAAGAGGGAGATCAGGAACCCTCTAATCAGGGAAGTGCGAGCCACAGCTGAAGTGACAGCAGGGAGAAGACAACCTGTGTGTCAGAGGTTTCAGACTGTCAGAACTCTTAGGGATGCCCCCACAGGGAGGGGGAAACCTGGAGAAAGCCAGCCGCAAGGCCACGGCTTCACCTCGTCTCTCGCGTCTTATCTTTGGCTGTGTCCACATTTAGAGGTGAAGTACTCTCTGCCCTTTCTTCACCTTATTCAAGACCAGCCGTCTCTCAATTTAGCAAAATCATTATAAAGTTTCCAACCCCTCAGAAACATGCCCCCCCAGTCTGCCAGCTAGGATTCAATTAATAGCAGGCAGTTTAAACTGAATTAGAAGCTCTGGTGTGAGGCTCTGTCCTGGTTTAACTTGGCCAGCATCACACCACACCCTCATTTCGATTAACACAAGTTTGAACACAGACATGGCCCTTAAAGCAGCTGTAAGAACTAGGCAAAGGTTAAATAATGAAAATAGCATGAATAAATAAAAAGAAGGGAGCCCAGCAGGATAAGGACCTGCTGACTTGGCAGGTGCTCACACTGCTTCCAGTTTCATGCCCTCCTTTGAACACAGGCACCCTGGAAGTGAGGACAACCTTCCAATGGCGCTGGGTGAAGGGAGGGGGGACATCGGGGTTTACAGCGTTACAAATGCTGAGACGGACCAGGGATCACTTGATCGGACATGTCAGAAGGAGCAATTTATAATCAGCCCCTCGCTGAAATGCCAGTGGTGCTAATGCATTACAGCTTCTGCTTGGCCTGGCGGAAGACTTTCAGTGCATCAGGGTATAAATGGGACTATGAGTGGCACAAAACCATTCTGCTGTTTCGTGGGTGGTGGGTGTTCCCACCACACACTTCAAGCAGCATGTTGGCAAGTCATGCTGACACCTGCGGGGCCCAGTGGCATTTCCACTAGCTGAGGTACATGGTAGCTTATCCTGCCTTCCTCTAGCGAGCCTAGCTTATCCTGTCAGCACTTTCTCATTAACTACCATGAGATAAAGCATTTGCTCATTTTATAGCTGGTCACGCTTCACCCACGACGCTGAGCAGCAGCCATTGCCACGAGGTCTGCTCCTCTGGCAGCCACATAGGGTTTGACCAGATGGGTTCCTCTAAAAGCAGGAGCAGAGTTTGTCTTTTGGACAGAGCTCATGAAGGAGAAACAAAAACTATGGTGACCTGGGCTGCATCCCTGGTTCCTCCTGTTGTTTCAAGGCTGGGGCTGGGGAGCAAGCTCTGAACTCCACGGGCCAAACTCGCTGCCACTTACCTGCTGGAGTAACCTGGATTTCAGTCCATTAAGGACACAGCCCTGGGGCAGCAAGTGAAAGGGAGCCAGAAATATTGCACTGATATGGAGAAACATTCCCAGCTATGATCATCAGCCATGGGATTAAAGTGATTGGATGTTGTAAAGTAAACAGACCAAAGCTAGGTTTATTAGAGCGTGTTTACTTTTCTAGGTATCTTATGCTAATGCACACAGAGATCTGGGAGATAGGAACAGTTTGAGGACTGTAAAAGGAAACCAGCAGACAGCTATTAACAGAGGAAAAATTCACAGGTACCCAAGCTTGGGCACAGGGATGGGTTTTATTACACTCAGAGGGGCTGGCAGAACACCAAGTTTCTATTCTAACGTGTATATGAATTTATATCTGCATGTGTGTGTGCGCATAGACTTTAGTATCGACCACAAGAGAGACGAAAAAGGGAGAATTTAATATACTAGCTACAAAATGCACTTCCAAGTAATTTCTAACAGTGTCTCAGTGCTGAGGAGTATTACTGTGACACAAAGCAGGCTGAAAGCTATAAGACTGAGCCCAAAACATGCCAGGGTCCACCATACAGTCTGTGCATACACACGTGTGTGCATGGCTGTGCAGCGCTGTTAGCAGTAGGCAACCGTGCAGCATGCACAGAAGCCGTGTGCTTTGCCTGGAAAGCTAGATCTCCACAAAATATATACCTCTGACAGACGTTAAGATCAGTGAGAAACTCTGTATCTGCCCTCACCTCAGGGTGAAACACACGGAGCAAAATACCACAAATGAGTGTTTCCAACACCAGGAATAACCATGGATACGTAAGGAATCTAGGGCAGCTCTGCTGACGATACAACATGCCCTGCAGCAGAGATAGTCAGCCTCCAGAGGGGAAATCCCAGGTGCCAAGGATGACTCCAAAGTATTCGCTGGGGATTAACACACACTTTAGCCTAAACTCAGCTAAGAAAAACCTTTGTGAGGCAGCTCCACTGCTTGCCAGGGATGGCTGTCACGGCGGCCCAACAGCACACACCAAGCATGTTCAAAGGTCCCCTCGCAGGAAATCCCACTGAAGGCACTGATTAATTTCTTCCTTCAGGCCAATGACAAGTATTTTAAAGCCATACCTTTGAATTCTGACAACCTTATAATGAGGTGAGTGAGGTCTGACCCAGGCGAAGCAAAAAAGAGGTGCTGAGTGCCCAGCCCACAGACAGGTACCCCCTGAGCTTTTCAGAAGTGAGTAAAAAAACTTGAAGACTTTGTCTTGGCTTTTCTTCAACTCGTGCACTGGAGCAGAGGTGAATATCTGGGATGCCAATACAAAGCATCCCCTGAGGTTTTATTACACCTTTTCCCCTCCCCGCTGCTGTTTTTTTTCGCCCCTTGCAGTTCCGTTCTCAGAGCAGTGACTGGATCTCTCTCACATCTTCTCTCACATTATTTATAATTCTCATCTGAAAGAGGAGGAAGAAAAATCTGTGAACTGAGCCTGTCTACCTCTCATCAAGCACTCAGCCATCACAGTAAATTTTTCTCCATCCTTATACTGCAAGTGGAGCAGCATTCACAATTATCTCATTTTTCTCTATGCAGGCAATACCCTGGTAAGGATACTTTAACAGCTGGTATAGAGCTTAAAATTGCCACATAACAAAAGATAATGGCACTACAGGCATGAAAAATGACTCAGGATACTTACGGTCATGAGCACATGGCCACAGGGTTCCATATGTTTGTTAAGGGCCTCTAACAAACCATAAAAGCAAAGGCCACATCAGTCCCTACTAAACTGTAGGCAGGGCTGCTTTGCTAGAAAAAGACGTGCTGAAATACCACAAAGTCGGGGTGTGCCTGGAAGGGACGGGCAAGAGGGGAGAGGTGGAAATAGGTTTTGGAAAGGCACCCTGGGATGTGTCATCTTCAGCCCAGGTCAGAGCGGTGAGAGGCGTCTGAGCGACGGGGCAGAGTGGCAAGAAAATCCCATCATGCTCGCCTGTGCTCTCACCTGCCCACGCTGCTGCTTGGACACCCCAAATCAGAGACGGGGAGAGCAGCACGCACACAGATAAATCACCTGATAGCATGTTTTCTAATCACTAACCCTGTCTTTTCTGCTTCTGCTGCAGTTGCCTGTCCTGTGAAGCGACATGAGTCTCAAGGGATCCCTCAGCAGCAACCCTGGCTCATCAAAGTAAGGACCTCCGTGGTAGGCTTCCTCCGTCTCGTGGCTGGCACCACCACTCCTTCCTACCAGTCGGGGGGGGATGCTCCTAGCGGTCCTACTTGTCCACCCTAATTCCCCAGTCTTTGTTTCACCCTTCCCGGGCACCTCACAAGCTGTGGCCATAGCCAGCATCACTGCCTCACGCCTCATGTGCCCCATGTGCTGTGGCTTGGTAATGCCACGTTAGGTGCAGAGAGAGGAGAGGGACACCAGGAGCCTCTCAACCTGCAGCTTGGGGACTGTGGTAGCCCATGGCAGCTTCCCAGTGGAGCCAGAGCCACCATCTCTCTCCCTCCTTCTTGCACACTCCTGGTCTCTGGAGAACAGGGTGTAGGCGTATGAGCACCGTGAACCACTGCCTGCCCTCAGGGGGACACAGTGACAGAGCAGAAAGTAGCCACTGGCCACCCACTGCCTCACTGCACTGTGCAGGACAGCCCGACCAGTGCCTGAAACCCTGAGGTCCTGCTTTGATCCTCCCCTGCCAGGCCTGAGCCGGAGAAAACACTTATCTCCTGGCTGCGCACTCCTACGCATAACCCAGGCATGGGGTGGGGGGTGGCCCCACAGGGGATGCCACCCATGCTTCGAGACCTGACACCCCAAAATTCAAGTGTTTACACAAAATTATGTCCTACATTTTTACATAGGACATGTTCTACATCTGAGCACCTGCCTTCAAGGGCTCTGAGCAACCTGATCGAGTTGAAGATGTCCCATCTCATTGCAGGGGGGGTTGGACTAGATGACCTTTAAAGGTCCCTTCCAACCCCAATGATTCTATGATCTCAAAAGAGTCCACTAACAAGAGATCTTAATCTTGGCACTTACACTGCCTCAGGTTCAGGTGGAATTGGGTATCACATGGAGGGGTCTCCATTTACCTGCGCTGCTCCCAGTTACAAACCCACTTACCGCTCACTGGGAGCCACTGTCCAGCCCCTCCAGAAGCGATGTCCTTCCAGGGGACACTGTGTGTGAAGGTAACTCTAGCGGGGACAGGCCTAGATGGGCTCCTCTGTCTCCCGTTTCCAGCTGCTGGGTTTAGTGACGTGTGCCTGCGGTGTGGATAACAGCTAGGGTTGCAGAGGGAGCCGCCGGCATGGTCAGACAAGCAAATGCTTTGCCTGGTGATCTGGAGTTGCACCATGTCTGACGGACATGATGAGGAGGGCAGGGCTGGTCCCTCTCGGGACAGCTGCAGAGCTGCTGTGCCGATTATCTCATGAGCTGCAGTGTGAAAGCAGAGCTTAAAAAGACCTGGGAGCTGATAGTTTATTTGTACCTTCCTTCTTTTACAGTGGCAGCATGGGCAGAGCAGACGGAGCCTCCAAGCTGAGCGCAAAGGACCTGTACGGTAAGTTGTGCCCACAAACACATCTAAGGTTTCCTATAGCAAAAGCACCTCTGGAGATCTGGATGCAGCTCTTGGGGAGTTTTAGGCTGGAACTCAATCAAAGCCACATGAATCCACAGGCTGGCCTGACATGGCAGCAAAAATGCACCTTGCCTCTGTGCCACCACCTCCCATGCTGGGGACAGCTGTGTTTTTGTGAGAACAGACAAGCTATGCAGAACATTGCTTCCTCTCACCCCCACCCAGATCTTCTCCAGTTATGTTAGAAAGATAACCTGATAAAGGGCCTAACAAAAGAAAGGCTGTCCTCAGCAGGTTAATGATTTCCTCTTTTAACTACTCAGTGAAGCATGAAAACTCCAGTGCCCTTTGGCTCTTTGTAAGTAGAGGGAACTGGTAGGATGGGTGCTTGTGCAGAGCCTGATACGCAGCTTGGTTATAAACCACCCCAGCTCCAGAAGAGCCAGTGAGTCACTGGGTGAAGAGCCGTTCTGAACATTTAGGTATCAATAATGGTTATTCCTCATCTTAGCAGCTCTCTTCACGTACCCCAGGTGAAGACTTGGCCTGTGGGGTAGGCAGAACAAGCAGAAAGTTGTGTGAGAAGTCACCTCCCTCAGTCACTGTCTGGGGGAACACTACCAGACTTCGGGGAGTTGAAGCCTACAAACTCTCACACCTCAGAGTTGTCGATTTGCCTTATTGATGCCTTCAGTGAGTAGGAACAGGCTGCGTGTGCCCCTTGTTGGAGAGCTCATATTTGATAAGAAATCTCCCTTTGCAGCTGTGGGGCGAGGGTGGTGTATTTGTCCCTGGGAAGTGACTTTGGTTGCTGAATGGTTTTGGCTAGAGGTTTATCAGTGTGGAGTGGCCTGGAGCAGTGTCCCACAAGTGACCTATCTTGTCTGGGGAGAAGCGGTCACTGGTGGGAAGGCAGGGCCTGTATTTAGTGGATGAAGTGTTAAACAAAGTCATTGCTATCTTTCATTAGCTGCAAAGAAGTGAAACACGGGAATAAAAGTAGAACAGAAATTTGGTGCTACTGGCTGGGGCTATTTGTGGCCTGGATGCTGCATGATGGGCAGGTGCCAAGTGGGGGTTTGAACTGTCAGTCACTTGTCTGGAGATGAAAGGACACATGATAAGCCTAGAAAGAAGCAAGAGGATGAGGCGTGGAAAAGTTTGGGTGCTGCTCCACTTTGCACACAGGACTGATAGTTCAGACGAGCTCCTCCTACCTCTAACAGCATCATTTCTTTTGCTGTGCACTGAAAGCTCCTGCAGATCTGATCGGGGCGGAAGGATTATAGTTGCAAGGTAAATAGAGAGCTGTACAGACATGTAAAAATGAAACCGAGAGCTGACAACTGTGTTGGACCCCATCCCTTAGCAGCATCATAATCACATAATCAAGGTTAGCACCCATGGGCAGAGGCAGCGCAGGGCTCTGAATCGTCAGGGTTTCCGGGTGGGATCTAACTGCGAGCGCAAGGTTGACTTGGTGCCTCGGCATGGCGAGCAGGGACCACCCCACAATGCCTCCACCGCAAAAGCTAGCAAAGGGAAAGGCTGACAAACTGCCTTTAAAACAGTTTCTCACATAAGTCATTTTCAACACTGACTTACATATCTTAAATTTTTTTGCATGGGCACACCCCAAAAGCAAATTTCACCAGAGACAGGACCTCTCTGACCAAATTCCATCAAACCCTTAGATGAAGACCGTAAGTCCATGGGTCAAATCCTCAAGAGGAGTAAATCAGCTGCCTGTTATTTCCCTGCCACCTCTGAAGGGCAGTATGAGGTCTGCAGTCATTTACGGCATAAATCAGTGGCTGGTGGCCGGCTCGGCCCAGCACTGCACCGGTGACATCCACAGGGTTTTTGCTGGGCAGAACTTGAAACCTGCCCCGCTAATTCACCATGCTGTTATCAAAGGACACTCAGCATATATTAAACCAATATTTAAATGTCTGGGTCCCCTTCGCACTCGGATCTTCCCTCCCCCAACATTAATTTCTGCTGTGAGCTGGCACATTTGGGGGTGGAGGGCAGGCAAGAACTAAAATTCCAGGGAGAATTGTTTCATAATGAAACAAATCACATCAAGCCGAGCTGGCCTTGATTATGTGATTACGATGCTGCTGAGGGACATTCAGAGCTTGCAAGACTTTTTCATGTTTCCATTTTTCTCCAGTGTAATCAGGCTGGACCCTCAGCCTGTGTACGCTACCAGGCCTCCAAAGAAATGAGTGCAATGACTCCCAAATTCACAGCACACAGACATCTACTGCATTTAAAGCTCACTCAGTAATGTACACAGGTGTCTAAATATTATTCCTAGGTGAAACGAAGCCTTGGTTTTAGCTTCTTTAAGATATTTTTTCTACAATAGAGTGCCTCTCACCACACAGCAGGTATGGGAGGAAGGAGGGCATGTACTGAACCATTACCTCAGGTACTTGGGCTCTAAACACTAACCCAGCCTGAGTCTTCATTACTGGCCTAACATGACAGGAATGACAACTGCAGGGACACGACTGTTATCTGAGGGCCAAGGTGTCCCCAGTATCAACAGGGACTTTCAGGTAGTATTAAAGCCACTTCAGGTGAGACCCTGGAGAGTGGTATTTAAAAACATCGTGGTGAGGCTGAAGCAGAGCAGCAGCTCCAAGCTGCGCGCAGAAAGCCAACTGGATGACAGAGGTTTATACTGGTGGGGGATCTGCTCTGGGGGTTCATGGACATAGTGCAAAACTCATGGGGCCACACAGGACACAGCCTGTGGGGTCAGAAAGGTGGCTGCCCCCATGTCACCCTTTGTCTGCTGTAATTGCCTTGATCATCCAAGTACGCGGCACGCCACCGTGCCTTCTTCACTGTGGTGAGCACAGTGGGGTGCAGAGAGATACCCTAAGTCACCAGGAAATTCTGCAAAGAAATGGGCTTAAAGCCCTGAGCTATCTTCCCCCAGCTCTGTCCCTAACAGAGTTTTGATCACAGTTGGATATGCTTTCTAGGTGCTCAGCTGTCCTCGGTGGAGTTTTCTGGCTGTCATGGGAGCAGGATACTCATCCTTTCCTCCCCCCTTAGCAAACCAGCATCACATTTGCTCAGCTCCACATTCTGGAAGAGTCTGTGGCTGCCTCCACAGAGCGAGCCCCAGCTCCGCTGGCAGCAGGGGGAATGGCTGGCACCTATCAAGTTGCCACCTTACTCAATGCACAGCAACCAGCTGAATAAATGTTAATGCATACCATAAATAAATTAAGCTGCTTCTCCGCTTACTGGCATCTGTTCTGAGCCTAGATGAAAGCCTGTTGGGGGGAAACCAGCATGGCTGCAGCAGAAGCCAAGGGAAGGGCTGAAAGGAAGTGTTTCTGCATAGTGCTTCCCACTGCAGGCTCCTGCCACCCCTTTCTGTGGTGACACTCAGGTGGACTTCTGGAGGTGTTCATCTAAGCTGCTTTGGTGGTTGATCAGACAGCGCTGTCTCTCGTGACAGATTAGGCAGTGTAACCATGAGAAGCGGTATAGAGTCAAGGGCAGTTTAATGATTACAGTAGATTTCTCATGGGGCTGTAAGAGGGAAACGGCTCTGCAGCAGCATTTAGAGCAGCCCGTTTCTGTTTGGCTACCGTGTCTGTCCCTGTGGTGCTCAGCTGCTTTCCAGCACCCCTGGCCAACTCCTGGGGTGTCTTTGTCTCTCACTTCAAGTGCTGTGAGACCCAGCCAGTTGGTTCCAACCTGCCCACCCCATCCTTGATACGCTCATTTCTGGGAAAGACCAAAACTTGTCAGGGTCCAGGGCTGGAAGAGGGATTTTGGAGCAAAAGAAACTGCCTGTAGCATGAGTTAGGCTGGAGAAACATGGTGCTGAACAGCAGCAGCCTGCGAGGCGCGATCACTTGACACTGCACATCCCCCGTAACCCAAGAAAGGCCTCGGCACGGTAACAAGACACGGGGCACTAACACAAAGAGAAGAGCCATTCCTGCCTGCCTGGCGTGGCCCTGGACAGGTATTATCTGCCTGGGGAGCTGCGGGGAGAGGAGACTCCACCGGCAGCGGGTGCACCCAGGAGCCAGTGGCAGAGGACGCTGGCCCTGCCTAGGCAGAATACACTGATGGCGAAGGAGTAAATTAAGTTTAACAGTCACAAACCAACTCCTGGGAGTCTCCACAGACCTCCCTTGTCTCCCAACAGGGCCTCCAGCCCCCAGCCATGCGGGAGGTCTCCAAAATGAGACTAGCCAGCCGCCAGCATAGCCCTCAGACTGTCATTTCTTGCCGCTGGCTCTCCCGCACCCTGGGTGAGCGCAGTGCGAAGCAGGGCCTTGGGGTTGCTGCTGTGAGATACCCGTCACAGACGAGAGTTGTGCCAACTCAAGAATCGCCCCAAAGGCAGGAAGACAGAAACACTGACTGGAGACAGTCTTGCTTTCCTTAAAGCTGCGTTGTAAATGTGCATTTACCATTGATGGCTCTGCACAATGACCAACAAAAGGGTCGTTATTTACTATTAGTTATTGCCTGCCCAAACCACAAGCTTGTTAATTATTTCAGCTGGAGGCCATGTGGCAGTCACACAGTTAGCAATGGGAGCACTGAGGTGCTGTTCCTTCCCCCCAACCCTCTAGAAGAGGGTTTGTGCACGGATTTAACACACACTGGTATTGTCTGCAAGATACAACCCTGGCAGGAGTGGTGGCTAGAAACTGAGTTTGCTCAGCTACACAGTTGGGTTGAGAGGACCATGCACATGCCTAAACCTGAGGGGATCCGGGCAGCATCTGAACCGTGCCATGCTGACATAAGCTTATATTTAGCACCACTATGCCACTCCCCCCTCAGATGCAGATGTATCCTCTGTGTCTTTTAGCAAAAGCTAAAAATGGAAGGCACTGGCATTCACTGAGACAATTTCGGAGGTTCAACAGCTCAGCAGGAAGGCCAGGTGTTTGGTTTCAGGCACGTCTGACTCAGATGAGACGTCAGCCCGTGCCCTGAAGCAGGCCTGGTTGCCATCAGTAAAGCGGTGAGGCTGCAATTCTGGATAAAGCAACTTCACGCCTGACTGACTGAGCAGCTGTTTCCTTTGAAGCTGTCATCTCACAGGAGAGTAAAGTCTGAGATCCAGCAAAGATCAAGACTCCTTGCCATAGAGAGGAGGAACCACTTCCCTCAGACTGCCCTGCAGATTCCTGTTTGGGACGTGACGGCGGGGCTGAGGGAACTAGTACTGACCACAGCCGTACCAACCTAACAGGGATTTCCCAGGTTCAGTGTTTTCTGTACATACTGCTCCTCCCAAGGGACCTGCTCTGCTTGCCGAAGACCTCCAGAGCACCGGACAGGGCAGACAGACACACAGGTGTGTCTGTCTCCAACCAGCTGCCACAACCATGGCCAACACATTTCACCCTTGGGCATTGCTTTCCCCGTGCTCCTGCCCTCTGCCAGGATAGACTGAAAGCTGCTCAGAGGAGGGAGCGTCCGTGGATGCATTTGCCTAGTGCAATGGGACAGTAGCAGGGAGCCAAAGTGCTTCTGCAGTAGGTGGAGCAAAAGTCAGTGCAGTTTTCCCTCGTGCCGTTGCTGTTTGCTTCCCCAGCCCACCGCAAGAAAGCCCTGGGCAGTGCTGATCACAGGTCCAAATCAGAGCAGTGCCCAAGACATTATTTCCCTATCTCCTCCGCTGCCAGCCTTGAATAACTCCCTTGTCCTCCCCGACTGCTCCCTCAGTGCCGTTTCAGCTTCTTTCTTCACATCCCCTTTCCCACCTGAGATTCCAGCTTCAGATTACCTCAGCTCCCCTCTGACACTGCCTTGTGGGTGACCCTTTTATTCAAACCCTCAGACATTTAACACTCCAACTGGAAACAGGGCTGGAAGAAAAATAGGAAGCCAGCATTGCTGTTGGTTCCTAAAGATCAAAACCCAGTGGCGGCTAAGACAGGGAACATGTAAGCTCAGCTCAGCCCTGACTGGAGCTACTGGGAGAAGCAGGCTCTGCTCTGGGCACTGCTGGCTGGAAATCCGAGTTGTCTGGGCTCAGCCCTGGCCACAGAGCTGCCTTAAAACTGCTCTGCCCTGCCGCAGGCAGCTCTCATGTCTGCATTGCAGGGCCTTTGGGACAGCAGTTAGTGACAGGGGGCTGCAGAGAGGGATCTGCCACCTCTGATGCCGCAGCAGTGGCCATTCGGCATCTCCAGTGGCCATTTTTCTTTGCCACTTCAAGATTTCTGAGTGAAAGTTCTCTCCTTGCATGGAGTAACTGCCCAGAGCTTATTCAGAGGAACATTTTCTTAAAGGGAAATGGGTTTCTGGATACACCTAAGTAGCTTAGTTAATAACAACAAAATAAAGGGAAACTTTTCATTATGAGTTTTTTTGGTCCTCAAGTAAAGCAAATTCATCAGGTTGTTTAATTAAATCAAGGTTCCCCCAATCCCACTAAATGTATTCTGACATTCAAAAAATGTCATTACCAGCTATGGGAAGCTCAGAAAACAACACTTTGGACTCTTTGGTGAAAAATAATTTGGTAGATTTCTTCCAGTTCTGGTTGTAAAGGAAAAAAGGAACACCTCTACCCCGGAGTTTCCCCTGCAGCTCCTCAGTACCCTGATTATCTTCTGCTGAGTGGCCCCCGAGTGCCTGCCCAGCAGACAGTACGCTACTGTACATACCGCCTTGTGCTCCCTGGCATGCCAGACACAAACACGCAGTGTTTCTTGATGTGCTCAGTCCTTGCACAACTTGAGAGGTGGGTCAGGTTTTATTTGCTATTCTAGAATGGGTTGTGTCTTCAGCTAATAAGACAGGAATGTGAGCACTTGGGTCTGAGCTAGTAGCAAATATTAAGTGTGCCAAGAGGAATTCAGCCTTGTGACACCTACTAGCAGCTGCCGACACACTATCAGTAAAGTGGCTCCCAGCTGCCACAGACCATTCGTACCTCTGGCTGCCCCCAACCTCAATGAGAGCATTTTCATTCACTTCAGGAGCTTCCAGATCATGTACTAACATGCCAGCTACGAGTGATAGCTGCCCCATGCAAAGATTCCCAGTGTCACAGCTGCCAATACAGACAAGCTCTGGCAGTTCAGAAAGTACCATGGTGCTAACAGGAAAACCAGGCAGCTTGATGCTTCATAAGAAGCTGCAAAGATGCTTCCAAAATGGAGCTCTCCCCGTGCCAGCCAGCCATGGGGACACCCGAGCAGGGAAGCCTGTGCCACAGCAGAAGCAAGGTACAGACATGCCGATGCCTCCCTGTCGGAAGCTCAGATGCAGCAGGTCTTTGCAGTGCCCAAAACCAGATCCTTGACTAACCCTGCAGAACCTGGAGCATCCTCCCACTCAGTGAGGAAGCAGGAACCTGTCAGGTCAGCAGAGCTGCGCTACCGCAGATGTATGGTCAGACTGCCAGATCAGATCTGGCCCCAGGCTCAGATCCTAGGAATGGATGCTGTTTCATAAGGCTGCTTTATAACACAGGCCCGGCAAATTTGCATCACTGATATTAGCATGGAGGCATTTGCTGCTCTCTTTCTCCTCTGGAGGGCTATGTCCTGTCCTGTTGGTTTGACACAAAGACTAGCTCATGCTACAGTTATAGCAAGTTACTATAAACAGCATGTGCACTGCTAGATAATGTATAGATAATATAAAGAATTAGCAAGCTCCAGAAGGCAACAGCCAGGACTTTCCTTAGGCTCTTCTAATGGATGAGAAGGCCAGGGATGTGGCTAGTGTGATACAGGCAATCAAGGAGAGGTTCTTGGTCTAGTACTGCCAATGAAAACAAACCTAATCCAATACACCTTTGGTTCCGTACAGACTGCTTCACATATGACTTGTCCCTCCCCCTTGTCTGCTGCTGTGCCTTCTGCCCAGCAACAGCTGAAAACAAATATGGGGAGAGACGAGGAGGATCAGGGAGGATCCTGTGTGATAAAACTTGCTAATTAATCAGAGAAGGATGTGCATGGAGGCGGGGCTGGGGCCTTTGCAGCTCTGGTGTAACCGGCTGCATTTGTTACAGAGGCACCTGTTTACACCACAGCTGACTTTGGCTCAGTGTACAGTTTTTGTTTAGAGCAGCTTAGAATGTAAATGGATGGAAAGAGATGGAGATGGTATCTTGGGACTGAGCTTTGCGATCCTGCCTGTAGCAGCCTGTAACCTCTGAGCAGCTCAGCGTACCACCACAGGCGCTCCCCCTGCCAGCAGCAGGCAAGAAGGGCTCAAATTCCCCTGAAACACCAGGAACACGTAATGTCATGGTAGCCTGCCCTCTTGCAGACACAAGAAAAATGCAAAAAAGAACAGAAAAAAACTGCTATAAACCACTAAGAATCTGGGGAAAGCAGAGCGTGGTGGGAGCACACCCCATTCTGCCTGTTTATCCCACACGCAGAGGCACAAGCATCTACTGCGCGGAGCTGTACGGTCCTACAGCTATACCCAGCAGTTGGCAGCCATAGGTGCTTTTGGCACACCGCTCAGCTAACGTCTTCTGGCTATTTGCTTCAGGGTCAGACAAGCTGAACGCCAGAGGAGCTTGTTTCCCTCCTCCCTAGGCTGATGTTCCCCCCGTGAATATTCTTCACAGGCCATTTCGGAAGCTGGCAGCAGAGGCAGGGCCCAAGCCCAGGCACCCCGTTGGGTGTCTTATGCCTGTGACCACCCTTTCTTGCACCCTTGGTAGCACTGGTACGTTGTACTGGGGATGCTCTGCCCTGCTGGCTCGGCAGGGGCCGCACACAGAGACAAACCCACTTCTGCCCTCCTTTGCTCTACTCTACATCCCTAGAGACTTTAACCAAGTTATTTCAGCTCTAAGGTGGTCCCAGCAGGCAGAATTTATCCTGCTAGCCAATTTCTTGCGCATACTATCTGCCAGGCTGAAGGGAGTGTGCACAGCCACGTCCCAGGTCCCTGCAAAAAAGGGTGTTGCATGGCAATAGGGAGGGAACTTGGCAAGAAAGATGCAGTTCGGCTTCCTGGACCAAGCTGATAACCCCATCCCTCCAGGATGTGCATCGATCCTGCTTTTTTTCTCATTTATTACTCTCTTTCATCCCTTCCACTCCTTAACATAAAGCCAAACAGGACACTGTCCCTTCCAGCCAAGCTTTTAGCCTCATCACTGGGATTTCAGCCCAGCAGTTTTGAGCCCTCAGGTAAACTCCACCTTGCTACCTCTGCAGTGGTCTGAGCTTTTTCCATTTCCTCCTGTGGCCACTGGTGCCAGTGGGAAACGTCATTTCCACAGCACTGTTTATCTGTAAGACATTGGCAATAGATAACATTCTTCAGAGAATGGCTTTGCAGTTTTCCCCACACCTCTGGGTATGAGGCAGGATTAAAGCTAGTGGTTAGGAAAGGACTGAACAACTGAACTGAATTCAGCTAAAGAACTGTTGATGGGGTTTTTTCCCTGAAAGGGGTGTCTCTTAGGGCTCACTGGGCCAAATCCTTAGAGGCAAGAGATGAGACAACTTATCAGAGTGTGTGCATGTCCCAGGTGGCATCCAGGCCCAAGTCATTCAAAACTTTCTGGATCACCCATGCCATTCATCCAAGAAGTGTTTGGGCTCAGCAACAGTGTGACTGTGAATTACCCATCATAGCTCTGTAGGCCACAGCGGTGGATCGCACCAGCCACCTTCCTCCAGATGAGACAGGATCCCCATGCTATGAGGTTTTTTTTGTTGCTAGACACCAAAAGCAAGGGACAAAGCTGTATTGTTTTCCCATCTCTGGCTCTCTTGGCAGAGAGAAGGGAAGCAGTACAGTGGTGGTCACTGTGGGCACATGCCAGCTTTTATCACCTTCAGATGTTTGCTGTACTAGTGCCACAGCCCTAGAACTCTCCTTGACCTTTGCAGCCCAGCCCGTATTATATCCAGAGTCCTCCACGGCTACAGCTTCTAAAGGTCACAGCTGAAGATAATTCATTTAAACAGAGGTGCAGATTTCACAGCAGATGCCATCTAATTGTGGGAAAATCATTGCTATATGCCTGTAATGCTTATTTATCGCATGGAGATTATGCAAATTCTTCACCTCCTCGGGCCAGGGTATGGGTTGGATAACACCTTATGGTGCTCAGGTCTTCTCCATTGCAAGACTGTAGAAATGCAAAGTGTCCTAGTAGGAGAGGTGTCAGATAAACCGGGAGGAAGTTAGCTACGGCTGCTAATGTGTCAGCGGTCATTCATACAAAATTAAGATGACAGAGGACAGGGCTGTGCAGAAGGGCAGTGTGGGAGCCACCCAGGACAAGTGACCTGTCTTCTGAAGTCTTTTGTGGCCAAGAGAGTTCACCTGTTCAACGTAAAGGATCCTGCTTGATCCCTAGGGTCAAATGGCCACAGATCTCCCTGCAGGCATCGTTCTGTGCATGGCATATTCGGATTAGCCCAGCACAACCAGAGGCAGATGTAAGCTAAGGCAAATAATTATGCATCCACAGAAAGGTCTGCAATATTTCACCACATTCCTTTGAAGTGAACAAACCAAAAAAACCTCTTTTTTTTTTTTTAAAGCACCCATGCTTCTTGTAGCTTAAGACTGACTATTTTGTTATCTGCAGCCGGGATCTTTAACTCTTCCTGTGTTTAAATCAAAACTAGAGCGGTAGGAAAGGAGATTTCAGTGTTTTGGCACCCTGCTGTCCCCGGAAAGCCTGGCTGTTTTCAGGCCTTGTGGTTATATTTGCGGATGCCAGGAGGAAACACAAAAATAAAAGTTTCCATGGGTGTGGGGGCCAGGTAGAAGCCAACAAGACAGAAGGGATTTCAGGAGAAGGAACAAGCAGTCATCTTGTAGAAAGGGACAGGAAAGAGAAGACGCAGAAACACTCCCTTTCTCACCCTGGGCAGCTTCTGGGACGTCATTTGAATGGCATCTTGGGTCAAAATCTGCAGCTTTTAAAGGTAATGCAGAAATTCCCCCAGAAAGAATCAACAGAAGGAGGGGGAACATCTGCATTTTCTCCCTGCCATGGGGCTTGCTTCTGTCTGGAAAAGGCTGCAAATGGCTAAAGGGACCTTTGCCCACTGAGTCAGCTTACCCCTGAGTGCAGGTGATGGGAAATTGGGCTATGCAGACCTCAGAGGTTTCGACAGGTCCACAAGAATTCCACGGGCTTCTCCAAACATTTTCTCAGAGGTGCATGCCGAGATCCCCCCTGACTGTGACACATGCAGCTTCTTTGAGCTTGGAGGATGGGGCAAAGGCATCAGAGGGGATCCCAGAAACTCTGCAGGCAACCAGCTGCAGCCCTGACCCTTGCTACAGCTCCATGGGCTGTTCTACCAGAAAGCCAGTCTGGTTCACCTACGAGAAAGCGAGCCTAGAGTCTGGCAGGCTGTTCCACCAGAAACACAGTCCTACGCTAGCCTCTCTCTGGAAACCACGTCCCCTCTAGTATACCTTCCCTTCCTCAGGGACTACCATCTCTTGACACAGCTCTGCACCCTTCCTTTCAGGGCTGGAGACTTTTGCCTGTCCTAATGTAAAAACCCTTTGTTTCCAGACTGACCACTTCAGCCTTCTCCACTCCCTTTTTAAAAGGAGGGGATGTGATGTCTTAAAATCCAAATTTGTCTCCATCCCACACAGACATGGTGTTCTCATTTCCATTAGTGTCATCTATTTACATGAGAAGTTCTTGGTGAGGAAATTGAGGTTACTGAGAGAGGGGGGAAAAAAAAAAAAAAGTTATTCACATCAGACCCGAATCCCTGCGGTGTGTGTTGCTGTGTGCCCTCTTCTAGACCTTGCCCCACATTTGAAGTAGGGCAGACTGCAATTAAAACACACAGCAAACAGAAAATGCTATTGACACTTCAACATGAGCCTAAGGTAGGAAGTGGTTGTGCTGAAATATTAATTAATTTACTCAAGGTCACTCTTGAAGCTAATGGCTGAGCAGGGAGCTGTGCTGGGTGTCTTAGGTCTTTCCCCCAGAACTATCCTCGCTCCACCTCTGAGTCGGCACTGGCGGTATAAAAGGCACCAGCTTGGAGAACTGCAGTCTGCATTAACGCCTCTGCCAGCGTGCCCACCAGTACATCATTTCTGCTTGCGAACAGCAGCCACTTCAGGGCTACCAAGAGGTAGCTGCAGAGGCAAAGCATACTGCTGTGTTTTCAGACACAGGCACAGACACACAAGGTGCAAAGTACTCGGGTATCCTGCCAAGCTGATGGCACACCTCGGGCTTAGAGTGTTAGAAAAGTCTTAAAAAACATTAGAAATCAGCTTGAAATCAGCTTCTATCAACCCTTGCCAGGCTCCGAACGAAAGAAGCATCATCTCTTTTCATGTTCGTTGTCTCTGGGCTATCTTTGTATGTTTAGCGTGCTCCTGCAGCCACAGACAGGTTTGCTACCGATGCTCAGCCCTGCATCTTCGAAGTACCACCAAAAGGAGCTCAATTTAAGAGCTCTTCTCTGCTGGCCAAGGAGAAAGGTGAAAACCCCAAGCCAAATCCCAAGGAAAGCAGCCCTTCGGGCCAGTGCTTGTTCTGGAGAGACACCTGCTGGCAACACCCGCCGAGCCCGAGCTGAGCTCAGGGACGCGCTCGTCCTCCTTCCACGGAAGCCGAGTAGAAATAAAAGCGTAACCGAGATGCACAGGGAGTCTGGGGAAGAGGTTCGCACTAAAGAGGTAGAACCCAAAGCAAAAGCATGCCGCCAACCTGCACTTGTCCCAAGCCCCGAGCCCAACTCCACCACCCCTTGTGCCTGACCAGCGTTTCGCAGTCCCAAACTATGGCAGGTCATAGGAGTGAAAGCACCTGACAGATGCTTAGCAAGAAAACAGCGTGAAAGACCCACGGTCTCACATACCTGAGCGGTTTGAGCTTGTTCAACCATAACCAGTTTTTAACCACCCTCCCTGCCAGCACTTTTTAGGACAGCCAAAGAAACCTTAAATTCCCACTAAGTGTGAACTAAATCAAATTAAGCAGAAAGCAGGAGCATTCCAGGGGCTAGATGGGCTGGCTGGAAACCCCATCCTGTTCTAGGCAGGAAAAATCTAGACGTGAAGCTGCATTTTACATGCAGGGGCACGCACACTTGTGAGGAAGCACATTTGCAGAAATCCTGGCAATCAGTGCCAAGGAGTCACGTGCCTGTAAGATATTTTAACTCCTGTCAACCCTGTGGGAAAGCAGCAGGTACAGGCCAGCTTCTCCTTCCTTTGCACAGGATCTGCTGGCAGGTTTAAATAACAGCTATTCAGGTGAGAAGTGAATACAAGGAGGGCCTCAGGACTAAGCTAAAGCTCCAAACTGGCGCTATGGGGTTTGTTTTCTGCTTTTGTCACAGCAGGATGCCCTGTTCGCTGCATTTTCTCCTTGCTAGCACTCTCCTGCACGCAAGGCTTGAAGGAGAACACGCATCAGAGTTGGCAAATTACTGCCCGGCCAAGACTCAGGCTGTAATTCAGTGTCACATCTTTTCCGACACTATCATCAGCTTCAGGAACTGCCATCCTTTCCAAACCTGGCCCTCATTTCTCTGTCCCATTGCTACAGTCCACTGACCTCTCTGCTTGTCCCCAACTGTTTATGGGACAAGTTCACTTAAGCAAGCTCACGGAAAGGGGCAGACAGGATGCATGGTCTGAACTAGCGTGGAGCAGCAAAAGGAGGAGCAGCAGCAGCACGCGGCTGCTGGGGATGTTGCCCGTTTGCAGGAGTCTCAGTGATTCCTGGTAGCTTTGGAGAAGATGTAAAGGACAGGCTTGGTAGATCTTGTAGAAAGCAACTCCGTGGTTTGGGAGCAACCAGAGGACTGTGCTTTCTTGGGGTGAAAATGCTGTCAGAACAGCACTGCTTCAGTCACTGCTTGTGTGACAGCTTCCCTTCTGTGGGTGCTCCGTTGTGCCCTCTACCCCTCTGTCCCACCTGCTGGGCCTCTTCCCATGCACAGACCCAAGGCAGGAGACCCACAGGGTGGGCAGGTGTGTGCACCATGCACCCTTCCCTCTTCCTCTGCACACACCCTGGCTCTTCTCCCTGACCGGCAGCTTGGGAGTCCCCCCTCTGTCACTCCCACAGCACCCACCATAAGATACACTTGTCAAGGGCCTGTTAAGGAGTCTGTTAACAAATGTGCAAACAACATAAAAGCATACCAGAGACCAGGTGCTGTTCTTTTCCCGTTGTCCCTGCTCCTGTCGCCCATGCTCATCACTCTTCCTTCTTTTGTGGCAATACACACCTGTCAGGCCACAGCCTGCTCCTGTCCCTGCTGAAGGTGGCCAGGGTGCAGGGAGAACCTGGCTGACTTCTCTAAGTGACCCACGTTGCTCACTCCTGGGGGCTGGGGCTTGGCAGCTTCTCTGTCTGGAAAGCCGCTTGTGCCTCGCAACCAAGAACAGGAAGGCAATGCTGCGGGAGACCATGTCTGGCCATATCGGGCCCCGAGAGGCTACTTCATGGCAGGGAAACAAATGGGATAGTAACTTCAATAGTAAATAGTAGCAGCAGCAGATAGGAAACAGTCACTCCTCTGTTTTACACAAGGGGCAGAGGGAAAAAAAGACAAGACTCTAGCAGCGGTAAAGCCAGAACTACTGCTTGAGCTCCTTCAACCCCTGGAGCTGTGCTCATTTACCCAGAAGGAAAAAGATTGGCACAGAAGCAAACCAGGGAAGAACTCAATGCATAGGCAGGTATTTGTCCTGCTGAACAAACTAAAGAGATGCAAAACACTTGCAGTTTCAGAGGACGGCAAAAGGAAAAGTCAAACCATGCCGTCCCTAAGGAAGAACTGTATCACCAGCACCTTTGTTAGGCTGCCATCCTCTTTCTCAAATTATCACCTAAAGGAGTGGCCAGAGCCCTGGTTGCCCGCAGCCTGTCCACGCAGGCAGAGGCCTTCCAGTGACATCACGGGATGGTCACTACTCCTGCAGACCCTGCTCCTTCCCAGAGCCCCTTAGCACCTCCAGCCCCTTCCAGTTAGTGCCCTGCCCTTGCTCTGCTTTATCTTCACTTCATTTCACTGTCTGCACTTTGAAATAGACTTATCTTCAGTTTTCCATCATTTTATTTGGAAAAAAAAAAAAAAGTCAGCCTGTTGATTACAAGGAGAGCTTCAATTTTTAGCAATCAAAACTACTACCATGTTTATTGTAAGTCTTCGGGGAGTGTTTGTCAATTAAAACGTGACATACTACTAAAAATATAAACTAAGGGAACATTTTGGAAAGTTTTACCTAGGTCTTGCACCACTTCACCAAAAGATTTTTTTTAAGTTTGGAAACTGACTGAATGAATTCCTACGAGGGTATTCATTTTCTAGGTGCCAGCCTCTTTAATGTGAAATCTGTTAAATGAGACCACATGTTCTGAGTTCAAAGAAAAGGGGAAAACGAGAGAAGCCAGCATCTCCGAGAAGGCATTAAAGAGAGCTTTGAAGTAAACCACAAATAAACTAAGATTAATATATATATCTTTAAAACACAAGGAGCCCTAATGTTTGCTGCGTTATGAAACCCCCTTGCTTGTGACTGTTGCTATAGAGGACAGGATATTCTAACACAGGCTTTAAGAAGGGTGAAAACATAAAACTGCCATTGCATTTTCTAAGCGAACCAGAGATCAGAGGATGTCCTCTGCTGGCGAGAAAGATGTTTTCAGTTTGGATGCTCCCAGACCACTCGGGGCCTTGATAGTTACTCCTTTACTATCCAAGCAAAGTATTTATAAGGAATACCTGGACAAGTACCGATTAAACAGCGAGGAAGAGCTGGCAGGGTAAATTCTTACAGGATTATATCCAATAGCTTCACGAAATTTCAAGCAATTTTTTTCCAGCTGCTGTTTACTGCCACTTTCCAGTAAGAAATGTGGGAAGTAATAAAGAATTGTTGCCTCAGAGATATTGTTACAAGAAACTCAGGTTCTGACTGGTTGGCCTCGATCCCTACGGCCCTTCCTATCTGTAACTACAGCCCTTTACGGCGGCTTGCCAGGAAACGCAGGAAAGCAAACTAGAAGCGTCACATAAGCACAGACGGTTTCTTCTGGAAGATGATTCAAAGGGCTGTTATGTCCAAAGTGGTGGGTTGTGGTTGGATTTTTTTCTTCTTGCCACGTGCATGTCATAGCCTTCTGCCAGCCTTCTCAAGCCACTCCTCACCTCCCCAGCCCTCTTCCAAGCGCTCCCCTAATCATTCATTGTCGGGGGCTTTCCTTGACACTAGGTTTAATTTCCTCCACAAATGGTGCTGACCTCCAGGAATCAAATTATCAGCAGCATTACGGGATATAACTTGAATGTGTACCCTACATACCCGATTTGCCAATCTTTGTTACAAAAGTTAATATCATTAATATGTCTTATTATTCCCAATACTCTGATTGAAGCTGGAAGCTCAGGGACTATGAGAAAGACTGTAGCACCCCATCGTGAGAGCTGTAATCCTCAGACTCCGATATACTGATAAACAGCCACTACAATGAAGGCTTCTTTTCTTCTTTTTTTTTTCAGAACAAAGGAAAAAGTACTCCAACTCCAATGTCATTATGCATGAAACTTCACAGTACCACGTACAGGTGAGTATGCAGTGAAATGTTAAGAGGCTGAAAGGCCAACATCAGCAATAGCTGCTGGTAATGCAATGTGTTTCATTTGTCCCGGACCTTCATTAGACCAAGGAGTAGTTGGGAACCTTCTTACAACAAGCGTCTCTCTTCACACCCTGAGAGAGGCAAACAGCAAAGCTGCTTGAAACCTCTTCTTTCTTTTCCACAGTTCCTGTCTCCCCGATGCTTGTAGATAAACTTGCCTCCTGAGCTTCCCACCCACCTGGGTCCTTTATTCCTAGCTCCTGAACGGTAGGACACACTTTCAGACTTAGCCATCCGCTGCAGTTTCAGTCCTTGAGGTTTGGGTCACCATGGTCCTGCCAGCCTGGACGCCAGGGCTGAGACCACACAAGTCCTCTCAATCTCATGTAACATGCCACTGAAGCTGGGGTCATCTGGGCTTCTCATCCAATTCCTTCAAGCACAAAAGGGTAAGAAAGTAAAGAGCACGTGTAGGTGGAGCACAGAAATTTCTTCACCACAGACACATGGAGGAGATCAATTAAAGGACTATGAGGGCAGCACAAGTCCTGAGATAATTCATCTCCCAAGACTGACCTCACTCCTTCCTACAAGTCAGAGGTTTCAGGCTGGACTGGATCTCTCTCCTTTCTTTTCTCTCTTCTTATACATTGCCCGCTCTGTCTAAAATCAATACCAGCTCTCCTGCTGTCTCTTTGGTTTTTCTGCTGCTCCTCTCCAACTCCTTGGTTTGGAGAGCAGCAGTTGTTCCATTATGGTATGGCATTGTTTGAAAGTCCAAGCAAATAGACTCTGGTATAGCTCACAGATCCTCCCACAAGGATAGAAAACAGCTTTCAACAGCGCAACTCTGAATCATGCTCAAATCCTGTAACAGCGCCGGGTCCAGACTTCCATGGCTTCTCCCACATTGCATAACATAGGTCATCTCTGACCATTTAACTGTCCCTCCCTTGGATCCCACGTGTTTTTTTGAACTGAAAAGTGGGAGAGACACCCACATTGGACAGATTGCTTTGGTGATGGGGAGGGAAACAGAGCCTGGTCACTGCCTCTGCATGTCCAGTGTGTTGACCTGTGCTGAAAGGTCTGAAGTTGCTGGCTTGTCCCCTTTCCCTTGCTGGGCTACATGTAGGACCGGTGTCTGGGGACATTTTGAGGTCAGCAACTCTGTCCTCTTGCTATGAGGTGTGACACGTCCCAGGGACTTACTGTACAGCCAGCACTAATCAGTCAGTCAGCTGGACGCTTTCTGTCATTACAGCCTGCAGATGGGAAATGGTTGACGAGGAGGGAGGCCAAAAGTGATCATTAAAGAATGTGAAGTTGGTTTAATGACATATGGACCTCTTTTCTACTTTAAATTCAAAGTAAAAATGGCATATGAAACCATCATTTATCAAAAATATATTTCCTTTCTGAATCATCAAGATTCAGCAAATTAAAGTGTTGAGTAATTGGGGAGAGGAGGATGGGGGGGGGGGGAGATGTTAAAAAGACAAGGGAAATTCTATACAAGGAAACAGGAAATGGAGAAGCTGCTGTCCTCTCTCCCTCCTCTGCATTTGAAGGAGAGTAGTAGGAGCTGTTGTCCCTCTCGTAACCCTGTGCTCCAAACCCTTCTTGATCAGCATGGACAGACGGGTTAAAAGCAGGGTTCCCGTGGTGGTTACGGGAACTCATCTGCCCAAACAACAGAGACCACATCGACTATCATCTTTGAGCTCTCCCTCAGCTACTGTGTCCTCTCAAGTAATTCAAACCCCTTCAACCATGACAGGCATTAAGCCAAATTCATCTCTCAGTGTCACAGACATCACTCAAAAAAAGAAGAGCCAGCCTGGTCGTCCCGGGCCCTGTGACTCCTGTAATGCAACACACCAGTGCAGGCCACTGTGGGAACAGAGGTGCCCATCTGAGGCCAGCTGGACCATTCATCACTGAAAACCGGGCAAGGCGAGAAAGGAAAACACTTTACAAGGTTCATATTTAGTAGATGGGGCCCCCTCTTCTTTCTTTTAAGATCCCAGTCCAGCAGAGAGCTTAAGTACATGGTTAGAAATAAAGGAGCCTGTTCATTTGCTTAAAATGAAATTCAGACTTTTAAAAATGCTTGTTTGGAAAGAGGCCCTGGTTTCCATCGGAGAAACTAACTGGATGGCCAGCTGCCCCATTGGTGGCCCAGCCAGTCATCCCCATCAGCAACTCCTACCAAATAAAGTCACTCATGGAAGCAGAGAAGGGACTTTAAACAGCGACACATACATGAATTCTTCATTAATTATGCCATATGCCACCCATTTGCGAGTCTCTGCCTTGAACTTTGACCAAGGCAAAAAGGATTTCAGTGGCAGGCAGTGAGGTAGGAAGAGGTTTCCTCACAAGAGGCATTTTACACCCTTTGAAGTAAACTATAAGCTGATCAAAGTTTAATAGTGGATGGAGTCATTGCCCATTCTTACAAAAGCGACTATATTTGAATATCCATCTGGATGAAAAGGGCTTTTAATGAGATAAAGATAGTAGCAAGCTTCTCTCCCTCTACCAGTATCTAACGTAAATGGAAAAGAAAAAATATTCTAATGAGTCCGAGTTCGACAAGTGGCTTTCCCCTCCATGAAAATTAACTTACTTAACAGTAAACAACAAAGGAATTTATGAAGATTGTAAACCTGGCAGTTAAAATAATAGAACAGATAAGAATGCCCGTCATCAGGTATAAACCAATTCTCTTCACTACTCAGAAAGCAGAGGGTTTGTCACCTCTGCGCAGATAATATTGACTTTGCGAATACCTTTTCGTGCACTATTTTACAATTACAGTCAGATATAACTCAGCATGTTTTTCATATCTGATTGCATGGCTAATCTCAGCTTTCAGCTCAAATACCTGCTGGGAGTTTTATTTAGACAGTGCCTCACCCAATACCTTTGCTTTATGAACACAGGATTGGGTCTTAACACTCTGCAGTGTTTATCCTCTTCTCTGCTCTTTCCAGTCTTTGTGAATAATCCAACCACCACCTTAACAACAAATTGATCACCACAAATCCTCTCCACCCCTAATTCCCACCATGTTTAAGACCATCGACCATCATGTTTAAAGACTCAGCCCCTTCTGCCTGTCAGGGCTACCAGTGCTTTAAATCTGAGCCTTTCCCCCTACATCCACCTTGTCTGGAGCCAGTCGTAACAACGGTTCCTGCCTGTGCTTCAACACGACCATCCGAGGCTCCATGCTCTGAGTACACGCATCCCCCTCAGGTCCATCTGGTCTGTATCAGACCCCAACCTTCACAGCCTCTCCGAGGTCCCTTCATAGCCGATTTCCACTGCAGGACAGTGCTGGTTCCTGCCCTGGTGCGGGAGCAGGGTCAGCTTTTGCTGCCTCTTAGCCTGCTTCCCGCTTTGCATTTTCCTGGGCTTTTACAGGTAGAAAGGACTTCCCAAGCAACCCTCTCAACCTGCTCCATTGCCCTCCGAGGCACATGCCAATTGTGGACACTACCAATTGGCTATTTAATAAGCTTATGAGCTGAGATCGCTACTGGGAACAGACAGATTTTTGCCCAGACCTTTCTCCTTCTCGTCTTGCATTCTGCAGCTCTTACTTGCTAGTCTTCTGGGACAAAGACTGTCTCTTTGTGCCATGCTGGACCCTGACCCCTGATACGGCACCACTGTAGCAAAGAGTCAGCACCAGAAAGAAACTGCCTGAACCCTACAAAGGTTATGTCTGATCTGGGAGAAGCCATGAAGACAAAGGATCAGAGGGAGAAAAAAAAAAAACAAAACAGGCAAAACTCATCCCTGTGCTAGAGAAAACAAAGAGCCTCTCCAAATTTCACATCCCAATTTGTGGCTTGCTTTAAATACACCCCATTTTTTCAGCTCTTGCTTTGAAACCGGGCTACAGGATTTGTGCACCGAAGAGAAGCAGGAGTTTCCACTGCCACCATCCACACAAACACTAACTGCCCAGCAGGACTGTTTCTGGGGTTGCCGCACTGTTGCCTCCAGCCCCACAGCAAAGGCATGCAAAGCATCAGCTCTACTTGCAGTACCCTGGGTCTCCCTGCCAGAAGGGTTGACCTGCTCCATGGCTCTTCAGCAGACTCACAGCTCACTCAGCAGCAGTGTGTTATTTACCCTAATGCTACTGAGTAGGGGAAGCGGCGTGAGAGGGTCATGCTGGTGGATGGGCCATCAATATTCCAGGGAAGAAAGAGCTGGGACCTGGCCTGGTCAGCCTCCCGGCAACAGGCCCTACCTAGGACCAGCTGCGGCACAGACACCTCGGTTAGGCCTATAACTTGCCCATCAAAAAACCTCCTGCCTTTCTCTCCTGGAGAAAGCTGGTTACAACACTTGGGCATATTCTCCTTCCCTTCTCCTCACCAAGAACACGGCAGGGCAGCAGAGGGAACAAGGTGAAACGGGACCACTTCCTTTTCCTTCCCGATCTTCTTTCCCTTCCCCTGTTGTCACCTGAACACGTGGCCTGGCTGTGCTGTCACTGGCACAGGGACAACTGCGCGGAAAACAGCCTGGCTACTCTGAGCAGGCAAGGCTCCCAGGTTCTCCTGCCTTGCAGTCCCCTCTGCTGGCAGACTGAAGTTCTCCGCATCCGCAGAGAGCGGCACTTGCTCTCACCGGCTGCTGATCAGAGCGGAGATAAATAAGTTACCTGGATTTCTGGAGTGGTCTTCACCCACTGCTGGGGGGGCACACGCCCCATTAGGATGCAACACGCTTCTCCTTTCTGCAGCTGCCTCCCTGCCCTGTCCAGCATTCTCCTTGCACGGAGCCGCAGGAGCAGACCAAAGCCTGCAGGTGCAGCTCGATTACACAAATTCTTCGTAAATACGGGTGCCAAGTGCAAGGCTTGGATCGCTGTGTGCTTCAGGACACGGTTACAGCAGGGATGGGAAAGCATGCGAGTGCAGTCGTGTCTGGGACTTTACCACCTTCCCTGAACTGCTCCCAGCCCAAGTGAACACACAAGGCAGCGCAAGAGGGGAGGACAGCATGGAAACCAGGCTGGTAGTGGGCAAGAGCACTAGGCTGGGTTTACAGGACAGAGGGAGGGAGGGAGGGAGGGAAAACCAGGGTAGTCTAGCAAAGCCACAGTGCAGGACAGAGGCAAGTAGCAAAAAATCCCTTCTTAAGTCAGCGATGCCAGTTTTCACTACCGTGAAGGCTGATTTGGGTACTTTTGGGGGGAAGGTAACACGAGGGGACTGAAGAACTGGTGTAGAGTCAACTGCCGGCTTTGAAGCTGTCGTGCAGACCAGGTAGTTTCGCAGCACAGAAGCTCTCTGGTGCAACTGTGCTGCCCATTGAATTACGCGGGGCAGGGTACCTGGCCAAAGCCCACACATCGCATGGATCCCACCTCAGCACTAACTGTCAGAGGACTAACATTTGCCCATGGCTTGTGTGAGCTCTTTGCTTGGGACAAATTCCACACAGGGATATCTGCTACGCAAGATGAGCAAAACACAAGTGCTTTTAGCTTGGTAAATGAAGCTTGACTACCATATTTAAACTTGCAAGCCAGTTTGAGAAAAGCCAGGGGACTAACTCGTGTCTACAAAGCATTTCCACTGCTGGACGGGGGCCAGAGCTGCTAGAATTGACATATGATGAGATAAATATGCAAGTGGTGAAACTTGTTATGATAACTCTTGCTGCATTACGAAACCCTAATCTTTCACCACTGTGGCCAGGCTGGTACTAACAACTAGAACGTATACCTTCTGCAGCTACTCTTTCACGCTGGTGCTCTAAAGAACAGACAAACAGTAATTCAAGCCTTTAGAGGTAGTTTCACCATTGATTTACAGTACATACACCATCAAATTTTTTCACCTGTTTTCTTCCTCCTTCCCCCGCCCCCTCCAAACTTCAGCACTTGGCCACCTTCATCATGGACAAGAGTGAGTCCATTGTGACGGTGGATGATGCTATCCGAAAACTCATCTTGCTCAACTCAAAAGAGAAGATCTGGACGCAGGAGATGCTGCTGCAAGTGAATGACAAGTCCATCCGCCTGCTGGATTGCGAGTCGCAGGTACCCAGAGCTCTGACAGCTACCCACGGATTGACACATGGGGTGCAGTGTGTGCCCTTCCCGTTCTGCCTGGGTGGGCCATTTCTAAGGAACCGAAACAAGGGCAAATCACTACCAAAATCCACTCCTGGGTGTGTGGGGGCTGGCTGACTAATTCAAAGGGCAGGTAGGTGTGGAATGATTTATTCGTGGCTCCAGAGCACAGATCCTCCAGGTGAAAGATACCTCAAGCTGTGCTCCAGGCCAACAGTAAAACTGCTTCTGTGGGAGTGATACAGACTTACAGGTCCAGAGAGAGCTGCATAAAGCACAAGCAGAGAGGGAAGGACGTATTACTTGCATTAAAATAAAACGCAGCATCACCTGCCTGAGAACAGTGCCCCATTTTGACAGGTGACACGCATACATGCACAGAGGGCACCTAATCCAAGGGGAAGGAGCAGCCAGATAGTGGGAGAGGGATGGTGCTGCCCTGATTTTAGCAATGAGAAACCAAAGAATGTTAGCCCAAGGTCATCCAAGGAGACAGTGGGAGGGTAAGCCCCTTACAAAAAGCATCTTTCCTCTCATTGCTCTGCTGGGATGCATGACAAGTGTACTGGTGCAGGTAGAGCACAGCAGTAAGATGATGGTGAGCAACAAGGCTCAAGTTATTGAGGTCTCATGCCGGGCCCCATATTCAGGACTCGGAGGAGAAGAAGAGGTCACCTCTGTTTCCCATCCATCTCTCTCCTATTCTGCAGTCCCGAGCCACTGCCCCTCTGCAAACCTTGACACGCATCTTCGAAGAGCCCAGCGAACCACTGCTGAGAAGCACAAGTTCTGCCAGGTCTCTCTCCTCAAACAGGGACCCCAGGAGTTCACACACAGGACCACTCCCTGTCAGCTCAATAGTTCCCCACTGCCTGATCCCTTCCTCTTTCTCTTCCAGGAGGAGCTGGAGGACTTTCCCCTGCCGACAGTCCAGCACTGCCAAACAGTGCTGAATCAGATGCGCTATTCCTCCATCCTCCTCCTGGTGTGTCAGGATTCGGAGCAGCACAAACCTGACATCCACTTCTTCAACTGCGATGAGGTGGAGGTAAGCAGACCCCTCCTTGCTGGTGTAAAACAGAGAACAAAATATGCTCCTGGCTGTCTGCCAGCCCCTTCTTCCTTTGCCCACTTAAGAGCCCTCGATCCTTTCCAAAGCAAAGACCTTAAAAACATTCCTGTTTTATCTTTGAGGCGGAGATGGTTCACGAGGACATAGAAAGTGCCCTGGCAGACCACAAGCATGGGAAGAAGATACGGCCACAGACACTCAAGTAAGTACTGCAGGATATAGCTGGGAGTAAAAATAAAAAAATAATAATATAAAAAAAAGCAGCCCCATTTACAATGGTGCCTTCACACACCAGTCTCTCAGAAACAGGATCGGCAGCCACTGACAGGGTTGTTCTGCGTTGTTTCCCTTGCAGAGCAAACCAAGAAAAGATCAGGCAGAGACAATCCATCCTCCCACCGCCGCAAGGGCCGGCTCCCATCCCGATCCAGCACGACATGCGAGGCTCAGGGATGAACAGGAACCGGGTGGCACCCCCCTCCCAGCACAATCCAGGTACTGGCAGCACTCAGCGAGTCTGTCGTGGGGACGGGGGACTTGTTAGCCCAGACAGCCAGCCCTCCTGAAATGCCCTGTGGTCATTTCAGGCCCTGTATTGCTCGAGCACAGGGAAGCCCAGTGTCTTCACTGTGTTATAAAGTTAACACAAACACATACCAAAGGCACAACATTTTGTTGCATCTCTGGCTGCGCTTTATAAATGCCTAAAAATTGGGCTGCAGCAAACTTTTCTACCCACTGGGCTAGCAGTACGCATCTTCTCAATGGCAGCTCAATAAACCAAAGCTCCGAGAAACTCCTTGTAATGACACCTGTAGTTTGGGGATACTTAAATTCCCAAAAGAGATGAAAGCCCATCATAAAACTAAGCAATCACGTGAAGCTTGGACTAGGCACTGGTGATCTTAAAACATACAGACAAGACAGACCTGGTCAGAAAGGCAAATTCCTGGCTTGCTGACTTCACAGGAGCCAAGATTTCACCCTCAGAAATCAAGTGGTTTGCATTAATTCTCCTAGAGTTGAGTGTAGAAATGCAGACCTGAACTCACCTTGCCCATGTGCTAATCTAAAATCTTATGCCAAAACCATCCTGACTTCAGCCCGTTTGAGCTGGCTTGAAAAAAGTTGTATTTCTCTTTGGAGAAAGTAGTAACAGAAATAAGCTCTTTCTCTGACAAAAGCTCAAAATGACTAAAACGAGAAGCAAACTGTAAGCCTTTCTGTCACTGCCTGTTGTACCACCTTCTCTTAGGATTAATTTCTAGGTTCACGGAAAACATGTAATCAGGATACTATAAGAAACTCCAAACAGCAGCTGAGGAGAGAAAACACTCATTTCCCTGGGACAGGATCTGAAGCCAAGCAGCTGATCTTGCAGCCTGTTTCAGGTCCAGCTTTGTGTAATGAAAGAAAGATCTATATTTCAGAGCTGGACCATGTATAAACATCTATATTCTGATGCACAGCAGTTTTTAATGAAATGGCCACCCTTAACTCTGCCTTTCCCAGGATGCTTAGCATAAAGCTTTAAGTCCGTTGCTTACATCAGCAGAACTGGGCATTTACCCAAGCCGGATTTCTGGGTCTGAAAACACAGAGCCTGGCATGAAAGCAGGTGACGGGAGAAAGCCTTGAATGATGCCTGTTTGCTAAGATTGCTTCTCCTTTGAAACACACCTTATTGCTTTTTCTACAAAACCTGTCAAAACTAATCACTTCATCTTAACACTTAAAGATGACGCACATTTTCCACATTCCTTTGCCAAAACTGCCTCCCCTGTTCTCCCACTTCATGTATCCTGCTGTCCAAACACCTGCTGTGCGGGCCCTTTCAAATCCCATTTCACTGAGCTGAGACGTTATTCTTTTCACAAGAGGCCAGCCGAGCAATTGTTCACACTGAAACATCACCCCCTCGCTGAATGTCTGTCTTCTGGAAGCTGGGAGGTGCCTGGGTTTTGATCGCAGGAGGATTTTTTTTTTTAATACACATTAAAAACACTTGAGAGACTGCACACGCATTTGTACAGAAATGCTGATTTGTGCATAGGCCTGCCTAAACATCAGTCATGCAGAATTCCTGGCATGCTGCTTTCTAGCAAGTGACAGTTGCATTCACTTCCTGGTCTTATTTCTTCCTTCTCAACTACTATTTCATTAAACTGGTACCTCTGGGACAAGGAAGGCTCCAGCAGAGAGCTGGGGCTTAGAAGACAGGGTGGGAGTTACTCTAGTTGCACTTCACATACATGTGGAGCGCTCTGCCATGTGAGCGGTGACTCTTCAGCTCCTCTGTGGGCGTAAATCAGCTTAGAAGATGCATCAAAGGCAAAGGAGTTAGTGACTCACAGCAACTGGAGACCAGGGCTTGCAGGTCTCTGCCCGAAGCTGGCAGCTGGCTGCTCTTCATGATTCATTCACTGCTTGTATTTGAAAGCAGGCAGCGTATTGACAGAGGGTTGGTGGGCAGGTGCTGTGACCTTAGAAGATTTAATCGGCAACTTCGATCACCTCCTATTCTTTGTGATCTCCTGAGGTGCTCTCATAACGCAGAATAAACAACCAAGTTGAGAGTTGCCATCCCATGGGTCCCTGCATTTAATGGAGCCTATTTTCAACCTCTGATAGTAAATATATTGCTCTCTCCCTCCCTTGTTTGCAGACTATGAACGACGAGGCTCCAGCTCTCATGACCACGAAGAGTCCCGAGCCATCTTAGCACAGAAGATCGAAAAAGAAACGGTTGGTAACAAGAACAGTGCACAGTCAATAGGCAGAAGGAGAGGGAGAAGAGAGGAAGGAAGCAAGGGGCTCCTCCATGAGCAGACATTTTATGCATGATCTAGTCATTGTTAAACTGATATCTACCGTGCATAAAGGTAAAGTGAACAAAAGCAAAGCTCCGTCACTGGGTCAGTTACAATCTCCTTTGACCTGAGGTAGCTCTGCTGATTTCAGAAGGTCTGCTCCTCCACAGCCCACTAGTCCGGTCTTGGGGTTATTTTCCACACATCCATTAGCAGGAGTCACTTGTCACATTGATAAGTACAGCACACAACCAGGCACAGCTTTGTGTTTGGAGAATGATGAATTCAGCTCATTTTCATGCCTGGATTCCCCATTCCTGTGCATTCTTCCAGGAAATGAAACAGGCACAGAGCAGCACGCTCTGGGATGCAGGCTTCCCAGCTGCGTGCAGTTTGGACTTTCACCTTGGTTTGTTGCATTTCTGTCCTCACAGCAAATCCTGAACTGCACTCTGGATGACATTGAAGTGTTTGTCGCCAGGCTTCAGAAGGCTGCAGAGGCATTCAGACAGCTCAACCAAAGGAAGAAAGGGAAGAAGAACAAGAAGAAAGGGCCAGCAGGTACAGTGCAGCAGCTAAAACAAACGGGGAACACGGGGGCACAGATGAAGGTTGGGAGGAGACCTCAACTCACACCCTAGCAAGGCCAGACTGATGCAGCAGCATGGCTATGGACCCAACAGCAGCTACATCAGTTTGGAAAGTGCTGCTGGTCTATGGGGACCTCTTGTAGCGCACACAGAGCCTAGTGAAGCCTCCAACAGAGAAAGACTTTTGGTTTTCCTTGATTTTTAGGAGTTCTAGTCTCAGCACCCATTATTGCTCTGTCTTCCTCATGCCAGCAAGATAAAACTTTTCCTGAAAAGGGATGCTCTAATTAAAGTGTCTCTCTTTCCACCTTCTCATGAAAGAGGGCATGCTGACTCTTCGAGCAAGACCCCCAAGCGAGGCTGAGTTCATCGACTGCTTCCAGAAAACCAAACTGGCTTTTAACCTCTTGGTAAGACACTGAGGGTATTTTCATCCCATGCAGTGACAGGGCTTTTCCCCACATATCACAGTAGTAAGCACTTAAAGTGAAATTTGAACTGAAAACACTATCAAGGGACAAAGGTGTGAATTCCAGATTCTTCATAATCCAGAAGAAACATCGTGTCAGGCTTGCGCAGGTTCCTTTGGCCAAGTTGTTAAACTGAAACTAGAAGCATAAAGTCCAGGATGGGACTGAGCAGTGTGGGGCCTTGCAACGCCTAGATGTCTTTTCAGGTACAGCCCTGACTTAAAAGTATTTGTGAAGCTGTGAGCTTAGAGAGCCAAGGACTGCTGTGCCCACCTTGCTGATAGCTGTGCAAAGGCTTATACAGACATCCCCATTCCAGATATTCGCTTCTGCTTGTGGCCTTTAAACATCCGGGTAGTTTTGTGACAGCTCTAGTTCTTGCTGCCCTTACAAGCATAAAACAAACAGAGGGCTGTAAACATTAAAGAAAAAAAAAGTCTTACCTACTTTAAATTGTTCTATCTAATTCTGTCTACAGAGCAGATGTAAAGCTGCCTTAGCCAGAGGCTTGGAAAGTCTCTGGTTAACAATAACTGATGTCCCCCATTGCCCCGAGATTCCTGGCTCCTCCTCTCTTTCTCCCCTGGAGTTGCTGCTGTGTTAAGAAGGGGATGAAAAGCAGGAGCATAAAGATGTTCCCAGTGCTGCCAGCTCCGTTTGGTGAAGCGTGTGAGACCAGGAGGGTAACGAGTCAGAAGGAAATTTTGTCAGTTCTGACCAAATTTGCCCAGTGAACATAGCCTGACAAGATCCTTCCTGAGAAGTTATCAGTAAGGAAACCACAGAGATTGTAAACAACGTTAATGCAGAACACCAAGCTCCAGCTTTTTCTTTTAGAAGCAAATATACACATATTTTTGCCTGCTGAGGACCAGAACCGTCTTGGGAGGTGGCAGCTCTGGCCAGCAACCACTGCTCTCGCACACACCGATCAGGCACCCTGCTAGGGCTACGCCACGCGTCCACAGCGGGATGTTAGCTTCCCTGAAGAAGCAGCTGAGGATTCTCCAAGCATAAAGAAATCCCAGCTGGCAAGTTGCATCCCAGTCCTTTCTGACCACTGACAGCTGACATAAATACAGCGGAGTCAGTGTGGTCAGCCAAGCCCTTAGTCACAGCACAGGTCTGCGCCGGAGTTAGCGTCCTTCCCTGGACACTGCCAGTCATGCAGCGCAGCTCCAAGTGCGGATCTGTGCAAATGCCCTGGCATGCAGCCCCTGAGCTCAGCACCGCTGCTGCTCCCCGGCCAGCAGCGTGGGAGCTAACATACAGGAAATTAATTCAGGTGCCCGAGCTCTCCCTGCACTCGGGCCTTGGACTTTGCTGCCCACGTATCCACAAACCCACAAAGAGCAGCTGATCTCCTGGCGAGAGGCAAGTAAGAAGGGGAGTGGGGAATCAGTGGTGGAGCACTGCCATGTCTGCCCCAGCACTGCTGTCACGTGCCACGTGGCTGCAAAGTCCTTGTGAAGTGCCATTTTATTTAGTCACTTTGTTGCTAGCAGTTATTTCACACTTTCCACTCCACATTAATGTTTAATCACCAGCATTTAAAGTGCCTTGCGTTTCAGTAAGGAAGAGGGAGTCTGTTTTCCATTGCAGCAATGCCAGTAGCACAGCAGACGAGAGAGCTGAAAGGAAGCACAAACTGAAGTGGCTTCTCACCGCAGCTTAGCTGATTGCTGTTAATGAAATACAGTTCTTACAGTAATCCTAAGCATTTGCTCCTCCATTCCACCACAGTCTGCTCCAAATACCAAGCATTTCAGTGGCCAGGGCAGCTCTAGGCACTGCAGGCAAGACCTTGGTGGAGGTTTTTCCTTGTCAACAATTTGCCAAGGGACCCCGCAAAACACTTGCTCTGCTGTTTTCATTCACGGGAACTAGTGGGATTTTCAACTTTGCAAGTCAGAAGCAACAGGCCTGGCCCTTCCCCACTAAGACTTTCAAAATAAGCCAGGATTTTCTGCTTCTGCTCAAAATAGCTTTGAAGGGACCGATTTTAACAGAGTAGGTACTCCACCCCTCCTGGAATTCACCACCCTTAGAAATGGACACAAAATATAAACGATCAAAACCTGAATGATTCCTACTCCCCGATCACTTACTTTTCTTCCCCGATTTCAGGTGCCCTGTTGAAAATTTCCTTACTTTTTAGGCTGTGTTATTAACTATAGCAAATACCAGTCAGCAACAATCCCTCCATGTGACAGAAAAAGAAGGCAAAATCAGGTTAGGGTTAAACTGGGTTTCCTTTCTCTTTTCAGGCCAAACTGAGAAAACACATCCAGAACCCCAGCGCTTCAGAGTTGGTGCATTTCCTATTTGGGCCGCTGGAACTGGTAAACTTTATCCACAGGTTTCGCTGTGAACACACTTTTTATTTCTCATGTTGCTTTTGCACTTACAGGCAGCTAGATTATGCAGAAGAGTTAGAAGACTGCTCACAAATGGCTAAAGCTTTCTCAGTAAAATCTATAAGCAACAACGCCAGTGTTTCTGGCCTCTGATCCAATTTCCAGCTTGAAGTAAATACACAAACGCTAGCAAATATGAATCTTTCCACCTCATTAATAAAGACTTCTGTGAACAAAAGTGCAAGCCAGCTATGGTTCCCATTGGGAATCTGCACGATCTCAACTTCAAGCAAACATGGCTTAATATTTGCACTGAAAGTAGGAAGCAGAAATCCCAATTTGAAAAAGAAGCCAGAAGGGACACAGAAATACCAAGTGATTTTCCATTTTATAGAGTGCCAGCTTGCAAGATATCCTGTCTCTAACAACGGCTAATTTTTAGATCAGACCTTGCTTTGACTCCAATAGGAAAATTCTTGTGTTCCTCTGAACTGTCCAGTCTTTCTCAAAGATTTACATTGCTATTTCTTGAGACAACTGAGCTGATCGAAGGATTAGCTGCTGCCACCAGGAGTCAGGCCATCCCTTGGCATGAAGGCTTGCCCTCTGGCTTTCATTTTATACCTTGGAGAACTTAGACAAATAAGGCAAATAGTTCCTGGCTATTTCCTTTTTCTTAATAAAATCTGCCAAGCAAGTACTGTCAGTGCAGCACAAGGATAATAAGGGGATGCTGAGGGAATACAGCATCCCTTTTAGGTGGCAGCAAACCATTAATTTAGTTCATCTGTGTTGTGAAGCATCACCCTTACATACGAAGGCACAGAGGAGAACTTTGGAAGAGCAAGTCTAATGTGAATTAGCCTGGTTTTAGAGGTACTCACCACGGAGGGTACATTGGCTTTCTTTGGAGTGGGCAGGCAGCGAGACTCCAAAGGATGAGAGCCACTGATTTTTCTATCTTTGATTTCTGTTCCTCTGTGTGTGTACTGGTTTGATATTTTGAACATTTCCTGCAAAATCTCTCATATTTGTTTGTAATCCAGATCATCAGTAGCTGTGGTGGCCCAGAGCTTGCCAGGTCTGTTGTCAGCCCACTTCTTTCTAAAGACGCCACAGACTTCCTTAGAGGACACTTGACACCAAAAGAGATAAACCTCTGGGACTCCCTGGGAGAGACATGGACCAGATCCAGGTGAGCACAGAGCTGCCGTCTCACCAGGTTTCCCAAGCTCTTGAGAAAGGCAGAGGGGGTGCTTGATTGTATAGCTGTGTCAGGGGGTCAAGGGTGCCCTGATGCCCCTGCTTCTCCCCGACATGCTTTCAGAGACATGTTCCTTGTGAATCTCACCACATATTCCCCACTTCATGTCCTAGAGCTGAATGGCCCCGAGAAGCAAACATCCCCACCTACATCCCCAAATTCCGCAATGGCTGGGAACCGCCCGTGGAAATCTTCCGTGGAGCTCCCTGGGAAATAGACATCGGACACTTGCAAGAAGAGGTTAGTCTTGTGTCCCCAGTCATCCTCTCTTCTTTTCCCCTTCCTTCCCCCTTTTTCAGAGTGAGAGATGGATCTGTGGCATTTGCAGTGGTGTGTAACAAGCAGTCGGCTCAAAACTCAGTTGGATCTGGTCATTCCAGTTAAATATGGAAAGAAAATAAGGCTAGAAAAGGGCAGCAGTAAGCAGCCTCACCTCCTGATCAACAGGAAATAGGATATTATACCGTAACTGAGCCCCGTGGATACAGGTTTGCCTGAAGGACATTTCTCTGATGTGCACCTCATCATGACCAAAAGCTTCCAGGCCATGAGTCATCTACCACTATCGCTCTCCTTTTCTCTGATACAGCTTTCCCCTTTCCTGGTAACACTGACTCCATTTTTACCTTTCCAGCTATCATCAGCCAATGGATATCCTTACCGTAACTCCTCACTCAAGCGTGGCCAGACCGCGGATCAGACACAAGCTGTGGATGCCTTTAAACAGAACGTAACTCAGCATGTAAATAGGTAACGTATCAGCACCACCCTGGACAACGGCACCTCAGCTCCCACCTTGTAACCTCCTACACACCCACTGCAACAGCTCGTGACACCAGGATGTTCTGGCATCCTGGTAGGTAACTCGCTGCCATTTTTATTAATTCAGACTTGTTAACAAGATCAAGAGAACTCAAAGATCAGATGAGGGATCATTCATGTAAACACTGTCTGCTTTTTAATCACCAGCAGGTCTACAAGGAAATGGGTTACACGTGTTTTCCACCACAAGAGGCAAAACCATTGACTGACTTCATTAGTCAGTCAGTAGGTGGTGTTTCATAACATCAGCCCACCAAAGTGATATTAAGGATCATGTGCCAAAGATACTGCGCTGCATTTTTGTTCTCCATATGTTTAGAGAAGCTAGCATCTCTCTGTTCATCCTAAAGCCACAACGGGTTGCATAGAAAGAACCTGCTTATAGGAGGAATCTGTACGAAGGTGTGAGCATATGCAAGCTTTCTGCTGTTGAAAAATGCAGTGCTGGGAAAGAGCAGCCTGACCTCAGCAGCACTGCATGGAAAACATTTTAACTAAGGCAGTGCTATTTGTTTCCCTGGAGGCAGCAGCTCCTCCTTTTGCTTTTAGGCACAACCAAAGGGAAAAACATTTATTAGAAGCTGAATAAAATGAGAATGTGTTTCCAGTCTTGCCCATCTCTCCATCAGGAACTGACAGGGCGTTGATTTCAGACAACTCTTCTTAATGAGAGAAATCCAGAAAATGGGGAAAAAACCCCTCCCTTTTCTTTGGAAGTCTCAGAAAGTTCAGTTCCCAACCCAGAACCAACCAGGCCACCCCTTTGCCTCAGGCTTTTTTCCAAGGGAAGGATGGTTCTCTCACAATTTAACCAAACACTCTGCCCCACCACTAGTTTTCTATTACCAGTTACTCAGTGGTATAAAATCTTTATGAAAGAACTTTTGGTTCAAACTTAGAGGCTTCTCATCTTCTTGCTTGTTTACATCGGCTTACACCATTGAAATTTTCACAAGATATCTCTGAGTTTCAACAAACTCTTCCCAAACTGCAAACAAATTCTCTGCCATACTCCGCTTTGCAATGATTTGACATGAAGTTATCATCTTCAGATCTTTAAAGACTGGAAGTCCAGACCCAGCAAAGCACTTAACCATGCGCTTTTCTGTAGCCAGCTCTAGAGTGGGAAAAAACCCTTCAAGCCAGACTGTTTTTTCATGGTTTTATATTCTAATCTACAGGATTTCTAAGCTCCACAACTACTACAAAAAAGCTCACATTCACAGCAAAATACCTTAAATCCCATTATATCAGCAAAATAACTTATTCTTCTTATTCACCCCATCAGAGGTCCTGGTGGGACCATAAAATGGTACAGACGCAGTGTGGAGTAGGGAAAGAATTACAATAACAAATTCTCTTCTCCAATTCCATACTTCTCAGTGAGGTTATGAAAAATAAGGAGAACTTAGTTTACATGAGAATAACTGAGCCTATCTTTAGTGATTGGTAGACAATGCACGTAAGGAAACATTTTCATCTGTTAGTCTCAGCACAGGCAAACTATAAATAGTAGTATCGAGCCCTGGAATACAAATTAACAGCGTGCTTTTTTTACCAAGGTGACCATTTCCCTGAGTCACCACCCATTCTAACTATAGTGTGAGCAGAGATGAGAATCTCTTTTTCTCCTGGGATAGGTGTTGTACCTTTTTACCTACCTTTCAGACTGTCAACAGCAAGTTTTCCTTATGAATAACGTTTAAGAAAAAACCATCAAAGTTAACGGCACTGAAGCAGATACTAAAATTGAGAACATGCTTAGATGTCTTCTTCAGTCCAGAGCAGACCTCAGCCAAGTCTGCCCAGATGCTTGCCAAGATCACAGTCCTGGGACAGACATATTTCCTGCTGTACTCATGCTTTTTTCAGGGTAGTTTGAACTAGTTTTCTAACCAAGAGACCCTATATTAACAAATATACCCATGCATCGGTATTATTATTTACACCAGGGCTTTTGGCAGCAGAGAAGTGTCATGAAAGCCCCAAGCAGTATTACAATCATCAGCAAAGGTCACTTGTGTAAAATCTAGGTGCATGCAAAGTACACATTAGCTTCAAACTCCTCCAGCCTGTCACCTCTTTCCTCATGACTCATTTACCTTCTGGAATGCTACAAAAGCAGTAATTTCTACCTAACTCGGGCTTTCCTCCCCCTCCCTGTCCTCAGGGTACTGCTGGGTAAGGCCACCACTTCTTCTCTGGACTGGTAGATTCAATCTGTCCGAAAGCCTGCTCCAAGCTCTCCCCTGCTGCAGAATTACAACTGATATATTGCACACGGCTGTAACTAGACCAAGAGTTGTCCCAAATCAAGCAAACTAAAGACAAAACTACAGCCACAGGCATGATATCAAACCACCGAACTAGTGGTGTCAACCTTTTTCAGGCCACCAAAAGCTATCTAATGAAGACAGTAAAATGAACTGAAACTAAGCATAATGGGCTTGCTTTTCAAAGTCAGGTTTTACAGATGCCTCAGAAGCAGTCCACAAAGAGCCAAGTTTCTACGGATCATAGACTTAAAATCACTGACCAAACCCAAGAACTTGGCAATGGAAAAACATCAGGCTAAAAACCGTAGTTGCTAGCAGTACTGGAAGCACTGGCTTCACTCAGTTACATAGAACTTGACATAAACTGGAAGACCTGACACGCTGTTGGCATGCCCGCTGTGAATACGGCACCCAGGAGTCTTCTGCATCAGGTAGCTGTGCAGATTGCAAGCCATAAGCAGAACGATCCATAGAAGGTGCTTTAAAGTAGCTTCTACCTGCCCTTACACAAGGCAAGACAGTTTTTCCATAGTGCAAACATTTATGGAATTAAAAAATAACACTACACCCATACTAAACAGAGAAGAAAAAGATGAGATCTGCAAAATTTTCCTAAGCTAGGCAAAAAAAAACCCTATGAAAAAAGAAACCATTTCAGTTTGAGTCAAAGGAAATCTTTCATTGTACTTTTTCCACCATTTTCGATTTTTGAGAATCTACCGCATTTATTTTCTCTCTCTCTCCAAATGAAAAACCAGTTCAACATTGAAAGCTGTATATTCTTGCATCAGGGATTCCCAAGCAAAATACTTAAACACACTTCTTTTCCCCCCAAATGTATCTTAGAATAGAAACGCTCAAACTCACTTTTCCTGGGAACCTGCAGAATCCTGTTTCAGTAGCTCAGCATTCATTGCCTGATGAAAAAAACACAGGTTGCCAGTCAGTTCTACCTACGCTCATTTTCAATACCCTTTCTCCCAGCACCCGTACCTCCTTCTCCCCTGCTGTAGCATGTGGGGCAGTTGTTTCTACTTATCAGGACATCAGGGTTTCACACTTACTTTTCACAGGAGGTGCAATCAGAGCATTTTGTTTGTGCTTTGTCAGTCTCCCCACGTCCTTGCTGCAGCAAAGCAGCAACTGACAGGGGAAGAAGTCTTTTCTTCCACCCTGAAAGCAGCAGCCCCACAATCCCCCAATAAGGCCACTAACCAAACAGCCCTACAGCTTTTTTTTTCTTTTTTTTCCCCAAACACAGGGTGTTTCACTAAAATGAGGGGTGAAAATATTCCTCAAAATAGAGTAGCAAAGAGGCACTGCCCTCTCCTAACACAAACACAATTGCCTCTCTACCTGCACGGGCACAGAGTCTTCACCACTCCTCTTTTGCCAGTGAACCTGTGTTGCCCTAGTTATTAGATGGGCCTCCATTAAAACTCCTTTTTTTTTCTTCCCTCCTGCAGGAATTTTGAGGCACAGGGAATAGCTCTGCCGAAGAGATATGCCAAAATCCGCTACGATTTCACCGCGCGAAATGCCAACGAACTCTCAGTGCTTAAGGATGAAATCCTGGAGGTACGTGAACGTGCTCAGGGAGAAGGTGTGCCCTCCCCCCGTTTCCAGGAATAGGAGAGGGATCTTGAGATACCGGCAGGTGCCAACTCATTTTTGCTTGGTGTTTTCTGAGCAGTAACATGAAGCTTTGCTCAAACCTAAAGCTTTACATCCGAGCTGGAGCAGACTGACTGTATGCATTGGGTCATTTGCTCAGCTGAAACACATCAGTCACACCTTAATTAGCAATGAGGAGGAAGGAAAACAAGTCACCGTAGTTTACTGCTCACCCACTTGCTGGGCTTATCTTCATTATTACCAGTCCCCCCACAAAGGAATTATTTTCTTTGAAAACATCCTTTTTCATAACCTTTCTCTTACTGCAATACTGTTGGCAGCTGGAGAATGTAGGACATGACTTGGTCTACAGACTAACTGTAACAGATCTATGACTTGAGAAAAAGACTTCTGTTCAAAAATGTAGCTAGAATGAGAAACGTGTGTGGATTGCCAGCAAAGCTCATCCATTCTGGAAAGATTACTTTAAAAAAAACTAAATTAAAAAATTACAGTTCTGGGTAAAAACAAGCCTGCTGAAAGGAGCAGGGGGACAGGTGCAATAGGAGATATCTCAGCAACAGGCAATCTCCTTGCCACATCATGGTTATGATGTGATGATGTTATGTGCTATGATGTAACACATGATCAAGTTATATGAGAACACTCCGGCATCTTTGGCAGGAGTCACTCTTGATTTATTTTTTTTAATGCAAAAAGACAACACAAATTCAATCACTGGGGAAAAAAAAAAAAAAGATGGAGAAACAGGCAAATTAAGTAGGAACTATGAGTTCTTCAGCACCCCAGATCTGTTTTCCCCCAGAGATGCTCTCCTGTTCATCATTAGGATAAGTTCTGATGCTTTTCAGGAAAGGCTTCAGTCCTGAATTGCAAATGTGTGCAACAGATCTATTTGCCAACTCCTGGCCTCAATGATGTTATTCTGACGACTTCACATTAGCGTGTGGTTTATTTCCACTATATGCTATTGATGTATGCCAGAAATCTGATGTTTTCAGTAGCAAATTTATTTTTTTCCCCTCTCTCAGGTGTTGGAAGATAATAAGCAGTGGTGGAAGTTGCACAACCGGAGCGGGCAGGCTGGTTATGTCCCTTATAATATCCTGGATGTGGTGAAACTGGAAGAGCTCGAACAGGTCTGTAGTCAGGTGATACTTAACTGGTAGCCAGCTGCAAGGCATAATCAGCCTCTGAGAATAATCTTGTAATTAGACCTCCTTGGATTTCTTAGGATGCTGCGCACAAGTTGGGATGAACCCTCACAAGTAGACTAACCAAGGCCCTGGGCATTCCTGAGTCTCCTATGATAAAACTCCCACATTTTGCCACCGTTACCTTCCCCCTCCCCAGACAATGCCTATCCTTCCCATCGGTGCAGCAGCCTCATGCCTGCCTTCTGCTCTGAGATGCCAAGCACATTGCCTGCTGCCAACAGTGCCTGGCAGGCAGGGTTATGGGACAGGCGAAGGCTGAGTCCTGTGCTATAGGCAGCAGCCTGCTATTGAAGCGAGACCCTAGCTCGAAGGGACGCCCACCCCGAGCCTAGCACCATGACTTGTCATCCCAACAGAAAAGGTCTCACGTTGAGGTGTCGCCAAACAGCTGCTGGCTGGAGTGGCTTGAAAGAGTTCCGCCTTTTGCGAGTGCCTTCCCCCGCAAACCCACGTATTTCTCAGCCTATGGTTTACCACCTCCTCTGTTGTGAAACCCTGCTGCTTTCAGGGCTGTGCTGCGAACAGGATGAAAGAGCTAATGCAGCCATAAAAGCAAATTTCGCCAGGAAAATGCTGAGATTTTTGTTGGGGGTTAAATTAAAGACAGACAGTTCCCTCATCCAGTTTAGTTCAGCAGCAGGAACAAGTTAAGTTACTGGAGTGGAGGCAGATGGAAATACCACCTAAGTGAGTATTAAGTGAATATTCCTCTCAAGCACTTTGCATTGCAAAAATGTGGAGCTGGAGAGCTCTAAATGGCCTAAGAAAGCATGGAATTGCTTCCCCACGTTGGTATTTCACAGCTTGGGCAAAGCATAAGGTGCCCCAGCAGGCCTCCGGATAAAAGCCCTGTTAGTTTAATCAAAATGTCAAAAAACTCCTTCCGGACTGCTCCAGGCACTTGGCAGTGGTCCCACTGAACATCCAGTTACTAGAGCAGTGATGCTTTAGCTTCAAATGGGATTTCTGTTTGTTTTCTCTTCATATAAAAATCCTTTTGCTTCCCTTGCTCTCTGTCTCCAAGGAAGCCCTATGGGCAGTAATTTCTGCATAGCAAAAGGCTAAAGGGCCGAGTCACACATGTGAGAACAGTCATCCCCAGCAGTAGTAAGCAAGCATAAAATACCACACCTCTCCGTGTGGTGAGTGTGACATGTTTTCCAGGGGTGTAAATGCCTTCACACAGTCTTCGGCCTTTGGTTTGGGTTCTCTTCCTTCTCATGAGACCCCAGAAATTAATTTGTTCCATGCAGCTCCACCTGAGGTCTCATCAGCCTTACATAATCAGCACAGGGAGAACACAGCAATTTATCCCTCAATTTGCTATCGTGGGTGGGAAACAAAAAGCTTAAGAAAATGAAAAATGGCAAAAAAAATTCTTACACATTTTTTTTTTCTTTCTTATCACCTAGTCTAACCAGAGGTACAAAGGAGACCTGAGCCCCAGGGGATATGGACCATCCAGCCCAACTCACAAGCTACCTGCCAGCTATGCTGGGGATAAATGGGGAAGTGAAATGTTATCGCGCAACTCTCCCCAGGACGCCAAAGAACGTATGTGTCCCACACCACGCTCCCAGCATCTGGGCACCTTTTACACCACACATAGCAGCCTCAGGCAGCCAGAGAGCTTGGCACCGCGGCTTTGCATTTCAGGACTTAATTGAAATGTTTCTGTGAGCACATGCTTTTGCTCGCTCTCTGTCCCGGTGGTTTTCTTTCTTTCTGTCCACTATTTTTGGTTGCTGTGTGCATGTAACCAGACCTACCCAAGGGCATTCCCTCTCATAAGGTTCTGCACAAGAGTGCCTGCACCTTTTAGTGATAAGCAATAGACCAGCAGTGGTTTTGGAGATGTACAGAGGAGATTCCAGGTAGTGCAACAGCCACCAGAGCAGCCCTAAGGAGCTCGCTGACTCAAGTCAGGGGCTCTCAGGCAGCCTGGGACAAGCGGGGCAAAAAGGTGAGCACCTTAACCCTCCTTCCAGCTCGACCTTCCTCCTCCTCACAAGGAGAGAGTTTCCTTTCCCTGCCAAAATGTTTAAGTGTGTCTAAGCAACCACACACATTCAAGACAATCCCTTTCTCTCGCTTCCTTTGCTCCCGTCTCCTGCCATACATGCAGTGCCTGCCTGGCCTGTTCCTTCATGTGGTTTCAGAGAAATTCCAGCCAGAAGATCTGCCAAATAGGAGATTCACATCACTCCCTCACCCTGTGCATGCTATGCGGGGTCACAGAACACAAGAGAGACCAGGAGCCCTGCTCATCTCACCCCCTTATCACACCCTGCATACGCCTGTAGCAAGCTGTCTCCCAAAGGCCACAACCAGGATACATCCCCTGTCCAGCCACCGTGGACTCATGGAAGCAGGAGCCCTTTTGGGACGACAGAAAGCCCCATCATACGAGCATCACAGACACGTATCTATTAATAACACTGAGTTATTCCCCACAGTCTTCAGGAGTTTCATGGAAAAAATGATACGAGATGATGTGTCACTGGAGTTTTATGACTGTCCTGCTCACTCCCAGTTCATGCTTCCTGCCACTTCTATTTAGCTGCTAAGCAAAGGTTGGAGCTCTGAGGACTGGGATCAGCAAATTACTTACTAGAGGTAGCAGAGAGGACTGGAAAGTAAAGGGAGCAGGGCTACAGCTCAAAACCAAGACTTGAATTGTAGGTACTCACAGAATTGGCCTTCCACATTAGGCAACAGCGAAGGGGCAATGGGAAGAAAATAAATGGCAACACAGAGGCACAGAAAAATGGGAACCTCGTTCTCAGAAACAGATAGTGAGGCCTCCCTGACCTCTGCTGTCTCATGTGGTCTGGGTTTTTTCCCCTCTCTGCTGCTAAGTTTGTAGGGCAATTTCCTTATTTCAGTAGCCTGAAGGGAACTAAGTAACTCAAAAACAGGAAGGCGACAAACTAAAGCAAAAACACAACAGTAACACCAGACATGAGCAAAAAGGGACCCTGTCCCTTGTCACCACTTGACAGCACTGGTGGGAGCAAAGACACTGCCAGATCATGTTTTACACCCTTTAGCAAACTTCTGCTAGTGGGTGTTGCAGGGTTTTATGTCCTTTGATTGAGGTGTGATAGGTTAGCAACACGAGAAACAAGATCGATCCCAGTATAAATCTGTATATAAAACAGGTGAAAATATAGATCCTTACCAGCACCTGCTACAGACAGCAGTCACACAAAATGAATGTGTTCTTATCAAAATGTTCTCCTACTATTTTGCCAAATGTGACACGCTTTTCCCCCAGGAAGTGCTTCTGAACAGGAATTTTCCAGGCAGATTGATGGGAAGTTTTGCTCCTGCTGGCTAAAAGCAAGTGCCTTTGCAGATATGAGCTCTCCTTTTTCACACCAGACCAATCTCTACTCAATTAAACTTGGACTGGGGAATATTATTAAATGAGACAGCTCAGTCTGCTGATATATATCATGACAGAGAATAAATACATTTTCCTCTAGAAATTATACAGCTCTATCAATGCTGGTCAACATCAGAACCAGAGATTTCCTTCCTCCCAGGAACAGCAGCAGTTATTCCAAGACTCTCCAATTAGCCTGATGGACGTTGCTGAAGCACTGAGGCCAAAATCTCAGACATGCAGTGCTTGTCCCAAACCGGGCCCTTGTCCTGGGGGACAGTCACACGCTGCAAGAAACCCTTAAGCAGCTTTTTAGATTCTGTGATCGCTCTGTGGACGATGAGCATTTGGCTGTTATTTTGCAATCCCTCCTCTCCATCATTATGGAGAAGAACTGCAGAAATCTGGTTTTCTCCCAAAGAGCAAGTGAGGTTTCAAAACCTGGAGGAAGTTGAGAGTATTGGCTTGGGAGGAAAGGGGAGATTCCCTAAGTCTGCTCCAGCAGTCCGCCAGCCTCCAAAACTGTGGTGGTCTCCCTTTACACATTTGTTCCTGATGGAAGTCTGAAGGTCAAAATGTCGTTGCTCAACCCATCGCTCTAAAAGCACTTAAGCTTGCTCTTTAGAACTAAAATACAAAAGTAAGCACTTTCCTTTGGTGTATTTACAGACTTAATAAAAATGCCGAGCCACGTTTTGATCTTCCTTACATTTTCCCCGCAAACACATTAATTTAATAGGACTTGTGACTGAAGACTTGATTTCATTCCCTACTCTCTACCTTGTGCCTTGCTTCCCCAGAACTTATTCATCAAATGGACGAGCTGAATGATGAGTTGCTAAAGAAGATCACAAACAATAAAATACAGCCTCCCCAGAGGAATTTCAAAGTGGAAAAGCCTCAGCAAGTTTTTGTGCCCCTCACCTTTGAATCCAGCACTGAAGAAGTCAAAGCTTGGCTGGAGGCAAAGTCATTCAGCAAAGAGTAAGATCTGCTTTACTACCATACGAAATGCTGGTCCTTCTTTTAAAAAGGAGCAGGGGAGGCAGCTTGCAACTTTTCAACTAGATTACAAGTCACTGGTATTTACTTACAGAGCCTGTGTTGCAAATTAGATTTCAATCATATTAAATCCAGGCTATATAACCAGTATATTCAGAGCCCAAACTTACTCCCTTTCTTTCTTATACACTATCAAACAAACCTTGTCTTACAGTGTAGCAAAAGACCTAATGAGTAGCTGCAAATAACGGAACAGTCTTGCTTATTCACACAACTCGCAGCCAAACTGCACAACGTCCTACCGCTGGTGCTTGTCTGGACCCAGTTAGCCAGTTCAGAGTGCTGAACTTAAAGAAAAATAACTAATTAACTAACTATACCCATGGCCTGAAGTGCAAATTCCAGATGACTGCCTGTCTCTGGAGAAGCTGTCCTAAAGTATCTCTGAGGAAGAGCCAGACCCTCAGCCAGGACTCGCAAATCTTCCCAGCCTTCAGGGAAGGACCAAAAAGCTGCACGTGGTCAAGGATTACAAGTTACAACTCACACTCTGCACAGCGAGTTAAGAGGAGCTCCAGGATTGCTCCCCAAATGCGATGCAACCAGAGTGAAATCACTGCAATACCCGTGGGGCTGGGTACACAGTGGATGCCAGGGTGACGCTGGCTTCACCCGCTCCTCGTGGTTTGCTGTCATCCCCACCAAGAGCTTGGGTTACCCAACAGCTGCCACCTTGGCACAGCCCCAGGGCCTTGCATGTGCTATGGTCCTGGTGCAGGGGCTGCACGTCAGCTGCTCCTAGCCCTTCTATCTCTGACTCCTCACCTTCAGCAAGAGGCCACGTGTAGCACAATAATCATTTCCTTGGTTTGTGTCTTCCCAGGACAGTGGAACACCTTGGCATCCTTACTGGAGCTCAGCTCTTCTCCCTCAACAGAGAGGAGCTGAAGAAAGTGTGTGGTGATGAGGGAAACAGAGTATACAGTAAAATCACAGTGGAGAAAAACCAACTGGAGGTAAGTAGCCTTCTGGATAGCTCCTACCTGAATGGGTGCCTGTACCAGCAGTGTCAGATATCCCATTAAACAGACATTTTAAGAAACACAATTTAAAAACAAACAAACAACAAAAACAACAACAAAAACCCCACCAAAACACACACAACCAAAAAAACCCACCACCTAAAAATGATAAGTCTTTTAAGGAAAAAGGCCCCATATCTGTAAGGCAGATCACCCTGTCTCCACTAATGAATCTGCCTTCTTACCAGTATCTCTCATCCCTTTGAAACTAGCTCTATTCTTAGAGCATTAGTTAAATACTATAATTTAACTACAGCTTGAAGTTAAGATTCAAACTTCCTCTTTTGTTTCCATTCTAGAAAAGCAGAGGGGAGTCAGAGCTCCAAGAAATCATGAAGCGTCGCCAGGAAAGGATTGATTCTGCTAATTAAAATCTATCTGCTTTATTTCAGCTATTAGTCATAGTAGTGCAGAAAAAGGGAATGAAAGAATGGTCCCCAGTCCAGACAAGAGACAACAGTGCTCCACTTAGCAATGTAATTGCCATCAAAGTGACAATTTCTTGAGCACTGTTGATAAGGGTAGACAATAAGACCACGTCCCATTGGGAAAGGTGTTTTAATATTGCATGAAGTATTTTTTTTAATAACTATATATTTTATACTGAAATTTTACGTGCATGCCATCAGAGCAGATTAGAATTCACACGTGTCTGAATGTACGACAACGGCTGGATTCAAACAAAAAAGACCCCACAAAGCTTTTCTCATAGGGCTGTACCTGCTCCCCCCGCCCTTGCCGGCATGGCTTGGGAAGAGAGGGCATGGCACACAGCGCAGAACAAGCCAGCCTGAATGTTTAGAGCCTGGACCACAGAAATAAGTCTTTTCCCCCACTTTTCATTTCCTTCTCTGTGGCAGACATCCTCCGCAGCCCACTAGCAAAGGCCCTGTGACAATTCATTGTCCTTCTTCTGTCCCCCCTTGCCCCCTCATTGGATGAGGCTGGAATTGCAACACCCATGACCTAAGACTGGCTGCTTCCTTATATACATGTACCAGTTAGTGCTGTCTTTGAACAGTGGAAATGGGCTTTCGTTGCATAATAACGAGCAGGATCCAAGTGACAACTGACATGATTTCAATCTGCAAACAGGGTGAGCTCAGCCTGATCACCCCTGCTTACGCAGAGGCTGGAGCTCAGGGCAGCTGTGCAGCCCTTCACCTTGGCACTGATCCTGTATCGGAAAGTTGCAGTATTGCCAAAGCCAGGCCTCAAACAAGGAGACGATAAGCCCCTACCATTTGCTCCCAACCCAGTCACACCCAAAGCCCTTCCCAGGGTGTTCACCACTCGTCCCCACCTTCACATTTTCATTGCAAAGAGTAATCTGAAATGCTTCCTAAATATCTAAGAAACAAAAGCACACTTGGAAAGGCTGTTTTAATACAAAATAAATGGCCAAAGGAAAAAAAAAAAATCTAATTTAGCAGAGGCTGTTGTTCTTCACTTCCTGTTTTTCTTAATAACGCTGTGTGCATATGTATATATCTATCTAGTGAAATACCCCCTCACTCTTTCAATCTGTAAATAGGGATGAGGAAAAAATCCCTTTCCCTAGAGACATAATTAAGTCATTATGCATCAATAATTCAGTCAAAATTTTAAAAGCTCAAGGAAGCCTATAGTAGATTTTCCTGTCCACAGCAAGTTTGGCACACACTGGATTTAAATCTACATTTTACTTAAAGACCAACTTGATAAGAATGCAGTAAAGCAAACACATCTACAGGAACTGCTTACAGACCAGGAAGACTTTCTTTCTCTCTCTCATTCACACACCTGAACTTTGGTTGAATGGGAATTCAAGCCCAGACTCCACAAAGACTTACACATGTGCTTTCCTTTACATGCTGTGAATGGTCCCACCTCCTTTAAAGGTTAAGCACCTGCCTAAGTCTTTGCACAAGCTGGGCCTGTCCTTGCACACTTAATGGAAAAAGCTGTACAGCTGTAAAGCAGTAGCTGGGGAACACGTGTCTAAATCTGAGAATACTGATGCACCTCTCAATTTTGGCTTTGTTCTTCCAAAAATATTTCTAATGGATGATGTATTTTCTTAAGCTTGAAATAGGACACTGTTAGCACCAGCAGAATTAGGGTGCAGGCAGGGAACGTACAGAGGACGATCATGTTTTTAGTCACAACCCTGCTGGCTTGTCACAGCAGCTGGAATTTGCAAAGAGCACTAACCTTGTCAGGGAGGGATGAAGACGACAATCCTCCCGAGAAGCCCTGTCTCTGGATTAGGGTGGAGATGGGAAGCAGGTGTGAACCCTGGCAAACCATTAGTGTTAGAAGCACAGGAAGCTAAATAATTTCTAAAAGGAAAATAAAAACAAATTATGAGCTAGGAAACACAACACCATTCTTGTCTTTGGGTATAAAGGAAAAAAAAAAAATCACACAATTATAGTTACTTGGGGTTATAAAACAAGCGTACACGACAGTTCTGTAAAGCCGGGAGCCACGGGAGCATTTCGTAAAATAAATGTATCAGTAGACCTTATTGCAGAAGTCACTTTTAAAAATTTCCATATGACTGAGCTGTGCATCTGTTATATTTGTACTGCCTGCAGATAATGCTACAATGTACTGTACATTAATGTAATTGAACGAAGGATAAAATGATATAACCATGCACTGTATAAGATTTATTAAAATAGTTAAGTTATAACTCCATCTCTGTCTCACTTGGATATAAATGAAAGCAACAGGACACAAAAACAGTCGATAAGGGCTGCTTTTCATAATGACTTGTCACTCTAAGATACACAGCAGAGCATCTGAAACCGCGCGTTTCCTTTTGTTTCTGGGGGACTGCTGTTCAAAAGGAAGGATGTTATGGCCTTGATAATCACTCATGTCTAAATCCAGGGGTAGGTGAAAATCCCACATACGATAGCAATCAAATGCTGGGAAAGCTACCCACTGAATCCAAAACATCCCCGTTCTTGTCTTGAAGAACGAATTTCTCTTACCTCTGGAACATGCAACTGAGAAAATACACCAGCATTTACACACATAGATACTGTCCAAGACTACATTGTGCACTGGCAAGCTAAAAAAGCCCAACTCTGGTCAATGCCAGCTAATGCTGGCAGGGAAGGGATAAACAAGGCGGCTGCCTTAGTTCTTGGCAAAGGACTCCGGAGACAATGAGAACATGTTTCCTACATAGTCACAGAATTCAAACAGGACTTAAACCTAACGCCTCTTCTATTATCCTCTCTTTGGGCTGGACAAAGCATGAGAAGGTTGTACAAAAGCATATCCTTGGATACCAGGAAGGGAAATTACTGTGGCAGCTTCCACAACTGAAACAATACAAGACAAAATGAGGGGAACAGCATGATCCAAAGAGCCTCTGTTTAAAGGCCAAGTGGCAGATGCTGCAATGTTTCCAGCCAAGTCCCATTCCCCATTTCAGAAACACAACCATGTTAACAGGATCGCCTTCTGCAGAGTTTAAATGAAGTTTAGGTGGATGAACAGCCGTAGGTGCCCAAGAACGCGTGCCTTGCTGGGTAGGGGGGCTCTCTCTGGCACGGCAGTGCAGGCCCGAGCCCTGGCTGACCAGCTGTACTGAGCCCTGCCACGACAGCGAGGGAGGAGACGCACCGCTCGGCTCCTGCAACGGGTTAACACAGGCGTGGCAACGGCTGCGAGTGTTTCCTCCAGGCTGCTAAACGGAGCGAACGCCTCACCCTCGCCAACCTTCCCGCCGCCATCTTGTGTCACCGGCAGAGCCCTGTCCCAGAGAGGCCCCGCGGGCCCAAGAGGGACGGATGTCTGAGGGGCCATGAGGAGGCCCCAGGGGAGCTCCTGGGTACAGGAGGGACCCTCTCGCCCCCAGCCCACCCGGACAGAGACTCCCCCGAGGGCCGCGCAGCCCTCGCCCGGCTCCGGGCAATGGCGGGCAAAGGCAGCCGCATCCCCCATTGCCAAGGTGACCATTCCCCGCCCCGCAGACCCTCACGAGCCGCTAAACCACCCAATCAAAAACTTTCTTCCTCCCCCCGGCCCTGCCCCGGCTCCTCCCGGCCGCGTCCGTCTTGCCCCCGCTCTTCTGATTGGTTCGCCTCCTCCCTCCTGGGATGGGATTGGCGGCGGGCGGGAGGCGCGCCTCTCCGAGCCGACGAGCGGGTGTCGGGAGCGAGCGAGCGGCGGGTGCGCGCGCAGTCCGGCTCCCCTCCGGGCAGGCAGGATTCCTTATAGACAGCGCGAGCCCCCTCCGCCCCGTGGATTATGTCGGTGTCTCCCGTGAAGCGGCAGAAGATGGAGTCGGTGCTGGACCAGCTTAAGCACCACACTACCGTGGTGGCCGACACCGGGGACTTCAACGGTGAGAGGCGCGGGGGGAGCCTCCTGTCCCCGCCCCCCCCCCCCCCCCCCCCGCCCGC
>JAVKLA010000021.1:28574959-28629868 GCA_034782735.1 Sagittarius serpentarius | reverse complement strand
GGGCGCGCCCGGCTGCCGCGGCGCGCGCCCGCCGGGGAGCGACCCACCCGGGCGGGGGCGGGGGGGGGGAATCGCCATGCGCCCGGGAGGCGGCGGGGCCGCGGCGGCTCGGTGCCGGTCGCGGCGCGTTGCGCAAGGCCGGCGTTAGGAAAGGCGCCGGTGCCTAAGGCGGGGCGGGGGGGGGAAGGGGGGAGCGGGGGCTCCGGCACCGCTTCCGCGGAGGGCAGCCCGAAGGGAGGTCTCTCTCCGGCTGCTGCGGCGTAGGATGGATCCGCTGTCCGGGCTGCGGAATCCCGGCCCCCGGTTGAGGTCTGTCCCGGCGGGAGGCGCCGAGCCACCCGGTGTCCTTCTGGGCTGGGGTCCGTGGGTCCGGACCGCCCGCGGGTTACCTGCCACCGGGCTAGTAACGCCCCTGCTGCGGCTGCAGCCTGGGCGGCGTTTGCTCCACCGAGTCCCGAGCGAGGCCGAAGGGGCAGCTCGCTGCCGGGGCAGCCCGCCGGTCACCGCCTCCCCTCCCGCCGCACGCCTCGCTGGGAGCCCCGGCCTTTGCAGCCGGCAGCTTGCAGGCTTGATCCGGTCGGTGCAGGACCTCTGTCAGACCTTCCAGTGGTTTTTTGTTTGGGTTTTTTTTTTTGTTTTTGTTTTTTCCGGTTTGACTTAAACCGTCAAACCCCGGCGGTCAGCTCCTCCTGCTGTCACCAAGACATGCCAGCCTCAACAAGCTCAGCTCTCCGGCGCTAACAAAGTCAGGTTTTTTTTCCAATCACCAGTGCAGATCTGGGGTTTGTTGTTGGGCTGGTGTGTGAGCTGGGGTTTTTTTTGTTTTTTTTTTCAAATGGTGGAAGCAAAGCAGTTGTGAAGAAAAGAATGCAAGAGTGCTTTTGTTCTCCTTACGAGAATGAGCAAGCACTCTCCTTTCCGAGGAAGGGAGGTGGCGGCATTCGATTCCAAAGCTGTCACTGCCCGAACACAGGCACGCAACTTTCTCAGTACATCAGAACTGAAAAATCCCTCCCTGAACGTCTCTGGGTTGCATGGAGCAGTGCTTCTTGAATCCTGTTCTGCCGTCACCAAGGCGTGTGGTAATCCGTCTGCTGCTTACCTAATCCTATAGGTGATGAATAAACAGTCCTAAATGGCAACTGTCAAATGTCTTATATTGGTAAACTTCAGATTAAGAGTGCGCAGGGGTAGCAACAGCTCGGACACGTGCCTCGTGACGCTGTGCGTGTGTATTTACGTACTTTCGCTAACTCTAGATTACGTACATTTGTTAAATGCTTTGGATTGCTTGATTTCAAGTGTCAGGCTGCGTGAAAGATCATGGAGAAACTGTTACTTGCCTTTAAGAGTCTGTCTGACAAGAGACAACCACAGTACCGTGAAAGGTCAGAGCATTGATGCAGCTTTATCAAGCACTGTATCAAGAGAGCTGGAAACACTAAGTGATTAGATAACTTTAGCCTTGTCAGATTTGTGTACCTTCAAGTAGCAAGAAACCTGGCTAAAGCCCAGTGTGTGCTGAAAATGTGTTAATTCAAAACATTACGCTGTCTACCCTGGTTTCAAAAAAGCATAATGAAAAAAAAAAATCCTTGCGATGGCCGAGGGGGTGTTTGTGTTCGGGTAGCAGTAAGAAGGCAGAGCGCTGCAGTTGATCTCTGGCTGCCTGTTGTCACCTGTGGGCCTTTCTTACAGTCCAAAGAAGGCTACAGTCAACATCTGACTCCCTCCCTGTTCAAGTTAAACACCGATGCTGGTTAAGGTGCTGTTGTTGCTAACACCAGTTCCCAGTTTTGCTTATAGGTAGACATGTTGGTACGGTGCTGTGTAGGAAAGGATGCTGGTCTGAATGGCTCCTGAGGCAAGCACCTGCAGTAAGTGGTGGTGGCCTCTTTAGTAGCTGCACTAGTTTTGTTTTCTTACTAGGCTGGACCAGTATACGCTTACTCTTTTGCCTGGCTTGCTTGTGCTCACAATGAGGAAAGGTGGCACAACCGTCACGGATCCCACACTGAAAGCTTGTACTGCACAGCTAAAACACAGGCTGCGAACTGGTTTCTGACAGACCTAAAGGAAGACGGGGTGAGGAAAACTGGGTGACAGACTTAATGAGATCAGTTTATGCATGTTGCTAGAGTCCTGTAAGAGTCTTCAAATGCTGCAAGGCTGGAGAGGAGTAATAAGCTCTGTCAAAACAGACTTCTCTAAAATTGTGTGTATGCTTCAGAACTGAGTTTCGTTGGTGTACTGCTTGATTTTAAGCAGTACCCATGTGAACTGAAGTGTGTTTTGAAGGACCTGTTTGTATGGAGTGGACCTGCTCCAAGATCACGATCATTGCCTAGGAGGGAGCGATGGAAGAACAATACTTAGTTTCTTCTATGACTGAAAAAATAAAGTTGCACATTCTAACTTGGGCTTTCATCCCTGTGCAGAAACGCTGAGGAAGATGAGCTGGTAATAAATATTTTGTTATTTTTGATATTCAGCTGTGTTAACAAGGGAGCTGGGAAGCAGAAATTGCTGAAGGGCTTGCAGAGGCTCTCCCCCATTTGCTGAGTCAGGCTCTGCGTGCCAGGCAGCTTAGGGCCAGACAATGCATGGTCACAGCCTACTCGGGTAAACAACTGGTATCACCTGAAATAGGTGTAGTCCAGGGCTTAAGGTAAGCCAAGGGGTCAAATGCCTTCTCTAAGGAAGGAAGCCTGGCAGTACAAGGAAATTACAAGAACAGACACTAAGAAACTGTCTGCAACTACTTGAAAACTTTTTAAAATGCACTAAGACTCTAGCAACTTTGAAAAGATGAGTTTTTCTCCTGTTCTGGTTCTAAGAGTTGTAGACAAACAAAAAACCAACTGCCTAACTGCTAGAAGGGAAGAAAGATTCCCTTGTGTTTACTTCCCCACTGTGATTCCTGGAATGCAGCTACACTGGTGAATATGATATGGACAGATGCGAGAAGTTGAAAATTAGTACCACTTCTCTTCATCTGTCACTTCTACAAGTTTATTTCTTTTGGGCAATGTCTATAGTAGTAAGTAAACTTTGCTGTACCTTATTACCGTAGCTCCGTTAACCTTGTTCTGGTACTTCTGGCACAAGCCAGCTTTCACGAATACTACTATCCTACAGCCATAAGTGTTTACATTCTCACACATTGGAGCAAAATCCTTTTAATTGCTCAGGCTTGGTGATTGTTTTAAACAGGCTACTTTTATTTCCCTAGCAATTGATGAGTACAAGCCCCTGGATGCCACCACAAACCCTTCTCTGATACTAGCTGCTGCTCAGATGCCAGCTTACCAGGAACTTGTGGATGATGCTGTTGCCTATGGGAAAAAACTTGGCGGGTAAGTAAGGAGATTTTTTTTAATCTCGGTAGATCTATATTTAAGATACCTTATTTATACAAACAGTGTTTAGTACTGACAGCAATGTACTGGCGTTTTCCCCTCATGTACTTGTGGGTGTATCTCCTGCCCCAAAAAGCCTCAACCCTTAAAGAAAAATTTCTTACGCAGGTTTTGGATGTGCTTTGAAGAAGTGCATCTCCATTTGCCAGTTCACACATGGCCGCCTAGGACTGCTCGGGAAAACACTCTTGAGTTGACAGCATTATAGGATATAGGGTCCAACGGCTAATACTGCTGGTGGTGCACAGAGGGCAGGACATAAACATGAAGCAGCAGAGCAGAAGTGGCTATTTGGATTCTGGAATTTAATGTTAAATGGGCTGTGAAACTTGATCTTCAAATCCATGGCAAGGTGTGAATGCACTTCCGCCTCTGCCGCCCCACAGAAATGATTTTGCTCTTTGTGGTTTTCAGGTCAGAAGAGGAACAGATCAAAAATGCTTGTGACAAACTTTTTGTATTATTTGGAGCTGAAATACTGAAGAGGATACCTGGCCGTGTGTCCACAGAAGTAGATGCAAGGTTGGCTCTTTTTCCTCTGGGTTACCCTGGATATTTGTACATACAAAAAGAGACACGATGTGAGTTGGAGAAAGATGTTCTTGACTAGACAGCTGACTGTTATAAGACTAGCAAGAGTTTATATTGCTCATATTTGTTTAATTAGAGCATGGATTTCCCTTAGTTTGCTTGATTATAACTCTGCAACAAAGCTTTATGAAAATAAGTAATGCTGAGCTTGGATTTTTGTAATCTTCCTGTTGTTTCTTAAGCAAGGGAAACCTCATGCTTCCAGTACACTTAGTTTTGCTTGTTCTCTTCTGTGTGGTAAAGTCGTCTCCGTTTACCAAGAGATCTGTTTTAATGGTTTATTTCAAGACTTGCATAGGATTTCTCTGTTAACCTACTCCTTGCCAACTCACTTCTAATGCTCAGCTTCTACATTCACTGTGAAAAACCTGAGGAAAACTTTAGCCTATAGCTTTCTCAAGGAAAGCTGTCTTGAGCTCTGGATCCTCTGAATCAAAGAGTAGCAATGCTGCCCTACCTACCTGATGGGCTCACAATCCAGGAAGTATCTCTGAGAACAAAAACCCACTATTGGCATAGAAATGCTGATAAAACAGACAGTGTTTTTCAATGGGGTTTAGCGTGGGAGAGCATTTTAAAAAAAATAGTCGGTTTTAAGCAGTCCTGCTCTTGCTTCAAAGGTTGTCCTTTGATAAGGAAGGAATGATTCAAAGGGCCAGGCGCCTCATTGACCTTTATAAGGAAGCAGGAATTGGTAAAGATCGTATTCTCATAAAGCTGTCTTCAACGTGGGAAGGAATCCAAGCTGGCAAGTAAGTATTTCTGTACCTGGTGTGCTGATGCATAGCATGCTTCTGCCTGTTCACAGGCACCTGACAAATGCATTCTGCATTTAAAATAAAGAATTGTTTTGAAAGCATAGCACCAGGAAATCTGTTACTAGGCCTACAGCTAGCAAGCAAGGTGCTCTGCTACAGCTTTCTGTTGAAATAGGAAAAGTTTGTTCATACAAGGGCCAGGCCACAGTTTCCTGAAATACCATGCTAAGTTGTCTGCATTTAGTTCAAGAAACAGCATTATATAAAGCAGAGCCTGGCAGTGCAAAACATTTGCTGTTAGCTTAGGACTTTAAAGATTATAAACTGTACCACATTCCTAATTTAACTCAAGAAATTCAGTAGTTTTAACCTACTAGTTTGTTACTAGAATATAAATTCAGTAAGTGAGCAACTGCTGTTTTAAGCCAGCCTATATGTCTGCAGGGTTCTGGAAGCAGAGTATGGGATTCACTGCAACATGACCTTGCTGTTCTCCTTTGCTCAGGCAGTTGCCTGTGCTGAAGCTGGAGTTACTCTGATTTCCCCATTCGTAGGACGTATCCTGGATTGGTATGTTGCAAATGGAGATAAAAAAACCTATGAGCCTTCAGAGGATCCAGGTAAGCTTTCCTTTTAACGTATCGTTAAAAATACAGTAGCTACTCGTTCAAACTGTAGTTTACTCATACAAATCCTCTTATGAAAAAGATGTTGGTTTTGAGCATGTTCTAAATAATCATTTGTACTTAAAATGAGTTATTCTGAAAGTTGGTGATTTCTCCTTTTTAGGAGTGAAGAGTGTCACCAAGATTTATAACTACTACAAAAAGTTTGGCTACAAAACTATCGTGATGGGTGCTTCGTTTCGAAATACAGGAGAAATAAAAGCGCTTACAGGCTGTGACTATCTCACTATTTCACCAAAGCTTTTGGCAGAGCTCAGCAAAGAGTATGTCAAGTTAACTCCCACACTCAGTGTAAAAGAGGGTAAGTCCACTTCTATGTAACATGGGCTTGCTCAGTCTCCCTTTCTTGTCGACCGTTAAGAGTATGTGGTTCCACTCAGCTCTGCAGTGCTTGCTTCCACTCTGCTTTAAGGGTAAGCCTTGACCCCTCTCTAAAGGAAATACTGTAGCTTCACTACAACAGTAGTGCTACAGTTGCTGACACACACAGTCACTTCTTTAGGGTCTTGGGTCTCACTGAGTACACTAACTGGAATTACAATGGGTTTTGAGTGTGCGTAAATACTGTGCACCCTCCCCTGAGAGGACAGGGAGAGCAGGTGGAACTTTCTACTTCATCTGCTTGGGATGAAATTTTACTGAATATTAGCAAAGATGCCAAACCTCACTTAATCTTATGTTAATATTGCATCAGTGATGCAGTTAGCTCTAGACATGCCAAAAGGTATGTTTTACCTCCAAAAACCTCTAGAAATGAATAGTATGCAAGACTAAGTGATTTGATCTAGTGATACTGTGTCACGATGGCTTTGAATATGTGTTCCCATAGCAGTACTCTTTCTTTTCCCTAGCCTTATTAAAATGTTACTTTACAACTCAGAAGATGAGATGTGTGCACAGCTGTAGTCATGGGTTGCTGCTTACAGGCTGCTAGCTGGCTTGTAGGCATGTTATCAATTCAGCTTTTGTTAGGAACTGCCAAATAATCAAAGACCTAATTGTTCAGCATATTTGCTTAGAATGTCTCACTGCGCTAGGACTGTTGCATAATTCTTTACAATAGGCCTGAAAGTACCGTACCATTCAGAAGCAGATACAAGATAATGGCATACACAAACACTGTATTTTAAGAAACTCATTATTTAGGCTACTCCCCCCCCGCCCCAAACCAGATCAGGAGCATTTTCAATCTTGCATCCCAAAGCATGCTTCTGTAGCAAGTCATGTTGAAAGTGGTGTTTGAAATTTTTCAACAGATGGAGATGGTCAGAATCTTGAGATTTGTTTTAGGAAGCCTGTGGCATTTGATAATAATCTGATGATATGGTTTGTCTCTTTTTCAATTCCCCTTGCACAGCTCAGGCATGTGAGCTTGAGAAGATCCACCTGGATGAGAAGGCATTCCGCTGGCACCATAATGAAGACCAAATGGCTGTGGAGAAATTATCTGATGGGATCAGAAAATTTGCTGCAGATGCAATTAAGCTGGAGAGGATGTTAAAGGTAGATGTTATATCATGCTGCCTCTTGCCATCTCTCATCTTCATCCCAAGTACTGCAGCTAACCCACAGTTCCTTATGGTATGGCTAAGGATTAGGAACCTGTAAGCAAGTCTGATCAGGTATTTATACAGGCGGTACGCATTATGTAGGACAGGCAGCTAGCAAACTGGCCACCTAAATTAAGTGAAATTGGTAAACTTCACTGCATCTCAAGAAAGAATTCATGCCAGATGTATACAGCCACACCTGCTGTTTTGAGGCCCAAGGCAGTGTTTAGACTGGCAGCTAATCAAGAGAACACTACTGTCAAAAGTGAAAAGTCCCTTAAGTCTAACCCTAAACTCGTTAGCTGTCAGCAGTGGTACAAGACACATAAATAATCTTCAGATAGTGAGCTGGAAATAAATCATGCTCGTACTTGGCACTAGGAGGCACCAAGAACAGATATGCCACATATAGGGAGGTCATATGAAAGTCTGTCAGTTTATGGAGAGTCTTTCAAATGGGATTAATTGAACTGTGTGTTTTGGGTGGAAAAAATACACGCCAAGTACACCTGATCTAGGCACTTATTCTTGTAGACTAACAACTACTTAACAGTGACTTAAGCCCGGACTGCTGAAGCACAGTTCCTAAACTTACTCAGCTGCTGTTTGTTTACTTCTCTCTTTCTAGGAACGAATGTTCAGTGCTGAAAATGGAAAGTAGAAAAATCGGAATTTTCCTGAGTGGTCAAGGCTGAATGAGTGGATCACCTGAGGTTAAATGGATGTACAAATGTCTTAACTGTAAAAGTCTTATGCTATGTATGGATAGATTTCTGTATCATGCTTTTTTATCAATTTGCAAAGGGACAAATAGAATTTCAAATTTTTGTGGCACTTTTGTCAATACATGCAAATTAACACAGACTTTCCTTGTAATGTGTTCATTTCACTGCTGCAGGAGACACCTGACATAGTATTTTAATTTTTTACACGTTTTGTATTAAGTTCCTCATTAAGTCTACAGTCCTAACACATTAAGAAAGCAGCTTTGTCTTTCATGCTGGTTTACTGTGACTAAAGACAAGACATAGGTTTCAAAAGCCCTCCTTGGTACAAAACCCACAAGTACTCTTATGAGACATGTATGTATACACACTAAACCAACTAGGCTCCAGTCCCTTCCTTTCCTCTTCCTGCAGCCAAGGTAGCACCAATAGTGACTCACTGGTTGGCAAACCTGGTGAATGCTATCATAATTAGCATTTCAAGGCTTTTTAACAAGGGGGGGTGGAGGGGGAAGCTGTATCATAAGCAATTTTGAGGATTTTTGTCAAATACCAGTTTTGTTTACCACTTGCCTAAGAGCCCATAGCAAGGTAACAGCAAGAAGATGGAATTGACTGAAGCTGAAAATGCCACTGCGATTACAACACAGGCATAGACAAGTACTCTGATGTTATTGAAGGCTATGCTTTCAAAATTAAGTAACTAAGTCTCTCAAGCAGTTAATAAATAACTTGACAACTGGTTAATGTGAGCTGACAGAGTGAACATGTGGATACAACTCAATATTGTCAGTTTAGAGCTTTGTGTATTGTCTTTGGAGGAGTTGCTGCTTTTCTTTATGCAACAGTCATGGAACTGCTGCCAACCTTACCCCACAAATCAGAGGGGCTGTGTTTGGGTTTTTTGTGGTGTGGTTTTTTTTTTTTTTTGAAGTTTTATCACCCCCTCCTTTCCTCCTTGTCCTTAAGCTGCTGCTTTTGCAAAAGAAGAGCCATGTGGCAGCCTTCCTCAGGAATGACCTAATCCTAATGCAGCACTTAAAATTACAGGGTTTTCTGTTAAGTTGGGATGCATGTGATTACATTTTATGCTGTATTTCATCAAGACTAATTAAATATATCTCTTATTAGTTTATACAGGTCCAGTTCCATCAAGAGTAGACAAGAACAAGCGCCAGGACAAGAGGAAATGGCCTCAAGTTGTGCCAGGGGAGGTTTAGATTGGATATTAGGAAAAATTTTTTCGCCAAAAGGGTTATTAAACATTGGAACAGGCTGGCCAGGGAAATGGCGGAGTCACCATCCCTGGATGTATTTAAAAGACGTGTAGATGTGGCACGTAGGGACGTGGTTTAGTGGTGGACTTGGCAGTGTTAGGTTAATGGTTGGAGGACTTGATCTTAAAGCTCCTTTCCAACCTAACTGATTCTATGATTCTAAGAGGTTCCTGTTTATATGTAGACACAATTTCCTGATAAAGCTGCCTGAACTTCACCTCTTAAAAGAAAAAAAAAAGGCAGCACTGAGGCTACAATACTTAGAGACACAGGCTATATCCAGCTTGAATATACAAGAAAAACAAGCCAAGGGAACAGTTGATCAGTAGCATCAGTGTGACACAGCAGCACTATTGTCAGGACATTGCCCTAACAACCTAGGAGCTGTTGTTTCAGCCACAGTGACAGCCAGCTGTGTGCTCACAAACCAGATGCAAGTCTGGTAACAGAACCGCATCAGGCATCTGTGTGGTGTCGCATTCTCCCAGCCTTGCTCTGGACTTGCCCTGCACAGGGTTGGGAATAGCGCCAGTCTACCAGAGGGAGATGAAGCTGCCTCAGGGGACTGATCTAGACCCCTCTGCTCTACAGGTGTAGGTAACAGTGAGAAGCATACGACTGTAGAAAGCAAGCTGTCTGGAGGGAGGTGACCTTCTTCCCTTCCTTTCAAAGGTCAAGCTAGCATTAAAAGCTTTACCCTGCCCCCACCTCCCTACACTGTGCCACACAGCCATCTGCCCTACCACCGCACGTCAAAGCGTGCACTGTGATTTAGATCACTGTAGTCATTACAAACTGTTAACAGAGTATTTTTAACCTGCTGAAAAGGAAACAACTTCCAAGTACATCAGAGGTGCCAAGTACAAGTCTGTAGGCTTTCTGCTTTGGCTCTAGCTTTCTCAACATCCGTTTTCTGCTACAGAATATGAGATGAGGAGAGGTCTAGCTTCTTAGCAGACCGCAATTTCCAAAACAGGCAGAAGGTTGGCTCCAGCTGTTAACAGTCACAAAAGTATGAAGCCATGACTTCCTCAGGCAAGAGAATGAGACCTGCAGCCAGTCCAGAATTACACTTCCCTGGGATAGCTTTAATAAAGCTGCACAGCACCATTGTGAGACTGACAGCTGCAGAGATGACAGACCAGTGAGACCCATGGCAAGTCAGAGCAACCAGAGATGACTTCTGAAAGGCAACACAACTCATGAGCAGGCACTTCAACTGCTATTACCATAATCAGAACAGATGACAGGGTAGGATGGGGATCCTCAGCCAGACAAAAGTATTTCCCTACAGCAACAAGCCTACTTAATCTAGCAGACTGTGAACATTGAACACAATGTCAGTGATGATGAGCTCAAGTATTTCTCATATTCTGAAGAGGAAGATCTGGGGCTGTGGAAGTGGCAAATACAGAACTGCTGCATAGAGAGGCCTGTTGCAGTTGTTGCTGGTCTCCCTAAAAAAATGGATCTTTCTTCCTCACGTTCACTGACAGGTGATAAAAGCCTCTCTACAGGCTATAACTTCACCTGGATAGCTGGATGATTCTCAGCCTGCCACATCTTGTCTTACACCAAGACAAGCATGTCCTAATGCCTGACTTCTTAGCAAAGGAATTAGGAGGTATTTTAGGCCACTACTGCGTTCTTACAGGTGGAAGGGTTCAGGCATGATTATACTGCAGAGAAGCTGCATGAAGCCAAGCTACCTGAGTTAGCACTGACCCCAGCTGATCAGTCCTCAGACCAGCTTCATTCTCAATGCAACACAGAAGGACCATCTGTCTGAACTTTGCATTCACCAGCCCACTGCTATCAACAGGAATCTTCTTGTTGATTCCTTCAGCTGAGTCATTCTCCTGAGATTATTTGCCCTTCAAAATGAACAATTCCAAGGCAACACAGTGCTGTCAGATACTCCTGGGGCACCAACACATCTTTACTGCAGAAGAACATGGAGAGCTACATGCCAGTTTCTTGAAACAGCTCAGCTGTGCATCTGCATCCGATGTACAGTCATTTCCCTGCACCTGTCCTAGGCTTTAGCTGCTACTAACAAAGGGTCAAATCCAGAAGTACCTGGATTTAACAGCAGTTCTTTTGATGTAGAAGTCGCTTCTGTCAGCCAAAACCAACTCATTTCATCTGGACAAAGACTGGCTCCTAGGAACACAACCTGGTGGTTACAGCCCAAACGGACGGTAGTTATCTAGGGATTAATTCTGCTCCAAAAATCCTTTGCAATCCAGTCCCCTTCCTCCTGCTTCACTTGCAGAGTATGTATTCTCCTGTTTCACAGGACTTCTGTATTGGATCTTCTCAGGAAGACCTGCTGAGCTACACCTAGTGAATACAGGCAGGGCTCCACTGAAGTCAGCAAAGTGGCCTCAGTTTAAACTCCCCAAAAGGTCTTTACCATTTTGTGTGTAACTCTTCAGAAACAGAAGTGTTAGTTGTCACTGAAAAGTCAGCGAGGAAGCCTCATGTTTATGAAGATGCAGTCCTTTTGAACAGAACGAGGAAGTAGACAACAATCAAAGGAATCCAGGGTTACCCTCTGAGTTACATTCTGCAGGTGGACTACTGCTGTCCTTTTAGGCTGCCTGAAAAATGTTTTTTTTTCCCCATTGCCAGCAAATTTGCTTTTTGCACACACAGCATCACAGCACAGGTCAGCAAGTGACTGATACCCAGCTCCTAAAGATGCCAGCCCCTTACACGGATAAGTGTGACCCATGTGTCTGGGTGCAGTGTCACACTGCAACGTTGGGACTCACCTCTGGCAAGCTACTTTTCCTCTTAAAAAAAAAAAAATAATCCAAACTCATTCACTAGAGAGCTGCTTTCATCTTCTACCCAGTCCTACCAAGTGCCCTACAGAGTTTTTTAAGTAGTATGGGTTTTTTTCCCGTGACAGTGCTGCCTCCCTAGCACTCTCCTCTAGCACCGTGAAGATGCATGGGTGGGACCACTAACTGAACCACTTCCACCATCTGTGAATCTGCAGCCTGCCTTTCGATAATGACCGTAGACAGCTCTCTGACACTTCTGCTGATCTGCAACGCGGACCACAGCTGTCTGGATCCTTCCTCATTTACAATTTAACAATATCACACACCGGGCAAACTGCCAGCCTCCCTTTCCCACTGAGGTTGTGCGAGTTGCAGCAACTGGAGCCTGAAAACTGCTGTGCAAAGGCCAACTCCAAGCCTTAAACAGCCCAGAGCGCAAGCAGCAGCTATTTTGGTCCATGGATTGAAGCCATCAACATAAGCTCACCTGCCAGACCCCTCCAGCCTGCACTTTACTCGGCAATCAATTCTCATTCTCATCAGAAAGCTGTCCCCTTGATCTCTGTGCCTACCAAATGGCTCAGAAAATGCCTCGTCTCTCCCCTGTGGATAATCCTGCTGCCCTTGGGGAGCACGTTCCCTGTGTGTCTCTCATACCTGGGATCCTCTTTTAGCCTGGAGTCCTCCTCCTGTGAGAACACAACCCAGGTGGGCCCCTTCTCAGTTTAACCTATTTTGCATCTTTCCCTCCAACAGAGACCTCCTTAGACTTCTCCAACCATATGGCATTATGGACCCATTGCTTATCAGAACCCCTGTGTAGGTCGCTAGTACACACCAACAGACTTCAAAACGCAAATGCCATCATGTATATGTCATATTGTATATCGTGTCTCACATCCTGGATTTGGTTTATGATTACGAGGACAAAAGCCCTGTCACTGACAGGGATGAACTATCATGGGATGAGACTGCAGGAAAGCCTTAGAAGGGGTACCCACCTCCTTACTATCACACGGGTAACTGATAGCTCAAAGCAACAAATGTGCTCCACTGGTCTTTTCTAGGCAAGGTCTGTCTGACAAATTGCTGCCCTTTCACTTTCCCCAAAGCCTCTTTGTTCTGCAGCTTTCTCAATCAGAAAAAAACCAACAATTTTTTCTAAAAATATCTCCCAGTCAGCCCTAAAATACTGACAGATCAAAGCTGGTCACTTGGGGAATGAGGATTCCAGTAAAAGCTTTCTGCTCTGGAATCGTGTCCTGAGCCCTGCTGAGCTGGTAACACCACGTGTCTCTGTGAGCAACCGGCCTTGCACCACGGCAGGGTGGGAATTCAGGCACAGAGAATTTGGGGGCTTGCTACTGTGAAGCTGGGCAGCCAGGGGCTTTGAGCCTCTGCAAGAAATACCCCTTCCTCCTGGATGAAGCAAGTGCCCTGTACCCTCACACCATCAGGAGAGCCACAGGATCTGTCACCTCACGTAGCTGGGACACAGCTGGCCAGGGTCAGTAACACCGTGGGGTTCAAACAACTCAAGCATGCCAAAAGTTGCTCAAGAGACTAAAATACTGCAGTGAAAAGGGAAGAGAAGGCAGGAGAAGCTGCGTCAGTAACAGTCAAACCTTACTCCACATACCTACAGACACATGGTCCCCTCAAGAGCTGAGGGGGGCAGGAGATGCACAAGTTATGCTTAAAACATTCACTGTTGCAGGATCACTTACCTGCTCTGGTAGCAGCCGCAGTTTCCCACTTTGGCACTGGGTCTTTTTCTCTTCAGCACAGACTAGATGTTGCGAGGTGACTGATGTACATGGCTAAGTCACAAAGTCCACATTCATTCTGAAATGGAGCAAAAACCCAACAACCACATACACCTTCAGCCTATCCATCTGTTTATCCAGTCTCACAAAGCACCTTCGCTCCATAACTCTTCCTCAGCTTCAGGAGATGAAGAGATCTCTCCCAGGATCCTGTCTCAGCCCAGCTTACAAACTCCTTCTGGTGGCCTCCTAGATCTCCATACCTCCTTAGATTTAAGAAACCGGGAGCAGATGTCTGTTGTCTCCCAGAAAGGTTTTTAGCTATCACAGCCACAAGAACAAGCTTAGACTCAGCACGTAGGGGCAAATAAAATACATACACTTTAAAACTTGATTTTAAAATGCCCTTGCCGTTTATTAAACACACACAGAGCCATTAATGCTTCCCAGCCTGAAAGGCTAAACCTTTCCAGCCTCTTGGGCCAGGAAGTCTCCCTTTACCACCTGTTCTGCACCTGAGCCCAATTGCTTGGCCCTCCCCACAAGATGGGCTTCATCTGGGCTTCCCCCACCCCACGCCAGGACAAGAGCCTGCACAGAGGGCTGCCATCAACCCCCTTCCTTACAGGGCAAAATTCTGCAGTACACTTCCTCCAGGTGTTTGTAGTCTAAGCCTAGCTTAAGGCCACAGAGTGCTACAAACTGCACATATGTGTAAGGTTGTAGTTTGCTCTCTGAGGTGGTCAGAGGGAGAGACCCCACACTTCGAACAAAGCAGGAGTTTCTCTGGGTCAGGCTGAGCAGGGCCAGGCCTGACTTGAGGGGGGACTGGCTGAACAACTATGCCAATAAAGCACGGGCAAGGGATGGGGTGGGAGGCCACCCTCAGGCAAGCCCACATCTGAGTTCATGGACACCTCCTGCCACTGCAGGGAGGGTGTAAACACACCCCACCCCATGAGTCTGCTGGCATACCAAGCTGGAAAAGGATGTTCTTTCTATCCTCCGTTCCCAAATTCCAAGAGGAAACAGTACTCTATCTTCCTGTATGTGTGGGTCTTGTCTATGCAGCAGGACCCCGTAAGTTTCTGTGCAAGTAGCACCTGCCATCAGAGATCCTGGCACATATCAGAGTCCCAGAGTATTCCTGCAAGAGAAAAACATTAAAATATTAGAGCCTCCAACAACAGCAGACTGCATTCAAAGCTCAGCAAGTGATCTAAATGGACATTCTGAACTCTTATTTTCATTGTCATTCTCAGGCAGGGAAATAAGTGGCAGAAATATTAAGAAAAACCCCCACGAGAAAGCAAACTTTGTTTAACAGACTGTGCAGACAGTTTAGCTTGGGAGCATGGAATACAGCTGGCAAGTAAATAATTTCTGGTTTGCTCACAGAATTGAAAAAAACCCACACAAACATGCAAATCGTGAAACAATAAATTTGGGACTTACAAGAAGCAGGATAAATGGAATTAAAAAGTTGAAATACCTTTTATTTGGAGTCAAATGCAACATTTTGTCTCCTGGCTCTTTCTGCAGCCTTTAAAAATGTATTAGATATATTTCAAAGAGAAAATGTGAAATAACCAGTTTCAGTGATTTTGATTCTTCTTGGCTAAAAAAAGTTTATCATATTCAGTACAAAGTTGCGAAAAACGTGTTCAACCCAGAAGTGCAATTGTAGCAAATTAATTAAAAAAAATTGAAGATAGATAATCCCAAGATCAGCTCTGGTCTTCCTATGGCATATTTTATTGTTCATTCCTTAGGGTACATTGGTAAGAGCTAAGAGCCTCATTGTAAGGGCTCCTGACACACAGACGTGTAAAAAAAAAAAATAACATACAGTCCTTGCACTGAAGAGATGCCCGACTGCAGGCACCCAACACCTCAGCAGTATGTTAGGGCTCTCCCTTGCCAGGAACTGGCCAGGCTTGGGGTCTCCTGCTCTCATCCTGACGCCCAACGGGGCTCTGCAACGAGGCTGAGCCCCACGAACCACTGCTCCAGCCCACAGCATGCCTTGAGGCATAGGGGATTAAAATCAAAGTATGTGGCTCACAGTTTCAGATCTACCATGCAGTCTGAATAGACCTATGAATAATATTTAGTATGAGATAATATAGGAAATAGCATATGATAACTGTTAGAATAGGATTAGAATACAATTAGTACTTTAATTCTATACAAGTAACTATTAATTCACTGACAGCTCAGATCAACTTAGCTTTACTGTAGCTTATGTGAAAGTAAAAGGATCAGGAAGTTTTGGAGGGACAAGCCAGGTAAAGGAGCCAGTCCAAGGGCAAAAGGTGTGAAGAAACTGCTGAGCTCTGAGGAGCCACAGAATCTAATTTTTACCTTATGATTCTGCCCAATTATTTCATATGGATTCAACTACTTTTCTACTGGAAAACAGAACAGAGATTTGGCAGCACAACCATTCCTCTCTTTGAGCCAACATACATACAGAGGTTTTCCCCGAGGATACCCAAACCCATCTTGAAACTGAGGCACACCAGATAGGTTTTGTCATAGATAATTTCTCCCTAGATCAACACTAACAATTGTCTGAAAGAACATCAATATTCTCCTTTTTACTTTTGTTTCTCTTATCATTCTCTGTTTGTATGTTTTGCATAAATTTAATTGCACATAGCTCATGAATTTGCTGTATCTGTACTGCATTATTGTTTTCCGTATTGCATACCTTCGTTGGCAAGTAAAATCCTTTTCATCTGTTATCGTGAAAGCTAACTCTCTTTGAGGCAGGGTGCTCAGACTCTCATGATTTCCCAGCTGATGTCTAGAGGCCAAAGCTGTGCTTCAGCTTTGTCTTCCTTCTGGTTCAGGAAGGCTGTGCTCTAACGTACGGTGAGATGGGCTTGGAAGGAACATAGCCCACAGAACTAACAGCTGAGGATTTCCCAAGGCAAACAGTGATCCTGACAGCCGAGTCTTGGATGCTGGAGATCCGTCCATCCAATGCTTCACGAGCAAAACGGAGCAAGGCTCTGAGCTCTGTTCCTCTGCAGTTCACTTTAACAGGTAAAAGTATCCCCAAGAACATTCAGTTGTTCTGTCACACAATTTATGTAGAAGCAAAAAAAATCACAAAAGTCTGCTTTTATATACGAAAATAGTGCCATGGCTTGGGAGGGGTGGGGAAAATCAGCCTCTGCTAGGTCAACTACAGGATCCTGGGAAAGTTACTTACTAAAATAGCTGAAATAGAACTCTCCTTGTTATTATCATTAATAACTATGAACAACAGCTCAGGCTTCAATATAGCCTAAGTGATATACATCTCTCTTGCTCCTTCTTAAGAACAGCCAAACCGGTCAGACTGTAGATCCATTTAGCATAGTGTCCTACCTCCAACCATGGCAAGCAGCTATTAAGGGGGATCTCCACAGAGCAAAGGAAACAGCCCTGAGAAAACACCCTTTGTGCTTTGCTTTCCAGTGGAAAAGCCAGTGGAGAACTGCTTTCTTGGGATCAGAAGACCTGCATTTCTCAGCCCAGCCCCAGACAACGGGGAAAGGATCAGCCTCCTGCCATTTGAAGAGTTTTCTTTTACAGTGGTATGGGCCAACACAAGAGAAAGGCGACCGAACCAGCTCCAGCAGCATGCTTGGACTAAGCCTGGAAAGGGACTAAGCGTGCACCACTCACCACCTGCATAGTGTCAGGACCTAAGCTGCAATAATACCATGAAACAGTTATCATAAAATGCAGGATGAGCACCAAATGTCTCCAAAAGGCAACAGGAGTCTCCTCAAATATCCACGGGCCTAACAGCCCCTAACTGCTATTACATGTGCATTAGCCGCGCTGTCAGCCCTTCATCTGTTTGGCAACTGCTGCTTGGTCTCCTTCTGTCTCTTTTGCTCTTTCAAACACAGCGTCAGTAGTGACGATCAGGTTTAAGTTTGCTTGTGTTTCCCACCCTGGGGACTTGATGGCTCATCCAGGCTGGGCCGAGGTGACAGCAGTCATGGTGGCTGCTGTTTGGAAAGGAGGCACCTTTTCTAGCTGCTCTCTACAGGGCTGCTGGCCTTCATGGCTTTAGCCTAGAAGTCTTGGAAACTTTATACAGAAATTGTATGATCCAGCATTTGTATTTGAAGAGAAAATTTCTCTTCCGCTGGGAAAATAAGTAAAACCCCTCACCATCCAGAAAGCAAAGAAAGGGCAAGCAGTTCATGACTCTAACCCATGGTAGGGCTGGTTTGCGCTTGTAGTCCATGCAGGAGTCCAGCTCTGCCGTAAGCACACCGTGACCCTCAGCATCCAACACTCTTTTCTTGCCTTTCTGCAGGATAAGGGACCTGCAGGTCCTGAGTCCCTCAGGGTTGCACACATGGGGCCTCACAGAGGATGTCTGCACAGCATCTGTGAACATCTGGGAAAACAGGAACAAGAGGCCCTGTTAGGCTTCTGTGTGTTTGACAGCTACTATGCTGTCACAGGGTGAGGATTGTTACAGGCCACTGTGGGCTCTGCTGCTCAGTTTTGATTTCAGTATAACTAAAGGAAGCTTACAATCTGACCTTTGGTTTTTCTGTCTTTGTTTTTCTTTTGCCACTGGTGTCGAAGTTACAGTCTCTGCTCAGGTGTATTTGGCTCATGCAAAGGGAGTATTTGCAAAGGGGTCTCCCATTCACCCTGTGAAACCCACACAATCGCAGCACCCTCCAGGCACAGTTGTGTCTAAGGAAATGTACCATTTCTAGAAAGCAGAAGAGACTCATCTTGCTACAGTCCACATCACTCACATGCGGTCCAGTAGTCACACTGGTGTTACACTGCACTAATGGCTAGGGATTCAGCTTCACCTCTGCAGCACCTGAGCAGTTCAAGTCCTGTGTCTTATTCCAGGGATATGCAACTTCAGTTTATATTGCTGGTGTTTGATCTAGACAATCAAGAGACCAGAGTAACTCCACAGGCTCAAACTCACCTTCAGTGGTAGCAGATCTATTTAAATTTCACTCAGTTGTTCAAGATTAGGAATGAACAACTTTATCTGCTACAATTCAGGGTTGGCCCTTGGCTTTACACAAAGAAACTCTGCAAAGTGGAGACCTTTGGGGAGAAAGAGGGTTTAGTAACAGGTGATGCTGAGGAGGGATAATTTCTAAGGGAAGCATGCAGGGTAGCATTAACGTATGATGTTTTAGGAGATGACAATGGATTGAGGCTTTCATGACACCATTTCTAACTATGCTGCCCTCATCCTCTTACGAAAAGGAGGAGCATGGGAGAGCAGACCCTACAGCCACAGATTACTGGGAAGCCACGGGAAAAGCTTGTTGCTTACAGCACAGCTTTGTGTATATAACCTTGTGTTAATACAGATTATGTGCTACTGTAGCCCTGAGTGGTGTCCCAGGTTTTTCCCTCTTTCAGCTGCAGCCCACCTGCCCAGGGCAGGTAGAGAAGTGGCAGTCCCTTCCTCGGGAATTCGTGACACGGAAGTAGCATCTTTGCACTTGGTGTTTGGGGATGGAGTTTGCCGATGGCTGAGGAGGAACGCCAAGGTCTGTATAGAGCAGTACCACCACCTCGTGGGGAGGCTGCAACATCCAACAGCACCCCTTCCTTTCCAAGATTCACAGAGAGCAGCTAACTGATGAGCACAAATGCAAAGTTATCTGCCTTCCCTTGCAGTGGCAGCTCTCTAATTTCAACATCCAGCTCTATGCAAACACACAAAGCTTGGGGCAGGGAGGTTGGAAAAGCTCCTTCCTCTTTCAGCTCCCTCTCGCATTCCATGATGCAATGCACTAAGGGAGACACGCTGCCGCTCCCAACAGTTGCTCTCAGTACCTCCTGTATTCTTCAAAGGAGGGTGCAAGAGGAGAGGTGCAAGAGAGCAGAGCTGTTGGGAAAACAGCCACTAAGGTGCAACAGCACTGACATGGTAAGTACATTCATTTATTTTCAGCCTCCCAATGTAGAATTTCACTTTAAAATTAGTGCTTAGAGATTAATTTATAAGGGCTATCAAATACAGACTACATTAAACAAGCCAGACAGTATCTGACAGGTACCATTTGGAATTTTAAAGCGAATCAGGATCAAAGAGTCATTTCTCTTTATTCTGGTGCTTCTGTTGATGCACTGGCATTACAGAGGAGAAAGTAGCGCCGCAGTGTTCTGGCTGCCTAGTCCTAGCAGGATGACAGAGGTCAGCTTTTGACACAGTCTTCTGCATCCTAGGGGACAACATGGGAGATCCCAGACAGGGGAACTGAGGGAGCACACTGACCCTCGAGCTGAAATGAAATGCCCTACAGACCTAGAAGGCTGCGTTTGACAAAAGGCTCCTTTTCTCTCTTGCTAGTATTAAACGCTTTCCTGTAGAGAACACTCTAGCACTACCAGAGGACACAAGACACTGGGTGTAGCCTTTTGGGACAGTGGTGTGACAAGTACAGCAGGCAGGTAATTTCTTAAGAGTTGGGGGACTCCATCCTACTAGGATTACCCTGTTTGGCTCACTGCTGCTGTTTACGGCAAGCACACAAGCAAAGCCCAATGATTCTGAGGTAATTGTCACTGCTGCAGCTGCAACAGCCTCCAAGGGAACTCAAAGCTGACAGTAGTCTGCACTAAGGAAAGTGGGCAACCCTGTACAAAGCCAAAAGGGCTGTTCCATCAGCAACAGAACAGAAGTCAGTTTAACAGAAAAGCACTCTGATACCCAGAATCAAATGGCAGAGCTTATCACACAGCACCTAAGATGAATAAAGCAGAAGGTTCAATTTTTTTATTTTTTAAAAGATTATACTGTGGAAGCTCCAGGAAAAGAATTTTATTTAAACATTTTAATACACTAATGGAACCGCCGTTAGTCATACTAGCATGAGCTGCAGACGGTGACGAGGACTGAGTTCAAACATCCTGTAAGGGATTTCTTAAAACAAGCAAATGCTTTGTTAAGTGTTCTGAAGAGGCAACACTTCCTCTCATCAGAAAAGCTGAATCTGCCCAAGTTGTGTCTGACACCTTCTCCAGCTTCAGAGGATCTAAGCTACCTCCACTGACTGCAGCTACAGTATCAAGTTATAGGAGAGCTATGGTAGCACACAGGACTCATGATCAAAGCCCTGGCTGTTGGGGATTTGGCCATTCCTCATCACCTTTCATGTCACTCAATCTCTGTCGCCTGTAAACATTAGTTTAAACTAGGAAGACGACCCTTCCATTACTGTTACAGCCAAAACTTAAATTGAATTAAAAAGTATCAAAATGGAGATCACACCCACAAGTAGGGCTTGGGGCTGACTTCAACTGCTGCATCAGTTTGCAAATGTTTTGTGTTCAACTGTTTTGAGCATCCCTCTTCACAACTTACGTGTAAAACTGCCAGTAAAGGCTCCTGTTACCTTAAAGGTGTTCTTTACCTTTCCTTTTTTCCCTGCAGGGACCAACTACACAGTTTTAGTGGTGACTGTGGTGCTGGGATGCACAGTGATAAGTGTTGTCTTCGTGGTGAAGAAATCCTTTGCGGGGGTGCAATACAGGAATGTTTCTTTACAGCTGCGACCCAACTGCTGTAAAGATTATCCTAGGGATAACTCATCTGAGAAAGCCCCTTGTCCCTTTGGATGCATCCCACAAATCTTTCTGCACCATGTATTGCAGAGGCACTCTGATGCTTCTAGCAGATACTTCAGTGTCTGCCCATAGGAACGTCAGAGGAAAATACAGAACATGCTACCATGCATTAAGCCCAGACAAAACCTGACACTCTTAGTGTATGTGGTTCCCTAAATAAAAAAAAATTAGCAGCTGGATGTTACCAGGATCAGACAGATTTCTAAGGAAATAAGCCTGGCTGGTAACATCCCTAGGACCAAAGCACCAAGTGCTCCAGAGTGCAACACTGAATCAATCAGGATTTGTGTGGGTTGAAAATCTCCGGAATCTGAAGCTTTCAATCTGTTTGAGAAGCAGTTTCTGGCTCTGGGACAAAAGGGCCTGTCATGTGCTTTAAATGCCAGAATCCTCTATAAACGACTGATCACAAACACAGTGAAACACCAAGCATTTGCAAGCATTGCCAAAAGCTCATCCTCCCTGCAGTGTTCCATTTGCTACACTCAAACCAAGCAGCGGGGAAAACCATCACGCTGCAGAACACGTGCCAAATGAGTATGTCAAAGAGCTGGCATGTTTGGAGGACTCCTGATAAGCCACATCACTAGATGGATCATGAACACTTATCTTTACATTCAAATTAACTTTAAGCTAAAGATTAGCAGGCATGGTGGTGAAGCAGAGACAACACTAACTACACCACAGGCTAAGACACTGATAAAGGTCAACAGGCACAAGGCAATAAGAAGCAACATCTCATCTGTGCTAATGCTCGCCCCCAAACCCGACACAGCCTTGTTATGCATAATTGGGTAAGAAAAGCATTTAAAATTGAGCTGCTGAGCAGTTTGCGCACACTCTATTCTTACAACTAGGGAAAGGGGAATACATGCCAATTTAAGGCATGACATTTTAGTCAAGTGCTAGAAAACAAACTCAGAATAAATACTGCTGCTCAGATGCCTGGGATGAGATATTTCACTGGTCTGCTTCTCAGTTTGACCAGGAAGAAAGCACAGCACACAAGGTACAGAAGATACAAAACGAGGTATTCGAATTCTTCACACAGGAAGTTTAAAATGCAAGACTTATGCAAAAATCATTACTCCTTCTGTAATGTCACTTCACGATTTTAGTTGATGTAAATACCTTTTAAGCAAAAGGTAAAAAAACAACAAAAAATAAAGTGTTACATTCCTAAAACAAAATTAACATGTAACGAAAGCAAGGAAGTATGCTACAATACCCCAAGCTATAGACATGCTGTTGCCTTTGAAGCCTGTACTTCAACCCTGCTGCTTTTAGTTTCAAAATAAACAGGAGTTACCGAAATAGCCTGACGTGTTGTTGAAAATTTTTGTGGAGTCAAGAGGCTTACTGCTGCATTGAAAGCTTTTCCAGAATGTAGAACTAAATGAAAACTTACGAAAGGTCATCAACTCTATATATTATTCCTAAGAGTACAATTAATTATGTATGCATATGGTAGTCAAATGATAACGAGCAAAAATTAAGGATACAGCCTTCACATTTTAATCCACTGACATACACCACCCCACCACCCCCCAAATAAACAGAATAGAACTTTCCTGAATGTATCTGGCATGACATCAAACAGCTTCACATGTCTTCTACTTTAATTTTACCTTCTTTTCCCACAGTCCTAGAGTATTTTTTTCCAATCCTTGGCTAAAATCGGTCATACTGTAGGAGAACTTAGAAAAGCCATCATCACACTAATTGCTCACAATTTGTCAGCACAATGTCTAAAGATGATACAGTGCTAGCCCACCATCCACAAGAGGGTTGTTCTACCAAAGTCATTTTGCTTTGGTGCTAGAAGTTAGGCCACATCCATGCAGCCAGCATCCTTCTCATCAACTGCATCAGAAAACTGTAGGCACCCACACCTGCACACGTCACCTCTCCAGCCACTTTGCTGGATCGTGTGATTCTCCCTCTCTTTTGCAAGAGCAGCTTCAACACCGGGGACGGTTTAGATTACCGAAGAGATAGAAATGGACACGTGACGTGAAAGAATGAAGATACACACAGTAACTCCTCTTTATCTGCTCCCATATGGGAAGAACAAGGAAGTGTTACGCAAATCTAACAGCAAGTGCACTTTGTACATCAGCGTACTTCCCGATACAGGCACAAACAGAACAGTTCCAACAGGTCCTGGGTGCCGCAAAATAAGGAAAAATAGTACAATGGAGAATTGATCAAAGCCTTTAATGGTCTGAATACCATTTGTTCACCTGGCAGCTTACTGATGAGCCTGGATGGAACTTCACAATTCAGGAATGAAAACAGCACATGGGCTACACAGCAATATTCTGTTTTTACAGGCAGGCAATGAAGGGTCTAGGGATTTTGGCAAAGTCACATGGAAGCACAGTCTCAAAGGTAATACAGACTTGTAGCCTCTCAAGACTCCCACTTCAGAAACAAGACTTTGCTTTGCAGCTGCAGTCAGGTGTTAGATCAGGTGTGGCAAAGCTTCCTCACTTCAGAAGCCACAGAAATTGCACCCACCTCTGCCAAGACCCCAAATACCTGACTCCAGCCCCACTAAGTTCCCTGCTCAGGCAATCGGTGGAGTCTAGGGCATGAAGCTTCACGTCCTCTGTTTAAATAAAGCTTTTGGTGGCAGAGTGTCTCCTTGCTGTAGGTGCACACTGTTTGACACAAAATGACCCCAAATACTATTGCAGTACAAATACAAAAACTTTCCACGTCATTTCAGTAGACAACCCACTAGAAATCCAGATGGAAAGTGCCGTGATGGTGACAGAGGTCAACAAATCCCTAAGAACACTTGTCAGGAATGAGGATTTAACTTATCAAAACTATTTGATAGTTTAACTTCTACCAAAGCCCTTTTTTAATTTCCAATTCTAATTTTAATTTCTATCAAAGCCAAAAATCTGTAAGCTGGGCTCCAGAATAACAGTAGAAGATCCAACAAATCTCATAGCAGATTATGTTTTAAAATCACACCGAATTCTTGAGACAGAACTAAAAAATTGAATTTCTACAGAAGAGGCATAAAATTACCCTGCTTGATGACTGGTTATAACCAATGTATCATATTATATTGCTAAGAAAAAAAAAAAAAATACAACCACAAAGGCCCTTTCCCTCACAGAGCACTGCAGAAATGTTGCCCTCAGTTCCAAGAGTGAAGGAAAAATGTTAGTCTGTCTACTTTCCCATAGATTTAGTATCTTTGAGCCTGCAGCAGCAAAAAATATTCTCAGTCTGATTATTCCTTTCCACGCTCAACTTCTAGCCGCATCTGCTGCTCAAAAGGAAAGAAAAGGCCAGATTTCATCTTACAGGTGGTTCCTCGGAAGATGTGATCCACATTAGCTGCCTACATTTTTTTCTTCCTTTGTCCATAAAATTGCAGCGAGACACAACTGGAATGTACTTGCCAGAGAGAAATATTTCAAACATTTCAAAGAGAACAAAAATCGTAACATAAGCACCACAAAGGAGAACAGATAACCAGTTAGAAGACCATTTAAAAACAGCTGAGCAAACTTTTTAAACAGAAGCCCAATAATGTGAACAGGCAAGGAAGAAAACAAGGGCACATTATGCCAACAGTATCACCACAGCAAGCTGCCTTCAGACAACGGGTTCTGCTTTATTCAGAGTTTAGCCAAACATTTTCCATCCTATTCCAAGTATATCCAAGTGTCCCAGACACATTCACGGTTCAGACAGTAACTTTGTGACCTACCAAATGAAAAGCGAGAACGCATCTGAAATTGCATTTCATTGAAGCTCTAGGTGTGGATTTTGATATTTGAAACACAAACACCAGATGGTTCACAGAGTTCCAAGTGCTCTTTGGGGCAGAGTTACTAACGATCAGTATAATGTCAGGCTAGAGCAGGGGCTTCAGCTTCAGCAATTTATATTCATAGCACCAACTTTTTTTTTTTGAACACACAGGTCCTGCATCTGTAAATTAAGGGTCTAGAGAGAAGCAGTGAAAAAAGATGTAGCAACAAAAATGCAAGGTAGTTTCATAATTGCTTCTGAAGTGTGATGCACTTCAAAGTGTTCTTATTCACAACCTTCATCCATTCTATATATGCAAAACCTGACATTGCCACTTCACTGTCACAGTCACTTCATAGTCCAGGACAGAAATTTAGAGGGATGTTTTATCCAGTTAACAGACAAGAAAATCCTTAGCCCGCTGGCTCTTCGTCCTATTTGCAAAGAGACCTGCTCCTTCATTTCCTGCTGAACAAAACACATCCAAACATGACACGACCTGTTAGTCCACAGCCAGGAAAGGACTTCTAACACACATTCACCTGAACGAAAGAAGATTTTTGTGGTTATTTATATGTGTTCTTCTATCTGAAAAGACGAAAGACAGTCAAACAGGCAAGCCATTACCAAGGAAATTAAATCCATTCATTCCCAGAATCCTAAAACAGAGCTGACTAAATGCTAACTTGCCAAAGCACAAAGAACAACGCACAAGAGATGCTTAACAGAAATGTTTAGTGAAGCCTACTCTGCATTTTACTTTACTACTCCTGATAGACAGCTGTGCATTTCCCAACCCATTTTACCTTATTTTTTTTAATAATCATAAACGCTTTTTACTAAAAGACATAACCAACTGAGTAACTAGATCAAACAAAGACGACACACACTTCAGCAGTTAACCTAGGCAAAAAAATTCTTTTGGGGGACAATATTCCTGAAACTAAAAGATGCTCACCATTGTCTGCTCCTAGTACTTATCTCCCATATTGCCTCACCTGACATTGCAAAGAATAAGAAGATTCTGGACCGCAGGAAGAGTGGAATTCTCATTCTGTCCTGTCACCAGGTGCCTGTCCAGCACGACATGTACAGCATCTGGACTGCTGGCTAAATACAGGAGAAAAAGCAACAAGCACTGTGTTAGTGGATGCTACTTCAGTGTCAGTATCACTCCTCTGGTAGAACTAACACAAAAGATAACTACTTTGACCAGACAGATCTGCTGGGTGACTGACATGCTGATCTACAACCCCAACAGACAGGGATGATCTCAAGCCCCTAATCCTGAAACAGTTTCACTAGAAAGTCCTTCTCTGAAAGGACAGCAGTGCTGGTCCCTTGATTCAGTTAACACCAGATGGGCGAAGTGCATATATCAAGAGATTTTGATAATAAAATCCTCAAAGTACATATTTTAAAGTTGTAATGACCCTGCAATACAATATAAACTCTTATACATGAGACATCGAAGTCGTAATCACCATGTTACAAAGAGCCTGCAGGAAGATACTTATTTTCTGCCCAATTATAATAGCCCCATGTGTTAGTATCTATCAGCAGTTCTTCAGTACTCCAACTAAGTATTTTTAAGTTACCCCATTCCAGATAGAACCATTATTTTGTCAGTAATGAACAATTAGTTTCTTCTCTGTCTCCCAGCCACTGGCTGTCTAAACACAGGCTAAGTGCCTTCAAACCCCATATGCCTTTCCTCTTGCTTAATTTGTCAGTACCACTGCAACCAAGCATATGTAACATAACAGGTACCACTGAGACACCAGCTCTTAAACTGTCAGTACTGAACCCACTATGCAGAAGGTGGCGGCAGCCGCTCATTCAAAAAGCCAATGGCATCAAGATGCCATTTAAACACACAAACAGGCTGACAGCAGCATGGATGAAAGAGGACTAAGTAAAGAATATACAGCAATTTGATGAGACAGTGGCATTTCTTCTCAGTGAAAGATAGATGTATGGCATTAGGAGCCTGGTTCTGTTTCCTACCCATGCCGTGTGCATAGCCTCTAATCTAGCCACTTCAAATTTTGTTAATTCAATGGGTGGCACTATTCTGTTAAATGAAGGATGACTTAAATACCACAGGCATCTCATTATTCTCTTTAAGGACAGATTTCAAAAAATTACCTAACGAAATAGGAGACTGAACAACAGCTGTAACTGAAGAATAGGGCCATTCGCAGCTCATTATTTAATTCTCCCTGTAGCTCTTCAGTATTGCAAGAATGCAGCATGTAAAGGAAAATGACACTTTTCCCTGCATATCCAGAAATAATCCAGGAAAAAAAGTGACATTTCTGTCCTTTAATGGATTTAATTTCTCTCACAGGACAAACCTTCAGATTTTGCAGTTCAAAATCGAACTTCTACATTTTGACTAATAATAATGAAATTACTAGTAATGAAACAAGAAGATATTACAAAACCAGATCTAGCTACAAATACAATACTTGATGGTAAAAGACAACTAACCAGAGCAACCAAAAAAAAACCCCAAAGCATTCAGTATAGTACCTCCAGCTTTAAATAATGAAGCATTTGCTTGAATAAAAGACAACCCCAAAATCCAGAACTTAACCTCTCCCAGCCGAGCATATGCTCCCTGCCACGCAGCAAGGAAGCAGCCGCAGCACAGTACTTAATGTACAGACATTCCCCAGCAGGTACGGAGTGTGCATCTGCCGATCGACAGCAACTCTCCTGCACACACTCTTCCCTGCAGGACATGTTCTTCCTTCCTAGCAGGACAAGAGACCTCATGTTTACCATGGGGTAAAAGAGTTTGCGTGGACAACCACAGGAATCAGTGTGCTGTGCTGTACTGCCCTACCTCTCCACACACAGTATTTGGTGGCACTTATTCTTAAAACACTTACAGTTTCTAATCCACTAGGGTATTTGTTTATATCCACGAAATGGTAATGCGAGATATCCTGTCAGAGTCCTGTTCACCTCTGTAAAACTGGCACACAAACATTCATTCACAAAACACAGCCACGAAACATGAAGTCCTGGACAACAAAGAGAGTGACGTACCACTAAACGTAGCTCCAGAATCTTTCACAAAATCTTCCACAATAATGGACAAACTGGCAAAATTAGGCTGCCTTACTAGTTCGTACACAGAGGGCTGAAAAAGATCAAAAGGAAATAAGTCTGTCTTGCTTTTTATAAAAAAACCCAAGCAAAACCAACACGTACTTCCCCCTGCAATTTGTTTTTCTGTTCCCCCTATGATTCTCCCAACAGGAAATGAAACAGAAATGAAGCATAAAACCAAATGACCACAATCAGCTTCTATGGATTTTCTGGAGGGAGCAAACTGAAAATTCTTAAGTGAGACAAAGGAAGAGTAACACCACGCAATTTCTGCACAGCAGCTGGACACTGAACAGTGTGCATGCGATTAACTTCTTGAAAGTGCAGACCTGTTCGCCTGTCGGACACAAACATTTGGACACAAATGCTGTGCAGCTTGCAGAGTCCAAGTAACAGTACTCTGCTTTGGAATGAATATGGGAAACATCTTAAATGAAGAGAGAAAAATTAAAAGTACTTCGTTCATTTTTTATATGCACAGGAGGAAATTGAGTTTTATGGTTTCCACAGCAACTATAGCTAGGTCACATCATGCCTTATTTAAAATATTTTATCATGGATTGTAACGCCAAATACAAGCACACCAGCTTTTGAGGGTCCCATAAACTTAATTTCTTAACTGTACGTGTAAATTTTCAACCCCAGAATTTGTACTATAGAGGTTTGCGTCATCTTGGCATACAGGTACAACTGCCATATAAAGGGTCTGCGAGGTCAGAGATATGACTGTACATTAAATAAAACAACAACAGTATCTGGCTACTTTTTGAATTACAAGCCAGTCTGTACAAATTGCCTTTTTTCCTACAAATTCCTCTACCTTTTAAAATGAAAAAGCACCTGGAGAAATCTAACTTACCTCCAAGCATTCCTGAAATCAAAAAAGTAATTCTTAAAAGCCCTCAACCATGAATCTGAAGAGCAGCAGCAGTCATTTCCAACATTTTACTGGTTCAGTTTAAAGTTTACTGAACAGTTGGAAGGAAAACACTCTCCACATGACAGCTAAGTGAGACAATCCTTTCAGGCACTCAGTGTTGGGCCCCCTTGCCAATAACAACTCTCCACATCTGGCACATAAACCAAGGGTACCAAACTGATGATTTATATTTGTAGGAATTTCTAGGATAAGACCAGAATCACCAGCACCTGAAATCACAGGCCTCCCCATGGCAAAAAAAGACCCCAAACAGCAGAAGTCAGGTGAAAGCTCAACCTACCCCTGTCAGGCTGTATCCCTGAAATACCCAGGATTTGTCCTCATTGGTGGCACAACACAAAGCTGCAACGCCATGTCCAACCGCACAGATAGGCTCTAGAGAAAAGTCAAAGCATCTTTGAGAAGTTGTGAGAATCTTCAAATAGCCAATGAGCATTCATGAGATTTTTCATGTTACAGCATGTTGCCTTCCTGCAATAAAATTATACTGCACTGTTTATACTCTCTTAGGTTGAAAGGTTTCTCCTGCACACTACAGTAAGAATTGCCCCAGTCTTCCAAGGAGTTACTAGCTGTTACCTCCAAGTCCAGAGACAGCACTGAAAACACATACTGAAATGGTAAATGAGAAGCACACACAGGTCTTGCTTAACTACAGCCTTACTGATGATCCTGGTACATTCCACATTTGACTCTGAACCTTGAATCCTACTGACTTGGAGAGAGCCATTTCTGTACCACCGTAAGGCAGAGAACCCTCTTCTGACAAAAGCATTGAAAAGCTACTTCCATATTTTTATATACATTTAAATAAAGAGGATACTTTTAAGGAGAAGATACATTTCTCTAAAGCAGCTCTTTCCAGTTCTGACTGCTCTTCCACTATGTAAACATTTTTAAAACATTGGAAGGTAAGTGTCTTACATGAACAGTACAGTTGTACTATTTTATTTAACAAAATATCTAATGATGTTCACCTACTGTTCTCAGTGCTGAAGTGCTGCAATATCTTAGCTAGGTACCCACTGTTTGCAAGGTCAGTCATAGCACCGGGGCAGTTTGGAATCAGCAACGCGTGGTATCTAGCACCTAGTAAGGAGGAAAGGATAAACTAACTGTAATACGAGTAACAAACAAAAAAGCCTGCTCATAAATCCATTTCAGCTTTGACAAAATTAAGACATGGACCACAGGTCCGTCAGAAACTGTATAAACTGAATGAACTAAAGAAACTAACAGATCTATGTGGAGTAGAGAAAAAGGTCCTTTTTAGGACAAAGAATATACATTTTTAGTGAGACATTCTTACCCAGGCAAAGCTTAAAACCGCTATGTCTGCCGGCTTCTACTTTAGTAAAATATTTATTTAAAAAAAAATAACAATGCATAGTGTGTATATATATACACACACAACAGAGAGAATATATATATATATATTATGTGTATATCCATATAATAAGAGAGAACTACCAATGCAAGGTAAGTAAGAAAATAACAACTGTAGTTGCCAGGAGTTCTTCTTGAGTAAAAAAAAAAAAATAGCACCTGTAGTTGCCAGGGCTTCCTCTTAAAACACAAGCTTTAGGCCCTTTCTGTGTCATTCTTCCCTAAAGACCTAACTTGAAGAAGCATCTGTTTCCCTGATACATGGGGATGACACACTGGTCAACAGTAAAACCCTTACCATCAATCGACTCCAACTTGGCAGGGTTTGCATACGATTTCATACGGAAGTCCTGTATCCAGCGCATGTTGCTCTCATTCACATCCACAAAATCAATTGACTTCCCCTAGGGGAAACATGGTTCAAAGACTGTGGTTAGTATCACCACACAGACATCCACTACATTTCTTGAAGCATAACTATGTGGGATTTTAAGATACTTCAGCTCTCAAAAACCTGAAGTTTTCCATTTTTCGCACTGAAGTAGTTCTAATAGCTCTCCCTCCACTCTTTGTGGGTAACAGATACTGGACAGAGAAGTTCAGAACCATACTATGGGAAGCATGCATTCACGTCAAGAGTATGAAAACAGAATTAAAAAGAAAAGTCCCTTAATCTGTAAAGAACAATAAAACACTTCTCAAAAAAATTTAGTACAATTCTCTCTTGTCAATTGAGATATCAATTGGTTTCAGACCGAAATCACAGTAAGTGCCCATTTTTACTTACCCCAGGAGTCGCAACTTGCAGATTAAAAGCAGAGCTAGTCTGTGTAAAGCAGTGAAGGAAGGACTGGGCTGACACACCTGAAAAAACAGAGCCCAACAATTTAAGGAAACAACTTATATTTTAATCCCAGTCACACTGGCTCATTTTATCTAGAAAAGCACACGAGCTTGGTTTTTTGCTCATCTTAAAAGCTCTCAATAATTTCAGAGGGTTATTTTAAGATGTAAGAAATGCACAGCCTTCATTATAGGGGAGCTATGTATTGAGAAATACATGATGAAGGTATTCTGGTTGTCTGGGTTGGGGGGGTTACAAGGAGGGCAGAAGTGAAGGGAACGTGGCTTCCTCCAGGCATACAGGGACAACACAGCTCAGCAGCACGTGTGCTCTGAACCAGGTAGGTGCAGACGATAAAAACCAGCAAGCATTCAACAGCACAGCTGTGCACAGAGGGACACGCACACACGTGTGCGTCGCAGACCAGCGGCTGCGGAAAGCGAGCACATCTGTGCACAACCCAGGTGCACAAGCGGGAGCGGCGTGCGCACACACCCGTGGCAGGGCGAGGCTGAGCGGCGAGCCCGCACCCGTGCCTGCACAGCTCAGCCGCAGCGACCCTCGCACGCACGCAGCCGAGGTGCACGCCGGCGAACCCGCGGCACGGCGGTGCAAGCTGTGGTGCAGGCACAGGCGTGACAGGACGGTGTCTGAAGGCGGGGACGGCCGTGCGCAAGCACAGCACGGCAAAGCGCGGGGCACACCACCGATGAGCGTGCAAAGGGCCCCCGCAGGCAGGCGGACCGGCCACACAGCGCGGCCGCCGCACCCCGGGCTGGGGGGGGGAGGGGGGCCCGCCGGGGACCCGCAGGCCGGAGGAGCCCGCACGGCCGGGCGAGGCCGGCGCACCGAAGGGAGAAGCGGGGCCCGGCGGGACGGGGTTTCCACCCCCCACCCCCACCCCGCCCCCGAGAGCGTCTCACCCGCGGCAGCAGCGCTGGCGACGATAAGGCAGGTGGGCTTGCCGAGCCGGTCCGACATGGCGCGGGGCGCGGCGGAGCCCGGCGGCGGGGGAGGCCGTCTCCACATGCGGTCCGCGGCGCGCATGCGCAGTGCGGGGAGAACGGGGGGACGCGCGCGCGGCCGGCGGCGGCCGTTGGGCGCGGCGCACGGCGACGCCTGAGGGGAGAAGCGCTGAGGGGAGTGGCGGGCCGGCGGGGTCCGTCGTGAGGGGCCTGTGGGGCCGCGGTGCCTTTTAACCCCTCGGGGGGGGCACCGCGGCGGACCCTGCGGGTCAGCCGGTGGCACGTCCCACCTGCCTCCACCACCACCCCCCCCCCCCGCTACCGTGCGGCGGCCGCCGTGCTTTACTTCATAAATCATAGAATGGTTAGGGTTGGAGGGAACCTTAAAGATCTTCTAGTTTGAAACCCCCTGCCGTGAGCAGGGACACTTTCCACTAGACCAGGTTGCTCAGAGCCTCATCCAGCGTGGCCTTGAACACTTCCAGGGAGGGGGCATCCACAGCTTCTCTGGGCAACCTGTTCCAGTGCCTCGCCACCCTCACGGTGAAGAACTTCTTCCTAATATTTAGCCTAAATCTACCCTCTTCCAGTTTAAAGCCATTAGCCCTGGTCCTGTTACTACCTGCCCTTCTAAAAAGTCCCTCCCCAGCTTTCTTGTAGGCCCCCGTGAGGTACTGGAAGGCTGCTATAAGGTCTCCCCAGAGCCTTCTCTTTTCCAGGCCGAACGGCCCCAACTCTCTCAGCCTGTCTTCACAGGAGAGGTGCTCCAGCCCTCGGATCATCCTCGTGGCCCTCCTCGGGACTCGCTCCAACAGTTCCATGTCCTTCTTGTGTTGGGGGCCCCAGAACTGGGCACAGTACTCCAGATGGGGTCTCGTGAGGGCGGAGTAGAGGGGGAGAATCACCTCCCTCGACCTGCTGGCCATGCTGCGTTTGATGCAGCCCAGGATACAACTGGCTTTCTGGGCTGCTAAGGCACATCGCCGGCTCATATTGAGCTTCTCGTCCACCCCCACCCCCAAGTCCTTCTCTGCAGGGTTGCTCTCAATCCACTCAATTTCCCCTTCATAGTGTGGTCGTGTCCTTAGCTCTCCTCAAGCTCTGCTCTAGCAGTAAGGCTGTTTTCCTCATCAAGTTTTATATCGGGTTTTGATTTTTTTGCATATATATTTTTTTTCCCCTCATCAAATTGAACTGATACCCAGTAGGACTGACACACTGAAGACTTACTCTAGGAACTGGCCCACCTCAGACAAGGGGCAGTGGGTGACGCCATGTTGTGGACTGGAAATGAAAAAGCAGGCATTAATGTCAAAATGTCAGCTAATTTTCAATGCCCAGCTGAGAGGCCACATCCAGCTGCAGTGCTGGGTTTCAAACTTCCTGGCTCCAACTACACAAAGTCCCTCCTCAGCCGACGGTACATCAGAAGCCGTCCCACAAAACCCAAGCCACCACAAATCATGGTATTTTGTGCTAGTGATGTGTTTCTGACACATGAGATAAGGAGGAACGAAACTCCTTTGATAAGCCCAAGCTGTTTTTAAGTTAATGGCTTAAACTGTTATTGGCTTAAGCTGTTTTTAAGTTACTTTAAATTACCTCTCCGGTTTTGCTCTTTGTAGCTCTTGCCCTCAGGACGAATAACCTCAGGGATGCAGAAGGACAAACATACGTTCTGCTCTTTCACATCCCTGAAGAAGCCACGACTAATTAAGTTATATGGGATGGTACGAGATGCACATAGATCTGTCGGAGTAGGTTGCTGAAAAAAAAAGATACGTGAAAAACATGGATGAAGAACGGGGTGATTTCCCAGAGCCGCTGGAATAAGCATCAGAATCGCAAACTAAATAAAGTCATCCAAACCTTCCTGAAACTGTCCTTCCCATCCCTCATATCTGGGCCAGATTGCCTCCTTTGTGTATGCTCTTAATCTTTAATAAGTCATTATTCTTCAAGGAAAATGTTAATTTATTGCAGGTGTCATTGCTTTCGGCTCTGTGGCTCACCGGAGGAAAAGTAACTTTTGTAAGCCTTGTTCAGTTTCTGGATTTGCATTTTTCATCTCTGTGTTAATTTAATAGGTTTATCTCTTGACGGTTGCTAGTGTATTACAAAATGATAGATATAAAATGAAGACAGTACAATTCTGCCATTATTTTTGTTTATTTATTTCAAAGGACCTAATTTCTAGCCTGGTTTCCTAAAGGAAATGTAGCTTATGCCATCAGGCTGTCTGCTTTGTCTGTTTCTTCAGTCATCTGTCCGTCAGTCTCCTTTTCTCTCCAAAAGTGTGTTCTGAAACCGTAGGCTGGTTAACTATGGAGATACCTGGATGTTCCTCTCCCTTTGCTTCAGCGTAGCTACCACAAAATGATTTTTTAAAAAAACAATGAAACCCAAAGCATATCTTTCACTATTCAGTTTAGCTACTGTGCAGAGGACTTAGTGCCACTCCAGCAGCCTAAGCCTTTATGGCACATATAGCATTGCATTTATGCTCCTTACTCCTTGCTTGTGAATCCAGTGCTTTTTTTCCTAAATCCAAGAGCAGAAAGAAAACTGCTGTCTCAAACCCTGCTCCATCAACTCTTCCCATCCTCCCTAGACTACCCAAAATACAAAGCATTAGAGGACTTGACAGTGATTTAAGGTGAAGACATAGAAAAAAATGCATGTGAGAGCACCCCAGTTGCTGGGAGATTAAAATTGTACAGCGATGTCTTAATACTAGATCTTCCACTGCTCAGTAGGTGCCAATGCCTCAGTTTTACCAGAGCGCCGTTTTGCAAGTGGTCTTCTGTTAAAGTCTCTTCCAGCAAGCACTAGATAGGCTTTGCAGCCCCTCTCTGCTTCATTTGGGAGGTTAGCAAATGTGAGTAGTAACTAGTGCTGTGACAGGATCATGAGGACAATATAAATTATTTGCTAATTCACGCAGACTGTTCTTTTTGATAGAGCCTGGACATTACTGCTATGTTAAGTCAGCTGAGTGCTTCCTCTTCAGATCTGGTCTGGTAAAATAAAACTGCTGCGTTTCTCATTTGAAGTGCAGGGATTTGGTGCCACGTCATTTTCTGTGGCTAAATGATGGCTGGAGTAGAAGGGAGCAGGGAAAAGCAATGCATAGTTTAAGCAATGCATAATTGTGAACATAGCCTCTGCTTTTCATACTTTTTAAATTTCTATAAATATGTGGAGGGAAAGAAGTAGATGAAACACAGAATGGATGGGTGGAAGATAACCAAACCAGGGTTTGAAAGCACTGAGCTGATGCTAGCTTTGCTTTCTCAGTCAGCACCACAACTGCACCCATGTGTCTGTGCCGCTGCCTTCCTTGGAAGTGAGAAACGAGACACATTTTTTGCTTGAAGGAGACATAAGAGGAAGATTCCCCAGCCCATTCCCCCTCCTCTCTATCGAGCGAGCCACACTGTTTAATCTCAGGCTGAGGAAGACAGTTTGTGCAGGTGCCTCCACTGATTCCAAATTACAGGGAAACCTTCCAAGTTGCAGCATCGCCTGCTGCCGTACCATCCTGCCACCTTCCCAGTCACGCCTGCACACCCTCTTCTGTTAAGAAGAGATGGGCCAGGCTCTCACTGGAAGAGGGTGCGTTTCCCCCCGGCTAGGAACTGAAGAAGAGCCTCAGTTCCTTTGAAGCAACTAAAGGCTGCTCCTTTTTCCTGACCCCAAGGAGTTTAGAATATTTGTCTTCTCAGTTCCTAAGGGATTCATTTCCAAAAGCCTGCAGACTTCTGCAGAGACCCTGTTTGGAGCTGGTGTAACGTGACGGCAACTATTTGCAGCGATGTGTGCTGCCAAAATCCTCCTCCCCTCTGACAGGTTGGAGGGAATCCCTGGCTCGTGCTGATGTGCAGGGACCCCCAGGCACATCAGCCAGGTGCGCAGGGGATGGTTTACTTGTGAGGATGGGTGCTCCCGGGCCAACTTAAAAACAGAACCAAGCCAATCAGAGCACACCCTAATTTGGCAGGGGAGAGGTCACAGCAAACAACTGTGCAGCCAAAGCCTGGAGGCCAGCCTGCAGGACAGGGGATCACTGAGGTCAGAAAGGGTTTCCTCTGTGGCTCTGGGTAAGTCTTTAATTGTTCTACATCTTGGTTCCTATGTGGGAATAACAATAAACTTCCTTTGCCTGCTTTCCTTGGGCAGGCTGGAGTTTATTTGGGGCAGGGACTGCCTTTTCTTACAGTTCTTACTGGGATCGCCAGTCCTAGGAAATATTGAGCCTGTGGGAAACATGGTCATGAGTAAGGAGTGAGAGGGAGAACAGCCATTTTCACTCACACCCCCACGTACACAAAGATGCTCACATGAGGAATTATACAATATATCTATGTGTGTATATATATCTCTATATATAGTTTATTTCTCACAATCCTGGTAAGAGTTACAGGTGTATTGGGAATAATTTACAGTTTCACAGCATATGGAGTGGCCATACAGCTTCTGATGTGAGTAACATACAGTGTGTAGAGAGCACACATTTCCAACCCATCCACCCACCACTCATACAATGGGTTTTCAAAGCTAATACTAGATTCAGCTACGTAGAAAGCCTGGAAAATGTTAGGGTACAGCGTTGGGTGTCGTACAACACTGTCAGTCACAATGGGACAAGCTAAACTACTTTAATTTTCAATCTAGTATTTCTAGTCTACCTGCATTATTGCATTTATACGCTTTTTTTTTTAAGTCAAAGTAAATAGAATACTATATGGGAAAGGAAAAATTCTTGACTATTTTAGGATTTGAGCTGCAGCCCATACAAAGTGTCCATAGAAGCATAGACAAGATTATAAATTCAACAAGGTATAAATTAGCTCTATAGCTTTATGTGTAGGTAGGTGTCCATTTCCCTCCAGGAAATGTGTCTAGCAGCATATTGTTTCTGAAAGCAAAAAAACCAAACCTGTATGTTGAACACAGGTAAATACGTGTAAGTGACAAGCAGATCTGTTTGTACAGGGAAGAAATCAAGGTGTCACTCTGAAAATTACTGTCATTTGGAAAACATGTTCAGGGGCTGACTCAAAACCCACCGATGTTGTTGGAAAGATGCCTGCGGCTTCCAAGCTAGCAGCAGGCATTTCCCCACTACCAGTGTTTGAGCTTTCCGTCTGACTTCCGAGGGCTTTGGATCAGTCCCTGGAAAAGTAACAGAATCCAAGCAAACCAAAAGAAAAAAGATATCCTCTGTAATCTGACCTTCGAGTTCCCGTTCTACAATTTTAGTTTCTTCACAAATTTGTCAACAACCTGCACCTACCACTAGAAGAGAGTTGGTTTTCACTGGGGAGTTGAGATTGCACCTTTTGAAGATTTCAATTGAAACGGTCCTAACTAGTGACTCGGGAAAAGGCACCAGGCTTAAGAAGGGCTGCTCAAAACTTAGAAAAGCCAAATTATTTGCTTGTTGGTTTGTTTGTTTGTTTTTTAACACGACAAAATTGTATGGCACCCTTGTTCTTATCAAATTGCCCCAGAAACTTGACTGCTTGAAGCTGTTGTGGCAAAACCAGGGATACAATGCAGGTCTTTTCTGTTGCGGAGATGATTAAAGATTCCTCTCTTCCTCCCAGGAGTTTTGGTACTGTAGCACCGTCATGCACAGACAGAAAGAACCTGTAGCTTTATTCTTGGTATGTTGCGCTAGGGCTCTGCATTATAAGAAATGAAAAAAATAATGGAATCGTCTGTGAATTTCAAGCTGGGAGTAACTGAAAGAGAAACACGAGTAAGAATAACATGTTGGTCCAAATCCTATTTAACCTAAGCTACATTTTTCCAGAAAAAAAATAAAGAAAAAAAATAATCTATTGAATTTGAAGAGCATAGCATCGAAGAGCAGAGAACGAGTCCCCGTACTGCATGTCAGAGCGTCTGAACAGAGCACACGCTGTCCAAAGCAGCGAGCAGAACCATAGCACAGGGTAGAGCCAAACTCGTGCGTTTGGAAAGCCACTGGCTATGATCTGTTACAACTTGCAGGCTTCGAGTATCACCTTATTAGCATGGTTAGTGGAATGAGAGGTGAATTTTCAAGGCCCAGCAGTCTTGCGTCACTGTATCAAATGGTAACACCTGAGCAGCCCATTCAAATGGAAAAATCCTTGCAGTCTTCTGTGTCCCCAATCCTGCAGCTAATAGAGGATGAGGGAGCGAGCTGCAGCACGCCCCTGGCACGTTGCGCCGACTCCTCGAGGCCAGGAGAAATGCAAGTCATTGACTTCAGCTGAGAGCCAGCTCTTGCGTGCTTGAGCACCTCTCTTCTCCACCTGTATTTTTGGTGCCCCAGTAACCAGAGGACTGCAGAAGCACTAGCTTCGGCTGGGTGTAGTGTGTGCTCACGTTGTGTCAGCATCTCTTGAGCATCCAGAACAGCTCGCACCTGACTGGTAGGCAGGCTTCAATCCTGAGCAGAGCTTGTCGCCATGCAGTGACTTACATGGAAGAGCAAGGACAAGAAAGGGACCTTCCCCCTGTGGTTTATCTCATCTGCTGAGCTCCTGTGGCAGACAAGAGCACTCAGCGTCTTGCAGCCTCAGACCCTCAAGCCTTAGCGATCACGGCAGATGAAAGCTTCGTACATTCCCTGCTGTGCCACACAGTCCCTGCATTCCCCTTAGGTGCTCGGCGGCTGAACATTGCCTGTATCTTTTGAGTGGGGCTACCCAAAATCTGCCTCTGCCTTGGGGCAGGGTTTCTGCCTAGCTGTGGAGAGGCCACATCTGCAGAGTTGCCTGGGAAGAAAGTAGGGAAAAGGAACAGGAATACAGTGCAGTAGCCAAAGAAGCAGTAAAGTGCAAGCAATGAATCAGATCTCCGGAAACCGATGGAGCCACGTAGTGTATGGCAGTTGAAGATCTGGCATAAGCAGACAGCCTAGGAATTTGGGCATTAAAAAGCAAAGCAGGTCACAGGGCTGGACTGGTGATCTAAAAAAGAGGAAAAAGCCACCATAAAACCCCTTTGTTCAACAGACTAAACTCCCCAGGGCCAGTCAATCAAGGTAATGTGATCTGAGCTACCACAGCAAGATGCAATAAAAGACTAAGAAAAATGGTGTTGCACACACCCAGCCAATCCCAGCTGAATGGCACATGGGGCATGTTCCAAGCTGATGTCTCGGTTACATCGCAGTACCCTCAATAGCACCTTGCACCATCATCTGGGCTGCTGAATTTAAGAAAATCTAGTCCAAAGAGATCAGCTTTCTGTATAGCTACCTTCAGTTTGATGAAGCTAGATTAAGTACCCTCTCCTTTTTGCCTTTTGCCACATATTCACCATGACAGCTAAGACATCTTATTCTATGCTTTTTGCCCTTAATGCCACTTGAAAAATAACTTCTCATTAATGATTAAGTAATACTTCAAATAGATGAACTTCAGGAGAGAGCTAATCTCCAATTGAATGAGGACAGGAGAGGTTTTAAAGAGAACGATAGGCCAAAAACAGTCACTGCAGTAGAAGCGTTTAGAGAGTGATGATGGGCTGCAAACAAAGCAGCAATATTTAATCCACAGTACTAGGCAGACACTGCTCACATCGCCCTCTCCTGCCTTCTTCGTAACCCTCAGAGGATAAATCCCGAAGTACATGGGTGGTACCTCATCCTCTGGCCCAGAAGATCGCTGCACAGGCTTCATCGCTTTCTGCGCTGGAGTTGTCAATTGAGTGCCACTCATAAGACCTAAAATGTGGAGGCAGCCCAGGTCAGATCTTCAGCATCAGCTGATTTCTCCCTGAAAGAGTAAAAGACCAAATACCTCTGGTGTAAATAAAGGGAAACACCCTGATTCCAGCCTCCTGCACTGAGAACTTAACTTGGATACAGAATTTTTATTATCCAGGTCAAAGCCAATTCTCTTCACGAAGGGAGGTGCCCAACCTGTAAAGCAGAACTGCAGTCAGTTTATGACAAAGACTATGTGACGCAGTTGCTTACCCCTACGGAAGACGGCTCTTCCTGGCTCAGAGATTTATCCCAGCTCCGTGGCGAAGGGAATGAGACCACAGCGAGATGCTGCATGGCTTGGGAAGGGAACCAGCATCCCTGCTCTAGCATGAAGTCACAGACTAAGAGGATCGAAGTGCGAGTAGGTTGGATTTTCAGTACTTTCCACAGCAAAGCATGTGAAAAAAGAACGCAGCCTTTCAAAACGCCCACATTGTAAACTTGCAATTTCCCTTAATCACACAAAGTTGGTTGTAGAAAACTTCAGGTCTTTTTCTTGCTTCACTAACCTTTTAACATTGAACAGAGCCAGCAAAAATTAATTTGGAAAAGTCAGTTAGCGAAAGTTAATTTGCATGGCAGAGTTGGTCATTTTTACTTTTGTCCAAGAAAAAAAACAAAACCAAAAAAACCCAGAAGTGGATAGGGTGTAAAAGTTAATGTGTCCTTACCAAAACTGTTAAGATAATGAAATCATGCTTTTTTTTCTCCGCACTTTTCTGTACTGTTTCTTATACCCTCCCAAAATCACTGACTTAAAGCTTTCTGTAGAGCTGATTGAAATTCCAAGACTTTCACCTTTCAAGTACATTTTTTCATTGTCTTCCTTTTTTGGTTTGTTTCTTGATGAATAATTTTTCTCTCAAATCTTCAGGACTGTTATTTTCAACCAATTCTAATAGTAGTTAGAAGGGTGCCGATTTCTAAACCCCACTGGCATTTCCAGGAAAGGAAGGGAAAATTTTAAGGCAGAAATCATCTCTCACCAACTCTAGGGTTTGGGTTTTTTTTCAGTTACACTGTTGTTATTTATACGCAAACACTGATGCAGATATAAGCATGGCTGTGAGCATGGCTGCCTCAGTTAATACCAGAGACGACTTCCCTTACACTCCGCAGAAGGACTAAGGAATGTTTTTGTCAGTTTTAAAAAAAATATGCCATTGAAATGATTTTACATTTTACGATGACCTGCAATCATATCCCTGGTGCCAATAAGATCTCAAAGGCCTAAGCAGAGCGTGGTGAAGCCGACGGAAAAATCCCCCTTTTTTTTGGCAGCCTGTGGATCAACCCCTAAGCTTTGGTTCAGCAGAGACATAAACCCATTTTTAATTTATCACACAACCTAAGGGAACTAAGAAGTGCTTCAAGGCAAGTGACTGTTCAGTGCTTTAAGTGTGAGCCCAAGAGGTGAACAGCACCTGCAAGAATGCATTCTTACCCTCCTGAAATTGCTGCTGCATTATCCTTTGGCTTCCAGATTTGTTTGCATCCTACTGCAGAACTCTTAGGAATAAAGGGACTTATCCATAGCGTATTAAATCAGTAGAAAGAGGAAGCAGAAGTGTAATTCACGTCATCTTTCTTACAGCTAGAAGCATCAAAACCTTCTACCAAGTTGTCCAAGAGAGCATAATGACATCTTTATATTCGACTAAAACTTATGGCTCCTTAAATATACATTCAGATCAGGTGTAGTAACTGAATCTATAGTTTTAGTGATAAGCTACAATGCCTGAAGTCAGTTTTGCAAATTTATGAGTTATAGACCTTATCAAAAGAGTAAACTAGCAATCTAGATCTCTTCAAATCCCAAGCACAGAATCTGATTAGTTTTAAGCGTTAGTTCATTCTCCCCACGGAGATATCACTAGAAGGACTTCATATCACAAACACCACACAAAGAATAACATCAAGCAAATAACGGCATGTGCTCAGTACGAGAAAAGACAACTATTTATTTAGCACAGCGAGTTCAGTCATTTAAGCCTTCTGCTTCGACAAATTTGGTTTCAATCTCGCTTCGATTCTGAGAGAGACGAATTTGCTCTTCTCAGCCTAGTTCTCGCTGGACTTTTTTTTTTTTTTTTTTTCCCCTCAAAACGAAACCACTGCACAGCCTGGCACATTAAGGCAGAACAGGAGGTGTTTGCTAAGAGGATGTCATTTGCAAGTCAGGACTGAAGTGCGTTGCCCCAGCTGCGTGCTTAGGAGCTTGTATGGCATCTACGCTTGGTCTACCTGACTCAAATCAACACTAGACCCACACTTTGAAAAGCACTACAACACAGTCCGGTATAGTTTAAAAGTGCCTTATTTTAAAGCGAGTAGCCCACACAACTATCCAGGGAGGGGAACAGTAATTTTGAGCTTCTAGCACAGATGGGCACATCGTACATTCAGCAGTTCACTAGCCATACATTCTTTGCACTGAGAAGAAACCAGGACCACAAAGGAATTCAGGTGCTGCATGGCATGATGCAAATGGCACAGAAAAGACATCACGGACACTTTGTGTGAATGCAGGGGAACAAATGAAGGGCCATCTCCAGGTTGGCTTGTTTTTTTCCTCCCCAGATTGCAGTAATATGAACATATATGTATGTATACATACATATGCAGAATATTCTTCAAGGCAGGGTGGTGTATATACACATACATACAAACACGGGTGTTTTCCAGACCAAACTGCCAAAGAAGTGAGTTCCAGGTAGTGAATCTGGACAACAGACAGCAACATTAAGTGATTACAATAAGTGGAAAACCCCTTACGAACAGGACATAGCATGTTCACTGCCTAGGGAGGGTTCGCATGTGGTCACATACCCAGATGATGAGCTGCAGTCCCATCACCATCTCTGTGGTGTGTTTCTGGATGAAATTACTGGCCTCGCATGTGAGTGCTCTAAGGACAGGGAGGGGTTGAAGGTGGGCAGAAATGGTTAAGGCCCATGTTGGCTGAGAACTGGTTTTCTCCTTTTCTGATGCCAAAGGTTAAGTCACAGAAATAAAAACACTTTAGAAAGTAAAATAGGAGACTCAAATGAAGCAGGTGGTTCTTTTTCCTCACCCTGTATCTATCTATGCTGGTCGGGGCAGAATAGATAGATGCTCTGTCATGTCACACACTGCTAAAAAAAAAATAAAAATCATATGCCAGGGCTGGGGGGGGGGACGGGACAGACAGGACAGGTAGAAGCATCTCTTGAAGACAGGCCTCCCACTTGAAAACCAAAGTCACTGTCTGAAAATTGCCAGCCTGCTTGGCCAAAACATGAATCAGAGCGGGAGTGACTGATTTCCCTTCCTCACGAGCAACATAAGCAAAATTTCTCTACAGCTAAGAGCTTTGTGCTTCAGAGATCTGAGGGAAGAGGAGCCCAGGATAGCCATCCTCACATCCAAACCCTGGTAATTTGGATATGTTACTCTGTACTCAGTGGGCACAGACCTCCTAGTCACGGAGATCAGGTTCCTGGCAGGACTGCACTGCAGTTTGCTTCTGGCTTGTGCACCCAAATTTCTCCTGTGGGGAACCAGAATTCATGGTTCAGGGTGCAAGCAGGAGCAGGGGGAGCTGGTATGCAATGGGGTCTCTCCCTAGTACGGCAAGAGGATGTGCCCAGGGCACCGTCAGGGCCTGGGGGCTCTGCAGCACTCCCAGACCCTTAGTGTAGATGCAGCAGCCTCACCGTGTCCTCTTGCAAAGCCCTGCCGCAGTCACTGCAAGGGAGCTGTGCTAGGACTCCTTCTGAGCTATCTTCTCTCTCACATCTCTGCTTTCCAAATACCTTTCCTATTCTTTTGCTATTGTTTGCCCCCCCCCCCCCCCAAAATACAACCTCTGAACGTTTGCAAAACAGGGTGAGGGGAAATCAGTTCTCCAGACAAAAGTGGCATTACAGAAACACCCCACCATAGCCCCTCCTGCTTCAAACCAAATAAATTCTCCGGGCTGTGACATACCACTACTAGGAGACACATCCACAATACATGCAAAGAGTGCTTTAAGCTACCAGGATTTTACCTGGGGCTGTAGCACTTATTCCAAAAAATCCCGCTGTGAACCCAACATACCAGTACAGAGATGGGGGGTGGGTAAAGTTAGAGGTAGACATTGAACTTCAGCTGCGTGCAGCCTGTTGTTCATCAGAAGACAGCATCTGATACTCCCAGAGGCTGTGCACCTTTGGGAATATTTTATGAGCCTCGGGGAAAAGAGGATGACAAAGCTCACCATAGGAATGGCCAGGCTGCATTCAAAGACCTTTTGTTTGGGGAAGCCAGGTGCATTCAGCAGACCAAATTTGGAGGTAAATGAGACAGACATGAGCCAAGAGAAGAATTACCAGATCAGGTTATACACACCCACCATCTTAGTCAGTAATCTTGCCAGAAGCAGATACTGCAAAGGCAGTATATCTGAGGAACGTACACATTTCTCTGGCCCTGTACCCACTGAATTTATACATCCAGGCTCAGTTAAAGATGTGTGACTAAGGCTCTTTAACTGAACTCACTCGACTTTGTCACAACCTCTTGCTAATCATCACTCCAAAACCCTGCCCATTGGCTGCAACTGCTGCTGAGCTCCAGAGACTCTGCTGTTCTGACCCTATGTAATCTCTGATCTAAATTAAAAACAAAAGGTAAGGTCTTCTTTTGCAGCAGGGCAGCAGCCAAGAATAGTCTAATGGAAGCTTTCAGAATAAGATCTTCCCATCTCTCGGTGTTAGGGGAAGGGCAGCAGCCAACGCACTAAACACCCTCTCCCGCTGACTGCCTTCCTTCTCCCCTTCACAAGGTCTGGCTTTAAAGCCAAGGTACTCACCAGTGAAACCAGGCTGTTCCCGAGAGCTGGGAATTTGTTTCCATTTCCAAAGCGTGCAGGAGTCACAGATCCCTGCTACTGTCATAGGAGGGAGGTAACAAATAACCCCAGAACAGACAGACTTCCAGTGCCCTCGAACAGGGTTTCCCCGGTATAAAGCAGGTCAGTGTTACTCTTGTGGGGTCCCAGGTCCTCTGTGCCCCTGAAACCAGCTCATGTCTCCCCTTTTTCTACTTTCTCATGTACTGACAGACCATAGCCTTCAGTGGGAAAAAAATCAGGTGAAAGGCCTGATCCAAAGCCCAAAGGAATGAACAGAAAAAGTCCAGCTGACCTCAAGGGGGTTTGGGCTGAGGCCATAACATCCTGCAAAGCCCAGCCTAACTTTAGGAAATACTAGATCCAAAACAAAGTCTCTCTACCCCAAACGCTGCCCATATGACCGTGGCGAGCCACGGGATCCTGAAGGCTGCCTGCCATCCTGCAAGAAACCAAGCAGATGGTGGCTGCTGCCTGCCTGAGGTCAGCATGGGACTTCACTAGGTATCACCACGCGCTGCTAACTGGACTGTCGGTCACTGTACAGCCCCTCTGCTCACTCCTCTGCTTGCAGCTCAGCCAGAGAAATTACTTGATGTGATGTCCCAAGTTGCATATTCAGCTCTACCATGCTGCAGCCGAAGCCTCCAGCTGCAGCCAACCCGTTTTCTCTGGAGCACTTTTGAGTTGGGTTTTTAAAAGTGGGTTGATGAGCAGCAGGTACACGAGACACCTATTAGAGATCACACTTGGCTGTTTGGGTCAAGGAACTGCCTTTTACCTGCAATTGCCCAGTGCTTCCCCTGCCCCAGGCGTGCTGGATAAACACCAGCCCAACACACAGTGACAGGCAAACTGGGTCTTAGCACTAGGCCCTGTCTCCCCTTACATCTTCTTTACCACAACCCAACTTAAAAACAAACCAAACAAACCAAAACACAAAGCAGGGACTCTGGATGGGACGTAGAACACTTTGGACTTGAAAACAGGGGACTGCAAGAAAGGTGGGGGTGTCTCCCAGGGAGGACAGCAGGGGAGGGGAGGGGACACCATCATTTACACCAATCGGGAGTAGCAGTAATCTATACACAGTGGTATAAGCCAAGATATATTACATGAAAGGACACACTGAGTGCATGGAGTTACCCACACTGGGTCAAACTGGCACAGTTGTCTTGAACAAGACTCTTGGAGTTGCAGTTGGTGTTTGTTGTTGACCTATCTAGCTCGCTCGCTCTCTATATATAGATATGTATAGAATTTTTCTGCATGCATTTGTCTCAAAAGGAGCTGTACAGCTGGGTTGGGTTTCTCATCCCCACCCTGTCTCGGTCTTCATTTTTTCCGGGCTAGGAACGCCACTCCCACAATCACAGCGAGCGCAGCCACCGCCACTCCTCCGATGATGATCAAGGGCTTCATGTTGTCGAAGATGCTCCCTGGTGACTCCTCGGAGCTGTTTCCCTTGTGGTCAGAGTCAGGGGACTGGCCGGTGGCCTCTTGTGTCTCCGTGGCGGCAGGGCTGGGTTTCAGGTTGCTGTGGTTGTTCACGACGGCAGCATCACCACCTGCCTTCTTGGTGGCAGAGGTGGCAGTGGCAGGAGCAGGCTGCTCTTTGGGGATCTCCTTCTTGTCTGCATTTGTGGCAGGCCCAGGGTTGGGCTTTTCTGGCTTTCCAGAGCTGGGGGCCTTGGCATCAGGTTTGTTTCCGCTTCGGACATTGCCTTTGGAATCCATCCCTACGAGTGCTGTGGGTAGCGACTAGACACCACGCACGTGGGGCTATCCCAGCTCTTCTCCTTTGCCCGGCTGCTGGAAAAAGCAGAGGAGCCACCTGAACTCAACCCCTTGGAGCAGCTGTCTTGGGATGATTCTCACACTGGCGGTGTCCTATCTGGACATGATACAGCACCTGTAAAAGGAAACAGAGCAATGAGAGGTCAGTGAAAGGACAGAGAAAGCCAGTGCCATTCTGTCTGGAGGCAATGGAGGAGGACAGAGGACAAAACTGGAAAACTGTTGGCTCTTTCTTTAGTAACCGTGAACTGTATTCAAAGCATCTACTAGAGGGCTTGTATCTGCAAAAACATCAAACAAGTCAGACTGACTGTCATCTGTGGCTGCCACATCTGGGCTCTGTGTGTAATGAACAGAAGTCCATCCTGGCCATGTATGTGAAGCCATTTGTCAGTGATGAGATATACTCGTGTCCAACCAAATAAATCTTACTTTTCATTTGCTCACCACAGCTCCCTTCCTCCTGGGTAAGGAGAGAACATTTTGTTTGATGGGAAAGCAGATCAATAGCTCATCCCTGCTTGTATCTCACTCTCTACCCTTCTTTTTGCAGCATTATCCCAAGTTAAGTTTAGGAAGTGGTTAATATGTGATCTTGTGTGATACTCCCCATCCAGATGGGTACTGCAGAAAAAACAGGATTAGTTCCTCAGTTATCACAGGTATCAGAGCTACAAGAATTATTGCTGTCAGCATTTCTGGTGGAGCTACAGCAAAATTAAGGCAAGCACCAGATCCTCGGCTGGTGCCAACCAGCGTATTGACTTCAGTGCGACTGCATGAATTTACTGTAAAGCTGGATCTCACAACAACTGAGAGATCTCAATCCTGTCTCCTCCTTGCCGTGGTTAGCTGGGCTTGCCTACAGAGCTGAGCAGGATGTCAGATGTACTGCAGATGATTTGCTGGAGCCATTTTCCCCAAGGAACTGATGAAAGCAGTGAACAGCATAGCTGCACACAGAAAATTCAACAAACGGACAAAGCGGGCTTCAAAGGGTTATAAAAACACAACAGAAACATCACCCCAGCAAGCCTTGCTGGGCAGCAATCTAGGCAGGGTAAGCTGGGAGATGGAGCTCCCATGGCTACCCCTCTGCACAATAGCAGGAGAGGAGACGGCCGCTGGGCAGCTTGCCATCAGGCCTCCGACGGTGCAGCGCCGTGTCAACTTTGAGCTTGGGAAATAATGAGTAAACAGGAGGCAGCAGTCAGATCTGAGTCGCCTGCTTCATTACCTCCCTGCTGACCTTCAGCACTGCCAGGAGCCTGCCGAGAGCCTTCTGCCTGCCAAGTGAAATATGAGCTTATTAGCTGTCTGGATTTAGAAATAAAGAGGCTCCTCAAAAACCTCTACCGATAGATGTGTCTTCCAAAGTGGCTCAGAGTGCAGATCACTCCTTTCATGACAGACAGGAAGAGGGTCCCAGGGTTGCAGCAATGTCTGCGCTGCTGACTCTTCGGGGAAACACGCTAACAAATGTGGTGTTTTAATCTCCATCTAGGTGGAAACGCTGGCCTGGAGGAGACCTACTCACAGAAATGCCAGGTTTGGGTCCAGAGCAAAGCTGGGCAACATCTTACAACTTGGTATAAGATAGAGACTCCCCCCTCTCCTGCTCTCCCTTGTAAGCCATGGTTTGATGGCCACCATCTTCTCCAATGCCAGTCAGCTGGAGCTGACTGAGGGAACTGCAGCACCAAAATCATGGAAGTCCATAGCTCTCATGCTATGCTCACCAGGCACGGTGACCGTGATATGCCGTATACTGCAAAGGCTGTCTGAAAGGTTGGCAGTTAGCCTAGGAGAGTAGTCTCAGCTCTTCCTGTAGCATGGAGATGGGACAGGCACTTCCAGAAGGCTTTTCACAGGACCTACCTTACACACCTCCCTTAGAAAGGATGAATTTTGGCTGGGTAGTATTTGCTGAGATGGAGCCTGAAGTCTCCAAAAGATGATCCAAACTGGCCAGTTTTGAAATAAAACATTGGAAGGCGAGAGGCAGATAGTCTGCCCCCAGGGTTTCATAGCGAGCATTAAGCAGGATAGTTGCTACTCTTCCCTTAGATTTTCAGTTCAGCCTAACTCCAAGCTCTTCCCATGGAATAAAAAAAATAATTAAAAAAACAAAAAATCAAACCAGCCCTTCACTTGTTTAAAAAACAGCAATCAAATTTCCCTAGCAGCTCTACATGGGCCAGAACTACTTGGGCTGTAAAAAAGCATAGTCTCCTTGACTGCAGCTAAACAATACTTACATTTATGAGTTTGTCAAATTAAACCATTTTGGAAACCCAAAACACCACCACTCTCCCCTCATGCTTCCCTGAACATGTATCATACACTTGGGCATCTTGTACCACACAAACACAATCCCAGATACTCACCAAGCTTCAGACCTTCTCTGTGGCTTGGGACCCGGTAGATAAACATATGGTCCTGGCCAAGGGCAAGAAAACTTTTCTCTCCTTGCCCATTTTGTAATGTTTCTGTAGATACCGCCTGCCTCACCTTTTCCTTCCTACTGCCTCCAAAGAATACTCATACTGCTCTGCTCAGTAGAAATCCTGCGTAGATCCAGGGCAGAGGCTGCACACAGTCACTCACAGGACTCAGCTCTTCTGGTCTGGGAGCAATTTATCCTCATTTTACATCTGGTACAATGACGACACAAAGAAATAGTAAGTAGAGCCCAAGACTGAAGCGGGCTTAGAGGTTAAAGCAGGAAGAGTCAGATTCATCACATCATAAATATTAAATTACCTGCTTAGTCACCTTGATATCAGTTAGCTGGGCTACTCACACACTCTCTAGTATTTCTGCAGTTATACTGTATGAACCAAGTATTAAACTTCTGCTGCTTTCCCTAGGAAAGCTATGTGCAGCCTACAGAGGTGGTAGGGGTAAATCACAGAGGGGGCAAAACTGGCCTCTTTGCTGAGAAATGGGGACTCCACACAGCCTAAGCACCTCACAGTTTATCCACACCCCTCATTGATCAGATCTGGTTTCCAGATTCCTGGAAGCAGGAAAGCTGGTTTTGCTCAGAGCCTACACTGTGCTGTGGAGCCTTGTCCCACAGCCGTGCCCTGCACTGCTACAAACAGTATTAAAGAATTTCTTGATTTCTGAGTTTCCACTAAAAGCAATGCAAGCCCCTCATGCAGATTAGAAAAGGTTTCAAAAGACCTAGAAACCAAACTAAGCCAAAAAATCAACAGTTCTTAAGCGTCCACGTGAAAGGGCTTTCTGTCAGTGGTTTTCCATCACCGGAACTGGCCACAGAATTGCCCAGCATCTCTCCAGACCCTTTGGCTTGGTTGAGCTGATGCTGTCAAACACTGCCTCCGAGAAGCTCAAGCACCCTTTCTGCCCACAACGGCTGCAGCACAGCTATCGGAGCCACTGGCTGGGTTTACATCATCCTGGCTTGCAGCCGTCTGTGCTGCCCATCTCCTCTGGACCCAGGGTACTCTTCCATCTTGGTACTTAACGGTCTTCTCTATGTTATTAGCTACCTCCCAGTCAGACTCCCTACTTCGGGTATCATCCCCTCTTTCCTTTCACTCTCCTTCCCCTTTCCAGTCCTGTGCTTTCAAGGGCATGAGCATGTGCTCATCTTTAAGCACCTCTGTGTCCCACAGACTGCAAAGAAAGGTGCTTTCCTCATTTTCAGAAACTAAGCCTGCACAAAGAGATGTGAGGGTTTTTTTCCCCAGCCCTTTGTCTCCTTCCTCTTCCCTCTCTCCATCACACAAAGTTTTTCTCTAATGGCCTGTTTCTCCACCTTTGCTTTCTTCTTTATAGGTCCTCACATCTATTTATTCCTCCCTTCTCTTTCCTCCTCAGCTGCTGTCTCTGCCTGTCTACCCATTCCTCCTGTTCCAGCTCCCTCTCCGCCTCCCACACAGGCACCAGCACTTGAGAATTAGGTTTTGTGAGAAAGAGGCTTCCTTCCCTCCCTCCTTCCCCCCCATGCTATGTCTTTGTCTGACAATCTGTGCCTTTTCAGGGAGGTTTTCACTTGCCAGCAGCTAAGCAGCTCTCTCCCGGGCTGGGAAGAGGGAGCAGAGATCATGAAACCGGTGATCAAGGAGAAAAAGGAAAAGAAAAGCCCTCCAAATTCCTGCTGCTGCAAAGAGCAGCACACAAACACCACAGCCCTCCTGGGATGCTTCGGGTTGTTGCAGCTCTCAAGGTCAGTGCAGACTCACCAGCGCAACGAGCTGGCCCCAGCCAAAGCAACAGGGCCAACGTAAGGAACCGTTTCCTTGGCTCCCTGAAGGGCACCTTTTCTGCCTCACACCCCCCCACCCCCCAGCAAATTAGCAAATACATCTATTCATCTGTCTCCTGTGTGCGCAGATGAAAGCTGCATCAATCCTGTACCAAACAGAGCAGATGAGTCATTGCTTTATTGTAACGTATCACTGTTAGAAGGTCCTCTTCCCTCTGCAGAGACCAGCCCCATCCCCAAGCCCTATAATCTTCCCCTCGCTGTTTCAGGTTGGAAGGAAAAGCCAGCAACTTTGCAAAGACTGAGCAGCTGCTTCAGGGTGTAGGGTCTGGGGTGCCGTGGGAAGCTACACCCCACAGACGTGCGTAGGGTCACAGCAGTGCTGAGCACGGGGCTCATACATAGGGTTCTTCCCCTCCTTCATGAAAAGGAGACCATTTCCATTGGGTCCTCAACTGCCACACTGACAGACTGTCAGCAAGAAGGAATTCAACCAACACAGCGGGTTATGTATCTGAATTTATACTTGCAACAAAGGTCCAGCCACACACTCCAGGTGTCCTCCAGTTGAAGACATCAGTCTCCGAAATAGCTACTGACCATGTCTGACCTATAGCAATGCCGTGCAGAAAAAGCCAGAGATGGCAGGAAAGACCTTATATCTCCTCAAATCTTCCTTACCTCCTCATCTCCCCTTCGCTGCTTTGTCATTCCTACCTGTCTGGAAAAAAGGCACGAAGGTTTTCCTTTTCGGGGTGAAGAGGAGAGTTGTAAGTGTGAAAGCCCATTCGCTTCAGTAGCACGGCCTGTGTTGGCTTTTGGGCAAAGAACTAAATGGGTCCCTATTACTGGGCAAGCATTAATGCTTCTTCCTGCCTCATCTCCACTATCAGCCCCCAAACCCCTTAGCCTGAAGCAGCTAACCGGGGCAAAGACCATCCCGCAACTCCATGCTGCTTGAGGCAGGCAAGGTAGCAGTCCGCTTAACTCCCAGGGGCTGGCGATAGAGGTCATCTGGCAAGGAGACGAGGTATGGAACCAAGCCTGCTCTCAGTTCCCTTTGAAAGGGCATAGCTGGGAGCCGGTGAGAGCTGAAAGCACCCAGCAGTGCTGGAGGAGACGGGCTGTGCCTCTCGGGGCCAGGCTCCTCCTTCCTGAAGCTAAGGGAGGACTTTGAACCTGAGAACCCAACACCCAACGCAGTCACCCTCATGTTCTTCAGTCAGTTGCTCTTACAGCAACACAGTGAAAGGCTTTCAGTGTCATGGAGGAAGAACGTACGCTGAATACTAATTAATTTCAGGTCCCTTCAGCAGGTTCTGAAAGTCTCAGCTGGCACACTTGCATCTGGTCATTTAAGACCAAGCTAGCTTTCTAAGGGACAGAAAATGGCCCTCTTCTCAGACAGCTTCCCTTTGGTGAGTGCAATTTGCACCTGCCAAAACTGGCTCACAGGATTGAATTACCGTCACGGATTCAGGCACCGGCACCAGCTGGTAGGTGAAGAGCAGGTAATTTTAGACTGAAGTCTGCAGATTTTGTTCCTGTGGCAGCCTGGGCACACAAACAGGAAAATTAGAATTTCGGACTTCAGAGAGGCACCTGAAAATACGTAACTTCCTGAAAAAGGGAAAAACAAAAAAACAAAAAAGAAGCAGTGCTCTGACTACAAAAGGTAAGGCAGCTATGAGCTGAAGCGACTGGGACCAGGCTGTCAGAAGTTGGGGGTGTTACTGGACGTATCAAGTGCTGCCACAGGCTTCCTACATGACCTCTGCATGTCACAAACTCTCTCCTTCAGTGCAAATCAGTGCAATACAGTAAAAGGTAGCCTGTTCTGACAGATAAAGGCTTCTCCAAAGAGCTCTGAGGTTACTGGCCACAAGGTGATGCCAGTTCATTGCCACTTGTCATTTTATGGCAAAAGAAGAAATAGGCTGCAGTCAAGCACATTGCCCTGGAGAAGAGATTATTTCAGACAGCCACAGGCATAGGGTTTGGGGCACCCCTCCTAAGATCCTGAGGCTTAAGACCATTCTCGCCTCCCTTTCTTCTCCCAAAGATCAGCAAATCTCCCCATGCACCAAAGTGGCTTGGAAGAGAGTTAAGAAAAGGAGGGACTGTGAGCAAGAGCTGAAAGGAGCAGACTGCAGGGGGGAGTGCAAGTCCTGGCTAGCTCAACTGAACATCATATAAGAAACCATCAAAACACATCTGGAAAAAAAAAAAGTTAAAAAAAATAATCAGGATTTGTCCCTCCACAGTTGCTAGCTGAAGGCAGAGCTGAAATCACACTTCTGAGTTATTTTCGGGTGGAAATGAGAATCAACTTGCTGACTCGCAGCCAGGCTAGCCCTACTTTTCCCCCATGGGATTCACCTTAAAAACCTTACTGGCTCAAATGTAGCACCTCCACTGTCCTTTGAAGCCATCTGCCCATCAGAGAGTTTCTATCAGTCACCAGGGCATCCCACCGCTTCTGGAAACCCAAGGAGAATCATCAGTCAGTCATGTCTCTTCATTTACGTAGCTCTGCTTCATTTTAGAATCTGTTCACCTGAGCCGTTCAGTATCTTCAGTCTCTGCCTTCCTTTCATCTGGCCACAGAAGCCCAGTTTCACCAGTTTGAGCTCCCGAGATGCGCTCTTCCATTTCTGCAGTTGCTCCTGCAGCCTTGCCCCTGCTCCAGGCTGAACTCCTCAAGTGCCTGGCCAGACTCAGACCCAACAGTTTAGACTGAACATCCCCCTATCTCTTCTGGAAATGCCTTGCCTGAGGCATCCTAGGATCCCATTCCCCTCTTCCACCCAGACAGCTCATCCGTAGCCTGCAACCAAGCCAGACGGCTGGTGCGGCATAGGGAAGGAATAAACAGCGACTGATCTGTGGAAGGCTGAGCTCGTGCAGCAGCTGTGCCCAGCGGGAAACGAGGCTACCTCGCTCATTAACTTGTGTACGCAACAAACGGACCTTTGCTCTCCATAAAGAAATACCAGTCTGCGCCAGCAAAGGTGGCTGAACTGTTTCTCTGGCACAGTGGAGGGAGATCCTTCCCCTGCGCGCTGCCCATCCCACGGGTGACAGCCGACAGCAGTCGTTATAGCTGCTCAGGCTATTCATGCTGGAGAGGGTTTGCATGTGGCATGAGTGAAGAGAGATCAAAGGCAGGCAAGGCCTAATTTTTCTTTCCCCGCTGAAGTGGGGAGCTGCTGGTGGCTCCAAGGGGGTCGATGCTTGGGCTCTCATCCTTCTTGTCTAACCCCTAAGTAATGCAGCTTGGAGGACGAGACACTGTCCTATGGAAAGTGTCCTCAGGGGTCTGTGCCCGTTTCCTCTGCCATATGGGGAGAGATCCGTCAGGGCTGGAAGGATTTCTGTTCAGTCCCCTGCCCCATCCCAGCCTCCTTCTGCAACTGAGCAGCGTATTTTGTTTCCCAGTGCTTCAACTCCCCATTCCCAATGGGGACAAATAGCGCTTCTCCCCCTTTCTGAGCTGCTGGGGGAATAAACACGTTAAAGGCAGTGAGATGCCAGGCAAGCACCTAAGATAAGTGACGGCAGAGTAGTGTGACTAAGCCTTTTCCCCCCATCTCCAGGAAGTGCTGTGAAGACAGATGAGGTAATGCAGTGCCTCTCAGTATTACCATAAATATTAAAACAGCTTTACATAAGGAGCTTGTGTTCGTTCAGCTGCTGCGGGCAGCTCCCCGAGGAGGATTTTAGCTCCCTTACGGTCTATTTTGGCCCCCCACTCCTGACGCAACGCACAGCAAATGTGATAAAACACAACACAAGCAGGAGTCGCTTGTCAGAGCTGCCTTTAAACAGCCTCAGGATCGGGCTGTGCGGGGAGGCTGCTGTGTTTGCCAGCCCTCCCAAAGCCAAGCCTTGGAGACAGCAGCACCACGTTACAGCAAGTGCTGTTGACCCACTTCACTCTGGTGAGATATTTATGACTCCTTTTCCCAATCTGTTGTTTGCTACTCCCCACCCCCCACCCCCCGCCTCC
>JAVKLA010000021.1:28556403-28574859 GCA_034782735.1 Sagittarius serpentarius | reverse complement strand
GCACCTCCCCACCCCCCACCCCCCGCCCCCCGCCTCCCGCCCCTGGATTAAACATTTCCCTCTCAAACAAGCCCTTTGAATCTTGACGTGGAGAGCATCAGATGCTGGAAGTATTTCAACAGGCAGCAGCTTCAAATCGCTGCCACAGGGGGAGGTTTGCCAGCAAAGCCTCCGCTCCATGGTTGCGTCAGTCCTGCGGCTGCACCGAGCCCCAGCTGGTGCTACCAATGACCAAAATTGGCCCCAGCCCCCAGAGCGTGGCCAGCCTTGCAGGGCCCTACCCCTCGCTCCCTGGGCCACCGAGACATGCCACCTCTCTCCTAGCCTGGGTGATGCATCAGTGTTCAGAGGTTGGGTCATACCTGGCACCAAGGCAAGGTGGGGGAACAGGAGGGGCTCCCTTAGCCCAGCAAAAGAGGCTTTGTCCTACATCTGCAAAGGGAGCGGCAGATGTGGGATGCAGACCCTGGGCACCCCGGCAGTCCACCAACTGCACAGAGATGGGGCAAAGTCCCAGCTTGCAACACAGGTGCCAGTGTCCTCTGCCACAGCCCGGCCACGCTCCCCACACAGGTGACGCAGCACTTCAGAGCCCCGCAGCCAGCCCCGATACACTCCCCACCAGCACGAGCCCAGAAAAAGGCTAAACAGCCTTTTTCTACACCATGACTTCTGCAGGAGATGACGTCTGAGCCAAGTGTCACATCTGCAAGCCACACTTGTCCTGACCCCAAAGATCTTGCTGGGATGGATGTGGCAGACATTTTATTCTCCGAGAGATGGAGGTGACATTGCAGAGACACACACCACGCTTCTGCCAGGGGCTTTACTTTTGTTCTTTTTTTTTTTTTTTTTTTAACCCCCAAAACACAGCTGTAACCTACACTGTTCAAGCACTCTGCCCGTACACAGCCACGTACACAGCAAAAACATACTCCACATTTTTGTTCTGTTATCTTTTCTCCCCCTCTGTGAAAATAAAGCAATAAGAATGATGACAAATGGTAAATCTGACTGACTCTGCCCATAAGCCTGCAGGATCGAGGGAAGGGCAGCTTGCTGCTGTTTCACCCTGCCCTTCAGCAGACCCACAGCGAGCTCCTGTTGCACGTTTCCTGCTGCATCGTCCGCAAAAGCTCCTTCCAGGGCACCTCATGGGCACAAACTCGGCCCTTTCTCTGCAGCAACACAGGCTGAAAAGCATTTGCAGTTCACTTCAGCTTCCTGCCCACAACTCTATTAAAAATACACAAGCTGCTGCCAAAAAACCCCAACCAAGCCCACTCCTTCCCTCCTGCGTCAGAGTGTTCAGCACGTACAGTCCCAAAGGGGCAACTCATCACCCAAACTCAGCGCTGCCGGGCACCCTGCACTGGTACGGACAGAAAATCAACACAAACGCTTTCCTCGCGCCTTGGCTCACAGCTGCCCCAAAACATGGCAGAAATCAGGCAAGTGTTACCAAAACAGCCGGGGGAAACGAAAGATTTCGTCTCAAACTCACCGGTGGTACCAATCACATGCCCTGACTGACATCCGCAGGGGTGGGCACCGAGTTACACCCGGCACGGACCCGACCTGCCGTCGGCAAGAGAAGTCACGCGTGGCAAGGCTGTACAACCTGCCTGGTCACCTGCTCAAGTGCCACCAGCCCTCACGATGCAGCTGGACCAGCTGCACTCTCTGCCACAGTTTACAGCAAAACTGTTTCTAGAATTAGAAAGAATCTGAAAATACTTTGCTGAAATTAGGTTGGAAATATTCTGCTGCTGCAAAGCCTGGCTTCTCAGGGTCATAACACAGTGCACGGGCCCTCGAAGGGGGACTGTCATAACTAAAACAATTTCCAAGCACCTCCCTTTGCTGTCCCAGCTTTAATCCTGGGTTTGAGACCCCCTCAGACACAGAATCAAATACTCTTTTTCCACTTTATAGTTCCATTTTTTGTGGTGGAACAAGACTGTAGTTTTTACCCTTCAAAAGTCATGAGGTGTTAGATCTTAAGCCTCTCCCTGACAGGACTGAGCATCACTCACCCCAAGACAGAAATTCTGGGGAACAAAGGAAAGGGTTTTCAACCAGGATGACTTTTTTCCATGGCAGCTATTTGGCAGCACACCGGATCGAAGCACTGGAGTAGTTTCAATGGGGAGCGATTCAGGAGGTGCAGCGGAAGATGTGCAACACGGCCAGCAACATGAACCACAGAGCCTTAACCCACAAGCGTGACGTCTCGCAGGCAGGCATGGGCATATATCTGGGTGCATCCTGCGTCCCAGACTGCTGTGCCACCCCTGCATCCTACCCTGGGCACCTCCTCGTGTCCTGGCTTCTGCCACACTCTGTAGTTTGCAAACACGCCCATTTTGTTTCTTTATAACGCTTTTCCAGCCTTCCCAGAGCCAGCGATTCAACGGCCACAGCTCTGTGGCACTGGGGACAAGCTGCTGCACCGAAAGGTGGCACATCCCTTGGTGGGGACAGGCTGGCACCTCCTGCAAGGTCAGAAGGGAGGCCCCCAGAGCCCAAAAGCCCCAGCAGAAGCTGGCCCAGCAGCCTCCTGTTGCAGCCCTGCTATTGAAAAGGAAATTATCACCCTCCCAACCACAGCTTCATAGCTGAGCATCAGTGACACCCCCTCTTCTGTCACCTGGAGGTCTGCACCACTTTCGGCTCTGCTCAGCCGTTCTCCCAGACAGCTGCTTGCTCCAGGAAGGAGGTTACCGCCACCCTCAAAATGCTCAGGTCTCCCCAGGGAATAGACGATTCCCCACAACATCCATCCTAACACCCAGGCCGGGGCCGCGGGGCAGGTCTCGGTTCTCTGTTCAGTGTTGGGTCTGCAACGCTATCCCAGGAATAATGTTGTGGCAGGGTCAGCGCGTGTTTCATGCCTCCTTTGTGCCTCTTGGAGAAGGGTGTACAACTCGTTCCTTTCCACCACAAAGCCCTGCTCTTTACACTGAGCCTGCCAGCGCTTGGGAAACTGCCTCAGCCAAGAGGGCAGATGCTTCCAATTTGGGGTGCTGCTCCCCAGGAAGCTAGGCGCTGGTACCCAGATGCAGAAGGTTGATCTCCTTTCTAACAGATCAGTGCCGTTAGGGCCCCTTCCTGACAGTGGGTCCTTTCTCTCTCAAATGCAATAGCCACGAGCAAAAAAGGTGAGAGAGGATCTGCTCTGACACAGTGAAATAGCCCCAACCACTGCAGTAAGCAGCAGCAAATTTAACAGCCCTCTTCAGCTTACAGGCATCCTCACTAACCCATCCCTTCTGACCGATGCGGGACTGTACCAGGCTCTCGCAGCATCACCCTCCTTCATGGCTCAGCTGTGGCCACCAAAAAGATGATGGAGGCCATTCTGCATGTGCAGAGCCAGGTCCCGAATCTGACAGCCCACAGATCTGGAGGCATCAGCCTGAAAACTGTTGCTTTGCAGCTGAAACCTAAGAAGCCACTGCAGGCAGACCAGGGACCAACTCAGCACGAGGCAGCGACCTTCCAAGGAGGCTCCTGGCACGCCCTGGGGTAAAGCCCCTCACTTAACTTTGTGCAGCAAAACCAGGGCGCTTGCTCTCCCTCCCTGCAGAAAGCTGGAGAGGATCCGGGGAAGGATGGCCAAAGCACCTCCTCCAGCGCAGAAACGCTTGCTCAGAGCTCCATCCCTCCCTTCTACCTGCCCCCACGCCCGACCAAGGATGGGGAGAGTGTGCCAGGGTGCTCGCCAGCCCCCGGAGGGGACGGATGCAGAGGGATGAATATCCGCATTTAGGGGAATTCTAGATTTCCTTCCCCCGTCCTGCCACGACATCACAGGGTTAGAGCCTGGTGTTGGGCACCGTGGCTGAGAAAGGAAAGATGGAAAACGCTGAAGGTCAAACCTGTGAAGGTCAGACTTTTGGAGGTCAGTCCTGAGATGGAGCAGGGAGCTCAATCCAGCATAGTCCGTCCTCCCTCTCCCGACAGCATCCTGCCCAAGCCCCACCCAGGAAAACTGGGCTGCGACAGGGAGGGCTTCCTCCTCTTGCCCCAATGCCAAAGTTTTGCCAGGCTGACCTCGATTCAAGAATAAAAAGCCTATTCCTCCCCGCCTCCCACCACCCAACCCCATCAGAAGCTACCAGATGGTCAGAGAACTAAGCAGGAGCAGGGACCAAATCAACAGGTCTGCAAACACACAGGGCACGGATGAACACAGATGTGCAGAGAGGCAGGGACATCAGACTGAAAAGCCCAAGACAGCCTCCCCGCCATGCGTTTCATCGCTGGACGCACACACCTTGAGAGAGGAGCCCTGGTTTGGTGTCCTCCTCCCTCCCATTCATTTGGTGCTATCTTCTCACCATAGCTTAAAACAGGCACTACTATTGCCTCTGTCATCTCTCTCCATTTTGGTCATTTTTGGGGCAGATTTCTCTTTGTAAGCTCCTTTCCAGCACAAGACAGGGGTCATATCAGAGGATATCCCTTTGATATCAAAGCCCCGCTGCCCAACAGAACAGCCCCCAGCTCATTCCTTGGGAAAGGTGAAGACCAATAGCCGGGGCTGCTGGCTGTTCCTAGCTGTGCTTGCCTCCCGCCTCAGGACCGACAGCAATTAAACAGAGACATTAAACCCATCCAGAGAGAGTGAAGGGTGAACAAATACCACCGCCCATGCAGATGGGAGAGGAAACGCAGCTGGAAACCCGATCAAAACCTTTCAGGGAGGTGTGCAGGCTTTCCTGCCAAGGCTGGGAGGTTTCAGCTGGGGATGCTGCTTCCCCTCCTCCCTCCCGGCCGCCCCGTTTCCGGCACATGGCCAGCTCCGCTTCTCCATGCTCAGAGCCATTCTGCCTCCAGAGTGTTTCCGCAGCACCAAACCCTGGTCTCCATCCCAGGGCTGCTGCTTCCCCCTCGCTGAAGCCCGGTGGCAGTTGGCAGTGGCCAGCCCAGCTCGGATCAGGCAAGCGCTGCACATCCCGCAAAGGCAGCGGAGGAGATCGCAGGTATGGGGAGGGAGCAGGCAGGCAGCAGGCAGGCAGCAGGCAGGCAGCAGGCTCCCACGCACTTGCGTTTGCGGAAATGCCTTCTCTGGCTGCCCGACCTTCAGGGAGCAGAAGGGGGGACCTGGGGTGGGAAAGGAGCTGCTTGGGGCTAGCCATCCTCGCTGTGCTCATTGTTTCGGGTTTAAAATAAAGCACTGTTGCCTATTAACAGGGAGAGCTGCGCAGGTACGCGCTGCCGAGCCGGCCGGCATGGCAGCCCCTGGCCTCCATCGCAGGCAGCTGTGAGGAGGCAGACACTCACCTTGACCAGGTAGATCTGCGTCTCTGTTTCGCTATGTCACCCCGAGTAGGAACGCTGCGCGTCTCCCCGGCGATAGCCAGGGATCCCCGGCAGCTCTGCCCCCTCGTCCCCCCCGAGCGCCGGCATGCACGGAGGAAAGCAGCAGCACTTACCTTCTGTCCTCTGGCCGGCTGCACAAGTCACACCTTGGGAGCTGGCTCTTGCGCAGAGAGGAGGGAGGAAGGGGGGGGGGGGGCAGACTTGGGAGTTTCCCACAATGCACCTCTGCAGACTGCATGAAGATGGAGAGCAGGGGGGAGGGGGGAGACAGCGCTCCAATCCGGAGGGAAGGGCTGGGACTTTGGAGGGGGAGGACAGGATGCCCAGGGGGGGCCGGCAGGCCAGCTGCATCTCCATATCCCCTGTTATTTGGGGCTGCGCTGTGGGTTGCTGGCTCGGTGATTCGGGGCTGTCCCTGCAGCACTGACCCCCGCCTGCTTCGCTCGCTTGCTCCTCCAAAGCCTGCCTGGGTTTGCAGCAATTACAGTGAATGTAGCCACAAAGGCCGGGGCGGGGAGGAAAGCACACTGGGGAAAATGGGGGGGCGGGGAGCAGCCTGATAGATTGGGATGCTTGTGTGTAGACAAGAGAAAAAAGGAGTATGGGGCTCCCCCCACCAGGATAAGGGATTTCAGACCGTGACCATCCCACAGCAGTGGGTTAAGGAGTGGCAATCTGTCTTGCCAGGGAGAAGCTCTGCACAGTGGAGGGAGGAAGCTAAATCGCTGTGCCTTCAGGTGGTTTTGTGCCAGCTCTGCTTCCCCTTCTCCCCAGACCTGCCCTTGTCCCAGCGGCCCGGGGTCTGACTCCCCTTACAAAAGTCCTGCAAGGTCTGCGAGGGACTGCGGGCAGCCCAAGGCCGGCTCGGAGCTGGGCACGCAGCCCAGGTCCCGCTGCAGAGCGCTGTCAGGAATCCAGCCAGGCTGTGCCAGACACGCAGCCTCCTCCTTAGCCGCACCGGTGCTTCGCAGCATGCTGGTTAAAAGCAAAGAGCCCTCCCTGTCACAGCCTCCCCTCCTCCAGCCAGGCACAGGTCTCAAATTCACACCACTCGGGTCAAATCTGGCTTGTACCCCAAACTGCAGCCAGGTCCTGGGACTGTCTAGGGCTCTTTCAGCCCAATTTTCTCCAGAAATAAGGGCTGTGTGACGCTTGCCCACCTTTCCTCCATGCAGTTACTTGGCACCCACTGACCAGCTTCACGTGACTTTGTAGAAAGTGTAGACACGCTAAGGAGATTATATTCAGCAATCCGTGAGAAACAACTTTGTCAGCTCAGCCGCTCACAGATCAACTCACTTTACTTCTGTGGCCACTGTGTTTTAATCCCTCCCATAAACAGCCGCCAAGCAACAGCTCAGCCACAGAGTCGGTGCAATAGGGCAGAAACTTAAGAGAAAAATCAGTATTTTCTCCCCTGACCCTCTCTGGCTTTACCAAACTGCCCACAGGAGCTCAACCAGTGTGTCTCACCTATGTAAACATGCTTAAAAATACTCGGGCGGCTTAAATTCCACTGTAAAGAAAAAATCTGCCCGTGTTTGAAGGCAACTGCAGAAAACACAGGGGCTGGATGTGGGAACCCCAGTCTCCCAGGAAAGGCCGTGCTTTGAGGGGCTGGTTTCGGATGCAGCTACCAACACTCCCTCGGAGCAGGGATGAGCAAGGTTATCGTGATGTAGTCCTTGGCTGCAGGAGCCTGCTTGGCTCAGACAAAGCTGGCACAGACAGGATTAACTGTGGCTGATGCTGATGTCCCCTGCGCTGCCTGTCTGGTCCCACACTCGGCAGCGCCAGCCCTCCCTGCTCTTTCAGGGACTTGTGCCAGGCACAGCCAAGACCATTCAGTGGCTGCAAACAGCTGCTTCCCCTTTCCGATGCCTCCCAAATCTGCTGATCTATCGACAGCAGCAGAGAGGGGCTAAGCTTCTGCAAAGCTCGTGAAAACCTGTGGTTTGATGCAGGGAGAAACACCCAAACCGCTGCTCCCAGGAGCTGGGCACAGGACTCATAAAAACTTCTTGCCATTTCTACATCAGGCAGAAATATCCTCGGCCTCTGCGCCTCCCCAAAACACAGCAGGAGGAAGGAGGGAGCCTCTTGCAAGTGGAAATTGCCAGCTCCAGTCCCCAGAGCTTGGATGAGCTGAGGCCAGGGCGCTCCGGCTGCAAGTTCCTTGCATTCACGTATGCTTAGGATAAACAGCCCCACGCGGTGCATCCGTACGCCTTAGACTTTTTGAATTCACATTATATGCCTCAGATGCTGAATTTAAAAAATATTTTTACCGACGTAGAAAAAAGGGAAGTAAAGGAAAGGAAAGGAGCAGAGCTCCAGAGCTAGGCAGCACCCGGAAATCCCCTGGCACCAAGCACGGGAAGGGTCCCCTGCGGCAAGTGGGTCACATCACCCCTAATGCAGCATGGGGGAGAGAGCCGAGCGCCGGCGCAGGCACAGCAAGCAGCAATTCAGATCAAGACGCAGCAAGGTGAAAACAGCTTCTTCAAGGTCAGATGGAGAGGGAAACCTTTAGAAACTATGCTGCTGGTTTTTTCCTCCTCCCTCTCGGCTCACAGCATACCCCAGGATGAGTTAGCAGGAATAAGAACAGCCCTGGCTCCTGGGGAACCCCCCGCAAGCCCTGCTGGGGGGCGGGGGGGGCTTGGTGGCCGCAGCGTCCTTGGGAAGGAGCACGGCGTGCCCTGCACTTTCCGAGAGAAACAGTTTTTCCCAGACTTACTCGACCTCCTGCAAGCGGGAGGGACAGGATGACGGCGCTCGGGCTCTGAGCAGGGAAACTGAGCTAGACGGGTACAGCTCAGCCCATGGTGCCACAGCACCAGGCTCATTTTGGGGTCTGTGAAAGCCTGAATGGACATGGTTTGGGTTGAACCATCTCCCCGTTAGTTCTGCCCTGCCCCTGGCAAAGCCTGCTGGCCTCCTCCCCCCAGTCTCTCGCAGCAGGAACCCCGCAAGCCTTGCCACAGGAGCTGCACCATTTGCAACTGGCTGCCCACGTGTTGTCAATAAAGACTCTATTTCCCCCCCCTTCTTAAACTCCCAATGTGCCTTAAAACATCCTTTCCCCCTTTCCCAGCATCCCTCAAAGGCAGCTGTGCTAAACACGTCCCCCTGAAGCATTCGCTTTTCCACCGCGCCTGGTTGAAAGGCCAGCCCCACGCAAGCTGCAGGCAGCCAACAGCCTCAGCCACAAAATCCCCACGCGCCTCGGTCCCAGTTCCTCAGCCCCTGTCTCCTCCGCGGGATGGGTTTACCCCCTCCTAACCAAGACACAGGTACCGCGGTCATAAACTAGAGCGTGAAAAGCAGGAGAGCAGGTCACAGAACGGGCTTACACTCATTTCATCCCTGGGCATCAGAAACCCCCAAGGGAGGCTCGCTCCTTTCCCCGAGCCCCAGCTGCAGCCCACCCATGGCTGGAGAGGGAGGAAAAGGTTACACAGCAGCAAAAACCTGCGGTCGTTTGGGCAGCAGCCATTTCCCCTTACCTCTGCGCTTCCAGGGAAGCAAGACGAAGGACGTTTCTGATGGCAGAGTGGCTCGCTGCAGCAGCCAACGCGGATTTGCCGTTATTGCAGCAGCTGAAGCGTTTGCTGGCTTAGCACCCTGCGCAGAAAATCCTGGCAGTGAAAATACAAGCCTGCCTGCCCCTGAGGGGCTATGAATAGCCTCAAAGCCCTGACCAGCCTCACCTGGGACCTCCCCACCCACTGCCCTGGGCTCTAAGCTCAGCCCTGGGGGAGTCTGTCTCCAGCTCTGTCTCCTGCCTGGGCTTCAGCTCCGGGCTGTAGGCAGCGCGTCTTTTCACTGAATCCCGCAGGGGTACTTCTTAGCTGGCCTGCAGCCTGTCCCTGGGAGGGACCTTGTAGCCGTGCTGTAGGTAGCCCTTCGCTGGTCCCGAGGAAGGGTCGTAGGTCCGCGCTGTAGCCTTGCTCCTGGTCCTGTCTCCTCCATGGACCTTGCACCTGTGCTGTGACTTTGTTCCCAGTCCCGGCTCCATCGCCTGACCCCGCGCCCCAGGCGCACCCCAGGTGTGGTGCATCCCCCGACCCTGCTCCAGCCCTGCCCACCCAGTGCAGGCCCTGCGAGGCTCATCCCGCAGCCTCACCCCGCAGAGGCTTTTCTGATGCTCTCCTCCTGGCAATGCTAAGTTTATTTATGGTATTGTTAACTTTCATTCACAGTTCACATAATAATTAGCTAGCTCTGCAATAATGATAGTTACCTACAAGCATTCTAGCTCTATAGTATATTGTAATTATCATAACCAATAAAATTTTGCAAAAATGTAAATGCAGTGAACTGTACGGCAGGGTGCAGTATTTCTATAAGCCTCCATCCTTTGAAAGTTCCCAAGTACCTCCCCATAACCCGACAGTGATGGAGTATTCTTCCCCTCCCCGTATAATTTCTAGTGAGCCAATATATTTGCCTTTAGCATAAGCAAGATTATACTTACTATATTTATATACCTTTTATATATGCTTAACACAATTCTTTCAGCCTTTAACTAATCAAGTACTGCTAGTGCTTAATTTTCCACCTGTTTCAAACACTTTTTTCCTTCCTTGTTTGATTTCCTTCCCTACTCCCTTTGCAAATTCCTCCTATATTTACATGCTTGCTTAAGGGACTGTTCTAGGATTCAGTGTCTCTCTGCTTCTCTGCAAATTGTTGTCCCGCAAGGCTGATCCTGTAAGCGAATAAACCCACCAACGTCATTAGGTTATTATAATTTTGGAGCATTTTTGCAGTGCTTTAACCGTGAGTCCCCAGCCTGGGTGGATCCAGATCTCAAGAGCTCTAACCCTCCAGGCCCCCTTGAGAGCTGTAACAGTTTTTATTCTCGGATCCCAAGCTATTATAATTGCTTTAAGTTGTTAGACCAAGCTAAGCACGACCACAACAGGGCACAGGTTAGGCATTTAATCACGAAAAATCCTATTGCAGGAATTACTGGCTACTCCGGTTAAACTGAATGAAAATAAAGCTTCAGATGGGCAAAATCTGACAGCTGAGGCCTGGGGAGTTGCCTTCCTACACAGCTTCTGCCCTGCAGATAGCTGTTCCTCATCTCCCTTGGTCATCCACAAGCAGCAGGTCATCTTCATGAGCACAGCAAGGATGCTCCAGACCTTCCCGTGGCTCGAGACTGCAGCAGTTACACTGAGTCAGTTGATCTCCTGGCTTATTAAACTGTTTCCCAGTATTGTTTTCAGGCTCCCCATGTACTTTACCATGCATTACACAGATTTTCTTCCCACTGTCTTTCTGAGCTTGTAAGAGAAATCTCATTTTCTTCATCTCCCATCATGCTTTCTATCCCCTTCTCCAGCCATACCTCCAATATTTTATTTCTTTATTAACATAATCACTGTCCACAAAGACACGCAATGGGTTCTGCTTAGAGAGTTTGTCTCTTAATAATCTCTAAAATAGCCTGTACTCTATTTTCTTAAACAGTTTCCCCACTACTTGCTCTCCTGTTCTATTAATAGCAGCATAGAGGACTATTTTTGGGTTGCTCATATCTGGCTCTCATTGATGAAGCACACATTTGGTTTATTGCTGGGTTCTTTAAAAAGGGCACTTGCATCCGTACTCAATAATTGCACCTGGATTTGTTCTCAACCTTGTTCAGTTAGGGCAGGAGCGAGATGATCTGGTCCTTGTAAGGCCTGTACAGTATCTCTCCCAGCCATTAATACCAATGCCTGCTGGCATTCAGGTGGACGGCACTCTGCTGCCGAATTTCCCTAAAACCTGGGAGGGGTATGAGTAGATGGGACTGCGAGGGTGAGAGCCTCGAAGACCAGCCCAGCCCAGCCCAGGCTGCCGGGGAGTTTTGGGCCCAGACCCTGAAGCAGACACAGTTCACGTGCTGCTGGTACCCGCTGTAACGATTTTTCTGCTCGCCTAGAATCAGCGGATTGGGAAATTGCTGCTGAAAGGTGCTTTCCCGGTGCCGGGCGTTTTAAAGCAGGGGCTTTTAGAGCCGCTTCTCGCCACCTGAGTTAGGGCATCATCGTGTCCTGAGCTCCACTTCCACCCCAGAGTCTTAATCAGGGGTTCCCACAATGGTCTGCAGATACCAGCAAAGTTATGGACGTGCTGCTGTCAGAAATTAAATCCTCCTAACGGTGTTCTCAGCTGGGCTTGATCAGGAGAAGCCTGTATTTTGTGCAAAGCTCTAACCACTCGCCTACCTGTTAGCCTTCCTGACTTGCCAGCCGTTAACTCCCAGTAGTTAACCTCAGCTTGCACTAACGGTGCCTCCTTCAAATTGACTTCAAATTCTGTTTGGTCTACTAATTTTAAAACCTGGATACCTCTCACCTCTTCAGTAGCTCCAGTTGCTGGAATACCATCCACGTAAGATGTTTTTTCTTTATCCTCTGGAGACAATAGTTTGAACAAGTTTCTGACACGAGCCTGTGCCCGCAGGTGCGTTGTGAAGCCCCGGCGGTACCTCTGCAAGGGTTTATTCCCTCTCTCCAAATGCAAAAGCAAATCTGAAAATTGCTTCTTCAGTAAGCGGGATGGCAAAGAAACAGTTGGATTTATAACTGAAATAAGTGACCCACTGGTAACTTAGCAGTGATCGCTGGCGTGTTCGCTGAAGTCGGAGCTGTTCTCACGGGGAATGCATTTCTTTGGCAGTACTCCACCGGCTTTTGCCAGGGTTTTCCATCAGCCTTTCTAACGGGCCGCAGTGGAAAATTATATGGGTTTGTAAGTTCTGGGGAAACGCTTTGTTTGAAGTAATCCTTAATGATTTCACTTGGAGAATCTGAGCTTCTTTAGGATATGAGCATTCGTACGGAAGGTCCCACCAGTTCAGCTTGAGCAATGGGTTTTGCACAGTGGGGTTTTCTGCCATCCTCCTGGGGTGGCTCTTCCCATTATCCTTTCTCTGTCTCCATTATAGCTTGTATGTCTCCTTTCACCCTTTATAGCGGCCTGCGCCTGGTTTCTGTATTGCTGACAAAAATCTCACCATAAAAATCTATTAAGAGTCCACGCTCCGTCTTCTGATCGCTTTCTGAAATAAAGGGATCTTCACTGCTGCGTCAAAAGCCCGCTGGTACCTTCCGATCTCCTGGGTACGACCTCGGGGCGGCCCCCCAGGGTCCCGGCGTGTTTGGCACAACAGGCAGCCAGTCGTGTGGGCAGCGCCGGGTCGAAGCCAACCTCCTCAGGGATGACTTTGGCCAGCTGGGAGGTGGCAGAGGTGCAGGAGCATCACGGTGTCCGGCTACTGCTCCTCTCAGCTGCGGTATCACTCCTTCCAGCACATCCCATCTTCCCTTCCCATCCCATTTTGTCATATCTGCTCTTAAATCCTTTAACGCTCTCCAGGGCCTTTAACATCTTTGATGCATTTTTTGCCTGATGTACTACACCTGCCGTCGCCACCTCCCAAACATCCCCGACTCCTCTGCTCTGGCGTCCACCCCCCTCATTACTGAAAGCCACAGGTCCTGCTCGGCCCGTGTTAAATTTTCCCCTTTTCTCCTGAACCCAGGCCGTAATTACTAGCACCCCTCCGCTGAGGCTTCCTCGCGTTCGGGCAGCGAGTTCCAGTGACCCATCGCCGGAGCCGCCTGTGCCTCGCCAGCAAAGGGCTGGGGGGATAGGATATCGCATCCCGCTGGCATCTGAGCAATTCTGCCTTGGTTCAGAAAGAACTGCTCCGTCTTCTCCCAGTTTCTGGATCCGTCTCTGTGCTGCTGGTTTCTTACCTGTCTGCTGGGCAATCTGACTTAACGTGCTCAGCAAGAAAGGCATATACTGGTCCCTTAGTGCACGTCGGAGCAAAGGCTGGTGTAGCACAAGCTCTAAGCACTGAGTTACTTCATTTCCATTTGAACCAAAGCTTGAAGACCTTTCTAGAAGTCAGCCACGCTCCAATCCACAACTCTCCTTTATTTTTGCAGTCTAGTCTCGCCGGCCCCAGGATAGCTGTTACACTGCGACAGCAGCTCTTGTTCCCAGCTCCTTTCTCCTTTCCCTTTCATGCATACCACCCCGATAACCCTCTTCCTCTGATTGTCTAATTTTCTAATTGTCTGTTTCCTGCAGCTATTTTTAATTTCTCTATCCTACACTGCTTTTGCAAGCATCTAAATTTAGCTTCACGTTGCCTATGATGGGGTCTCCTTGGAGGTCCCCCTTGCTCCAGGGTGAAAGCCGCAGCAGGCAGTAATCCCTGCAGGAAACCACAGCTTCCCTCTGGTTTCCTGAATTTACAGGAACCTAATTCCAGCCGGATCTGCTTGCGGAGAGCTGCGGGATGGTACTTGTCTCCTAAAGACATGGGAGACTGGAGACGGGGAGGAGAAGAGCGATACCAGAAATAAGGAGGCCCAAAGAGGGAGGAGGAGGAGAAGGCTCCGTCGCTTTTCTTGCCAAGACAAGCCTCGTAAAAGGCTTGGGGACCCTGAGCAAAGCGCGGTTACTCTCGAAGGGTTAGAAATTCAGGGGCTCGGTGGTTTTTCAGCCAAACCCAGGACCTGTTGCTAGGAGGCTAGCTGCCAGCACCGGGGAGGCGAGAGGCAGGAGAGGGGCTGTGGCGTCTTGCGAGCATCGGTGCGCTTTCCTAACGCCGCCTTTCCTCCCCCAAAACAGCATCTTCCTTGTGGGCTTATTGCCAGGAGCCCTTCAGGGTATTAAATTGCCTACCCAGGTGGTCTCATGGAGGCCGGCTGGCGAGTCGCCCCGTGGCAGGGAAGGAGGAAGCGTGTGCCGGATGTCGGGCTGCCGTTGAAAAGCAAAACCCTGCCCGTACGCGGGACGGGGATTTCAGGCAGCGCCTGAGCCCTTCCGGCAGGGCCCCGCCATGCCGCCGCTCCGGCGGTGCGGTCAGTGCATGGCGACACGGCCGGCCACGCTGCGCCAAGGGGACCAACTGTCCCCCGGGGCCCGGGGGACTCTGCCCTGAGGGGCTGCAGCTCCCCGTCTGGTTACAACCCCCCAGAATGCTTTTTTGGGTGTTCTGATCCCTCCCGTGCCCCGCCCCAGGGGGGACATCCCCACGGTGCCGGATCCTGCAGCACCCGCAGCCCTTGTGACCGTGCCACGCTGGGGTGACTGTCCCCAGCCTTTCCGGCAAAGGAAGAACCGCGCTGTATGGGACAAACTTGGTGCCAGCTCCAAAACCTCTTGCCGCGGCGTAGCCGTGATTTCTAACTGTTGGTATTTTCAGGTGACATCCCGTGATGGCAGGGGAAGAGCAAGCATTAGCCGTCCTCTTACAGGCACTGCAAGGTCTCACGCCTGAAGGCTTTCAGGAGTTTAAGACGAAGTTATCGGCGGTTCACGTGGAAGGAGGATGGAATATCCCCAAGGATTCGCTGGCGAAGGCTGCCCACCCTTGCGCGCTTGTCAGCTGCATGGGCGAGAACTACAGCGAAGACGCCGCGATGGACGTAGCGATTGGCTTGTTTGAAGAGATGAACCGGAGAGACCTCGCTGAGAAGCTCCTGGATGAGGAGGTGAAAGGTAGGAAGCCTGCGCACGTTTTGCTTTTCTTTGTCTCTTTTTCCCTTGAGTGATCCTGAAGACAGGTAGAAGTTGATAAGAGCAGGTTTCGGCTCCCCAGGGAGCCTGGAAACATGAAGATGTCCCGCTGTGATCCTCTCAGTGTCGGGGCCGTAGTGACCTCTCCTCTTGCTGTCCCCACTTACTGCCGGGCTCCCGCTTCTCCTGGAGAAGAGCCTTCAGCTGCCAGCACCTCCTGGCAGGCAGCTGGGCAGATCCTTTCCTCCTGGGATGGGGATTAAGGACATCTCGGCAGAGCTCGCGTTTGGTAACGCTTTGGAGCCGGAGGCACCCCCGGTAGCCCAGGGACGGTGCCTTTGGCCCCAGGGGCACAAGCAGAGGGGGACGAGGGCTACGGGTGGCCCCAGGCAATTGTGTCTGCTCCCAGGGTGGATGAGGATTGCAGGGTGGTTAAAACAGGGGTTGATGGATCGGGATGATGGGGGGACCCGGGAGAGAAGGACCCCCCCCTCCAACTGACCGGAGGCCCTAAATTCTCACAGACGGTGTCCTTATTGCCTCTGCCAGACTTAGGAAGGCCCTGAGCATTGAAACAAGCGTCCCGCTGGTGTGTCGGGAGCGCAGCTGGGCTGGTTAGGAGCTCCTCGGGAATCCGGCTGCACGTGGGACTGACTCTGCTTCTCACCGGCGCAGAGTACAAGCGGAAATACAGAGAGCACATGGTCCGGGAGTTCCTCTGGTACAAAGAAGTGAATTCCTGTCTCGGGGAGAACCTGTCCGTCAGCAGCCGCTACACCGCCCTGACCATCGCCAGGAAGCCTCGGAGAAAGCACGGAGGCGAGCATGAAGCTGTGGGCGCCGGCCGTGGATGTGCCGATGCCAGCAAGGGACCAGCCACCATCACCGTCACCGCACAGACGCTGTTTAAACCTGACGAAGGCGGGCAAACGCCACAGGTGGTGGTGCTAGTGGGGGCCCCGGGGATGGGGAAGACAATGACGGTCAGGAAGGTGATGGTGGAGTGGGTGGAAGGGACCCTCTATGCACAGTTTGACTACGTCTTCTGCATAGACTGTAAAGACGTTGCCTTTACCAAGGAAGCGAGTGTGGCAGACCTGGTTTCAAAGTGCTGCCCTCACAGGCGAACACCGGCTGGGAAGATCCTGGATGACCAGAAGAAGATCCTGTTCATTTTTGATGGCTTCGAGGCCCTGGGATTTTCCTTGGTTCAGCCCGAAGACGAGCTGAGCTCTGACCCCAGGGAAGTGAAGCCTCTGGAAACCACTCTGATGAGCTTGTTGAAGAAGGCTGTTCTCCCCGAGTCCTCCTTGCTCATCACCACGAGGCCAACAGCTCTTCAAAGCCTGGGGCGGTGCCTGGAGGGCGAGTATTACGCAGAAATACTAGGATTTTCAGCAGCCATGAGGGAGGAATATTTCCACAGGCATTTTGAGAATGATAATAAAGCCGACGTGGCCTTCAGCTTTGCTAGAGGCAACAAGATCCTCTACAGCTTGTGCGGCATCCCCATCATGAGCTGGACCGTCTGCACCATCCTTGCACAAGAGCTTTACAAGAAGAAAAGCCTCATCGAGTGCTCTAAAACCACCACACAGATGAGCATGTTTTACCTCTCCCGGTTAATGAAGGGCAGAGGCAGGGACAACCCGCAGGGCCTCCAGCAGTTCCTACGCAAGCTTTGCTCCTTGGCTGCCGACGGCATCTGGAAGCACAAGGTCCTCTTCGAGGAGAAGGAAATCGAGGACCGTGGCTTGGACCAGCCAGACCTTCTCCCCCTCTTCCTCAACGAGAAGATCTCAAACAAAGGCGCAGACCATGGGAACGTCTATAGCTTCACCCACCTGCACCTCCAGGAGTTTTTTGCAGCAATGTTTTATGTTCTGGAGGACGATGAGGAAGTGGTCGGTGACTCGGGGGCTCGCGCGAAGGGCGTAAATATGTTATTAGAAAGCTATAGCGAGTCCAGGAAGGATTTTAACGTAACGGTGCGGTTCCTGTTTGGTCTGGTAAGTCGAAAATCGATAGAGTATGCGAACGAAACCATCGGGTGCAGAATTTCACCGCGCGCCAGGGAAGATATGCTGAGGTGGCTTCAGGGGAGGCACAGAGGCATCTCCCACCCCAGCCAAGCGCTGAAGGTTTCGGAGTTGGACACTTTCCACTTTTTGTTCGAGATGAACGAGAAAAGCTTCGTGCAAAGCGCATTGGGTCGTTTCACTGACGTAGACTTGCAGGACATCAAGTTGACCCTGTACGACCGAATGGCTCTTTCCTTCTGCATCAGGCAGTGGGCTGGGCTGGGCTGCGTCACCCTCCGGGGATGCTCCTTCGACCAGCAGGATCCCGGGGAGGAGCTGGGCGCGTCGGTGCCTCTGTAAGTACTGCCCCTCTCTGCTCTAGTGACCCAAAATCGCAGCGATTTCTCCTTCTCCACCCCAAAGGATGGTTTTAAGGGCATTTCAGCTCCTTCCACCCAAACACCAGCTTGTCCTTAACCCTGGGGCTTTAGTTCCTCAGCGGAGGATTTTACTTATTCTTGGGGCGAATTTTGGGAGAAAAAGGATCACGCGGGCTCCTCTGTCCGCGGCACGCGGTGGGATTGGTGGAGATGGAGCACCTCGGCTCAACTCCCCCCGCCTGAACAGGCCCATCTGTGCCAGGGCGTCCGTCTGGCTCGACGTCTTCCTTCTCGCATGCGAAGGGGGGATCCCCGGTGCTTGAAATTTTAAGTGCACCCCGAGCTTGGCTTGAGAGCGGGTGCCGCCAGCAGTAATGCTGGTGAGCCTTCGCATCTCCAAAGCCGCGGAGGTCCCTCCAGAGGAGACCGCCCGGGAGCCGATGGCAAGCTCTGCTTGGGGGAGGTTGTGTGCCGGCGTCGGAGCCGGGAGCTCCCGGTGCCAGCGAGGGCTGCCCGTGCCCCCCGCCGGGGCCCTCTCCCCCTGCAGCTCCGGTGCCTCGGGAGCCGGAGGACGCCCCTGTCCCCTCGCCGAGTGGCAACAGGAGGAGCTGCACCCCGCCATCCACCCGCTCTGCCGGGCGCTGCGGCACCCGGGCAGCGGCCTGCGGGTGCTCCGGTAAGAGACCTGCGCTCGGCGCTGAGCCGAAACCGTGGCCGCGGGGCTGCTGCCGGTACGGGGCGGGTGCGCTGGCCGGGGCCTGGCCACCCTGGCTGGCTCTGGGGTGCGGGGGCACCCGAACCGGAGGGGAGTGGGTGGGCGACGGGAGCTGTAGGGGGGCACGGTCACCCCATTGGCCCGGGGGTGGGGGGGGAGGAGGGGGGAGGGAAGTTCCCTCCATGCTGTTTGGCCCTGGTTGGGTGTGGTCCCTCCCTACTGATTGGCCACGGGGGGTAGGGTGGGTGTGGTCCCTCCATGCTGATTGGCCCAGCAATGGATGGGTGTGGTTCCTCCGTGCTGAGTGCCCATGGGTGGGTGTGGCCCCTCCATGCTGATTGGCTGTGCTAAGGGTGGGTGGGGCCCCTCCATGCTGATTGGCTGTGCTAAGGCTGGATGTGGTCCCTCCATGCTGATTGGCTGTGCTAAGGGTGGGTGGGGCCCCTCCATGCCAATTGACTGGGTGGCAGGG
>JAVKLA010000021.1:28501167-28513906 GCA_034782735.1 Sagittarius serpentarius | reverse complement strand
ATGACTTCACACTCGATGGGCCAGCGGGGAGCGGGCAGGGGACCCCGCGCCGAGGGAAGGGCAAAGAGAGCCCGCGGCTCCCCCGGGGAGCCCCGGCGCCGCGCCGAGGGGACCGGCGTGCCCTGGCACCGCGCCGAGGGGTCCGGCTCCAGCACCCCAGAGGCTGCAAGGGGTCCAGGAGGGGCTGGGGGGGCTCCGGTGCACTCCCAGCTCCGCGGCACGGCTCCGGCAGAGGGGGGAGCCCAGGCTGGGAGGGTTGGGGTGGGGACACCCCCCCAGAACCACCTGCCACCCCAAAGCAGGGACAGGAAAAGCCCCCCCACCTCCCCGCACCGTGCTCTCCGTGCCCGGAGGACTCAGCTCCAGGCCCTGGGGCAGCACCAGCCCCAGTGCCGGGGGGCTGCGGGGTCTCACTCACGACTCGGCTCCTGCCCAGGACCCCGCAGGTAACCGGGGTCGGTGCTGGCTGCGCCGGCCGCCTCAGCAGGCCGCTGCTCGGAGGGGCCCCCCGCAGACACGGGGCTCTTCTGCCCACCCGTCTTCTGGCCTTGGGGAGAGCACCGCTGCAGCCCGAAGGGCCGGGGGGCACGAGGGGACGCGTCCCTGCGGCCGGGGCCCCGCCGCGGCCAGGGCTCACCTCGGAAGTAGCCGTAGTAGCGCAGGTGCCTGCGCATGAAGCTGTCGTAGGGCTCGGGGACCAGCCCTCCGCCAAACCCCCCCACTCCTCCCTCCCCGACCGGGGCAGCGGGGCGCCCCGAGGGCTGCATGGCTGCGAGAGGTCCGGCAAGGGCCTTCTCCGGCCCCGGCAGCGCCAGGGAGCCGGGACGCGGTCGCTGAGCGACCGGCCGGTGGCGGGGAGGGACGAGGCGGTCCCGGAGCGGAGCTGGGAAAGGAGCCAGTGGGATTTCATCATCCTGGCAGACGCCCAGGGGAGCGGGGCCACAAAGGGCCCCCACGGAGTCAGCCCGAGCCAGGGCCACCGCGCACGCGGGCCCCAAACCGCCCCCCGACCTCCTGCCGCCGCGGCAGGGGCAGGGACAGCCCCCACTCAACCAGACGGCACGTCCCAAACTGCTACAATTTATTGGACAACGGTCAAGTGGTGAAGGGCTCTGAACTGTACATCTGTAAAAAAAAAAAAAAAAAAAAAAAAAGGAGAAAAAAAAAAGAAAAAGGAGCGCAGCCGCGCCTCATGTGCTCGACGCGGTTTTCCTTCGCTTCAGCCGCGCTCGCCAGTCCTCCGGCAGCGCCTCGAAGTTGGCGTTCCTCTCCGCCATGCCACTGCGGGGACAAAGCGAGGCGTCGGTGCCCGGGCAGCGCAAGGCGACAGTCCCTACCGCCCTCGTGTGCCGCCCCCCCCCGCCCCCGGGGCCGGAGAGGCCGACCCCCACTCTCTGCCTTTACAGGGAACAAAGAAACGCTCCCCGCCAGGAGGAGCCGAGGCGGGCAGCGTGCCACGGAGAAGGGCTGCCGGCGCCGGGGCAGCCTCCCGGGGCCCGTACCTCATCAGCTGCTGCTGCTTCCACTCCTCGATGCGCCGCTGGGCCGTGGTCTCCCGGTCCTCCTCGCTGGAGCTGGAGTTCTCCTCCTCATCCAGCTCCCGCTGGATACTCTGCCACTTCTTCACCAGCGACGGCATCTTCGTCTTGCCCTTCTTGCCCTGCGCCAGAAATGCCAAAGGCCGCGGTGAGTGCGGCAGGAAAGGGAGGAGAGGGCACCCGGCATGCCAGTCAGCGACCGGCACAAGAGCACCCGCCTACCTTGTCCTTCCGCCCCTTCCTCGGCTTCTCCTTCTCCGGTGGCGGCGGTGCCTTGGGGGTGGGAGGCGGGGGTGTCTGGGGGGGCGGCGGGGGAGGCGGCTGGTCGGCACTGCCGGAAGCAGGCAGGGCTCCTCGCGCCGGGGCCGGCTGCATGGCGGCAGCGGCCAGGCTGACGGGCGCGGCGCACTCCGAGTAGCTCATGACGGAAGGGGCGGCGGGCGCCGTCACGCCCAGGTAGCCGGACTGCAGGCCCAGTGCGGCGGGCTGAGGGCCGGCGTGGCCCGGCGCCATGCGGAGGCTGGGGCGGCCCTGGATCTCGCCCTGCAGCCGCTGGCGCGGCCTCAGGGAGGCGAGGGGCACGGCCGAAGGCTGGTACTTGCCGGCGGCCATCAGGGGCTGGCTGTAGATGACGGGGCAGCTGCCGATGGTGGCCGTTCGCTGCATCAGCCCCGGGCTCATCTCCACGGCTTTCCTCTTCTGCGGCTTGGCGGAGAGCAGCGGCGCGGGGCTTGGTTCAACGGCGCCCTGGAAGAGAGCGCCGAGGTAAGCGCCGAGCCGGGAGGGACGCGGCCCTGACGCGTGGCCGAATGAGCGCCCTTCCACGCGCCCTCCCCGCGCCAGGCACGGGGCGGTGGCCCTGGCCGAGCCCCGGCTTCGGCCGGCTGCCGGCAACGCCGCTCACCTGGCTGCTGCTGGCAGCTGGGCGTGGGAGAGGCTTCAGGGGAGCGTCTTCCTCCGTTCCCGGGGCGGGCGGCTCCTCGCCCCCCTCATCTTCCATCTCCACTTCCTGGATCTCGCCGTCTTCTCCGGGAGGTGGGGGCGGCGGGGGCGGCGGCGGGGGCGAGTCCGGTGGAGGCGGAGGCGGCGGAGGCATTTCCAAAGGCAAGGGAGGTTGGAGGACCGGGACAGAGGACTGAAGCAGAGTCCAAAATGGAGTGAGCGGCATGAGAGACGTAGCAGGAACTTGGCCTGAGAAGGATTCTTTACAAAGGGAGCCTGAAGAATACATATTGACACAGGCTTGAAAACCCACGCTACGGACCGCGCTGCCTGCTCCTGCCCGCTGCCTCCCGGCCAGGGCCCTGCCTGGGAGCGGGCAGGCAGAGCTCACGGCACGGGCTCGACCGACGAACTGCACGCCACCTCCCCCGGCACCGCTGCGATGCCTAAAACCGATGGGGACAGCTCGGATGCGGGAGTGGCGCTCGTCCCGGCTTCGCTAAAGCCCGGGGAGGGAGGCCAGCGCCACCGTGTACTGCTCTAGCGCTCGGTGGGGCCCCACGACACCGCGCTTCGGGGCCAGGACCCCCCACCTGCAGCGACACCCCCCCACCCCCGCCCCCTTCCCGCCCCCGGCTGTACCTGCGGGGCGCTCGGCGGGGTCCTCGGCGCGCTCTCCTTTGTCTTTTGGAGGTGGTTTAGGAGGACCGTCGGCTTTTCTGTCGGTGGTCCGCTGTCCCTCCTCTTCGTCCTCCCCGTCGGGGAACTCCCATTGCGACTCTCCTGAGCGCTCGTTAACATAGAAATAGCGTCTATGCTCCCTAAATCACAAGAAAGAGAAGGAGGCTTTAGATTCCCTCCCCCGCCACCGACACTCCGAGGCGGGCCTGCCCACGACAGCGGTGCGCTCTCGCAGGGAAGACCCTCTGCGGCAGGGCTGCCGCTCTCCCAAACGCAACAAACAACTTTGAGGACAGAGGCAGGAGAGGCCCGAGCCGGCTCGCTCAAAGCTATTTGCGTTGCTGGCTGCGTGAATGTCGCCCTGAGCCCCCCGCTCCGAGGGAGGGGAGGGCTGAGAAAGCAGGCCAGCGTGCAGCAGAGCGACGTCTCGCTAGCATCGGGACTTTCAGCCGCTGCCTTGGCTGAAAGTCGCCCTCCAAGAAGAGGCACCGGGGAACAGCCCAATGGAGAGAAGCGGCTGCCCCCCTACCCCGTGGTGCGCGGAGGTCGCTTTTATGATACTCTTGGTGTCAAACACACAGTGAATGCTAGAGAGAGGGAGCGGATCTGGGAGCTGAAAAACAAAAGAGCAAAGATTTCAAACAAAGGAAAATTAATCAAGAAAGCCAAATAGACAAAGAAATGTTTGGGTCTGACCTGCTGGCAGGAGACAGAAATCTTGTTCTTCGTTCCGTCGATGAGTTGAAGTTTGTCCTTTGTCAGAGCTGTTGGTCAGAAGAGGTGATCCAGAGATCCTGCAAAGTTCACAGAGCTCTCGCATGCGCGACCCCCCAGGCCCGCCCTCCACAGCGCTTTACACTCGCGAGAGTGAAAACCAGCTCTGTCCGATCAGGGAATCAGCTCCGTCTCAAAGCACTGAGCACTCCGTTTGGATCCTCCAGTTTGGTGGCTGGCCCAAACTCTGCGAGTGCCGGACGTTTCTCTGCCTGCCCAGCACTGCTAACAGAAGCTGCTCTCAGTCTCCGAGAGGGACGGCGCCACGTCGTCGGGTGGTGATGGTCACAAATCATGTCTGAGATGTCAGAGATGAAAGGTGAGAAAGGTAGGAGAGCGCGTACCTGTCCCAGTGGCAGGACCAGCCTTTAGGGGTGGCGTTTATTTCGTATTGTTTTAGCTGTTCGGCTGCGTCTTGGAGTTTGCGTTTGAGGTAGTTTCCATTGAGAGCACCTTCTCGCCAGTCTGCAATGCGGGTCTAGAGGGCAAGAACCGGGGGAAGCCGTTGAGGGAGGCTGCAAGCGGCCCTCGGGACAGGACTCGAGGTCTGGGAGGCTCCCTTACGGCACGGGACTCGGGGGGGCCAGGAGGAAGACACCGCCTCCGCGCAAAGCCATGCTCTCCCCCCGCCGAGGAAGGGCCCTGCAGGAGGCGGGCGCGCCGCGCGGCGTAGCGCGGTGCGGTGCCGCCGCGGCCACGAGGTTCACGCAGCACCGGCCCTCGGCGCTCGAACGGCGGACAGTATTTGATCCGCTTCGGAACAGAAGGCCGGAGCGAGGGGCGAAGGCTCGGTTACCTCTGTCTGCAACAGCAACATGTGGAAGTTGGAGATAGATTGTCTGTTGATGCCCAGGAACTCCAATTTACTAGTCAGAGTATTTGCCAGCTCTCCGATCTGAAACTGCCAGGGAGAAAGGGGAGAGTAAAGAGCCGCCCCCGGGTAGCGTCACCGGGCGGCTGCGGCCCCACGGCTCGAGGCCTTCCCCGGCAAACAAGACTCGGGATTGCCCACGGCCCCTCAGCCTGGCGGGACTGGGACGTGCCCCCCTGACCGTCTGGGCGCCTGTCACCCCCTCCTCGAAACCCCGCTACCTCCTGCGCCCCAGGGGTGGGGGCGGTGTGGGGTGGCAGGACGAGACCTCCTCTGTAGCCGCGGGAGGTGCCAGCGAACCCCAACTCCTTCGTGCGGACCTTGCCCTACTCCCAGCCACGGCCCCCGGCGCTTCCCAGAGCGGTCAGCGCCCCGTGCCAGCCGGAGGAGGGTACCGGCTCGGTCTGTTTCGGCGCCCCGGCTCTGGAGTTACAGCAGAGCAGTCGCCAGGGCGGAAAGCATTAAATCTAATACTTCAACCGTTTCCCAAAGGAAATGGGCCAGGATATAATTTCAGGCTTCGTAAGTCACCGCTTTCCGGAGGAACTAGCTGGAAAGCGCAGGAAAGGGCTAACAGCTCCGGATTTACTCCCGAGCAGAGACAGTATCTATGTTAAGATGCAGGCCAGCCCACAGCGAGCACCGTTACTCAACCCTGGCGTCCCGCAGGAGCAAAACCTCCAATTGGGGCACTACACAGGGACACGGGGATCCCCCGTGTCGATCCCCCTGACTGAGGGGGCCTGCGCGAAAGCAGCTACAAGCAGAAAACAATCAAGAGCAGAAACGGGGCGGACGCCTGCAAGCGGCATCACAGTTGCTTTAAGGAGGGCTCTAAACATTTCTTTTTTCCCTTCACTCTTTGGAAGAGGCTTTGGAAGGTCCCCAAAGCGACCACACAGCGTCTGTCTCCAGAGAGGAGGACGGGCCAGACAGACAGCGCTAGAGAAGCTCGAGGCAGGGAAATGAATTCCCACGTTAACGTGGCTACGGAGAAGCCGGGGAAGATCCCACAGCAGAGGGTGACTTCGCAGCGGAGGACCCGGCGGATCTCCTGCAAACCAGAGATCCGGCAGAAGAGAGATTACCCCGAACCGATGAAGCAAACGGTACCAATTACCCGAGGAGACGGCATTCCTCCAACAGCTCTAAAGGGCTCCTGCATGGGAAAGCACCACGCTACAGCACACGGTCCGTCACAGAGCACCGCCAGGACCAGGAGAAAAGGGGACAGCAAACGTGACAGCTGAAAAGGCTTTCGGCAGCCAGCTGGGGCGCAGCAGCCAACGAGCGTGGTCCTGCTGCAGGCTTTTTTTTTTCCCCCCTCTTTTTTTAAAATAAATTAAAAAAAAAAAAAAAAATCAGACAAGCCTCACGTAGATGCTGTACTGCGGGAGGCTCAGTGGTTTTGGGCAGGGAGCATCACATCTCAAAACTCTGCTAGAGTTCTTCTACACGAGAGATGCTACATCTGTCAGGAGGACAATAATGAAGCCCTTCCCTTTCATGCTAGAAAAAACGATTACGTGGTGGGAAACGAGGGCATGACCGGCGGTCAGCTTTCGCTGCCGGTTTCCACCGGGGTTCTACCATGAGCTGGCGATTCCCCATCCGTAAACCGTCTGGCACAGGGAGGCGACAACATTTGCTAAGGCAACGAAACTACTGGGGAGCCAAGTTTAACGCTGCAGGAGATCTCAGGGCAACGAGCGACCGGGGAATCAGAAGCACAAATAAACAAGATCTCCCCTACTGCTCTGCGTAACTATCGCCCAGAGCCTGTGGCTCTGCGTGTCGCTGCTGCGGCTCAGGAAGGGGCTCCAGGAATCGTTCAGCCGCAGCCAAAAAGAGCAAACCAAGGCTCGGAAGAGAAGACATCAGCACGATGCTGCAGAAATCCCCCGGGCTTCCCCAGTTTGCATCTAACAACTTCAAAAAGTAACGCCGGGCGAAGGGCAGAGCGACAGGTACCGGCAGCCTGCAGGCACAGACAGATTACGGACGAGGAGTCTTCAGCCTGGAAACGGGACGGCCGAACGGGCACGTGCCAGAGGACTGTAATATCGTCATTGGTGAAAAGAAAGTCAAGACAAAAGTGTTTGCTCTCTCTCACGACAAGACCCAGGGCTCAGTCTTTATGCCCCCCACGCTCCCCCTTTTATTTTTTTTATTTTTTTTTTTTTTAAAACACTTTCAAGCCTTTGCTGCTGGCTCCTGCTGCAGACAGGATAGCGGGCTGCAGAAATGCTGGCCCAATCCCGCACGGCCGTTCTTTCACAGGGCCAGGGTGAGCTGTTCTCGCAGCCGCGCTGGGATCCGAGCTTTAGAGCTGCAGCAGGGCTACGGTGCTGTCCCGCCGGCAGCGCGGGAGGTGGGCAAGGTCGCTCCGGCTGGGCCAAACCCGCAGCCCAAAGCTCAGGTGTCCCCTGGGCAGAGGCGGCCGAGGGAGCCAGCACCAACCCTCTGCGCTGCCGGCGGCACGGCGAGCCCCTGGGAGAGCGGCGACCTGGCTGAGCGCCGAGCCACGTCCCTTACGCGAGCGGGGACGGATCCCACCGACACGCACCTCTGCATCTCCGTACCTTTAGGTCCTGCTCCTCCTCTTCTATTTTCGGTGCCCCTTGGGCCTTTGCTTTCTCCTGGGGCTCCTCAGACTCTGCCTCTTTGTCTGAACTCACATCAGCTGCTTCTGTGCTCACCGCTGCGGGAGAAGAAATGACAGGTCAGCTCTTCTCCCACCACCGCCACGGCGCTGCCAACAGCTGGCTGGAGACGCCGTGCCGGGGAGCCAAAGCCGCTGCAGGAGAGGGCAGGGAAAGAGCCAGGGCCTCTTTCCTACAGGAGGCAGCGACGAAAGCCTGAAATTAAAAAGGAGAGAGGGTCACTGCCTCTGTGTTTTGATGGTGGGGGTCCTTCCAGAAGGACAGCACGGGAAGCAGAGAGTTACAGCTGCTACAGGGCAAGGGCAGGAAGGAGGAACAGCCTGGAGCACAGGGGTTCAAGGAAGTGTGAAGAGAGCTAACCGCCAGGCAGGCAATCATTAAACTCCGGCGGTTTAATAATTCGTCAAGAAAAGCCGTCAGGTTTAAGTAAGTTGAGACAATTGTCAAAGAGTGAAGAGCTCCCAAAAAGCTGTCAAGACCGTAAGGTTTTGCCTCCGCCGCATCGCAGGACAGCGGCAACTAATTCACCGTCCAAGCGACGAATTCCAGGGAGGGAAGTTTTGCGAGGGACTCCTACCAAAAGCCCTTGGCGGGGGCAGGGAAAAACCAAACCCACATTCCTGGTGTGTCCTGGCACTCAGAGGCAGGGCAGTTCCCTCAGTCACCCTCCAGCAGCAGGGTGCTCAGTTTTAAACCAGGTTATTTTAGAGCAACAGCTTCTTGCTCCCTAGGTAAGCGGGAAACCAGCGCTGGTGGGAAGCGCCGGCTCCAGGGACGCTCTGCTCGCGAGCCTGCGAGGCACAAGGGAAAGCCCTCCAGCGAAGAGCCACCCTGGACAAACGTCGCCGACTTCACGCCAGGCCTGGCATCCAGACCGCGCCTCTGCCTGAAGCAGACACGCGTTAGGGCAACATCAGCCCCGCTTTGGGGCAGGCACCGACTCCCACTTCAGCAGGATGCAGCCTGCTCCAGCCTCAGGGCACTTTTATCCCGTTTTTTCCCGGGAAAAGCAGTTGTCTCGCATTCAGCCAGCTTTCTGCGCCAGCGGGGCTGCCTCCCTCTTTGCCACGAGGCAGGCAGCTGGCCTGAAGCCTTGTGCCGGGGCGGGCCTGGCACAGCTGGGAGCCCCTGGGGCTGCCAGGCACAGGCTGTTCTCGCAAGCGCGTTTCGGGGAGCGCAGCTCTGGAGGGGCTGGGGAGGACGGGAGGGCCGGTACAGGTAGCGAAGCGCAGGCTAACAGCCGCAATCGCGTGATTTCCCCGAGGCAATAAATTTTTACGATGCTCCGCAACACCCCCTGAACTGCTCTTGAGGCACGTTTGACAACAGCCTCTGAAAGGCCACGGCTGTACCACGGGAAAGCAGAGGGCTGACAGGAACACGAGCTCTGCCGAGAGGTTGTGGTTGCTCGAGTGATAGACCCTGGTATCAAACAACCCTCTCGTCAACCAGACCTTCCTCGCAGCGAGGTCCGGCCTTACGTTTCCTACGCACCAACAAGCGCGGAGCCGGAGCAGCTCTTGGGGAACATCTCGCCTGCCTGAAATTTGGTGACTCTTACCAGGCAGCTTAGAAACAGAACTTGAAAAGAGGCGACGGTTCCTCACGTGCCACGGTTAGGATTTAGCATGTTGGGAGGAAAGCGGAAGGCGGTGGGACACGAAGCAGCCGTTACCACGCTTCTGTGTTCCTTCTCGTGAGAAAGTGTCGAGTATGGGCACTCTCCTATTTGTTTTCCTGACAAAAGGGTTGAGTACAGGCACTCCCCTCTTTATGCTCTTTAATTAGAATAAAGGAGAGAATCTGGCAGAGCATCTGCTTAAGCCCACGCTGCCCTGAGCCCCCGAGGCGGGCGCTGGCGGCCTGCGAGCTCAGCTGTGTGTGACACTGGTGACAGCCACTCCTCTGGGCCTGTCCCCTGCCCGGCACACGTACCTCACCGCCCGTCCCGGCTCCTCTACGCGCCGCGTGGGGCTCCGCTGGCTCCAGGCGCCCCGCGCATCTTCGGGGAAAGGAGACCCCGGCGGGAGAGGGCTGCAGCCTTTCCAAACACCCGCTCCTCCCTCCGAAGGGAGCCTTTCCAATTACCTGCTTCTCCCGCTTCCGGGCTCTCCCGGCCCGTTTTGCTGGAGCCTCGACTTGCAGATTCGGGGCTGGCAGCTCCGACAAACAGTTTCCATTTCCCTCGCTTAGAGGCCAGCCTGCGGGTTGCATCCTGTGAGGCTGACTGGCTCCCGTCAGAGAGCGGGCTGGAGCCCGAAACGCTGCCATCGCCTTCCTCCAAGGCACGCAGCTCCGCCTGCCAGGAGACACGACAGCGAGCGGCACGTCAGGGACCTGCGCTTCCCCCGAAGAACAGCCGCAGTTACGAGTCACCCGTGAAAGAAGAGCAAAACAGCTGCTCTAACCAGGGCACCGCGGTAATGGCGGCGAAGGCGGAGCAAGACTTTGCCAACGGCCACTGACTCGTCAGCAAAGCGTCCACCTGAAGCTGTGGCTGATCAGCCCCCGGATCTATACAGAGCCCAAGCCGGTGTAGGAGCAGCGTGGGAAACGCAGGGTCACTCTCCCAAAGGGAGCAGGACAGAGATGAAAATATCTACTGCTCCTATTTTTTTTCCCAACTACTCCTTGGCTGCACCTGCGGCCTCGTTTTGGCGACAGAAGTTTCCCCCTTACCTTCTTTCTCTCCAGCACCATCTCCAGCTCGAGGGTGTCTTGCTCCTCCTCTTCCTCAGCACTCTCCCCTGACTGCACCACGCTGCACAGATCCTCCTGCAGCGTGTCTTCCAGGGGATCCCTGCCGGGCTGTGGCTCTTCGGGGGCAGCCGCCGCCTCTTCCGCTTTCGCCTCCTCTTCCGGGGGCGGCTCAACCTCCTCTTTGCAGATCACCTTTCTCCTCCAACGCTCCTCTTCCTCCTTCACCACGTCGGGCAGGAGCGGTGCCAGGAGGGCTGCAGCCACCCCCTTCTTCTCCTCCTCGCTGTTGGAGAGGGCCTGCACGCCTTCGTTCACTTCCTGCAGGTCGAGCGCTGCGTGAGCTTTCCGGCAGCAGCCGTGCACGGCAGCCGCCGCTCCCTGCCCCCTCACCCCGGCCCTACACCCTCCCCAAGCGGCGAAGAAGACCGCAGCCCGCAGAAGAAGGAGCCCTCGGGCTGACGGGGCCCCTCTTCAGGCTGCGAATGGAGCAGAGCGACCCACCCGCTGCCGAGGAAGCCCAAAGGGGCGCCTGCGAGCCCCGTGGCAACCACAACCCAGGTCTGACTGACCTTCTTCACCTCCCGCTTGGCGAGGCTGGCCCCACGGCCGACACTGCCGGGGGCGGCCCCCTTCTCCTGGGGGTACAGCTCGGCAGCCGCTACAAAGCTGCCGTTGGCCCCTGCCACGGTGCTGCCGAGGAAGAAGAGAAGGAGTGAAGGGCGGGCTCGGGGAGACAAAACCCCGGCGGTGCTCCCCCTCGCAGGGCTGGGGGTCTCTCCCACCTGTGCTGGTAGTGCTGCAAGCCCTGGACCTGCGTCGCCAGGTACTGCGGCAGCTCCCAGGTCACCTCGTTGCTCTGGGTGTTCCAGTAATAGTAGCAGCCGGTGTTCTCGTCCCACACCTCCTGCCAGTCGCCCATTTCCAGCTCCCCCACTGCCGGGGGAACGAGGACAGGCCGTCAGCCACGGGACGTCCCACTGCCAACCGACCGGTTCCCCAGGCCCTTTTCCCCACCGTCAACCGCCCTCAGCTTTTGTCACCGCCCTCAGCTCCCTTTAGTGAGCAAAGCGGGGGACAGCAACCCCCGCTGTGGTCCTGGGCGAGGCGCTCACCTCCCGCCAGCGAGCACTGGGTGTCGTACTGCCACTCCGGGGCCGGCGCAGATCCCGCGCCGTTGGCGGTGCCCGAGGACTGGCCCGAGCCCGACTCCTTCGGCTCCGGGCGGGGAGGCGTCGGGGGCGGCGCGGAGGAGGAGGCGGCGGAGGGCTCGGCGGGCTGCGGAGGAGCCGTGATGGCATCGATCTCCTGTGAAAACAACATCCCAACGTGAACTTCAAATCCCAGGGGAGACAAAACCGGAGTCATAACACTTATCGGCAGAGGAAAATGTCCCCGACCGTAAAACTCCCCTCCGCCCTCTCTCCCCGCCGCACTAACCGCCAGGAAGTTTGCCAGCGTGCTGTCGATGTCTGCCGAATTATTGCCATTCGCGTCTGCGGAACGGGCTGACTTCTCCGGGGTTTCGCCCTCCTCGTCGTCGCTGTCTGCGTAGGCACCCAGCAGACACAAACCTCCTGGCCGGGGTGGGGACAGAGGGGAGCAGCGGACCCTCAGCGAGGGGGAGCACAACACAGCACGTCCCCCCTCAGAGCCGCCAGTGCGGGCAGCGGGGCTCGTCCTCCCGCCGGGGGAAAGCGGATCCGACCCCCCCGCCCCGACTTGGGTGGTCCTGCCGTCACCCCGCTAATCCTGCCGGGGGGGAGCAGCCCCGTGGGGAGCAGCACGGCTGGCCTGGGGGGACAGGCACCCCCCTCCCGCAAGCGTTCAGGGGATAAACGCCGCCCCTCCCTCTTCAAAACATCCATGAGGACATCTCCTGACCCCCAAAACTGGGGGGGATCCAGCCCCCCAACCACACTGGTAGTGGGAAATAGCTTCCCTGGGGAAAGAAAAAAAGAAAACCAAACAACAGAACAACACTAGGAGAAAAAGACAATTTCCCACCCCTAAAAAAAAGGATCGAGGGAGGAATATCATATCCTGCCTGCAAACCACAGAGGGGGGAGTCACCGCACCCTAAAATACCAAGATTTTAATATTAATTATTAAATTGATATTGAATTTATTTAAGAGCTAGTAATGGACGATAATAGCAACAGAGAGAAAAAAATCACCTCTTCCTCCTCCCCACTAAAAAAACCCTGGGTGTAAAAATATCTCCTAACTCAAACTTTTAAGGCAAGAAAACATCTCCCCTTCCCAAAACATTTAAGGGACAGAAAGGGGGGGGCCTTTCACATCATACCACCACCTCAAAAACAGTAAAGTGGGGGCAATAAATCTGCTCCCCCACACGCACAAAAAAAAAGGGGGGGGAGGGCGATCACCTCACTCCCCCAGATAAAAAACAGATAAACGGGGTAATCAACTCACCCCGACAATAATTAAAAAAATACATTTAAAGAGAAGCAATCACGCCCCCTCAAAAAAAAAAAAAAAAAAGTGAGGCGGTGGGGGACACTCCTCCCCTCAAAAAAACCCCAAAACAACGGGGGGGCACGCCCCTAATT
>JAVKLA010000021.1:28487131-28500406 GCA_034782735.1 Sagittarius serpentarius | reverse complement strand
TCCCTTTCCGCCGTTACCCGGCTCGGAACCCGAATCAGCCCCTTCCACCGGCGGCACCGCCGCCTCATCCCGGCGAGGTCCGGGAGGGGAAAGCTGAAGGATGGGCCGTCGGCCCGGCGCGGCGCGGGATTTCTTCCCCATGGCGGCGGCGGCGGCGGCGGCCGGAGGCGGCGGGAGAGGCGCCTCAGGGCTGCGGCCGCGCCTGCGCGGTGGGAGGGAAGGAGGAGGAGGCGGGGGGCCGCGCGTGTTTGCGTCATGGAGCGGTGGGCGGGGCGCGGGGGGGAAGCTCCGCCCACCCTGAGCGCATCGCCCCGCCCCTCAGGTGTAGAGCCCCGCCCTGCTCCTATAGCTCCGTGCTGGCCCTTGAGGCCTGTAGCCCCACGCCGTCCCTCAGCGTAATGCCGCTCCCTAGGGGCTATAGCTCCAGCACCCCTTCCCTTCGGGCTTATAGCTCCATCCTACAGCACGGCCCTGGCCCCTCGAGCCTATAGTGCGCACTGGGCCTTGGGGATGTAGCTCCACCCTGCCCTATAGCACAGTACTGGCCCTCAGTCCTATAGCAAGGTGTCACCCCTCAGCCATAGCTCTGGCTTGCTATATGGCACACAGAGAGTTCCCTACATGAAAGGGCTGTATGTGCAGGATGTCCCCCCTGGCTTCACCCTTCAACCCCCCCCAGCTCCCCCCTCCGCTCCCAGGGGTGCCCGGGGAGCAGCACCCATCCCGAGGCAGACCTGTAATAACACTTCGGTTTTATTAAAGTTCATCCAAAACCACAACAATAAATAAAGCAAACGCCAAAACGTGCTGCGTATGGTACAGGATGAGCGCGAGGGGGCTGGCCTGGCGCTGGCTGCGCCCCAGAGCTCCGCTAATCACCGATCACTGCCCCCCACCTCCGCCAAGAGGGGACGGGGACAGCGAGGTGACTGGCTGAAGGTGCACTCCACCTCCCCAGACCGGACCCTTACAGAAAAAAAACCCCAAACAAACAAAACCCAAACGGAGTAAAAATAGCACCACGGGCTTAGCCAGCGCGGAGTGGGACGGCCTCGGCTCCCGGGGACGTCACCTTGGGCAGGCACTGTCCTGGGGCAGAGAGCCGGGGGCCTGCGGGGGGCGGCAGCCGAGGCCGGGCAGGCGATGGGGCTGCCGCTAGTTGCGGCGGTAGAGGTGATCCCGGGTGGCCACGCTGACCTTCTGCTGGTAGTCCTCCATCTTGTCATGCAGCTTCTGATAGAGCTGGGCGAGGGGGCAGAGCAGGCGTCAGAGACAAGGGCTCTCACCCTGTCCTGCATCCCATTCCCACTTTTCCTTCTGCTCAGGCAGGAGCGGGAGCGGGCACAGGGCAACTTGCGGTGCTCCCTGCCACCCCTCGCCCCCTCCGCAGGGTGTTTGCGAGCGCCCTTCCTTTTCCCTGGGCAGCTGTACCTACCACGACGTTGTAATGGTTGGTGGTGCTCTCCCGCAGCGCCTGGAGCAGCTGGTCGATGGCGGTGTAGGGCAGCCACACCATGGGGGCCGTGGCGGACAGCGGGAACTGGAAGGGAGAGGAACCCTTGCGTCACGTTGTGCTGGTGACAAAAACACTCCTCCCCACAGCCACGGGGAGGAAGAGCTCCAAACCGTTATGTCCCGACACCTGCTTGTCCTACTGGTCCCACTAAGAGGCCCCCTCTCCTCTAGGGTGGGTTATCCACCCCCTTTTCTCCTGGAAGCACCATTGCGCAAGTCATGGGCATAACACCCAAACCCCCAAGCGGGATCTGCCTCAGGGAACGGTCCGCCACATCCCACGCCGCAGGTGAGCTCACCTCGATTCCAAAATACCGGTGCCCTTTGCCCAGCACGGCGTCTACGTACTCCAGGACCAAATCCACAGCCTCCTCCAGCAGATCGTAATTTAGATAGAGACGCAGCAGCTCGGCAGCATCCACTTTCTGCAAGAAAAAAAAAAGAGGGAAACTTCAGCCAGGGAACGCGCCCAGGAGCTGCCAACGATGCCGAGAGGAACCCGCTCGCTCTGAGCCTCAGTAACAGGCTCAAAGCATCCGGCGCGGGTTCCCAGAGCTGGGAGCAGGAAGGTGGGATGAAGCTTGCAAGGAGGAGGTGCCTGTCAAAGCGAAGGTGATCTGGCAGCTCTGGGACAGCTGGGGTTTTTTGGCCAGCAGGCAGTGCGCACCGAGCGGTGACCCCCTCCCCGTTCTCACCTTGTAGCTGTTAATGAGCCAGTTGGGCAGAGGTATCCCGTGCGCCAAGAGCTTGTTGATGACGCAGCGGTGGTACAGGCTGTTCTGGGAGGGGTAACGCTCCAAATAGGACGACAGCAGCCGCCAGGCTTCATCTGTGGCGCTGCAAGGCAGTATTTCCCCTCGGAACCCGTGCCAGCAGCCCCTGGCGCGCTCCAGGGCACCTGTCCCGCTGCCCGGGTTCAACGTGCGCGCTCGAGGCCCAGCAAAGCGGGGCGGGCTGCGTACAGCAGGCTGGGGGGAGCGTGGCGACAGCGTGGAAGCACGGCTCTCCCACTGTCCCAGTCCCACCGGTCTGCTTTAAGGGGGTTTTAATGAACCTGTGACCCTCTGGATTCCTGCAAGGCTTTCGCCTCCAGGAATGATCCACTCTCACAAAGAGCAGCTCTGCTCTTCCCCACCGCCACAGACCAGGACCTACCTGGACTCCTTGGTGGTAACCAGGGCGGAGAGCTGGTTTGCTGCTAGCCAGTCCCAGGCCTCTGCCTGCGCTGCCTCCCCTCCCAGCTGCAGCTTGATGCACCTGCAAGACAGAGCAGCGCAAAGGTGGGTGCCTCCAGAGCCCAGCCCTTTCACCCTGCCTTCCCACAGTTGCCAGCGTCAAAGCCACCCCTCGCAGGACTATTCCCCAAGCAAGAGCTACGAATTAGCTGGCTTGGCAGGAAAAGGCGGCTATTAGAGCGATTTCAAAGCTGCTCTAAGTGCCAGAGAGGAATTAATAACGACTCTGATGTTGGCAAGCCTCAGGGCCCGAGCCTGGGCAAGAGATGCCCTCTGTGCATCCAGCCACAGGAACAGGTCGCAGCAGAGCTCCTGAACAACTCTGCAGGCACAACGCGTCTTCTGGAAGCGCGGAGAGGCAAAGGAGAAGAAGAATCCTGGGGTTGGAGACGAGGCACGAGAGCAAATGGCTAGCACAGAGATCAGACAGAAGAGCAAGTGGTCTGCCAACCGCTATTTGAGAGCTGCTCAACAGCTTGAACAAGTCTTCTGTAAGCAGCTCACTGGGCATCAGCAGGAGCGTGCCATGAGCCAGCTCACCAGAAAGGTCTCCAGACGATGGTTGTGCCTGGGTTGGGATAACTCGCAACTGTCAGATGCCAGCTCTCTCCCCTGAGACCAGGGAGAAATCTCTCCCTGCCGCTACCTGCTCAGCAAGGCTCCCTTTATTTTTCCTTTTCAGGTGCGAAGAGCAAGTTCCACCTCAAAACCACCGAGCCAGCAGCTGCTGAGGCTGTGCACAGTATTAGCAGCCACGGCGAGCAGACAGGTCGGGACAGCGCTGGCTTCTGACCCTGGGGAGCGGCAAGCTGCGCCCTGCCAAGCATCACGCGGCGTACGTCTCTCCAGCCGCGCGTCACCCGAGGCGGGGAGGAGAAGCTCGCTACGTACTTGAAAGCGAGTCCCTCAAAGATCGGCGTCAAGGGCAGCTTGAATGTTTGGCACAGAGTGATGGCGGTGTCAAAGAGGCCGGCCCGGACCAGGAGAGCAACCGTTTCCTCGGGCGTAGAGTTGCCTGCAGGGACGGAGGACCAGCTAAGCACCTCTCCCAGTCACACCCCAGTGCTTACTGGGGCCTAACGCCATGCAATTCAGCAGCAGAGTTTCAGCACCACCGTGCTAACGGCCCAACGCATAGCACCCCGCAGCAGCACTTCTCATCGCAGGGCTTGAGGCTTTCTTGGCCTCCGGAGCATCTCGTGAGCCCAGGAGCCGTCCCTGGAGGGACTGCACAAAGCAGCAGTGACCCACCGAGCCGTCCCTGAGCAGGCACCAGCTGGAGAGGGATGCAGGCAGCAACGTACGGCCCGCAGCCAAACGTTGCCGCTGTTTAGGCGAGTAGGGAAGGGACAGCCTTGTCACTGGCACAGCAGGCCTGTATCCAAGTGAACAAGGCATCAGCTCAGCTCTGCCAGTGCGGGCAGGAGGGGCAGCGGCAGGAGGCGAGATGAAACTGTGGCACTCGGCTCCCCGCGTCTCCACTTTACCCTCAAACCTGTTGTTCAATCCTTTCCCTGCAGTCCCTTACTGGGAAGTCATCCCCTCCTGATATTTAAAGGGGAAAAATGTGTACATGTTGCATAACTCGTATCAGGGAGTGGTAGAACTTACTTAAAGGGTCAGGGTGGGCGAGTCGCAGCTTTCTGCTCCCCAACAAGGAACACCTTTGATAAGCTAACACTGCGTCGTGAAAAATTATTGTCCTGGACAATCCTGCAAGTCTCGCAGCAAGTGTTTTTTCTGGGGCTTTCCAATTCTGCTTCATCTGGGCACAATTTCCCGTTTTGTCTCAATTCATGAGCTCAACCCCAGCCCCACACAGACCATTACCAGAGTTTTGGCAAAGACAAAAAACAGTGGAAAACATAAAATTGTTTCTCCTGATCTGCCTCTCCAAAGCTGCTGAACTTGGTGGTGAGATTTCATGCTAGGGAGGCAAATCGAACGGTCCCTGCCAGCAGTTCCTGTGTGTGTCTCTGGGTCAGAATAAAATTGCTGCTTTCTCACCTGAGCTACGACTGAAAGCGTTATAACAAGAAAAAACCTCAGGGGAAGGGAGAGGCGGCTGCGCCGCATCCCTCTTACCTGCCACAGCTGCTGTTGACAGGTCGTGCTGCACCAGAGTCAGCCGGATCCGGGCCAACACACACTCCCTCTCCAAATCCTCCAGCTCCAGGATCTCGATTTGGTGAGTTGCTGTAACAGATGGACACGAAGGGCTCCTCAGGCATTGTGCAAAGTGTCTGCACCCCTCTGCCCCCCTAAGAGGAGTTGTACCACAGAAAGCACCAAAGGAGGGGTCAGGTTTTGCTGCCCCTTCCTTGCTACCTTGAGCTGTGCCTATCTCCTTGGTACAAACCTCCCATTCCTCCTCCATTAGAGACATTATCTCATGTTTGGTAACAGCTGCTGCTCTGACTGCCAGGCATATGCTACAAAAGAGCTTATTCAGAAATAATTGTTTTAAAAATACCTGACCTTAACTTTTTCTACCATAATGCTGAGGATTACGAGTCTGTCCTGACCCCAGGACCCCGTGCTTTGGTAGACACGGGCAGAGCGGAGACCTTACCAGCAGAGACTCACTACGTCAGCAGGGTTTCCAAGAGCACAAACAACAAGTCTTGAACAATAGCCTCACAAAGGCTTTCTTTTTTAAAATTACAAGTTATTTCCACTGAAAGCAAAAGCACTGACAAGACATCAAACTGCAGAGGAGTGTGCACAGAAGCTCCTTGGGGAATAGCTGTTACATGGCAACACATTGCAACCGGGAGAGTTAATTAGCTTACAATCCCCCAAAATATTGATCTGACAGAGGCGAGAGCTGCCCTGAGCCATCTCCCGGCTCACACGGGAGCAGCAGAGCTGAGGCCAGGGGAAAGGCTGGACAAGAGTCAGAGGAAGCACAAGGACCGGGCACGTACTTGGGACGGCCGTGCACTCCCCGTCGTGGCTTCTCTTCGGGGATGCTCCAGGGCGTTCGTACTTGCAGGAAAAAGCAGAAAGAGGGTTTATGGTCACCTGGCTTCCAAAGGGCAAATCGCCTGGATACGACACAGCCCTAACACCAGCTCTCCATTTCAAGCCTTGATTTGAATCAGAAAAGCCACACAACCACTTGGCAGTTCAGGTTACATTTACCTCTGGCTATCAGAAACACGGCACAGCATTAGCCGATCAGGCTACGGTCACTGCCTCCCCGCAAACAGGTTTGAAACACAAACCATGTTACACTAATTCTCCTTTTGACTGGTATGCCGGCTGTTCAGACTCCCCAGAAAGATCTGCCCTGTCTTCAACAAAACGTGATATATTCCCACACCAGCCCCCTCCCCAAAGTTGTCCTGTTTCCACCCTGCTCCAACAAGGGGAAACGACACATGGGTGACAGATAGGACTTATGTCTCCGTTGAGCAGGGCAAGGCAGCGCTGCACAAGCTGACCAACAAGATGAGAGCAGCAGATTAAGGAGGCCAATGCCTCCGTTCATCACATCGGAAAGGATTTTGGAAGCTCCTTCCCAAACATAAAGCTGTAAGTGCCCCGGAAGTCAATAGCTCAGGTCAGAGGCTTCATAGCAAGCTCAGCGTTTCCTACCACAGCTCCAGAAGCTGGCTGCACTATCCAGGCGTACTCCGGGCGGATCAACCGTAAGCAGTTAACAGCAGCGAGGAAACAGTTTCCCTGTTTCTGGAGCCCTCGGAGCGTCCGCACCTCCCTGCCCAGGCGCATGCCGTATTCAAACATCACTGTTCCAGCTGAGGAGAGGAGGGGAATACATCAGCCAAGCCCCAGGAGAGGCCACCCCACAGGGATAGAGGAAAGCGGCGTCCCAAGCAGGCGGGCTGTAAGCTGCGACGTGCCCAGCCCGAGCCTTACCCTTGCGGTAGTTGTGGCGGTAAACGTGGAAAGCGTACAGCAGCTCGTAGTAATTGTGTGTCATCAGGTCCACTGCTCGAGCGTGAGACTCGATGATGCCCACGACCTGCAGCACACAGAGGCTCAAATGGGTCGACAATCCTTTTAAAAAGCGCGGCTGTGCACCCCTTCCTCCCAGCGCAGGCTGATTACCTCGTTATGGAGGTTCACATAGGGGAACTCCACCAGGTCCTGGAGCTGGGAGCGCTCACAGAGAACTACCACTAGCTGGCGCAGACAGTCCAGCTGCCTGCAGAGAGAGAAGCACAACCGTTCTGGAGGAGCAGGAACAAACCCCATCTGCAAGATGCAGGCTGTGAGCCACAAACATGTCACTTTCTGACAAGTTCCATAGGGGTTTTTTCTGGCTTAGAACCAACAAGCCCCTTCAGACTTCTCCTGTGCTGGAAATAAGAGATCCTGGACAGCAGAGATCCTCTGCAAAGGTCTCTCAGGAGGGCAGTCACCCTCCCTCAGCAATATTTGGTAATGTTTTCTTTAGCCTCAAAACATCTTTCTACTTCTGCTCTGAACGTCTATTCCAGCCATTCCTGCTCACCATATCCTCCTCTGCTAGGGTGAAGCTTCCTCTACCCAGTTCACTTCCTAGATGGTACTCAAGCTGAAAATTCAACTCCAAGTCTTTTCTTTGTTAAACTAAATTGACTGGACTCCTAAAGCTTTTCAACGTACAACACCGCATGCGATCCTTTAGCCATTCTTTTGGCTCCTCCCTGAATCAGCTCCCCCCCTGCCCCCAGCTTCCTCCTTCGAGATAGTGCTGATCCCAGCTGTCCTTACAAAAATGAACTATGCCTCTTTAAACACACCTTTACACAAGCTAAAACAGAAGCTCGTAATGCAGCAGCCGTGTCCTACCCTAAAGCGTCATCTTCCTTTCAGTTTGGTGGAAAAATTGGTACGTGGACCTCTTGAGACAAGTGAGCATAAAACTGTCACCTACCTGCTTGGATCTGGGTTTTGCGTTAAGGCTACATATGCTTCGCTGTTGTGTCCTAAATCCAAGTGATGTTTGAAGATGCAAGTCCTCAAAGTAGCCTGAAAACACCAAAGAGGACAAACCAGCACGTTCCGAGTTATACAACTGAAAAGAAATTCCTGCGTAAGCTCCCTGAAGAAACATCTTGACACAAAAGAAGTGACCTGTACCTGGCTTCTCCAGTCACCCGCCGATTCCATGATAGCCAGGGTAGCCAGCTGGATGACCAGCTCCGGTAAACCCACCATGTCCAACAAGCGCAGAACCTGGAGAAGACAATACTCTAGCGCTGGCTGCAGCAGTACTGAAGAACAGGTCGGGTTGGTGAGGGGGTTATTTTTGTTTGTTTTTAAGAGCTACTCCTGCCTTCACCAACCATAAGAGCAGTCAAAAGATTTTGCCAGTGTTTCTAAGCGATTAGACTGAAAAAGGGAAGATTTTGGTACGTTGAAGAGGTCTGAACCAAATCCCAGCACAACAGGCTGAGGTTACGGCTTTTCTGGAGCATTCACCCCTGCACCTGTGAGTTTTCTGAAACATTTTAGCATTGACAGTTGCAGTAAATCCCTGCAACAGAGGTAAACGATTCTGTCCCCAAGCATGCATGCAGCTGTATTAGAGACAGAAGTTCCCTCTGCAAGGGCACCTGACAATCTTTGTGCTTTCTGGATTTTAAAATCAGGGAATCCCTTACAACGAGCCTAGGTCCAAGCTTGCAGCCTGTCTGAACTATGGCATTATGCAAGAAGAAAGATCCTATCTCAGTTGAAAGACATTAATTTTAATTTGCCTCAAAGCTTAATAACTTTTCCCTTAAGCAGCATCTTACATCTAGCCTGGACATGTCTGGCTCCTGCCTCCAGCAGCTGGATCTCACCCTGCCTTTGTCTGCTGGGTAACAAAGTCCTCCGCTATTAGGAAACCAATAGGTGGAAAGTACCTAGCTTTCACACTGTCGTCACCTCATCATCACCCCCCAAAGAAAGTAAACAGACCACACTGAGGTCTCAACTCCCCCAAAAAGTATGTTTTCCAAGTCTCAAGTCACTTTCCCAAAAGCCAGGGACCAAGCAGGAATTCTCTCTCCAAGCAGTGTCTGCGTGGAACGACTTTACTCCGTCAGGACCGTGTACGCTGGGCCGGCTCAGCCGTACCTTGTTGTAGTACTGCAGGCGTGGCGTGGAGACCACCTCCCCCTCCTCAGGCTGGATCAGCCTGTCCAAGAACTCTTCTCTTCCCACCTCTGATGCAGCTTGGCAGAAACAGTCCAAAGCCTAGAAGCAGACCAGAAAGCAGCTTACATGTGCCCCTTGGGGGCTTGACCCACCTGCTGTACCGGTGAAAGGACAGTGCTGCCTGTTCCAGCTCCAGTGTTCGAGACTTGTTAGCTTGGGGCCAGCGAGAACTTCCCCAAGAGCAGATCCCACCGTCCCCCTCAAGTCCCATTCTTTGCCCAAAGGAGGCAGAGCTCGAGGTGGATGTTTCCGGACTTGCACAGCAGAAGCAAAGCTGGCCCTACCTGTGCACTTCCACCCTCCCAAGGAAAAAGGTCCCAGACCCCAGAGGGAGGCAGCACCAGACGGAAACGAGAGCCTTACCTTGTGCCCCTCACCCATGACAAGGTAGCACCTGCCCATCATGAAGCAGCAGGAGCCCATGTTCACGTGGCACCACGGCTGCAGCAGGCGAATGTATTCCTACAGGAGAGGAGGAACGGGAGTTTCGATTCAGGACAGCACTCGCTCGTGATCTGCAGGCACCCAGTACCAGAGGAAGAGTTAGGTCTCTAACACCAAAGTGCTATTTTGGCGGCCCCTTTAGCTGCTGTGCTCACACGAATCCTGCTCTCCCAGCTTGAGGGCTGGTTTCCCCAGCCCCAAAGTCTGCTCGGTGCAAAGACAGGGAGACATCCCCCACGTGCTGCCGGGAAACAACCTGCTTTGAATAGCTCCAGTATCTGTAGGAAGCGCCTCAGAAACAGCACCCAACATGCCCAAAAATCAGACACGATGCTCTCTACAACTGCTGCGAACCTGCTGCAGGGAACCGCACAGGAAACGTTACCCTGGCGTGCAGAGGGCCTGAACGGGAGCGCGCACGGGTGAAGGTAGCAGGAGAAAAGGCGAAGCAGGCGTTAGAAGAGCAGCGTCTGTGCAGCAGAGGGAGAGCAGCCAAGGAAGACCATGGATTACAGCAACAAACTGACAGGCACGGGGCGGAGCACTGACGGCACCAAGGACGCACCATAAATAAAGCCACAACACGGATGCTGGCCAGAACTACGGGGCAGTACAACCCAACCTGGCCCTGTGCCTGCTCTGTCAGGATAATATAAGGGCTGCAAAGTGTCATCACCTATCAAAAAGCAGCTAGGAGGCACGATAAAAACTCAAAAGCTGGCATCCCTCACGCCTGGGAGAGCGGCGTATGCTCTTCACGCTTGGAGAAGCAGAGATGTCCCACTAGCAGGGCTCTGGGACTCGGCAGGAAAGGAGGAGGAGAAGCCAGGACCCGGCGCTAAAGCCAAGGTTGCACCAGCCGACCTGCATCTTTGCATGTGCATAAACCCCCAGCACACATGCCTCGCCTACCCCAGCCGCGGGTCCACTGAAAGCCACATGGCAACGCATCCTCTGAGCCTGGATTCACCGCTCAGATTAGCCAGCTACAAGAGATAAATCCCACCCCAGGCTTGCTCAAGAGCTTGTCATAGAGAATAAGAAACAAGGAGAGGATTGGCCCTTGTCCCAGGCCAGTGCTTTGGTCACTAGACCTTCTCTGTGCCCGCCTGTTACTCGCGGGGTGCTTCCTGTATCTCCACCTCTATTTGGGTCACCATGCTCGCACTCACAGGAAATCTGGTGTTAGGTCCCCGAGGTCAATGCACTTAATCCAAGTTTACGTGACCGACTGGGATCAGTAAGCGTAACAGAAGGTAGCGTGGAGGAGGAAGAGCCTGCTCCTGCAGAGATAAAAGTCTCTCGTATCTCCTGGAGGCAGGACACAAGTGAGGCGAAAGCAATGCAAGGAAATTCAAAGCGTGCTCGCGCCACGAGAGTGCACATATGCCAGGAGGTAGAACGATGCTGCCCAAACCTTCCTGGCATTTCCTGGCTCAAAAGCTCTGCAGATTTGACATTCTTCTCAGCAGCAACATGAACACAAAAGAAAGCAATTCAGCCCCCAGATGTAAGGGGCTGTGAGAATAAAAGGTTCTGCTAAGCACAGGAAAAACATCTCATTAGTAGCAGCCTGCCTAGCCCTGCATGCCTCAAGGACTGCCGTCAGTCGGGGAATGAAATGTGTCACATGGCGCTGCAGACGAGAAATCGTGCAGTTCAGAACTAGAGCACAAGCAGCTGCAACTACTAAGCCCCTGAAAAGCATCAGAAGAGATGGTGAAGAAACCGTGGTCTGAAACAGAGCAGTCTGTGGAGACACCTGAAAAAAAAAGTAGTTCCCTCGCCCTGCTACCAAGATATTGGGAGTGCAGCCGGGGATGGGAAGATGATGGATGTTCCTTACACCGGTTTTTACTAGTAAGGACATTTAAGAAACAGATGAGCCCTCCTGAAACAGTACTGCTGCTGCTGCTGGGTTGAAGACAGCCTCCTGAACCCCCCGTCCCACGGGCAGTCTGTTTGCAATGGTACCACAGGAAAGGCTACGGGTACATCAGCAGCTAACAGGCTATTGGATTACGGGCTTGCTGTGGTATTTAAACAAGCTCCGCAAAGATGTTTCTTGCGCACAGTATCACGCTGTCAGATAAGCCCTGGGAGACTGAACCACTCCACGAAAAGGGTACATAATAATCCTGAGCACTGATGCCTGGATTTTCTTGAAAACAGATGAAAGAGGAAATGTGTAAGATGGCCATCTTAAATCATTCCCCCACAAACTCTCTGTGGCATTTTCTAGGTACGAGATACTTAGCCAAAAACCCTTCTGTTAGCAGAAAGTTGACACTACAGGGAACAAGACAGATGCATGAGGAAGATGGAAGATACTTGCTACCTTACAATTTGTTCACTGCACTGACACTGCGATAGTTATAAGAGACTTCTAACAATTCCCCGAAAGAATCGGTCCTTACAGTATGTTTCATCTGCAGGACAAACCTGCCACCCATCATCTCCAAAAGGGAGACATGGGAGCAGAGCGCTTGGGAAGATTAGCTCATGTCTGAGCACAGAGAGCAGCGACTAGGGGAAAGCAGAGCACATTCCACCGACTGGAAAGACCTTTTGGGCAGCTTTTTCTAAGCTGAGGTAAGGCAGCTGTGCACGGAGCTTACGCTGCGTTACACCTCTGCATCAGCCAAAGTGCAGAGCTGCTACTGAGAGAAACCCACGTGTGGAAAGAGACTGTTGCACTCATGCCTGCTCTTCCCCTTCCAGCTCCTGTGAGAGCGCCGGCGCGAAGCACTCACCTGCAGCTGGGTGTACTGACAGCTCCCCATCAGGCACTCGGGGAAGAGGAAGCCGGGATTGCTGGGCCACCTGAGCGGAGGTTAAGGAACAGAGGACAATCCAGTCCGGAGAGCCCAGAGAACTAGTCTGAAAGTTGGCGTGCCTCTCGCGCTCAGTTTGTGGGGGGAAAGGAGAGAAGATTAAGCTGCTCTTTATACAAGTCATTATTCTGTAGTAAGATTTATCCACATTAGAACAAAACCATTAGTACATCTAATCCACAACTGCCCAAAGCTTGTCACCCTTCCAAGTGTCCCAGCATTGCACTTCGCCAAGTCAAGTTGCTAGAGCTCAGGGGCTTAAAGTCAAAAACTCAAATCCCTTATTGTGCACCTAAACGGGCTGGATTCTGTGAAACCTTAAAATACCCGCAAATCCCACTGACACTAACAACAGTCACTTGTTCAGACTTGACTTTGAAATTTGGGTGTGCAAAGCATTGATTTTGGAACTGCATGAGGCTCGGTGGCAGAGACGGCCAACTTACAGCCCCCGATCACTCCGCAGCCCACCACCCTAACCCCTCTGCTAGCCCCAGCCCTCCTCCCACAGACCCACCGACGCTCCCAGCCTCAGGACCGGGACACAACACGCAGCCTCCGTGCAATCCCACACAACTTGCGCAGGGGCTCCGGCACTGCCACGCCGTAAAGAAACTCCCCCTGGTTACAGCCCGACGGGAGCGAGCCCCTCGCAGTGGGTTTACAGCCAAGGATACAGGAGCGGCAGAAAGTCAGCCACTATTGCGGTAATGAGATGGGGCCAGTTCAAACTTGTTTCAGCCAAAGAGGTGTTTGGTTGCAAGAAGAGTCGAGATATGATGTGCTTTCTGGCTACTTCCTGGAAGAACAGCTCCACAATTGTTTGAGGGCCAGATACTAAAAATACAAGTTAAAGAAACACTGAGAAGAGAGCCCGCAGCAGCCGTCCCAGGCTTTCTACACCAGGCTGTGCTCGTCAGCCCAAACATCACAGATTAAGTCAGAGCAAAACAGTAAGTACGTTCAATACTCAGACTTGTTGGGTTTGGATTTCTCTTGCCGTCTAGTTAAGTCAGAGGGAGCAGCAGGAGATCAAAGAGCCACGTACTGCAATGTTTATTAACCACAACTCAATTATAACAGCGGGGGGG
>JAVKLA010000021.1:28470891-28487119 GCA_034782735.1 Sagittarius serpentarius | reverse complement strand
GCGGCCGCCGGAAGGGCTGTGCTCTCTTTCCAGTTCTGCTATTCACAACCCAGCTGCAGCTTTCCAGCACGACCGAGTGTTTTGCAGGGCAGGGCTGAGGGACTGCTGATTTGGCTATCTGGCTCTGTTCAAATGCCTCCCTCCTCATTCCGGCACCCTAAGCAGTCCAACCTCCCATTAGCTAACTGTTATCTACGCCTCTCCCCAAGCTGCAACCTCCTTTCTATCTTCCCTACGTTTCACATATTTTTCCTGAAGCACAGCGGCCAAACAGGACTTTCCTCATGAGCGGGCCAAGAAATAACCCACGACACTGGCACACACAAAGGATGTTTTCATTTTCGCTTTCATGCGCTGACATTTACATCAAGGCAACTGCCTCCTGAACCGAGACTCTCTCTCAGCATGAGTTCAGACTCTGAAGATCGCAGCCCGCTTACAAAGAGCACAGATGCCCCAGGCCTGTCAGCACACGGAGGAAATTCCTCCCCAGCTCACAGTCCTTCACACGTGGCACTGCTGCCTGTTTGTCGCCGATTTTCTCAGCTCCCTCTGAAGTGCCTCAGCCTCGAAGTGCCATGCAGACTAGTTGCAGCAAGCTCTTACCTGTGCATTTTCTTCCCTGCCCTGCTCACCACCTCCCTCTGTAACCACTTCAAGGTACGCATCCTCCTAATTAAGTTGCTTTATATTCTCGCCCATTAGGATTTCTCCCCCAAGACAGTAACCCAAAGCGTACGTCTTTGCAGCAAGACTTTTAAAATGTGAACGAATTATCAGCTGCAATTTCCCCCTTGAGGTACTGGCTGTGAGCAACACTCATGTCTGAATTGCAAAGTGTGGGAAGCACAAGCACGTTTTGGGCAAGTATTTCTACATTCTCTCACTTCCCTGAGCTGCTGCTCCCGGTCGCTGTGAGATAAAGGCTAGCGAGCAGGACAGACCTGGTCTGACCCACTACAGCCACTGTAACGTACAGGAGCGAGAGGGGAGCTTGGCTGATACTGCCAGGGCCAGAATTAATAATGTTTGGCTGAGCGAGGCCTTCCCACCCTCCTCAGGCTAGGAATAAGATCCACGTCTCTGGTCCGAGCCCAGTGCTATAAGATTTGTTTCAGTTTTGTTGGTGGTTTTTTGGTGGACAGCATGACAAACATCACCACTTAAAGTGAGGTCATCCAGCCACACACTCCATTAGCTCACTGCACGAAGCATTTCCCTCGAGTGGCACAGAGTGCAAGAGGTATAAATACCAGAAACCGAGAGCTGATGAACTGTGGACATCTTACCTAGTTTATGGGGTGTTAGAGCAGTGGTGTCTGCTAACTCCAACACAGATAGATGCTGCAGATTGGATTCCCTAGAGAAGAAAAAGCCGTCAGTGAAGAGACAACAAAACGCCTCCTGCTTTAATTGTGCTCATTGTTCAACTCAAATGACTCCTACTGCTGAAAAAGGCAACAGTGCACAGAACAGCGAGACCTCACACGTCAGAATTAGCACAAGGCAAAGAGTCAGCTCAAAGAGTCAGCTCAAAACATGAAGGGAAAAAAAACCTTCCCCAGCACAACCTGACTCCTAGAGCGATGCTCCCACAGCAACCACCAGCTTTTCATACCAGGAAGGGCATTTCAGGTGAATTTAACAGGAACCTACAATCAAAGACAGAACGGGCACAGCAGAGACTTACAGCGTGTCGACAGGGACATCTGACGCCAGGCACTGGCTTGCCCACCTGATCAGGTAGTAGGACAGCAGCAGGGGAGAGGTGCGGTGCAGCAGGTCCTGCTGAGACTGGAACAGCTGTCCCCCTCCCAAAACCATCTGCAAGCAAACCACAGAGGTTGGCACACCCAGAGGCCAAGCCCAGAGAGCAACGAGCAGGACAAGGGCAATCAGTGAGGTTTGTATCAGGCCCAGCTCATCCCTCCTGCGAATGCCAAGGTGGGCAACAGCCCAGCAGTTAACTCAGCCCACCCAGGAGACCAGCAGGACTCTCGCACGTACCAGAATAACCCAGTCACAAATAACAGCGTCACCTCAGACCAAGGGCCGAGTTAACTACTCTGGTGGCCCAGACCCCGTGGGGAAAGTTCAACAAGCAAAGCTAGGTGCGCACCGAGCGCTTCTCTAGCCTGCAAACACCAGCACCTGCTGACGCCAGGGACACCAGCAAAAAGGTGCTGCAACAACATCGCCAAGAGTGAAATCACGGCTTCGCTGCAGGGACCATCTCAGGCCCCACCCCTGCTGCCCAGGCACGGCACCCCAGTACGCTCCAGCCAACAGCAGCGCGGCTAGGCGACACGGGAGGAAAAGCAATCCACGCTTGTGAAGGACAAAAGCGCGTCCAGGTGGCAAAGCAGCAGCTCCTCGTCACGCAAGCAGCAGGTCACATGCCTTGCGGTCTGTGACAGCCTGGCTCCAGAAGGGCACCTTGCAACGTGCTTTAAATGCTCCCACGGCAACCTTATCCAGGAAGAAGGGGATTTCTTTTCAACCAAGAAACTACTACAGTAATGTTTCCAAGTAAATAACATTGGTTTAAACAACACTCCCCTTGCCAGGGGACTTGTTCCGCACCCCTGCGTCCACCCAAACCATCAGCACCATCTCTCGTGCGGCCAACAGGATGGATCCAGACCGGCCCACCCCACGACCACAAACAGCTGCCATTACGGCGGCTGTTCGCACTGGCTGGAGCGGCCTCACAGAGGCTGAAACCACGGCCTCTGGGTAAACACTGCTGCCGCGACGCAAAGGGGCTGTGCTGCCAGAGAACGAGGCACGTGTGCGTGCTGGGCTGCACGGGGCGTGGGAGGGACAGGGAATAGGTGGGAGAACTGTACGTGCTCAGGCAGCGCTGGGGAAACGATGCCCTCCTCCTGCAAAGAGTTTTGCTTCCTCCTTCTTGGGCGCTCCGCACGGAAAGAGGGAGTTAAGGTGCGAGCGCAGCGCACCCCGCTGCTTTGTTTAGGATGACAAAAGCGGCTGGAGGAGAGAACAGGGCTTGCCCAAGCCTGGGGCTAGTTCAAACAGCCTCCAGTGTTTTGCAGGAAGAAACAGAGCTCACAGTCTGGCACCAGCAGAACCCCAGATCCAAAAGTTCAAAGAGCGTAGCAGTAGCTTCAAGGGCTGTACTCACAGGATCTCCAAGCCGCAGCAACAGCTGTTGGAGGATCAACAGGTCCCGACAGATCAGGAAACGGATCGTGGCAATCTTACATACCCCCCAGCAAACCACGCTGACAGCAGTACTGCTACCATACAGCTGGGTGAGGTTCATGCGCATATTTAGGTGATGAGCTGAAAGATAAAATCACCGAGATAAGGGGACAAGAACACTTGCTGAGCCACCGCTTTCCCAGCCCAAACACCCTGCTGCAGAGCTTTCACCTCTTTCCATGTCAGCATCCGTCTCATAGTCCATTTCTCGGATGAGCACTCCGATGGCATGGACGGGGTTTCTGATCTCCTGCAGTTTGCTGTGTATATCCTCCATCACATTTTCCCTGCAAAGCGAAAAAGACAGTAATAAATCAGCAGCATGAAATTTAAACTCAAGAGGGCTCCCTTTCCTCCCCTACACTCCCTTCCAGGGAGGATCAGTATCTGATCAGCCTGGGCATTCTTTATGGGAATCCTCTTCTGGCTTGGAGTTTTATTACAGCACCTGCAGGGACCAGTCTATTTATTCCACTCCCCCAGGCTACCAGGAAATAACAGTCAGATAGCTGGCATTCCACGGGGGAATGATTTCAGGAGGTTAGCGCAGTAACCACATGGCTTGACCAAGGCTCTGACCTGTACCTAGCGTCTGCAGGCACTTGCTTTCCACACTGCAATGATCACCTAATAGGAACTTGCTCCTCTTCTGCTCTCTCCCTCACCTGAGGATCCCCAAAAATGTCTTTTCAGGAGGGCCCCAGGCAACAGCAAGGGAGTTCCGGACAGAAGACCCTGCTAACGTCACCAATAGCCATGCTCCCCGCCTCTGAGGGGATCTGGAAAAGTCTCCTGCACCACAGGGAGAGCCCGCACATCCCCAATGTGCTTCGATGTCAATCAAGGATGGCTCCAGGCAATCCCTGCTCGGCCACCCCTGCCTCCCTGCAGGCAGGGGAGCTTCTGCAAAAACATCTCCTTACGTGTCATTAGCTATCAAGTCCTCCAGGATCTGCTCTGCAGCCTTTTCTGGAGGCTGGAGGCGCGAGCAAGCCATTTCCATTATGAATGCCATTTCCATGGAAATTGATTCTCCGATCAGTCGAAGGCACTGGACAAGACAGACAACATCACGAGACATCTCCAAATCTGTAATGAAAGAATCTAACTGTATATTTACAAGAGATTTCAAAGCGAAGGTGGGAGGACCATTCAAAAACCAGTTCACCTCCTATCAGCAAACTACTCGCAGCAGATCGGTCTCAGTCCCGCACGTCAAACCGACCCTTCCTTGCTAACTATGAGGCCAAATTAAAACTTAGGAGTTCACAAGGGAAAGATTTGGGCTTTATTATTCGGAAAGTAAAAAATACTGATGCAACAATAAAGCAATGAAATTCCCTCCAAGGGATTTTCTCCAGCCACAGGTTGAAAGGAAATAATTAGCACAGCGTAAGAGCAAAAAAACCCCCAAGCAAAGGGCTCTGACAGCTTAGCTCTGCCAAACAGAACACACTCTCCTTACAGCAGCTATCCATGTGCAGCACTACCTCTCACAGCTGAGAGGGGATTTTCACATTCTTAGAAGTGATCTGAAAATTCAGTACTGAGGGTTTAAATCACTGCTTTGCAATGCAATCCTTTATGTATGTGTTTTTAAAATTAAGTCACATTTTTTTGAGAAGTTTGAAACAGACAGGGCAGGAACTGCTAGCCTCCCAAACCCAGCCCAGGCCTCCAGCTTTCCTTCCCTCAGATCCAGAAATAGCTCAACCAAATGGATGACGGTTCTTCTTTACAAAAATATAAAAATCACTTGAGCATGAAAGTGGAGCTTAGGTAACATTTTCCGTTGCCTTTTTCTTATGAAACATCATTCTACGGCCGGCAAAGCAAGAGGGCACTGTGGCGACAACATTAACGACAGGTTTTGCGCACTCTGGCATTTACTTCCCAGAGACAAGAAACGGCACAGTCCCTCTCCACAGCTGACGTGAAAACAGTTACACAAAGACATTGCATTAAAAACTAAGTTTGCAGAACTGGGCAATTGAGCCCAGCGTGCCAGGGCACTTAGAGGATCACAAGTTTTCTTCCTGTCTGTAATCTCTGAAAGGAGTTTACTCCATCACAGCAAGACACAAGAGACTGGGGCATTTTACAGAAGAGCACCACTTGCACCGAGTCAGAGTAGGTCTTGCAGCTCTCGGTGGGGATGGCAAAGCTGAGCAAACACCCAGCTGAGAGAATGTTAAGCAGGGTTCATACAGGGGAGTCACCCACACGATCAGAAACACGAGCTGCTGCATGCCGCTCTCCCCACCAGCACTGGGGACCTGCCAGCACACTATCGAGCTCCAACCCGGCAGATCTGTCCCACAGAGAGCGGGCGCAAAGGCAGCACCGGTTAACGGCAGCTTACACAGGTAGTTTGTAAGGCCACAAGGGCAAAGGATCCACCAATGCAGGTCCTTGTCACTGAGCCTGAAATCTAAGATTCTTCCTTTTTAAGTTATCTGAAACGAGTCACATCAGATTTGCAGCCTTGACACTGTTTTCTAATTTCTAATTTCATCGTGAGAGCACGATGGCAGGTTTCACAAAGTCAAACTCCCTACAAATGCCAAGATAAGAAAACTAGCTCCACGTAAATAACTACGGAGTCAGGAGCTCTTCAAGAGGCCTCTGTGGAAACTCCCACATCCCTCTGCCTAGGGCTTCCCTGACATGCAGCGTTTCAGCCTCCAACAATGAAAGAGCTCCACGTCTCCTCACTTACCATCAAAGATGGCAGCGTCGTCCTCAGTCAGGAGGTGCTCGTTAGAGAGGAGATAGAGGTGGTCCACCAAGGAGCAGGGCACAAGGAAAGACAAGGAGCCCTAGAAAGGTAAGGAGAAAGCCCTTCTTTGAGCTCCCCACATCCCCACCTGAGTGGGAACTCCTCCTCCCCGGAGATGACTGCTTCAGTTGGCCGCAGGGGCCAAAGAGCCAGCGCTGCTCAGCCTCACCTTCTTCAGCAGGCACACCATGCTGGTGTAGGGATTCAAGTGCAGGGCCAGGGGCCGCGAGAGCGCTTCTTGGTACTGAAGGCAGCAGGCATAGAACTTGGACCAGAACTCCACCTGCAGCTGCCAAAACTCCTCCAGCGAGCACTCGTATTCTGTCACACTGCCCTGGAACTAGCGGGACCAAAACAAGACTTCAGATGAACACAGGCAGTGAAACAGAGCGAAAGACGGTAGCGTTCAGACAGCTGTCTTGTCTCTCCTGACCAGTGTCACACCTTTACACGCTTAAGGTTTATAAACACCAGTTACAGTTCTCTTCCCCACCACCTTACTGTCAAAATGTAAGTTTTTTCCTGCAGCTGTGAATCACACAGCAAACAGCAAGGGGAACAAGGCCCCTCAGAACCATTTCTAGACAACCTTAGATAAAGAAGCACCAATGATATCAAGAAAAAGGGCAGCACTGTAGATCTCCAAAAACATCATGCACGACAATTGCTATAGAGGATACAAAACTGCCTTTTCTTCTGAACTTTCTAGTAATAGTCTGAGCAGCCTCAAGGATGAGCCGCAGGTGGAAGGACTGCTGGCTTAGAATCGGGCTTATCAGAGCAAAATCTGGAGAAGTAGAATAAAATGGAGGAAATTCAGATCCAAAAGGACAGCCAGTTGATCTTTCAGACAGGTCCCCTATGCAGATTACCTTCTGGTGCCCAAAGCTATGAGCAACAGCTCTGCGTGGTGGTGGCCACCACGCACACACAGGGAGCTGAGAATGGGCAACCCAGTGATGTGCGACCAGCAAAGCACACTCCACGCAAAGTGCACCCAGGGGGCCAAGACAGCAGAACAGCGAGAAAGAACAAAGGACTCCAAAAAAGAACAGGGAATGGAAAAGCCAGGTGGGAAGGATGAAGATCTGTACTTTTTTAAAAAGTCGCATAACTCCTTTGGAGAGACAAAGGACAAAACAAGGCCTGGGGTCACCCTGTATCTCACTTTGTTGAACCATCACAACACATACAACAAACATAAGAACAAAACATGGGGGAGGGGGAGATCTCACCTCGCTTTCCACCGCTAAGGTAACCTCTTTTTTTAACTCGTCCCATGTCAGATCCATGTGTCTCTCAGTTCCTTGAGAAAAGATCTGAAAAGCAGCACAGCAAACTTGAACTTTAAAGCAAGAGAGCTGTCTCCCTGAGGTTCAAGCAGCACTGAGCGACGCAAAGCACACACAACAGCATCATCCAGTACTTTGCAGGATAAAAGTGTTAAAAAAAACAGAGCCAGCTGCTAAATGTGGGGTACAGGGACATACAGCCAGCTTCCCTCTTCCTGTGGAAATGGAATAAGCCTCCTGACAGTGCACTGGGAAAGAAGTGCTGCACACCTTCACAGCAGCTCTCTCTTGTACCTTGCTACAGGCCTCCATAAGGTCACAGCACAAAGAATCAAGACGGTCAGAGTACCAGAACTTTCGTTTTTCCGTTTTTCCTGAAAAGGCACCATGTGTTGCCTTGCTCTGCCCTTAGCAACCCTAGAGGAACCAGAACTGAACAGATATATTCTGAGAAACAGCACTACAGTGGGCTGAGAGTCTCCGTTCACGGGGCTAAAGCGGCAGCCGATGAAAAGCAAGCTCAGCAACCCGCTGTCCAAAGGGAAAACATCTTCTGGAAACCACATTCTGCCTCCTGCGGTCAGCACACACCGGCTGAAATATGGCACAACAGCCGCTAACTCGCTTCGGTGACTACTGACAGGTCTACAAACTACCAAATGCAAACTGATGCCAGCCAAGAGCTCCAAGGAATCCTGTATCTAAACGGCCGGGAAGTAGCTGAACAGAGAGTGCACCAAATGCCCTCTCACTAACCTGCAAAGCCTTCTGGATAGCGGCATTTGTGAACCGGCCAGGCATGAAGAGATACTCCAGGTAGGTTTCCTGCAAAGAGAAAAAGATCACAATTTAAGGAAACACACATGTCAGGAGGACAGCATTTAAGATACTGCTTCTGGTCTTTCCTCCCACTCTCAAACTCCTCCCCTGGATCTGTATTTCTTTCCAGCTTCCATCCGTGCCCATACCCTGCTCCAGCCTCTCCCCTTCCAAACCCCCTTAGCAGTTCCCATGATTGAACAGTGCTTCCTGCACGCTCCAAATCTTGTTTATTCACGCATCTCGTCTCAAGGCTCCCTCTTGACTGACTTGAAATTCTCCTCATCCCTCAACTTCTGGTTTCATAACCATGCTTAGCACTTTAATGCTGTGGTAATAGAGGCTAAGGCTTGTCCCCTTTAATTTGCAGTCATTTGAAGAGTGCATCAATACAATTTGTACACCTGAACTGTCTTAATGTTCTCCTGGGCAGAGAAGCTTCATTACTTCTTGTTGCTATTTTATAGTCGGCTCACCCTGGGGTCCTGATCGTGACGAACCGTCACTTCCTCTTCAGGCAGTGGCTGCACAAAGACCTGGTTCCACTGGCCCGCGACGTTTCTGGAAGAAAACCAAAACCAGAATCAGCTTTGCACTGCAGTGCTCCAACACAGCAGGCCCGGGAGCAGCCACCTGAACCAAAGCTGTCACTTTCACCAGCCATCACAGACTTTGCAGCAACCACGGCCCTTTGGATCCAGTAACAGGAGCTTTTGACGAGTGACAAGTGACAGATTGAGACAGGAGAGCTTAAGGGAGGCATCCCCAGCCCTAAGCTAACAGAACAGGTTGGATTCCTTCATTTATATCAACATTCTCCCCATCACACGTGCTCACCAAGCAACTCTTTCTCAGACTGACCAGTAGATTCTTCTGCCTAAACCTGCATACTCGCAGCAGTTTTTTTTCACCCACTGTTTAACTCCCTGGTCTGGTTATGCACCAAGCCTGCCCTCTCAGCTTTACAAAGATAGGGATGATTCTTTCACATCACTGGTCTCCCCAAAACATGATCTTTCTTGGAACAGACCAGACGGTCATGTTTTGAAGGAGCTGTCGGTGAAGTACAGCCCTCCCGCCAACACGCTCACAGCAGACTCCACTTCCAGCAAGCCTGCCACTCGGCTTTTTACATTTTTCACATTCCTGCAGCTGAGCTGTAGCTTTATTAGAAAGCAGAACCAAAAAAAAAAAATTCCATGTAATACGCACTGCAGGAAGAGACAGTTGCGCACGTGACACGAACACCGCAATGGGAAGAACTGGGTACCACTGCATCTGCACACACTTTGGTCAGCAAAGCAGGGCAGAAGAGCTGAAGAGCTCGATCAGGGCTTTTAATAACGAGCAGCACGTGGAGCAGCTCCTGCAGTTACCCCCGGGAGCCTACCAACGCTAGCGATTCAGCACAGAAACTCACTGCTCAAAATTGATGTATTTCACAACAGTTTGGTTCTCTTCGTTGTGCCACAGCGCCCAGATCTCAGCCGAGGTTAAGGCAAAGTCAACAAGAGTCTCCTAGGAGAGAGAGCGCAAATTTATTTTCTTATCATAAATTCCAAGTACAGCAGAGAGACGTGTGTGCTTAACGACAGCAAAACATTCCCTCGTATCATTTACTCAGGCTTTGGGAAGAGTTCTTTGTTCACACTCAAATCCCCAAGTCCAGGCCTCTGATCTCGCGGTAAGCAACCCTCCCTCTTGTCTCAGTGCCTTCTGGGGGAGCCGGGCCCCAGCGCTCACCTGCGAGGAGAACAGGGAGGATATGTGGTCAAGGCTGTAGCGGTTACTCTCGGTGCTCACCAGCTGGAAGACACAGAACTACAAAACACGCCTCGTAAGTCATTTGCTAAAGGACGGCTAAGCCAATAACCAGCACGTCACGGGGAAGGTCATCTCTCCGGTCCCTCTCCTTGCCTGACGCTACAGTCAACAGACCCCTAAGGGCTGAGGGCAGGAGGGCTGAGCTGAGCACGTCACGCACAGCCAGCCACAGACCCTGCCACGCTGACCCTCTGCGCCACGTACCGACATCGCCGGCTTCAGCCTTCTCGGCGAGGACACTCGCCTCTGCCTGAACCTGAAGGGTTTCTAGCTCTCTTTTGAAAGGCTAAACCAGAAAAAACGGTAACACCATCACTGCTGAGCACTGCTAGCGACAACATGACGTGCGCAAGTAAAGAGACTAACGTGGAAAAGCCCTGAATCCTCAGGCCACTTGTTGCAAGCCAAGCTCTGGGGGTTCTCACCAGAGAAAGCAGAGCACTAGCGGGAGAGCAGAAGTCACGATATGCACTTCTACTCCGTACATGAATCCCCTGGAGAGTGGAAAGGGTAAGCTGTCCAACAGATGAGACTGCTCTGTGCCATCATTCCTGTCCTGTTAAATTTATTATTCACCCCGAGGAGAAGTTCTGCAGAAGTCAATGTTTGGCAACACACAGCGATACGTCTGCACGCTCCCAGGAGCCCGACATAAACATACTATCAGTATTTCCATGCTTTTAGCTCCTTTCGGACCTCTCCTTTTCCCACGGCACATATGTCCTTTCGGGATCCTACCGGAACAGGAGGTGAACAAGTGAACTAGCACTCACAGATCAGCTTAGTCGCACAGGGAATTCCAGTCCCATGGCGAGGGCACGTGTATCCTGCAGTGTTTTGAGAGCAAAGATGTTTATTCAGAAAGTACTGCTCTCTCCAGAGGGTCAGACATGAAACTTCTCCCTATTTCTTGCCTTACAGACACAAACCCGAGGAAAAACAACATATTTGCCGTGCAGCCCAAGAAAGATGCTTTCACAGCGAGGAAGCCCCGTCACTCCATACCTGCCCTCGCTTGGGCGCGTGCATGTACACGCCAAGGTAAAGCCCCAGGGACTGGGAGAAGGCCAGGCGCAGTCGGTGCCCAGTCCCAGCTGCAAGCCGCAGGTCCCTGCTGACCGGCATGAACTCCAGCAGATCTGCAACCATCAGGCACATTTGATCCTACACAAAATAAAGGTGTCAGGAAAAGTAGCATAGGAAAGACTCGGGACTGAGGAACTGCCCTCCTCCCTCATCCCTCCCCTGCTGGCCCAGATCTTCCCCTAAAGGATGCAAGTAAAGCGTCCGTACGCACACCCAAACCATTGTTTAACACTGTTCAGCTTTCCCCCCCTCACCTGTGCCCTCTCCCAGCGAGCACACGGGCTTTCAGAGCCCAGGCATGTACGATAAACCTTCCCCTCCCTCCCGTAATGCAGGCACGCATTCCAGCGCAGATGAGCCGTGAAAGCAGTTGTGCTGGTCGATTAGCTTTGGCACTGATATTTGGAGCAAGTGGCATGCAGCGAGTAGAGGCTTTTATTAACTTCTTGTCGACAAGCAGCCATGTTACAAAGACACTCTTATTGCCGCTGAAGCGGTAGAAAATCCATTTGGTGTGCCTCCTCGGCCCTCGAAGCGCTCCTGCCTGCCTTCCTGAACGCTCCAGTACGTTTCTAAATAACCTAATACTGCCTCTTACCCTACGCACAAGGCTTTGCCGCAGAGAAGACCCACCACCCGCTTTCCAAACGTGGCTACAAACACACGCCACAACAGTTTTCACAAATTGCCCTGAATTCCCAGCCCGCAGAAGTTGACTCAGTCACAGTTTAACAGCAGATCAAATCTATGCCAACCACCCAGCCTCCGTTCCTTAAGCCTCAGGCTATCACCCGAGCAGCTATGGAAGACACTGCTCCCCCAAATCCAGGCCACGCTCACCTTATAGGACCACATCCGAAGTTTATGGTCCTGGCAGAGAGCAAAGAGAAAGGCATCGTGATCTAGGCAGTGAACAGAGAGGCTGATAGGCAGGTCCGATGGGCCACAGTCTCCTCTGAAAACACAGAATTTATTTCAACTGCTTAAAAGAATATCAAGGCTAGCGCATAGATCCGAGGCACAGGGTTTCTATCACACTGTGTTTAAAAACAAACAAATCAGAGGTGTGAGAGCAGGAGAGCAACATTTCAGGACTGTGCAGGTCAGCGTCCAAGGCGCAGAGGAGCCCGCCGCACCGGTAATGCCCAGTTCTTCACCGGCTTTGGTAGAGCTGAAGCACATCCCTGGCTTCCCCAGCCCCAGCCTAGTATTTGCAGAATGCAGGCAAAGGACCCAGCGGGAAGGAAGGATCCGACCAGCCAGCCCCCAGCAACGCACCGATGATGGTCAAAGTCATTCAGGGCATCGGGGGACTCGCTTTCCTTTCCAAGTAACAGGACCTAGAATTTGGTTGTGCACTCCAAGATACCTTAACAATTACAATCCAACACTAAGCCCAGTCTGCACACAGAGCATCCGCGTCATCTACGCGTAACCTCTGCCGGTCAGAAACAAGCCTGACGTTTCAGAACAAGGGCAAGAACATACAACTGTTGTAATCCTTAATCTGCGCTGGCTGCAAGCCATATCCTGGGCAAATCCTTGGAGGCCAATTACTAGATATAACATATTTGTAGACAGAATCAGCAGGACTCCATTAAGATAAACTAATCCAGCGTTCTAGTCCCAACTTCCGTCCTGCGATAGGTCCTGTGACCCAGTTAACTTTTTTGGCAGAGTATTTATAGATGCTGGATTGCCTGTCTTTGGCTTCAGCGAGAAACTCAAGGTGAAGGAATCGAAAAGACAAAATTAGTTCCACTTATTCGTCTCCAGACACTAACCTGATAGCAGTTGGCATCCAACCGGTAAGGAAACGCTGCATCACTGAGCTCTGTTTCAATTCCACGACCGAAACCATTCCTTTCAAAATAAAAGACACATTAAGAAATATATTGAGTACTCATTAACAAAGTATTTACTGCCATCAGCGAGGGGCTTCACAGGCACGACATCAAAGAGCTTTTGTGTGCGTGGAGTGAATTTGTACGACACGTGACAAAAAGCAAACTCAAGCGAAGTTCAAAGCTAGGAGAGGGGATGCTACGCTGAGCCGTGTTTCGCAGAGAGGCGGATGCGAGGAGGCAGCCTGTTCCCGCTCCTTACCAGGCGCATCGTGAGGAGGCAGCTTAAGGACGAAGATCCCTCCCGAAGCAGAGGGCAGAGCGAAGACAGCCTCCCCCTCGCTGCTAAGCCACGCCGCTGAGGCGACAGAATTAGATGCCAGGCCTGGCACGCTGGGAATCACATAGTAATTCGAAGGATCTCTGAAGTTGATTTTGCCGATATCTGTAAACACGGACTGAATTTGGCTCTCTGTTATCAGCTCCTGGAGGAGGGAAACAGCAGAGAGTACAAAACCTGAGCACACATACACAAGGCACAGAAAGAACAACCAGACACCTGTGGAATGGCAATTGCGATGCTGCTACTTGATAAAAAGGATTTTTCCGGTGAGAACTCCCATCACTACCGCTCCCCGTTTCCCTGACGGTTAACCCTAGTGACCACTAATCTTTACGAGCAGATATGAAAGGGATTTCAAAACCTGCAATTCTGTAGCAGACCACTCACTTTCTCCCCCCTATATACCGTAACACCCCCAAAGGAGTCCTCCAGTCCATCAGCTGCTTGGAGACAGCTCACAGCAAAATGCTGGTAACAAGTCCCGTGAAGAGCAGCTCTGCAATAGCACAGCATCGTCCCTTGGGAAAGCTGTCTGGAACACTAAAAGCAAGAGATAAGCTCTCCAAGAGAGGAAAGGGACCTGACGAGACACACCAGAAGCAGACACGAGAGAAAAAGTCACAGCAAATGGGTAAATGCGATGTAAATTTTGCGTAAGATCCATCTTCCACATGAAATAAACAGATTCTATACCTTGCTACGTACAGAAGGTGAGTTACAACACAGCCAGGCCTCCCTCTGAAGCACTCAGCCCCTCCCTCCAAAGGCTACTTTGTCCCCATTGTCACAAGGCCCTGGCCCAGGACTGCCAGCAGAGCCACCTCCAACCTCCGAGCCTCATTTCAGGTTACGTCACCAACTTCCATCGAAATTAGAGCCCTATTCACAAATCTGAAACACCCTCAGCTTTGGGGCAAACGCTACAAGTCCGACGACCCAAAGCTTCTGCCTCCCCCGCCCGCGGTCCCAGCACATTCAGTTCCAAACAAAGCGAGAGACTTCCAGCCTGCTTTTCTTGTCTGACTCTTTTCCCCGGCAGTTTTCACTTCCACACAGAGAACTACCCCGCACTGATGAGCGCACCTGCTGTATCTGGCCAAGAACCAGAGGACTTGGAGTTCAGCAGTTTGTAACATCTATAAAGAAATTTAAATAGAAAAGTTTGAAGACTAAGAAACTACAGTGCAGGGTTTTCCACAAAACTCAGAGCCTGACGCGCTCCAGCTCTGCGCCTCTAGAAACTCTGGGGGGTTCCATCCCGGGGTACAAATCCCCACGACAGAGCAACGAAACAGATCAGTTGTGGCAGACTGACCCAGCTGGCAGGTAACTGTCAGCCAGCCGCACGTCCCAGCAGGGCACAGGAGGATAAGAGCAGCAAAAACTCATGGGTCAAAACGAAGATGGTTTAATAAGCGAAGGAAAGAGAAAAAACAAAATAAAACCAAACCAAGCGGTGCCAAGGAAATCCCTCACTGCCTCCTCCAAGCAGCCTGATGCCCAGCCAGGCACTGAGCAACAGTCACCTGCCCAAAATCCCTCCCCTCTGTGTCACAGCACAGGGACTGTCCCCTCTCAGCCACCTGCCCACTGCAGCCAGCTCGTTTTGGGGGGGACAGAGCGAGAAACTGAGAAACCCCCCAACACTGTGCATGCACTGCTCAGTGACAGCTCAAGCAGCAGCATGTCCCCAACTCTGCTTTGGTCACAAATCTGCCACACAGCACCATGAGAGCTGCTGCAAAGAAAACCAGCTCCATCCCAGCCAAAATCAGTATACGGTCTGTTCGGCGGGGGTGGGGTGAAGCCCAGCTGGAAAGGGCTCAGGAAAAACTGAGCTTCATACCCATCAGCAGCCCACCTCCAGTGTTTCTACAGTCAGCCCACGCGACACAGGCACGACAGCGGCGACAGGGTTTGCGTGACGGCCCGCAACAGGGCAGTGTTGGGGGTTAATCCTGGTGGGCAGTGAAGGAGCACAGGGCTGCTCGATCGCTCCCTCCCAAATGGGATGGGGGAAGAGAAAAGGAAGAAAAAAAGCAAGAAAACTCGGGGGTCAAGATAAAAAATAAAATCATTGCTTAATAAGTGAAGGACAAGCAGAAGAAAAGAGAAGAAAAACAAAACAAGGGACACAAAGGCTGGATAGACCAACACCCAGCCAGTTCCTGAGCAAAAAGATGGCTAACCCTCCCCAAACCCCTCTTTTCCCTTTTATCGCCAGCACAATGTGATACAGCAAAGAACATCCCTTTGGTTAGTTCGAGTTATCTGCCCACCTGTGCCCCCTCCCAAACCATTGCACACCCCCAAATCTATTCACATGAGGGGCAGTGAGAAACAGAGGCAGCCTTGAGGCTGCACAAACGCTGCTCACCAAAAGCTAAATTATTAGCGCATTATCAACATTGTTTTGGTCACAAATTCAAAACACGGCGCTGCACAAACTACTATGATAAAAATTAACTCTATTCCTGCCAAAATTAGCTCTATCCTGGCTGAAAAATAGTTCTATCCCAGTCAAAAGCAGTACAGGTGGGAAGCAGCACTTCATGCCCTCGCTGAGAAGCACGCCAAGGCCTTTGCTATTTTGCAATGCACTTAGCGGCTTCGCTGACGGCTCGTGATGGGCAGAACCGAGGCAGGTGGCTGACACAGGCAGGGAGCAGGCCACCCCGCTACTCACGCTGCGGTACATGCGGGCGGGATGCGGCAGCAGCAGGCGATGCACCGTCTGCCCGGTGATCAGCAGGACGACCAAGTGGTTCTGCACCTCGCAGAGGTGGACGCCGCCCGGTAAAAACGGGCAGCCCTGGATGCGGAGGCGTACAGTGTTGTTCAGCAGGTTGACATCCAGAGATTCCTCCACCAGCTCCACCGTGTCTCCTGATGTGGTCCTGAGGGAAGAAGCCGGGGGAGGTCTGAGGACGGCAGGCACAGGCTGGGGAGGGAAACGGGCCCAATGGCGGCCACAAGCAGAGGGGGCCCAAACGGGCCCGGGGGCAGGCCCCGCCGC
>JAVKLA010000021.1:28357218-28370645 GCA_034782735.1 Sagittarius serpentarius | reverse complement strand
CCAACTCCGCCCCCGTTGTCCCACTGACCCCTGGGGACCACCGAGGGCAGAGGTTTCACCCCCCCCCACCCCGACCCCCTGTTTCAGCGTGTCGCCACGCTTACAGTGAGTTTTTTCCTCCCTTTTTTTCCGACTGGAATTTCCCATGTTGCAAATTCAGGATAGAAAGTCTCAGATTCACCCTCATCTGCGATACGAAGCACATGGAGCACTTGCTGGTGGCATCAGGTCACAAAGAATACGATGTTATTAATTCCTTCACCTGTCCTTTCTTTGTCCCTGAAACGGGGTTTCAAAACTGCACTTAGCCGTAGTTACTCCACGTTGCGTGCAGACTCCTCGTTTTATGACGATGAGGGCCGGGACCCAGCCGTAGCAAGCAAGGTTCCCCTCTCTTCATCATCTCACACGTCTCCGGTTGTGTTCATCAGGACCCACTGAACTGGGACCTCTGCGTATAGGTCCTGCTGTTGACCCACACTTCTGCTCCTCTGCGGCCGTCACCCTCAGAAGGGTGTTTAATTTAGGCGCAAGGAAGATCGCCACCTTTTTCTTTAAACAAAAGGCTCAGGATTGTTTTTAATGTTTTATTTACACTCCCAGAGCATCTCTTCTTGCTGCCGTGACGTACGGCCGTTATTTGGCCATCTGTAAAGTACAACGATACTCAATGGCTCCGGGTCCAGCTGGTCCTGCCTCCACCATCGCCCGGTGTTTAAAACGGGAACACAAACTCTCAGTGCCTTAAAAACACAGGTCTGTGGCCACAGCGCTGTTGCTCTGCTCATTGCGGCTTCCTGCCGGAGCTGCCACCCTCCAAACCGAAAGCCTTTTGCTGGCTGCCCAAGAAGCGCTGGCTGCGCGTGGGGGAACCCGCGGTTAGCTGCCTCTCGCGGCCCTCGCTGGCTTCCGCGGCGTTCGCGTCTGGCCCCGGGAGTGGTGGGAAACACCCCGCGTGGCGCCGGGAGGAGAGTTACAGAGGGGAGCAGGAGCATCCAGCGTTGCAACACCCCCCCCCCCACACCTTTCCTGGCGGGTCATGCTGAGCGGGGGATGACGGGGCCGGCGGCTTGCACCTCGTTTCGCGTTCACGCTGATTAGCCGCCCTTGCTCTGGAGCTCCGCTCCTCTGGAAGGGTAGGAGCTGCTACAGCCGCCTCCTCGGAAAGGTGTTTTACCTTGACTCTGAGTCACGTTAATTGCTCCAGGACTCTAGGTGCAAACGAGTTTCCGACTGGAATTCATTTTAGTTAAGAAAGCAGAAATAAGGCAATCAAACCCGTGTTTTAACACCCTAGTTATGTCGTGGTTTAACCCCCAGCGTCTGGGGTCTTGCGTCTGAAATTGTCCTCCGGCTCCCCCGCAGGAAGCGCACGCTGCACCTCAGAGTTTAGCTGGAGCCAGCTAGGCTTGCGCTTTTAGGCGGAGCTGCCCTAATTCTAGTTAAATCTGTTTTAAACAGAGAGCTGAGCAAATACTGCTATCGCAGGGGTAGCAGCCACCTCCCCGTGTTTAGATACTTAGTGATTAGAGTTGGGAATCGCTGCAAATCTCTTTAGGGGGAAGGACTTACCTCCTTAACTTTAAGTAAACACCGCGTCACCTCTGTGCCTTAGACTGGGTACGTGGGCTCAAGGAAGATTCGGTCAAGTCCACCAGCGGGGTCCGGCGGGGCTCCCTGCAAGGCAGACACGGACATTTTGTCCGCTGAAGAGATCGATAAACACAGCTGATTGTGCTGGCCAGGGTCGCGTGAGCGATAACGAGACCTCAGCTCACAAACAGGTAACGACAGACGCTCCGACTTGGGTCTTAATACGAGCTGAGTCTAAAAGAGGGTGAAACGAACCCCGTTCTGCAGGCCTCCTCTAGCTGGTGGGTAAAAAAGGCACAGAAACAGAGAAATGTAATTTTTTTCCTTCGATTAAAAAGGGGTTGGAAGACCTTGGCTCACAAACGTGTAAATCCTGCACTGGGGTGGTGTCTGCTCTCCGTCGCACGCCATCCAGGTCTGCGGGAAGAACCAGGAACCTGGAGCCCAAACCTTTTTCTGTCCAGGCTACCTGGAAACCAAGCTGCCTTCAGTTTCCCTTAGTACAGAAACAAAAGGGAGAGTCTCGGTTTGGCCTTACTCCCTTTAAAATCGATGGCCAAGGTAGCTCCTTGTTTTCAAAAGCGAATTGGGAGATACTACCATGGCTCGTTTTAGACAGAGTTACTGCCCTGGAGCAAAAAAACCCTCCTCAGTTCCTAGTGGAAGAAGCAAGGAGACCCTGCCCAAACACCGGTGAGTTCCTCTCTGCCTGCCTTTACCACTGCACGTGGCTTGGAAAGACAGTTTGAAGCCGAGAAAGAGAAATGTGCATTTTCCGTATTTCTTGAGAGAGAGGGAAAATGAAAAGGGGAAGGTGAGCGTCAGCGTGTGCAGACACTCCAGAGAAAGGGGTGCTTCCGTGTGCGTTAGGATGTGGGTATTTGAGAAGGGACAGATGATGTTTTACGCTGTGCAGACTAGCAGCGGTATTGAGAATGGCTGGTTTGGATGTTGTTAGATGTAATGTGTGTGTCTGAGGTGTCTACACTCGGCTACGTAAATGCCACCCAAGGCGAAGAAGGAAGTTAATGAGGATGAGGAGACGGCCACCCGCTCTGTGAGGTGTGAGCAATGGGAAACAGCAGCTGCCTCCTTCCCCCTTCCCAAGGTGCGTGTAGACGACTGCAGCTGGATCTCCTGAACCCATTTAAAGCCATTTAGTACAACCCTGGCTGCAATCAGCTGCTCTTTTCTACAAGGAACACTATCGGTTTCCTTTCTTGCTCTCACAAGCACCAAACATCCATCCTGGGGATATTTCAGTTTTGAAGCACACAATGCAAAACGGCGTTTCAAAGGGAGCTTTTGTGTCCAAAATGAGCAGACGGGAATCACACAAACTTCAACAAGGGGAAACGCTGAAGTCCTGGCCACGGGGAGGAATTGCCCCGGCCACGGGGACAGGCTGGAGAGCAGCTTGGCAGAGAAGGCCACGGAGGTTGTGGTGGCCACCAAGTTGAAGAAGAGCCATCGGCACGGCCTTGCAGCAACGACGCCCACCAGCACCCCGAGAAGAGCGTTGGCAGCGGGTCAAGGGACTTTCTGCAATGAGCCTCTGACCTGCAGCCTGAGAAATGGGGAAGTAAAAGCTGCTTTGAGAAGGGCGAGGGGAGAAGAGGAATCGTCCTGAAGAAACAGTCATCTCGCTGGTGCTGGAAAATGGACAGCAAGGCTGATGGAAAGAGGGAAGTGGGAAGGGAAGAAATAGTAATACTCATTTCTCAAACGGACAATACACGTATTTTAAGGTCACCTCGAGGGGATAACACGAGAAGTAGTCATCTCTCTTTTTTTTTTTTTTTTTTTTTTGAAGAAAAATATAACCGGTAAAATTACGGTGATAGGGAACACCAAGGTGTGTGACTCGCAGATGGGTAGCGGAGGGGTGGGGTGGGGGTGGGTAAAAAAAGAAGAAAAAAAAAGTACTGGTTGAAATCCATGCGCCTAATTGCAAATGTCTAGAAGAGAGCTACCTAAGTCTGAGTTCAGTGTCCTGACACATGCGTGGGTGATGCATCCTGCCCTTGGAGCCAGGCTTTCAGAGAGCTGCACCCATCCAAATGCTGCTTGTAAGACCTGCTCTGAGACTCTACCTCCTGGGAAGCAATGGTGTAAAAACATACTCAAGCGTAAATGGAAAACGACAAGTTATCTTGAAAAAAGAAAATGACAACATAATGGTGAATTGATATCTGCATTTCGATCCGCTTTTTCTTTAACGTTTCCACTTCTGCTCTGTGGAAATATGTAGCACAAAAGAAAATTCGACTAAGTGATCATTGCAAATATAAAGCAATAATTTCCTTAAATTAATCCATGATTTAGAGTTAGCATGTTTTTTTTCTCCCACGTTCCTGGAGAATAAAGAAAATCTTTCCAATTCAAGCCTTCAGCAAAAATGGATTGCCTTGCGTTCCACACCTCAGTAGAGTGTTGTGTACACAAATCAAATTGCTCAGGCTCTGCAGGCATAATTTCTGATGTGCCTTGGGGATCCCACCCCTAAAACCTCAGAGAGAAATCTCCGTGTTTATCCCAGGCTCTTCAGGGAAGACTCACTGTTTTCAGGCGCCCCAGAGACCCTCTGGTAATTTGTCCTGTGGGCACGGGCTAAAACTTAAATCTTCCAGCCATGTTAGAGGGTGTAACAGGGAAACCGTCCTGCTTTCGGAAAGACCAGCGGCGCGTGTGTTTTAACTTCAGCTCAAGGACCAGTGAGTATCTTTCTGAGAAGGACTCGAGATGCCATTGACCAGACAGAGGGTGAAATTCTAAGAGGTTCTGAGACAATTTTTTGCTGGATGGGGGAGGGCTTCCTTAAGGAGGGTGTCCATCCCCCGCAGAAGCAGGAACAGCTCCATGAAGCAATATTGAAGTTCTTAAGGTCCTTCCTGAAGGAAAAAAATGCATACCCCAGAACGTCTGAATCTTAATTCCTAACTCCAATTTTGGATAAAAATTTCAGATATTAGCAGAACCAAAAGTTGTAAGGAAAATGACATGGAAGTATAATTCAGATGAGAAGGGGGTGGTTTTCCCTTGAAGCTAAACATACATGAAATCGCAATCAGAAATGCTGGTCTCATTTTGATTGACCCAAACATACCGCTACAGAGTCAGAAAATCACTCCAGCGTGGTCTGTTATCCATTTAACGCAACACTAATTAAGGTGGCAAATTAAGGCACGATATTATTGTATTTACTTGTATCTAAATAACCACCCCCCCCCCCCCCAACAAAGGTAAAGAAATCCTCCCAAACGTGCCCACATATTGGAAAGAATTTGGATGTTTGTGAGAAGATATCATTTGCAAGATCTTTTGCAGGACCAGTTCTTTCTGTAACGAGCCAGCCAGATCTTTAAGGTCTTTTTCCATATATGAACTATTGGCTATTATTTTGTCAGTATTATTATTTTTCAATATATTATTTTGGATCTTCAGCCTGCCCACTGAGGATAATTATCAATTTTTTTCTCCCGATAAGTGGGTGCTTTCGTCCAGGAAACACCAAATCCTGCGTTAGCCTCAGGCACGACATATTCCTTTGAGGTGGGAGAAATTATTTAACCTCTTCCCTGTCTTTCTTTGTCTCCTCTGTGCTGGTGCCACGAGAATGGCTGGGGGAAACCACTCGAGTGTGACCGAGTTTGTCCTCTTGGGCTTCACCGGTCTGCGGGAGCTGCTCTTCGTGACTTTTTTACTCATCTACATCACCACGTTGGTGGGGAACCTGGGGATGATCATCCTCATCAAGACCAACTCTCAGCTTCATGTGCCCATGTACTTCTTCCTCAGCCACCTCTCTTTTCTGGACATCTGCTGTTCTTCATCCATCACGCCGAAGCTCCTGTCCGGCCTCCTTGCAGAGAGAAATAAAATTTCTTTCAATGGCTGCATCACGCAGTTTTTCTTCTTTGCCGTGTTTGGCACCACGGAAGCCATCCTCCTGGCCGTCATGGCATACGATCGCTACGTGGCCATCCGTGAGCCTCTGCACCACACGGCTGCCATGTCCCATGGGGTCTGCGTCCAGCTGGTGGTGGGCTCCTATGCTGCCGGGAGCCTGAACGCCCTTGTGCACACCAGCGCTCTCCTCCGACTCTCCTTCTGTGGCCCAAACCTTGTCAATCATTTCTACTGTGAGATCCCACCGCTCCTGCTACTCTCATGCTCTGACACCTGGCTCAACGAGATGGCGATGGCCGTGTGCGTTGGCTTCATCATAACAACCTCAGTCGTGGCCATCGTTGTCTCCTACGCCTGCATCCTGCTCAGCATCTGGAGAATCCGCTCGGCGGAGGGCAAGCACGCAGCCTTCTCCACCTGCACCTCCCACCTCATGGCTATTGCCCTCTTCTACGGCTCTGCGGCTTTCTTGTATTTCCATCCCTTTTCCAGACACACAGAAGATCAAGGGAAAACAGCCTCCATCTTCTACACCATGGTGACCCCCATGCTCAACCCTTTCATCTACAGCCTGAGGAACAAGGAGGTGAGGAGCACTCTCAGAAGAGCCATGAACAAGCGCCTCTCCTGCGTGTATTCCCACGGGGCCCGCTCTAACCAAACCGAGGCAGGTATCACCTGCCACAGCGGAATCAGCAGAAGAAATAAGGCTGGCACCTGACAGAAGAAGGGCACCGTACATTTCTGCACATCTGGTGAGATGCACATGCTCTACCTCCTGCTGAACACTGCAGAGTCTGAATTACGAATTAATTCCACGTTGGGGTCCCTTGAAAAATAAATTACCTGTAATTACGACGTCTGAAAAAAGGAAAGAACGCAGGGAAGACAGAAAATCCTAGAAACACTTACATTGTCAGCGAAACTTTTGGAGTAAATGAATTTATAAGCAGCTCTAGGACATCCACAGTTGATACTTTTTACCAAAGAGGATTTACTCAATGTTACAACAATATTAAATCCTGCGGCCAGAAAGAGTTGGCTCAGAGCAGAAGGGGACAAGCTAAATCCAGACTACATGTTGGAGAGGGGCAATGTCTTTCATAACTGTGTTTTCAAATTTTCTAAGTAGTTGCCGAAGGTCTTGCTTTAGTACAGTAAACCCGATTTATTATTTTCTCTGATTTGTCCGAGGATAGTCTTTAGGGAGGGACAGCACATCCCCACGCTTCACATGTATTGCACGCAGGCCGCCTGTGCCGGGCGTCTTGCTTTCCTGGATGGGTCTCCCCCCCTGGAAAGCTACCAGCCTGGAGCCACCACGCTGACGTGCTCCTTCGCCGAGGAGCAAGGCGGAGTTTTATCCCCTGTGACAAGCAGTCGCTCATCTTGGTCCAAGAACAGTCTTTCAAGAGGTTGCCTGAGCAGCCTGGGCTTTTCCCAGGACGTCACCTGGTGCTGACAACACAGAAAGCCTCCATGCTTCAGGCCGTGTGTCGTATTCAGATGCGCCCGACTCGTTTGGTGGCTCTGAGACTCTCAACGTTGTCCAAAACTCCCCCACCGTCCGCTCTCCTCCTCGTGTCTCTCCATCCAGGCAAAGTTTATTTTCCTTCCCGGCTGCAGCTTATTCATAATTTCTGCTTCCAGGTTTCAGGGGTTGAGGCATCTCGGTCCGGGAGTCATCCTATCGAATTGCAGGCTTTCACATCTGAGTCAGTCACCATAGGTTCCCCTTATGGAGACAACTATGCGTTTGGGGGCTTTGATTCATCTCATCTATTTTAAACAACTACATCAGGGCGAGGTGAATTTTTCTGGAAAAAAGTGCATGGTTTTCTCCACTTGCTGCTTGGCCATGAAGGCTGACGGGCTGACACAGCTACGTGGCAAAAGCGGATTTTGGTCAGAGCAGCCACATTCAGGGCATAGTCTGAAGAGTCAGTTTGAGCCGAAGGGGGAAGTTTCAGCTCACCACGCTGATGTTCCGGAGTCCTTCAGAAACCCCACTCAGAAGTGAGAAGGTGAAACGAACTAGCCGTTAATCAGGAATTCAAAACTCAGCTGAGCGTGAATGCTCAGCATCCGCCAGACACCTCCTGGAAAGAACAGAAAAGCAAAATGGATGAAGATAGCGTCAGAGCTATGTTTTTGCTTTGATATAAAGGTCGCTAATACCAGATATTAACTTCCTCAAGAAAGGTTTATATTTTCCATGGATGGACAGGAAATAATTCCCTAGAAGATCTGATTACAGATACTAGTACCGTTTTGTTCTTTTAAGAGCAATAAAAGAGAAACTTTTCTCCATAAACCTGGCTGTGACTCTCTCAGATGCCTGGGTCTAACTCTCCGGGTTTTTAAATAACAGGATATCCCAGATAACATTAAAACAAATTGCAGCAGAAGAGTTCCTGGATAGCTTTCCCTTCATCCCCAACCGCATTTGCAACATTTCTCCAAATACTGAGCTATCTCCTAATCCTTGAACCTCTCTTTCCTACACCAATTCTTTTTAATTCTCTGTGATGCTAAGAGACAAATTATATATTCCAAGAGATAAATTTATATATATATATATAAAATTCTTTATATATATATATACATATAAAGAAGTGGAAAAAAATACTCAAGCTTACATGTAACTTGCTAATTGTGTTTATTAGTGCACGTCTCCTCCTTAAGGAGCCGTTTCCAAAGTCATCAATTCCCAAGAGAAATTTCCTGCATGACACCAAGGGGAGGGCAGCGGCAAACCCCTTGGTCTTTCAGTGAAAGAAGCCTATAAACACTGGCCTTGCTTGGTCAAGTATTGATGCCCTTCGTGACTGGCAAATCATTCTTGCTTTTAATGCCAACACTGGGAGAAACTGGGGCTTATTTCTCCCATAAAATTTGGGCTAGGAGAAAACAAGTCTCTGATAAACCAAAAAGGGCCCCAAGTTTGTGACCAGACAGGTGAGTTTTAGCCTAAATAAGGGTACAAAGAGTCGGTCTGTTGCAAGGGGAGGACTTTAGGCAGGAGCCTTTTTTCACACAAAATAGTCACCTAAAGGACAGGATATCTCATGCGAAACCCGGCGTTTATAAGTTGCTTTTCCAAATTTAAGGCAGCCACTACCTGAGGCTGTGAGCAAAGCCAACCGAGATACATAGGCACTGCCAGAGGTCTGCAGCTCCGCAGCCTCAGCTGATCATTTCGATCAAGGTTATTGTGATTCGTAGCTATTGTCCAGTGGCCGGAGAGGGCAGCAGCTTGGCCAAGCTGATGAAGCGGCTCTGCAAAGCGTCGGTGCTTTGCAGCATGGTATCACGCTGGCAAACAAACCTTGCTGTCCTTGAGTCCTGGTTTATCTCAGCCCTTTCACGCGAAGCAGGTAAGAGGACGGAGGGCGCGTGGTCTACTCTTCGCTGTAATACGAAGATCACGGCATAGAAGCACTACCTGCTTTATATGGCAAACCTCAAGTTGTTTCAGAGGGGTGTGAAAGTTTCTGCTACTGACTTAGTGCTGGAATGAAATATAACAATTTGTTTGACTAAATCCAGGTTTAAGGGAGGCTCATGTCTAAGTCAAGCAAGGGCACATGGATCGGACTTCCCTCATGCAGGAGGTGTAATTTGGTATCTTTTTAACAGTTCAAAAACCCTCAGTGAGCGATTTTGGAGACTGTTCTTAACTCCCGTTTTAAGAAGACATGAACTTAATTTTATCTTTTTTTTTTTTTTTCTCCCAAACTGCATTATCAGCATCTTACTCCCCCCAGTTCATAACGGCACAGTAGCATTGTTGGGGTTTCCACTGGTACCAGCCTTTTAAAATTCTTTCTGCTGTCTTTCTCAATTCAGTGGCATCACAAGAATGACATGGATATCACCAGATTTAAAGGGGGGTTTAATACATGAACTTAATTCAAGTTTCAAACTTAATTTCAGAGTTTCGTAGGAAGGAAAGGAAGAAACGAGAGTTTTATTTTAACTTGTTCTGACTCTTCTAAAGGAAATGATTTAAAAAATGTCTTGATGTCTCACCAGTGCTTGCTCTCTTTCGATCTTGTGAAACAAGAGGGTTTTGGTTGTTGTTTTGGGTTTGTTGTTTTTTTCTTTTTAAATGCAGACCGATTTCTAATGTCAGAATAAATTGCTGTGGCTACCTCTTTGGATCTGATGAGTAACAAACTTCTTAACTTCTTCGGGAGGTAGAATAAGCCTTCTGATTTACGAAGTGATTTTATCAAACCAAATTACTAGTGACTAGACCAGAATAAACCCAGTAGAAATAAATTCAATCATGCGCTTTGTTTACTTTAAAATGTATTTTGAGTCAAATGCTGAGTATGTTATTCAACAGCTCCTGCGTCTGAAATTTGTATTTCCTGATAAAAATAAATGCATCTTTAACATTTGTTTGTGGGGAAAACAGGAATATGCTGACTCTGTGTTTCTCTGCATCTCTGCTTTCCTGCAGCCACTGTGTTACGATGATGGCCAAAGGCAATCGCACACCCAGTGCTGAATTTGTTCTCTCGGGGTTCTCAGAGCAGGGGGATGTCCAGGCTGCCCTCTTCATGGTCTTCTTGGTGATCTACATGATCACTCTGCTGGGGAATCTGGGGGTGCTCATGTTAATCAGGCTGGATGCCCAGCTTCACACCCCCATGTACTTCTTCCTGGGCAGCCTGTCCTTCGTAGACATCTGCTATTCCTCCTCAATCACCCCCAGACTGCTCTCAGATCTCCTAGCAGAAAGGAAGGTCCTTTCTTACTCGGCGTGCCTTGCACAATTGTTTTTCTATGCGGTCTTCGCCACCACCGAGTGCTACCTCTTGGCCGTGATGGCGTATGACCGCTACGTGGCCATCTGCAGCCCACTGCTCTATGCCGTCTCCATGTCCAGCAGAGCTTGTGCGGTGCTGGTAGCTGGCTCGTACCTTGCTGGGATCGTGAATGCCACTATCCACACGGGGCTTGCACTTCGGCTGTCCTTCTGTGGTCCCAACATCATCAACCACTTTTACTGCGAGGGTCCCCCGCTTTACGCCATCTCGTGCACGGACCCCACCATCAATGAGATTATGATGTTCGTTGTCGTTGGCTTCAACCTGTTTGCCACCACCCTGACCATCCTCGTCTCCTACGCCTACATCCTGGCCACCATCCTGAGAATGCGCTCGGCTGCGGGGAAACACAAAGCCTTCTCCACTTGTGTGTCCCACCTGACCGCCATCACCCTCTTCTACGGATCTGCTGCGTCCATGTACTCACGACCCAGCTCCAGGCACTCCCAGGGCCTCGACAAAGTGGCCTCTGTGTTTTACACCGTGGTGACCCCCATGCTGAACCCCCTCATCTACAGCCTGAGGAACAAGGATGTGAAGAATGCGCTGGGGAGAGTGATGGAGAGGAAACATGCAGCTGAAAAATAGTTTTCCCTGGTGCGTCAGAAGAACTGAGAGGTCTTCTCAGACACATTTGTACTTTCCATTTCTGTCTGGCTGTGGTATAAGAGAAGCAGTGCTCCCCTGTGAGCTACTGGGGACAAACGTGTTGGGAAACCTCTGCCTTGTTCCTAAATACCGGGTCATTAACTCCTCTTGGGTTAGGCCGTTCACTGACCTGTCTCAGGGATGCGTTAGCTACTTTTATTTGTGTTTACAGCCTGATATTATTTTAATTTCAAGAATTTAAGCCCTTCTGACCCTTTGTATTTTGAGAATGCATCGCCTCTGTTGTCTTGAGCAATGACAACAAATAACAACTATTGCTTTTCAGCGCGACAGTGATGACCAGAGCTCTCTCCCTACCAAATAATGGGCACATTTCTGGTGAACACAAGAGTCGGGTAATTTAGTGCTCCCAGTACTTGCAGCGGACGCTGGGCTTCATAACAACAATTCACTGCAACAAGGCTCATCAGGCCTTTTCTGCAACTTATTTTAGTTCAGTTGTAGCTGTATTTTCAAATCTATTTAAGAAACTTCCGCAGTGCCTGCAACGCGCTCAAGGACCAGAGAGCTATCATCTGGCACCTCCTATGAGTAATGGTAAAATTACCGACCAGTCAGGTACCTGCTCACTATCCAGGCATTTTGATCTTATTTTGGTTATATTATTATTAACTGCTTTTGCTTAGTTTTGAGCAGTTTTTGTGATTCCCCCTCTAAAATAAATCATGAGATACAGGGGAACGACTAAAACAGTTCAGCAACTATACTGTAGCTAACCCCGTAGACCAACAGGGGAGAAAAGAGTGCTGACCAGGAACAAATATAGAGTAGAAACATTTGGAAGTGATCCCGAGCAGACCCAAGACTGGCATGGGAAAAGCTCCCACTACAACCAGTGCTGCCACCAAGCACCGTACCTCCTCAGCAAGGAGCTCAGGGTGCTGCTGGGTCACTGCATCATCCCACCAAGAAGGACCTCCGTCTGCAGGTGGGAATTTAACCTCAGGGATGAGGGGCAGGTGCTTTAATCAGAGAAACCTTGAGGAGTATTGCTCTCCATCCGCCCAGGCCCCCACAATTGTCCTTAACGCAGTCACACACCATCACACTGACCCCCCACCTCGTTGGATTTTGGGGCCTGGACTAGCTCTGACAAGCAAGACAGCTGTAGAAGTGCACTTTGTCATTAACAAGGAAGAAAGTTTCTTTCTTGTTAGCCCCTGCTGATTAGTCTCTCATGGCTTGTTAAGAAGAATGAGGTAAGTTGACCACAAGCCCTCTGAGAAGCTTCCGTGGCGATTAGGAAACTTTCTTGGTAAACCCCAGAAGGTCTTGTTAAGTTGATGGCTCCTGGGAGGGTGGTTGGTCCCCAAGGACCGCTTCTTCCTCTGGGAAGGGGAGCAGCATCACTTGTGATGGAAATAGCTGAAACCGCCTGTATGGCGAGAGCCGGGAGCTCAGGCCTGCTGGAGGGCCTGCAGGAGGGCTTTCTGTGCCGTACAAGCTTGGTCATACACGCTCATTAAAGAAAGAGACATCCTTGTCTTCGTGACGTGTGCAGATAACGTGGTTGCCTTGGTTCTCGCTAACGGGGTGATTTGTCCCTGCCTGCTTTTGACCCCCTAGCAGAGGGAGCCGGGGAAGCTTGTTGCATTTCTCCTCACCTTTGGGCCTCCTCAAGGACCCCTCACGCCTTGAATTTCTTGTCATTAATTGCCTTGGGATAGGTTTGCTTGTGTCTTTTTTAATTCTCAAACTGCAAGGCAAGTTGAAGTATACTACATACATCCGCCATGTCTGACCGGTTTTCATAAATGTGATTTTCCTACCGTTACGAATCTGGGACTGGAGAACAAGCACGGGAAGGGGTTCACCTGTCCCTCAACATCTGAAAAATTCATTGTCTAGTTATGAGATAGTCAGCCAGATCCCATCTAAAATATGTAGGAATAAGAGGATGTTTTATCGTGTCCTAGGACAGATGGTTAGGACAGACGTGGTGCAAAAGGACCGGTACCATGGACCTGCTGTCTATGGTATACGCATTTCAGAATAGTTCTCTCTGGATTACATTTATTCTGCTCTGGGAATCTGAACACCTGCTGGAGGTCAAACTGCATTAGGTGCCCCCCTCAAGCCCATTTTCAGTTTGTTTTCATCCAAAAGGAACCCAGCTCATGCAGCCTGACCCCAGCCTGCGATGCAAATAAAAACACAGTGAGGGGAGAAAGCTGGGAGATCTTCAGACTTACACTCTTTAAACTGCCCTTCGTCTGAACAAAGCCTACAAAAAGAGAAACACACCTTTATTGATCACAAATAGAGACAAGGAACTCTGACTTAATCACTCAACTTTTATTTATCTAAATTTGAAGAAGATGAATCTACTTTGGACCACCTAAACCCTCCTCCCAACAATGAGGATGAGGATGATGATGATGAGGATGAGGATAATAATAATAATAATAATAATAATAA